>JAREYC010000001.1:227217500-228417500 GCA_030015325.1 Cryptoblepharus egeriae | reverse complement strand
TCAGCCAAATTCACAATGCAATCCTAACCAGGTTTACTCAAAAGTAAGTTCCACTGTGTTCAGTAGTACTTACTCCCAGAAAAGTATGATTAGGATTGCAGCCTCAGTCTCCAAAATCAAGGTGCGCATTAGATTCAAAGCATCAAAATTTCAAAGGTATTTTAATTGTAAGTATAGGGTATGCATTCTATTCAGTGGTGCATTAGATTCAAGTTAATACAATTATCAAACGTGTTTTTAAAATAGCATTGGAAAGATGTATTATAATTTTGAAAAATTATATGTTTTGACTTGTTTTCATCACAGTGATATCCAAGACAACATAAATATACGCAAAATTGAAAAAAATTCTTTCATGGGCCTCAGTTCTGATCGTGTTGATATGTAAGTAATATGTCCTAAATATAACACTTGTGTCTATGTGTGGAACCATGCATGGCAATTTTCCATAACTTTCAATAGAATTTTCAACATTTTTATGAAGAACTTACTTTATTATTTGTAAGTTGATAATATCAAATATGTGTACTTGTAAGTTGATAATCTTGGTAATGTGCATGGGGGGGACGTTGCGCATGGGGGGACGTTGCACATGGGAGGATGTTGCACATGGGGGATGTTGCGCATGGGGGATGTTGCGCATGGGGGTTGATGTTCATGGGGATTTATGCTCATGGGTGGTTGATGCACATGGGGGATATTGCGCATGGGGGTTCATGTGCATGGAGGGATGATGTACATGGGGATGTTGCGCATGGGGGACGTTGCGCATGGGATTTTGATGCACATTGCGCATGAGGGACGACGTGCATGGGGGACGATGTGCATGGGGGATGTTGCATATGGGGGACATTGCACATGGGATGCTGATGTGCATGGGGGACGATGTGCATTGGGGATGTTGAATATGGGGGACATTGCACATGGGATGTTGATGTGCATGGGGGGGTTGATGCACATGGGGGGATGTTGTGTGTGGGGGGGGTTGTTGCACATGGGATGTTAATGCACATGGGGGATGTTGTGCATGGGACGTTGATGCACATGGGGGGGACGATACACATGGGGAACGATGTGCACGGGGGGATGTTGTGCATGGGGGTTGTTTCACATGGGATGTTAAAGCACATGGGGATGTTGCACATGGGATGTTGATGTGCATGGGGGATGTTGTGCATGGGGACAATATACATGGGACTTTGATGCACATGGGGATGTTGCGCATGGGGGGATGATGCATAATAGGAGGATGGCACAGAGGGGGTATTTTATACCCGCAATGTGGGTACATTTCGCTAGTATCAAATATGTCTATTTGATAAAATCCTTAAATCCTGTAAGATTGGTTGTATATCAGGGTGACCATATAGAATGGAGGACAGAGTGCCTTAACCTGTAAACCTTGTGTAGAAGAGGGAATTTAGGCAGGTGCTGCTTTTTAAACCCTACTTTGTTGAGCTACACCTGCCTAAATTCTCTCTTCAAAAGATAGAGGCACTCTGTCCTCCATTCTATACGGTCACCCTGGTTGTAGAGTGAATACAAAAAAATTGAAATATCTTGACACACACATCTCAGACTTACACTTTAATTCATAGCTTGGATACCAAATGCATTCATTCACATAGAATACGATCCAGAGTAACTACGGGAGCATGCAAGAGACATTATGAGCACCCGTAGTTACTGCACCACCAAGTGAAAACCTATGGGAAATTCATATTGCAGTCCAGAGCAAATCGTTCTTACACCGGAGCAAGGACTACCCATAGTTTCTCTGGATTGCACCCATAATCTAACAGTTGACCAACACTGCAATAATGCGTGCAATCCAGAGTAACTACGGGGAGTCCTTGCTCCGGTGTAAGAACAATTTGCTCTGGGTTGCAATATGAATTTCCCATAGGTTTTCACTAGGTGGTGCAGTAACTACCGGTACGCGTAATGTCTCTTACGTGCTCCTGTAGTTAGTCTGGATTGTAGGGTTAGAGCACAATCCTAACCATGTCTACTCAAAGTAAGCCCCCATTGTGTTCAATGGGTCTTACTCCCATGAAGGTGTCTTTAGGATTGCAGCCTTAGTCACCTATTCACTTGTCTGCTAACCAGTGACCACCAACCAGAACACAACATTCCTACCTGACACTTTGTTTTCAGGGGAGATTTTAAAAAAATTCATAGCAATTGGAATTTTGGTAAACATCCCATAACTCCTCAACAACTAAACCAGTAAGAGGAGATGACTAATTTCAATGGTAGCCCAGTCCTAAAAATTACTTGAGTATCATCTCCTTTTACCAGTATGTTTGCACTGACTCAGGAATTGGCTGGGTCAGGGTGGCTCAACAAAGTCACATCTGGAACCTGCACCTGCTGGGGAATGTTTTTGTGCCAAGTGGCACAGAGGGTACGATAAGGTGGTTGGAGGCCATTCCAGTTGTGGGAAGGGTTGTTTGGGGGCAGGGGGAGTTCAGAATATGGAGAGAATGAGACCCAGGATGGGAGAAGTGTGACAACAACCTCCTAATCTGGCATCATGCTGGCTCAGGGAGCATTACACAGGCTGCTAGGATTTGCAACAGCTACAGAGTTGGCATAGTTCTAAGTAGCACCATAGGCCAGACAGCCTACCAACCTTTATTGTTGGGATATTTGTAGAAATTTGTAGAAATTTTTATTTGTGGAAATATCTTAAAGAAATTAAACATATAACAATAATTTGACAATACCTGTGGCATAGGGAGTGCAAAGCACTAACATTTGCAGGTTGGCTTACCATGTCATTGAAGTGGCCAATCCTCTTTCTCCTCTGAGCCATTCTGGATGAGGGGTAAAACAGAGGTCCATGCCTTTATTTTGCTCCCTGGTTGGAATGGTTATGAAGAGGAGGGGACATTTGCATACCCTGGTGAGATATCCTGCAAAACTCAGTGTTTTGCGTCCCACCCACCCCCCTCCACCACCACCTCCATGCCACTGGGCAGTTTATCTACATGCAGTCTTCATGGTCATGCACACATTATCTGTCTGCACGTGTACAGTTTCAGTTCAATTGCCAATCCCTCCTCACCAACTTTTAGAGAACATGGAAAATGCATATAAGTGCATATTAACTATTAGAAATATCTCTCCAGACCTCAAAATAGGGACAGTCTTACTACAAATAAGAACCATAAAATATGGACTGCCCCTCGGAGATAGAGACAGCTGGTGCATGTTCTGTAAAAAATCACTACACTTTTCATCTTCGGTCTGTCTTCGAACTCAGCCTCTCTTCCCCCTTCCATACATGCTTTCCACCTTCACTGCATGTTGTCCCTTTTTTATCATCTCCCTGCTCCCTGAACCTATGCTGTCCATCAGCATTTCTTTTGATACAGTTTCCTTGGTGGGAGCTGGGTCCATACCACCTTTCAAACTGAATTGGATTCACAGTCATGAAAACAGATCTGATGTTAAGCAAATGGGATTTTGTTTCATCCTTTCCCAGTTTTAACATTCAGCAGCCTCTCCCTCTCTTTCTTTTCTTTTAACCATCGCAACATGGAGCAAATTTAAAAATTAATGATGCCCAGGAATAGTCTCCCTTTACAGTTGCCAAGACAGTCCCACATCATTCAAGTGATGCTTTAAACGACAGCAGGACTTCTTCATCTTTCCAGTTGGCTGCAGATACTCCATTATTCAGACAAACAATGGGTAGAGAAGAGGATAATCTGAGACACTTATGCATAATGTTAATATATCGTTACAGGCTACTTCGCGGGGCTGTGTCATGCCGCGTGCTTAGAAGGCTCCTCATTGTGCAGGAATAATCATGTTTCTTAATGAACCACTGGGCATCTTTGAGCCTCTGTGGTGGTTTGAGCATATCTGATTATGAACAAAGCAGATGCCTGTTTTCCATTATTACCATGATGATGGTCATAATTTGTTTTTGTCACAGTGGAAGTTTCCACAACTCTTGTTTGCAGACTATAAATTCTATTCATGAAGATGTTGAACTGCTAGACAGATCTGAGTTACTCTCTGCCCATTTGATTCTTAACTTGCAATGGAACAGGCAGGCTGACATGCCTGCATTGTATCCAGTGCAAGTTTAGGGCTGCTGCTGCACCAACCCAGAGCAAGGAGAAACTTTTTCCCTTACCCCAGTGAATGCAGCAGCAGCCCCAGTGGGTCTACTTGAATCTTGGCCACTGATTTCGGTGGTTCAAATCAAGCATCCCATTTAGCTGCCAGGAATGGGGCTAGAATGGGGCTACAATCTGGCACAAGTGCAGTCATGTCCAGTGGTGGGCCCGGCCTGGCCCAAGAACCGGTTCTCCGGAAGTGGGCGGGGCCATGCCGGGTCAAGAGGCGGGGCCAGGGTCAAGGGGCGGGGCCACATCAGGGGCGGGGCCAAGGAGGTTTTTAATAAAAAAATTTAAAAATTTAGAAAACTAAAATTACTTCTGAGTAGTCAGGTTGGCTGACTACTGAGTAGTCAGGTTGGTCTTCAGGCTGCAGTGCCAGCTACACTTTCCTGGGAGTAAGTCCCATTGGCTATCATGGGACTTACTCCTGAGTAGTCAGGTTGGGCTCTCAGGCTGCAGTGCACAGGCATTGTGGGGGGTGGAAGGGTGTCTGGGGAGCAGTGGGGGATCTTCAGAGCCAATTCCAGGGGGAGGGAGAGTGAGCGGGGGCACTGGGGGCTTGCTAGGACCAGTAGCGGTTAGCCCCAGCTAGCCGCTACTGAAATATTATGAAAAAATCACAGTGCATGTGTGTGCAGCTAATTAGAGGCTGGGAGAGCTCCTAGTGCAGGGGTCCTCAAACTTTTTAAAGAGGGGTCTGGTTCACTGTCCCTCAGACACTGTCAGGGTCCGGACTATAGTTTGGAAAAAATGATCCTGACACATACATGTAAGATGCCCTGAAAGCAATGCAACACAAAACAGCATGATCCTGCCACATACATGTAAGATGCCCTGAAAGCAATGCAACACAAAACAGCATGATCCTGACACATACATGTGAGATGCCCTGAAAGCAATGCAACACAAAACAGCATGATCCTGATGTAAGGCGCGCTGATAGCAATGAAACACAACACAGCATGAACCTGACACGTACATGTGAGATGCCCTGAAAGAAATGCAACACAACACAGCATGAACCTGACACATACATGCATGATGCCCTGAAAGCACTGCAACACAAAACAGCATGATCCTGACACATACATGTGAGATGCCCTGAAAGCAATGCAACACAAAACAGCACAATCCTGACACATACATGTAAGGCGTGCTGATAGCAATGAAACACAACACAGCATGAACCTGACACGTACATGTGAGATGCCCTGAAAGAAATGCAACACAACACAGCATGAACCTGACACGTACATGTGAGATGCCCTGAAAGAAATGAAACACAACACAGCATGAACCTGACACGTACATGTGAGATGCCCTGAAAGAAATGAAACACAACACAGCATGAACCTGACACATACATGTAAGATGCCCTGAAAGCACTGCAACACAAAACAGCATGATCCTGACACGTACATGTGAGATGCCCTGAAAGCACTGCAACACAAGACAGAGAAGGCAGAGAAGGGGGAAACACAAAGCAGAGAAGGGAAACTGAGGCAGGACACTGGGGGGCAAAGAGGGGAAACTGAGGCTGGACACTGGCGGGCAGAGAGGGAAAACTGAGGCTGGACACTGGGGGGCAGAGAAGGGAAACTGAGGCAGGACACTGGGGGGAGAGGGGAAACTGAGGCTGGACACTGGGGGGCAGAGAGGGGAAACTGAGGCAGGACACTGGGGGGCAGAGAAGGGAAAACTGAGGCAGGACACTGGGGGGCAGAGAGGGGAAACTGAGGCAGGACACTGGGGGGCAGAGAGGGGAAACTGAGGCTGGACACTGGGGGGCAGAGAGGGGAAACTGAGGCTGGACACTGGGGGGCAGAGAGGGGAACTGAGGCAGGACACTGGGGGCAGAGAAAGGGAAACTGAGGCAGGACACTGGGGGCAGAGAAGGGGAAACTGAGGCAGGACATTGGGGGCAGAGAAGGGGAAACTGAGGCAGGACACTGGAGGGCAGAGAGGGGAAATTGAGGCAGGACACTGGGGGGCAGAGAGGGGAAATTGAGGCAGGACACTGGGGGACAGAGAGGGGAAACTGAGGCTGGACACTGGGGGGCAGAGAGGGGAAACTGAGGCAGGACACTGGGGGGCAGAGAGGGGAAACTGAGGCTGGACACTGGGGGCAGAGAGGGGAAACTGAGGCTGGACACTGGGGGGCAGAGAGGGGAAACTGAGGCAGGACACTGGGGGCAGAGAGGGGAAACTGAGGCTGGACACTGGGGGGCAGAGAGGGGAAACTGAGGCAGGACACTGGGGGGCAGAGAGGGGAAACTGAGGCAGGACACTGGGGGGCAGAGAAGGGGGACCAGGCAGACAGAAAGAGAGGGGTGAACTTACCTTGCAGAGATGGTCAGGAGCAGAGGCATGGAGGAGGCCAGGGGCCTTTGCAGCCTGGCTCCAGGCCACGGAGGCCAGGAGAATGATGGGGGAAGGTGGGAGGGGAGAGATGGGAGCTCCGCAGGCTGCAGCCTTGGAGCCTCCCAGGACTATGGTGGAGGGGGAGGAAGGGAGGGATAGGGCCCGGGGAAGGCCGGGGGGCTGCTGCAGGCTCCCCGCTGAGCCCGTTCAGGCAGTGCAGAGTTTGGAGGAGGTGGGGGAAGCCAGCCTATGCGCGCACATTTGAATTGTGCGCGCAGGCTGGCTTCTCTTAGCCAATCAGGGGCTCTTGTGAGCGCTCTGTGATTGGCTGGAGGCGCCTCCTCCTGGCCAATCACAGTTAGAGCGCTCAGAAGAGCCGCTGATTGGCCAAGAGGTGGAGGGAGAAGCCTCCAGCTCGGTTTTCGCTCGCGGAGCTGTATCCGCGCGCGATTTAAAGATGGCGGCTCCCAATGCCGCCAGTCACCCTTCCAGCCCTGCGTACCGGTCCTCACCAATTCTTGGCCCTCGCCCCATAGCCTACTCGCCAGCGCTGGAAATTTCCAAGATCCGGTACTGGCGCGTAGGTGCGTCCCCCCCAGTGCCCACCTCTGGTCATGTCCTCCCTTCCATTTCCCTCCTGCCCCTGGGAATGCTCACTGCCTGCCCTCCTCCTTCCCTGGAATGTCCTCCTACCTTCTCATCATGCTCCCCCACCCCCAAAACTCCTCCACTGACTGAGTGTGATCAGTACAGCTTCACTTCCTCCCCGGATCCACAGTGCCAGCCTATCTGCCAGCCTATGAATATGCCAGTCTATTTGCACTTAAAGTGGCACAAAAGTGCCTTACCACACTTTTGCAACACTTCCAGGCTGGCATAAGAGATTTGTGCCAGCCCCAAAGGGCACTTAGGATTGTAGCCAAAGGGCAATCCTATGCACACTTTCCCAGGAGTAAGGCACATTTAACAAAATAGGGCTTACTTTGAAGTAGACCTGCTTGGGATTGGGCTGTAAATCTCTTTCAATCTGACTTCCATTCAATTTTGGTTTTGAAATCGCTCCAGTCTACCTTGTTGATAAACTGGAGAAAGAACCTTTTTCTCCAGTAATATCTACATTATAGAACTCTCTCCTGGTATTCACTTGGTGCCTCCATTAATGTTATTTAGATGCCAGGCAAAGTCACCCTTATTACTCAGCCCTCCCAGGTGAAATGGCTGTTTCAAGGGGCAGATGTGTACACCTTGTACTTCTTGGACTCTTCTGCAATTTTCTGTTTACAACTTGCGCCCATTTGCCTCATCTATCTCCTCCATCCTTGTTCTCCCACTCTATGTTGAAAGAGCTCTTCTCTCTGCTCTGCTCACACTTACCAATTACAGTGACCTTTATTAGGCATAAAACGTAACCATATAATAATAAATAAAATAAATGAATACAATGGAATATGGACAACTGCAGTAATACCTAGGTCAAAATAGATTAGGATCATATCAAAGAAAAGTATGAATAATATAAAATCTTGCAGACAATTTAAGTAAAATTCGTGCATCTCTTAGACACTTCTATGAGAAAACTACTAACAGAGAAGAGGACAGCCGAACTATCAGAAGAAAGTAACCAGCGAATTTTAGCAGCATCCTGAATATGCTGTAGGTTGAGTAATATGTGAGATAGGAATCTGGCTCTAATATCTGTGTAATGGGGACAATACAACAGGATATGTATGAATGACTCAGTAGTCCCTAGATGACAAGAGCAATTGATAGAGGGCAATGACAGTGAAATTTGGAAACAAATTCTCGTGTGGGGAAGGCATTGCAGCGAGCCAAAGACAGCATGCGGCGCCTCTGTGGTTCATAGAGTAGAGATAGGTAGTTAGGACAGCGACCTAGGACAGGGAATAAATGAAAAAAGAGGGGAGAGGAAAATTTGTTCACGGCTGCCATTATTGTTTGGCATTCTATATCAGAACGTCCCTGAATGATTATCCGCTTAGTTGTCGACAAGTCATTATTACCTAAAAGAGGCGGATACAAGCCAATAGAGTGAAGTTTATTGATAAATCTAAGAAAGCATGACGGTTGCCAAGAATCGGCGAGTAACTCTTGCAGGAGGGGAACATGGCTGGCGTTAAAACAAACTTTAAGCCAGAATTTTATGCAAGCACACCATGCAAGATGTTCCAATCTGAATTGTCCGGCCTCCAAACAGAGGGCAGCATAAGAAATACAATGAACAAAACCAAAAACTTTGTATAAAAAAGTGGACTGAACTCTTTCAACCTCAGTGTTGAAGCCAGAGTCTGCTCACACTTCCGAAAAAAGAAAATCCTCCCTCTTTTGGAGGTAAGGCAGTGCTTCTCCAGACTTATTTCTTCTATGCTCTGATGTTCTTCAGGGTGGCTCCCAAAAAGGTAACCAAAATACTTTCGTAAGCTTTTAGCTTTTGTACATAGTGATTACCTGCGTACTGCGTTGTACACAGGTTTTACACAGCAATGTAGAACAACTATGTAGAGTATTTCAAAATTGAGTGATAGTGCAAAGACAGACAACAAGATGAGATAAGGCAATGCATGATGGGGCAAGGTGTGGGGCTAGACTCCAATGCTTGATGCCAAAGATTATAGCAGTAAAGCTGGAAGAGAAGATTGGAAGAGGCAGTCATTACTACTACTGACACCAGTTCCTGCCACCATCCTGCTCCTCTTACTCCCTTTCCTCCTTCACTGCTTATTCTGGAGGATCCTGGGAGCAGAATCCCCATGTCTGACCAATTTGGAAGGACCAACTGCAGATGAGGAGGCAATTGTGTGTAATGCATCCACTGAAAAAATCAGGAGGAGGCATAGACTTCGATCAATCAAATTTATATACCACTTTACAACAAAAAGTTCACAAAGCAGTTTACAGAGAAAATGAAATAACAGCTAATGGCAGTTTTTCCAAAAATGGCTCATTATCTAAAAAGATGCAAAAGAATATCATCAAAAGCCACTATGAGTACAATCCTAAACATGTCTACTCAGAAGTAAACCCCCTTGTGTTCAATGGGTCTTACTCCCAGGAAAGTTTCTTTAGGATTGCAGCCTATAAAAGACATTGCTGGAATAAGAAGGGCCAGTTACTCTTCCCTTGCTAAATAAAAGAGGCCACTTGAAAGAGTACCTCTTGCTCAGTTAAGCAACATACAAAGTGATCTGTTAACTACAAAAAAGGAGTTGTCACAGTCTCAGTGATGTTACTGGTATGATATAGTAAACGGATGTGAAATCTTGTCTTTCACTTGGGCCCTTTCAGGATACTACTGTCAGGAAAGTGTTGGCTGCTGAATGATTTTCCCATCTGATTCTTCCCTTGAAGCCTGGAGGCTGGGCCTTAGGGTCTTATAAGAGGTTCTTTCTCTCCCCCACACCTTCATTGGCTTCTCACAAATGCTTGTGTCAGACAGTCTGGCTGTGAGACCCCTTTTTGATGACTTGTCACCTCCAAGGGTGTAATGGAAGGATTCCTGGTAAGCTCTGATCAACTCTAACGTACTTCGAAGATGTGACACTGCAGGGCACGTGCCTTTCACAGTCAAAAGGGTAATCTCTCCAACCATGACTGCAATTGATTTCCGTGTCAACCCTCTTGGACCTTAGATAAGCGTATCGGTTGAGTGGGCAGCTTTCGCTCTGGATTAGAGGCCAAGTGTGGAGCTTTCTGACAGTTTAATTAAATGATTCATTGTCAACCCATCACTCAGAACTGCCACTTTGGGTTAAGAGTGGCTGAGTATTGCCCAGTCACAATAGGAGAAGAGGGGAGGCCAAATTATGTGGTGAAACTGATAAATATAACTGTCTGTAGTAGATTGTGACCAACTGAGGATCAGAGAGAAAAAGAGGCATGTTAACTATCCCTGTGCCCAGTAGGGGGAATGATCATCAAACACTGTCTTTCTAGCCAAGAGTTTTTGATATGATTGTTATTATCCTCAACATTGCATTTGAAGTATCCAAAGAAAAACAGAAAATATTAGCTCATCTAACATCCCCCTGTCTCATCTGCCCTAAAGTATCCTGCAAGATTGTAGCCATTGGTTCCTGTTTTTTGTTTGTTTGTTTGTTTTTTAAAATAGGTGATAAAAATCCCAAAAAGGTTGAGTCGCCTGTATCACATCAAACTGCAGGGGTGTGCAAGAGACATTTCTGAATCCTTCCCCCTTTGTATCTACTGATAGGAAGGGCTCTTTTTCGTCATGTACTATTAAAATGTGATTTCCCCCTGCAGTGTCAACTTTCTATCAACTTTTTCTCTTGCATTCAAGAATCAGTTCTGAAAGTCTGGAGTGGTAACTTAACAGAATCAAGAGCTATGCAGCCAAATCAAGTCATGAATTAAACCTGAAACACTTCCGACAAAACTAACCTTTAACCTTTCTAGAATTTATATGTGATATTTAGAATGTCAAAACACAATATGATTTCACTTGGGAAATAAAAAGATATCCTTTTGAAAAGCTTCAATATGAATTTGGGTTGATGAATTTTAATGCAGTAACACTACATTGCATTTTGACAAGTTCAGAACAGTTCTTTTATAACCTTTCAAAAATCCCAACAATATTAATAACTGAAAAAAGTAGAAAGCAAGGCAGGGGAGTGTAAATTAATGTTCTTGCCAGCAGATGCAAATTAGGAAAATGGTGCCCTTCTTTCAGCTTATATGGACTATTTCAGACATAAGAAATTGCAAGAGGTATTCTCTGAAGGGACACTATGCAATGGTGCATCTAAACATAAACAGGTCTGGATTAATGTCTAGATTAAAGACTAGCAACCCTAACTCTACCACCTTGAGTTTTGCTCTAGAAAAGTAGGGACATAAGTTTTAATAACAACTGGGGCCAGTTTTAATAACATATGGAGCCAGAACATAGATTTACCTAGAGCCCAGTCCTATCTAGCACTGGCCTCATGACATGGCCCACTCTGTATCCAGCACTGCTACTGAGGTCACCTTTGCGTAAGAGAACATAATATTAATAGTGTCAGTGCTCTCCCATCCAGCGAAACAAAACCTAAGTAATGCTAGCTTTCAAAAATTCTTGGCACTTGTAGAAATGGGAAGCACACCATAGTATTCAGCCTGGGCAGTGGTGCTTAATTGCATTTATCCTCTTAAAAGTGTAAAAGCAATCCTAAAGAAAAGGGTTGGTAAATAGAAATGTATTGATTTCTTGAAAATATGTCTGTTACATTTGTGCCATCTTTATTTTTATTTTTCTATTCTTTTTTCCCACTTTAATTTCTACAATTTAGGGGGAAATGCAATGCTTTAAAATTCATATCATTGTTCAAGAGATTGCAACAGAGTCTGCCTAGCTTTCTAGTGGAGTGTCACTTGCGTTGTTCATTAACACAAACTCACTTTTGTTTTTTAAAAAGGGCTTTCTCTTTCTTGCAGAAGGCTCAATAAAAATGGAATTCGGGAGATTGAAAACCACGCCTTCAATGGGACCATCTTGTCTGAGCTGTAATTATTCTTCACTTATTTCTTTGACAATTTGGAATATGTTTTGCACTGCAACAAGGATACACTCAGGTCCCTGTTTCACATGCAGCTCTTTGCACATGCTGATTGCTCTCATAGGGTGCATTTGAGGTCAACAAAGAAACCATAGGCAATGAGCCATCATGACTATAGCAATAGTAGTCACAACACAAGTGATATATAGCGTAAATAGTGTAGTTTAGGTGCACTCAGCCAAAACAGGACTAAACCAGAAGTTTTCTTGTGAAAAAATTCAGCTCAAAATCTGGAGGAAAGGAGTAAGTGTCCAAAACTGTCCCTCCAGTTTACTTTTTTCCACCACTGTTACTCTGAACATAGAGGATGTATTTCTCTCCAGAAGTACCCTAAATTAATGCTACGTCATTGCATAGTATCATATACTATATATACCTATGGAATTATATCATTGGACTTCTGGAGAAAAATATGGCAGCTGCTGAGGAGATGGGCAGATTTAAGGATGCTGCTGCCAGATTTAAGGATGGGGGACAGATTTAAGGATGCCCTTATATTTTGCCCCATCTGGAATCTTCCCTCAAGGAGCAGCTCAACTCAAAATAGCTGGTATAAGCCATTTGATTTTTTTCACCCAAAGTTTGGAAAACTGGTGGCTTGCCACATAGTTCCAACAGCAACATCATCAAAAGGGCTACCACTGCATCTATATTTAAATATATTAAATATCTATATTTAATATAATATATAATTTAATTAAAATATAATTAATATATATTTAAATATTAAATGCAAATATATAAATATAGTTATATTTACATTTATATGAATGACTAACGGAATGCTCACCATTTCCACAATCAAGTTAAGTGATAAAAAATAATTAAATGACAGTTTTTATTAATTTATTTATTTGTTTGTTTAACACAGAAATCTTAGTGGTAATTACAACCTAGAAAAATTACCTAATGAAGTTTTCCAAGGAGCCAATGGACCTGGGTTTTTGTAAGTACAGAAAAGATTTTCATTATATGTTCTTTAGAAAGTCTCATAAATGCTCATAGCAAGCAAAAATGTACAGTATCTCCACGTATAACATTTTATGTATCAAAAATATATTTTATCCTTACAGATGACCCTCAGCTGCAAGTTTTACTTACTCATAAGTAAATGTATGTATATATGTAAATATGCCTCTCAAGTGTGTCTCTCAAGAATTGTGCCTCTCTAGAAGCTTGCACATAAGTATACAGGGATTAGATGAAATTACAAGCAGGGACACCTATGAAGGTCAGTTGCCATCTTTCAGATTAGCCTACCTCACAGGGCAGATGTGATAAAAGTGGGAAAGAACCATGTATGCTCACCATATGGTACTTGAAAGAAGAGTAATAAATCAAAACAGTTACCAAAATAGCTTAGCCATTTGGAGCCTCAATTTTTCATTTATAATGGAAAATATAAACAAATGTCCAGAGCACGCCTAGGTTAGAACTCACCTTCTCTGAAATTCCAGCTAAAGCAACAGAAAGTACCATATTTACTTGAACTGAATGCTCCATCAAATCTAAAGCGCACCCTGATTTTAAAAAGCTTGATGTAAAAAAAAAAAAATTCACTGGCAATTGTAATGCGCAGCTGCATAGCAGGTGCAAAATTTAATTTTACTGCATAAAACAGTCAGCTATATGACAATAATAATATGAGAATGGGTTTATGTTATGATTTTTACCTAATTGCTCTATATACAATTGCTCTTTATACAACAATGGGTTTGTGTTACATTTTTATTACAATATAGTAAACTGTTAAACTAAATACTGACCTATGCTTATAATCAAAATACTGTACTTACCCATCATGTAACATGCCATCAAACATAATACACACCCTAATTTTGGAGACTAAATTTGGCTGAAAAATTTGTGATTCAAATAAATATGGTATTTGCCCAACAGCTAAACACAAGCAAAGAAGAGGCAAGATGTGCCTGTTGGACTTGCAATCCTATCCACACTTTCCTGGGAGCAAACACTAAAGACTGTAAAGGGAGTTGCTTCTGAGTAAACAGGCATAGGATTGGGGCTGTAAGTTGCTAACTCAGTTTCCATTAGCCTTAGCAGGGCCTCCTCAGCTAGTTCTTTAGGAAGGTGATGTCCCAACCTTCTGCCTAGGTGATAAATAGTCCAGCAGAAGCTGTACTCTTAATTTTGCTAGTTATGTAGCCCAACTTTTATATTTTGTCATGCATGCATATTTGAGTGCAAGCAGAGCCTTTATAACCAGAAGCCTATATCTCTCAGAACAGATGCCTCACAGCACTCTCAGCCTTACATAAATCACTATTGTCCAAATATGTCCTCTTTCTGATACCTAATAATGTTTATTTCCCAAGTCTTTCTTATCCATGATTTTCATATTTGAAGATCTGTTGCTGAAGCATTTTTTTCTTCCTCAGCAAAACAATAAACGTTTGTCTGAGGCAGGGAAAAACCATTTCCTGTCATGCAGAGTTAACACAATACCTTTGTAAGCAGAACCCAAACACAATCACATTGCGATGGGTTATCAAATTGATTTCCCGGCAGTTCAGATTCATCCAAGAGTTCAAATTCAAACACTGAGTTATTTTTATGAGAATTATTCTGTTCTATTACACCATACCATAGCTGGTAAATTGCCTTTTTTATCCCTACCAAGATCATGAAAGAGAGGTGTTCTAGTCATCTGTTACTAGAGTGTACATCCAAATGTACTTTCACTTACAGGAATGATTGACCCATAATAACATCTATGCTTAGCAAAAACAGAATTGCCTACATCATTTTTTTCCCCTGCAGCACAGAGCATGGTAGTTTATTAAACAGCATGACGGATTATCTTAAGTCTTCTTGTGCCTGAATTAGTATTCAGGTGGCAATTAGCACTGTCAGGTAATTTATAACTGATGAAAAGGATCTAGGATCAGCATCTGCATACTTTTGCACATCTCTAGAACTAAGAATATTATTGTATGACATATAAGAATATATAAAAACATATAAAAAGGGCTGTGGGTGGGGCAAATGGCTAAGACACTGTGCTTGTTAGCCAGCAGGCCAGGGTTCGAGACCGGGGTCAGCCCCACAAGACAGGGTGAGCTCCTGTCTTTAGCCCAGCTCTGCGATGCCAGCTGGATCCAATCGTATTGGCTCTGCCTTTCCATTGGACTCATTCAGTGGCGTGAAGAGGGGGGATTTGCTGCTTGGGTAACAGCCTATCCTCCATAACAATCCAACCCAGGCTTTTGTGCTTCGCATGCAGCGTATGCAGCGCTGAGTACGATACCATAGTCTTCCAAGACTGACGGAGGCTTGCTTTAATAAGAATATAAAAGTCTAATCATATTCTCCCATTCTTTTGGGCACACTTTTGGGGCAAGGAGTGGTAGATCTGGTTCAAATAGAATACTGGAAAGGAACAGAATGACTTTAAACAGGGAGAAATATAAGGTTCTGCACTTTGGCAAAAAAGAACCTCAAATCCACAGGTATAAAATGGAAAATACATGGCTTGACAGCACAACGTGTGAGTGTGATCTTAGAATTGCTGTGGATCACAAACTGAACATGAGTCAGCAGTGTGAGGTGTCTGCAAAAAAGGGCAAATGCGACTTTAGGCTGCATTAAGAGAAAAGTAGCTTACAAGTTGCAAGAAATTATAGTTCCTCTTTATTCTTCATTGATTAGACCTCACCTGAAGTCCTGTATCCAGTTCAGCCAAACTGGTACAGCCAAAGATGCAGCCAAACTGGAACAAGTCCAGAGAAGAGCCACAAGAATGATCAGTAGTATGGAAGACAAGCCGTACAAAAAAAGGTTGAGGGAACTTGGTATGTTCAGCCTAAAGAAGAGAAAGCTAAGAGGAGACATGATGGCTCTCTTCAGATACCTAAAAGGCTGTCATATGAAAGAAGAGACACATTTGTTCTTAGCTGCCTCTGAAAGTAGAACTAGAGCCAACAGGTACAAACTGAAAAAAGGAGATTCCAGTTAGAAATCAGGAAAAAATTCCTGATTCCTGAGGGCAGTTTGGCAGTGGAATAGATTGCCATGGGAGGTGGTGGACTCTCCCTCACTGGGGATCTTCAAGCAGAGGCTCAATGAGGCTTATTGAGCACATGTCAGAGATGCTCAAGGAGAATTTCCTGCTACAGGCCAGGGGTTGGACAAGATGACCTACTAGGTCCCTTCTAACTCTATGATTCTATGAGATCAGAAGGCTTCAGTAGAGAAAGGGGTCTTAAATTCCCTTTCCCTTGCATAAGTCGCTCAACCCACAATTGATCTCTTTGGACCTAATGTAAACTATTTTGTGTTTTTAAGTCTGAAGAATGAAAGGAGGTAGAGAGGCTGCTGCTGCTTCAGGGGATAGGATCTTGTTTGTGACTTCAGTGCCAGTTCCAGCCATCCCCATAGCCTCCACACACTGTCATATCCCCTCCCACCCCATTTTTGCTCCTCTCATCCCATTTTGCCCCCTTTCTACCACTTCTGTACCTGCTCAAGTGAGTGTGAGCAGCTCCAGCACTGTCCTCACACAGCAGCATTCCTAAAATGGCCCCTGAGGTAAAGCTGTGTCCGCAGCAATTTTGGGACTCTGGTACTGACATTGGGCAGCAAGCACTACACCACATTTTATCCTCACAAAAGCCCTGTGACAGTGGTTAAGCTGAGAGAGAGAGAGATTGACCAGCCCAAAGATGCCCAGCTTCTTGGATAAGTCAAGACCTCAGCCTGGGTTTTCTCAGTCCTAGTCTAGTGATCCGCACTAGATCAGATCCACAAGATACTATCAAAGATGAAAGGCAGTGTTTCTGTCTGGTGTTATTTCACATCCTTGAACTCCCTCAGTCAAACCCCAAAGCCAGACCCTTTGCCTTAGAAGTGGAGTCTTTGGTCATACAGTACTTTGGTCATACTTCTCTCCAATTTATTTCAGATGGAACCTCTCTTTTCTTTCAGCCCTTCTAAATCAGCTTTGTTTTGGCATCCAGCTTTCATGATCTTTGGGGTTTCTTCTGTCCTTCAGCTCACTGATGTATAAGAAGAAAAGCCCTAGACCAAATGCCAATCCACTGAATTTTTTGTATGACATTTTTCTTAAATGCTGATTTTTTGTATCCATTTTTGCAGCCTTTCAACTGTACTGAGAGAGATATTTTAAAATGTCGTAGCGCCTCAGCATCAATACATAACTGCTAATGCTACAAGAAGATTCTTTCTTTTGCTAGAATAGAGCCCAAATAAACTGCCAGTTGCCTCTGCCCTGTCAGTTCTCATTACTATTTTCTTCTGAAAAGCAATCCTATCTGTTCAGCATGGCTTCTCCCTTGGAAAGCAAGGCATCTGCAGATGCCTTGACATTCTGATCTCTGCACAAGTCTCATGCTAGCCATTCCTGATCCCCTGCAGACCACCTGTCCATTGACAGATCTGCTGTAAGATTGTGTAATATTCATGAATATTCTAATTGCTCAGGATGAATGTGTCAAATGTGTCAGTACACCAGAAATTCAACAGTGTGGTTTCTGACCAGTGAGGGAATCAAAAAGTCACTATGAATGACACAAAAACTTCAAACATCCCTGCAGAGGGATGAAAGGATTCTCTTCCTTCCACACTTTGTTCTTTTCCACTCTTCCTTAATTCTAATTCAATTCGGAGAATTTCTCCACTAAATTTCACAATTGGGGTATCTGATTTGCTGCAGAATTCATTTTCATCTTTTCTGTATATATATGTACACATTGAGAAAACCCAGCTAAAAAGAGGCAAATGCTCTTTATCATAGCATAATTGCATGAAGTAATTTTGGAGAGATGGTTTACATATAATCATATACCCTACTCCCCTTTGATAAAACACCACACAAAGCATCTTGATACAACCACATGTACAGTCAAGCAAAATTGCTTTTTTGCAAAGTCTCATCAACACAAACCAGCACAGTGGTAAAATGCAACCATGATTATCAAGTCATATGACTGCAAACATGTAATGTACACTCTGTTGTGTACATTGGTGATATATAAGACAGTGACAGGGGAGCCAGGACACTGAAGGAATTTGCAGTGTTCTCTGTCACAAACCTATTACCTTTGGTCTGATAACTAATACCTTTCATGAGTTCCTGTCAGCATAGGTAGAGGAGATGGGTCATTTGACATAGTACCAATGGATACTCATAGTACTATGAGTAGCTCAAGAATTATGAAGAAGAAAAATATTCATATTGAGGGTCTTTGACTAGACCTTCTGTAGGGACTTTTGTCATAGAGTCTAATATGGGACAATCATTTTGTTCCAAGATTGCTCTTGGAAGCCTCCTATGACCAGTTCCAAAAGAGAAGGCCGTTTCCCTTTGTGTTGGACTGAGGGGAACACAATGAACTTGATGAGAGGACCCAGAGACTACTAAGCAGGTTGTGACCAAACTTTTTAACTTCAAGGCTCTTGGACATTTAACAAGAGTGTAGAGGAGGGAATTTCAGCAGGTGCAGCTTCTCATCTCACAGACCACAAGCAGCACCTGTTGAAATTCCATTTTCTACACAATTGTTAAAGGTTCAAGAGCGCAAGAGTTTGGACACTCCTGGAAGAAAGGCATGTTCCTGTGACTATAATTTGGTTTGTTTGACTTTTGCCAAGAGGGCCGGCACAGAATTATTTTTTAGTTTGTCTTTGGTATATTTTATCAGGTGCATGATTTCAAGTAGCTGAGAGGTTCTAAAATGTCTCCAAGGTGTGTCTGTCAATCATCAATAAGAGTGTTATCATGTAATCAATCAGATTATTACAAATTTCTGGTTACATAATTAATTGGATTGTTTAGAAGCTGAAACAGTCATATTCTTCTATTAGGGATATTTCAGAGACCAGGATCAGCCAACTGCCTGGCATCGGACTTGAGAACATCAGCAAGCTAATAGCAAGATCTACCTACAATTTAAAAAAATTACCTGCCTTGAATAAGTTTCGTTCTTTGATGGAGGCTGACCTCACTTACCCAAGTCACTGTTGTGCCTTTGCTAACTGGACCAAACAAAAGTGAGTAGGTGTTTTTTTACTTTTGGAGATGCCAACTGATTTGTGAATGTCAAAGTCTGCACTGATTGAGAAGTTGAGCTGCTCGTGTGTCTGCTGCAACTAGAATGCTGTGTAAGGATTAATCTCTGATTTTAAACTGTTTTATAGTATGATTTGTTGACTGCCTTATAATATCCAGTGGAAGATGAGAGGAATGAATTGGTAAATAAATCCAATATGGAAAATGGCATCTAGAAATATTGCAATGGTTTGTTGGAGGATGCTCTATTAAAAGCTTTTCACGCCCAGCAGTTACTAGCCACTGGACATGCCTTGATTTTGAAGCAAGCTCAAGAAAACATTTAGCCCTTTGAGGAAAGATGTCCAACATTTTTGCAGCTGGCTTTCAATGAACAACTTTGAGAAAAGGAGCATGCAGTTGGCTTTTGGGGTAATAGGTGCCACAATAAAAGCTTGCAGTGTTTTTCTCAGTCTGTCTTGCCTCCCAAACACCACAGGACTATTTAAATTAAACAATTAAACTGTTAGTGAAATACTGTACATTTCCAGGTTCTCTCCATTTATGGGAACTAACCTTGGCCAATGACTGCCCTAAACTACCTAGTATGTAAATGAAAAATCCTGGGCATCCTGGAAAGCTCTAGGCTTTGTTTTGAGGACAGAATAGGAATTTGCACCATGGATGGCAGGTATCCACTCTGTGCACCTGCATCCCTAATTTTCATGAAGATTCATGCACGCAGCCCCTGCGGATCTTTGCCAATGCAAATCAGGGGGTCTTCTCAGCTTCTTAAATCAGACTTCCTTGCAACTGATTTGCCACCAAGGCAATAACATCAGTCTCTGAGTGTCAAGGGCTCTCCTCATTTATCTTCACTTTTTCAAGTATTCTTTGAGAGTTGCACATTGATTACTTAATTTACGGATATGCCCTTGCTGGTTTGTATTACTAATAGTGCTTAAACTGCTTTACTGTATAATGTTTCACAGTGGGGGGCAAGCTAACTTCAGTATTGAATAGTCTAAAAAAATTTGCTAGAATTGCAAGAACCTATCCTCAGTGAACAGTCTTCAATGGTTATAGAATCACTTGTTAATACAGCTGATTCCAAGTGCCATTTGAGCCAGATCTAGGCCCATTAGCAACTAGCAAACATTGTATGATCTTAACTACTATCAACCACCATCTATTGCCACCCATTATTTCTTTTTCAATCAGACATAATAGGAAATTCATTGGCAGCACCAAATCTGAAATGTGCCATTTAAACTTGAATGACTGTCACTTTAAACAGTCAGGCCAGGGTATGTCATGAGAATGCTTGATAAAAGAATATACTGTACCTGTATTTATTTGAATCCAATGTGCATTCTATACTTATAATCAAAATGTCACATTTACTTGAATCTAATTGAATATCAAATCTAATGTGCACCCTGATTTTGGAGACTAAATTTAGCTGAAAAAGGTGAACATTAGATTCAAGGAAATACAATATTCCTTTTCTTAAACACATACACAAAGAGAAAGATGGTGTTAAAATTCCTTCTAGAATCATAGAGTTGGAAGGGACCTAGTAGGTCATCTAGTCCAACCCCCTGCCTGCAGCAGGAAATTCCCCCTAGAGAATCCCCGACAGGTGCTCGTCGAGCCTCTGCTTGAAGATCCCCAGTGAGGAAGAGTCCACCACCTCCCTTGGCAATCTGTTCCACTGCCGAACCGCCCTCACCGTCAGGAATTTTTTCCGGATATCCAACCGGAATCTCCTCTCTTGCAGTTTGTACCCATTGGTTCTAGTTCTGCTTTCAGAAGCAGCTATGAACAAATGAGCCCCTTCCTCCCTATGACAGCCCTTTAAGTATCTGAAGAGGGCAATCATGTCTCCTCTCAGCCTCCTCTTCTCCAGGCTGAACATCCCAAGTTCCCCCAACCTTTCCTCATAGGGTTTCCCTTCCATCCTACTGATCATTCTTGTCGCTCTCCTCTGAACTTGCTCCAGCTTGGCTGCATCTTTCTTCAAGTGAGGTGCCCAGAACTGAACACAGTACTCAAGGTGAGGTCTGACCAATGCTGAATAAAGAGGAACTAGAACTTCTAGCGACTTGGAAGCTACAGTCCTCTTAATGCGGCCTAAAATGGCATTTGCCTTCTTTGCAGACACATCACACTGCTGACTCATGTTCAGCTTGTGATCCACGGCGACTCCAAGATCCCGCTCACATGTTGTGCTGCCAAGCCAAGTATCCCCCATTTTATACCTATGTTTTTTGTTTTTATTTCCTAAGTGCAGAACCTTGCACTTCTCCCTGCTGAAATTCATTCTGTTCGTTACAGCCCAGGATTCCAGTTTATCCAGATCCTCCTGGAGGTTTCTCCTGTCTTCTGATGTGTTTGCTACTCCTCCCAGATTGGTGTCATCTGCAAATTCGATCAGGCTCCCCCGTATCCCTTCCTCCAAGTCACTGATGAAAATGTTAAGGAGAACCGGGCCCAAGACAGAGCCTTGGGGTACCCCACTTGAAACCGATCTCCAGGTTGACACAGAACCATTTACTAAAACCCTTTGAGTGTGGTCGTTGAGCCAGTTGCAGATCCACCTAACAATTGCCTTGTCTAGCCCATTTTTCTCCAACTTCCCAATTAAAATGTCATGTGGGACCTTGTCAAATGCTTTGCTGAAGTCAAGATAAATGACATCCACAGCATTGCCACCATCCAGTAAACTCGTAACCCGATCAAAAAAGGAGATCAGATTTGTCTGGCAAGATTTATTCTTGGTAAATCCATGCTGGGTTCTTTTGATCACCGAGTACTTGTCTAGATGTGCAAAAATTGTGTGTTTTATGATTTGTTCTAATATCTTCCCCGGGATTGAAGTCAAACTGACTAAATTGTTAATATTGCAGAATTTGACAGAGATGCAGGAAAAAGTCCAAGAAATTGTTTAAAGACACACAGTATAATTATCTTGTTAAAGCAATGTGGGTCTCAGTCTGGTCAATGACTGGATAGGAGCAGAGACCCCCGTCTACGGTTCTAAGAGGAAAGGTTCTATATTGCTAATAAAGGGAATAGAAAATGCACTGCTTTATTCTAAATGGAATAGAAAATGCAGCAAAATTGGTCTTTAATCCCCCATTTTCAATCAACTGATGTTTCTTTGCCTCCTAGCAGGGAGATGGTGCCCCACTGTTTGAGGCCAATGCAAAAGTAAAACTAATCACAAAACAATACTTCAATATGAGCTAGGAGTGGATGCAGCACTGCACCATTCAATGTTTATTGATTACCTTTGAAACCCACATTGTACAGGTGGGAGCTCCAAGCTCCAGTATAATCTCAGAGTGATCCTACTGCCACCTCCATCTTGCCAACTAAAATATCTTCAAATGATGTTTTGATGTACACAGGACTAGCAGGAGCAGTTTAGCTCAGGAGCAGGGCACACTCAAGAGATGGGCTGGGTGTTGAAACAAAAGAGTAGTTACACTAGACTTGACTTAAGTCCCAGCAAATTTCCTGTCACTGCCAAGATGGAAAGGCAAAATAATCTCTCTCTCTCTCTCTCTCTCTCTCTCTCTCTCTCTCTCTCTCTCTCTCTGTTTCCTACTGATCTGCAACCAATAAATAGTTGAGTACCACAAATCACCTTAATGTATGTGGTAAGATGGAGCAACAAATTTCATCTAGCTGGGGATGAGCTGATAGGTCTCTGCTACATAAATACCATTCCATTTGCTTTTGTGTGGAAAACTCGTATTTAGGGATGGGAAATATTCCTAGGCATGCTGTTTGGTTATTCCAACAGACTCTCAATATCTAGAGGCAGCAGAACTTTTTCCAAGTCTCCTTTGATGACTGCCTGATCAAGGGCTATGCATAGAAAGTGGCAATGCAATAACCTTTTTTCATTTGAAGAGTTCTGATGTTCCTCACCTTTGTCGTATATTATTACAGACCCCCTGCAGGATATTTCAGTTGTGGCTGGAAAGATGAACACTTTCAGGCAGTCTACCTGAATATAGCCTGAAAATCTTCAAAGTGACCTCTTGCATCAAGGAAAACAGGGAACTTGATCTTGAGTTCTCCTCAGTTTATACTTCTCGGCTTATTCTCCAGGAAAGGGAATGTTTGTGAGGTTTTGTGGTTTTTAAACATTGTCATGGACCTAACAGTTGAAGGAAGATTTTCCAAAACTAAGTTTGCTAGTTGAAAGAAAAATGATTTGCAATATAACTTTTCACGAAGGATCAGATTAAACCAGGTTTCACACAAAGCTTTACAATATGGGATTCCTAGTGTCTTTTTAGTTGAAAAGCAGTGTATAAATATGACAGATGGACAGACAGATGGTTCAATAGGCCCTCTTTATACACAGGCTCAGCATCTGCAAATTTGAATATCCACAGATGCTGAACTCGTGCATGGAGGGCTTCAGAGGGCCTTCTGGATGCAAAGTGCCTATGAGTCACATCTGGAAGAGCCTTCCAATCACATCTGGAATTGTCCAAAGGAAGCCAGGAGGCCATGTGTGACTTCTGCATTTTTTTGCATTTTAGATTGTGAGCCCTTTTGGGCTTTTAATTAACTTTTAATTAGCTATTATTGGGCTTTTAATTAGCTTTTAATTAGCTATTATTTTTTCCTTTTTCTCTGTAAACAGCTTTGTGAACTTTTTAGTTGAAAAACGGTATATAAATACTGTAGATAGATAGATAGATAGATAGATAGATAGATAGATAGATAGATAGATAGATTGATTGATTGATTGATTGATTGATTGATTGATAGATTGATTGATTGATTGATTGATTGATTGATTGATTCTGGAGGACCACCTTCGGTCTAAAATTATATGGTCCATTCTCAGGACACAGCTACATGATTACCATCACATATTACTGAATGCACACACCAGGCATCTTCTGCAGTTGCTTCTATGTGTAAACATAGACTATAGGACCAGGTAGAAGATGTCTTATATCTTTTAGGTTTTCTGAATTGTCAGATATGTTTTGAGAGTGAAAAATAATCTAAAGATAGAAATTTCCATAACAAGCCTGTCCCTTTAACGAATGCCCTACCGATCATGTTAAAAGCTTTATCTGTCTGGAAGTATGCAATTCTTTCCTTTTGGCCTCCTGCCTGTACTGCCTGTACTGCCTTTGAGATACAAGCTAGATGGCGAATTTCAGAGGCTGACAAGGCCCATTAGGAAACCCAGCTCACTTTTTTGTCCTGCCTGACATAAAGATCAGTTTGTATCTTAGGAAAACATGAAACTGTGACTCCTTTCCTGTATATGCCATTGCCCCTTTTTGTCTTTGAAGGGCTGTCATTTATTGAAAACTCTGTTCTGTAAGTATCAGACTAACATCTATAGGCATTTTCTCAAGAATCTTTAAACTCAGCAGACAGGAGCCTCCCTTGATGGATTTTCCTGTATTTTATTATTAAAATGTTAGTAGCCCACTTGCATGGGCTCTCTGGCTGGCCTATGAGAGTTTAAAAAAGAAAAGCAGCTTTTTCCAGGAGGCAAACAGCCAGGGTAGCATTGGAAGCAGCAAACTGAAACCTTCACCAAGATAAAGAAGAGGGCATGTTGGAAGACCCTTGTGGGTCAATTTGAGCAAGGTGTTGCACAAAGAGAGAAACGTGCTTAAGAAGGCCCCGCTTAACTGTTGTCTGCCCCCTCTAAGGAGCATTGTGACACTGTAGGGGGTACAATGAGACCACTACCCAGTGCCTGAAACAAAGTACTGCAATGAAAAGAACAAGAGGCCAGTTTTAGGAAGCCTTCCCCCTCCAAGCACATACTTTTGACTGAAAAATGCTCTGCAACAGTTTTGTGGCACTTCTCTGAATTACCAAGAAAAGAACTACAAAGAGTTGTTTGGTCATGGAATGCAGTGCTCGCCACTTTTTGATGAAAGTTTAACATGTTTCTTTCCATGCTTCTCAAGATTTCACACTATTTTTTTTGTCTTTTCAGTTCTATATTGCACCCTATATGCAATAAGTCTATTATCAAGCAGGAGCTTGATGGAGCAGATTTCGAGCTGGATGAAAATGATTACTACCACAGTCTATGTAAAGAAGAGGTTCAAGTCACATGCTTCCCTGAGCCAGATGCTTTCAACCCATGTGAAGACATTATGGGCTACAATATTCTCCGAGTCCTCATATGGTTCATCAACATCTTGGCAATCATGGGGAACTTTGTTGTGTTTGTAATTTTAATCAGCAGCCAGTATAAGCTCACAGTCCCACGATTCCTAATGTGCAATCTTGCATTTGCAGACTTATGTACAGGCATTTATTTGCTGCTCATTGCAATAAAAGATATTCAAACTAAAAGCCAGTATTACAATTATGCCATAGAATGGCAAACTGGAGCTGGGTGCAATGCAGCTGGCTTTTTCACCGTCTTTGCAAGTGAACTTTCCATCTACACTCTGACTGTCATCACTTTGGAGAGATGGCACACCATCACATATGCCATGGAACTAGATCGCAAGGTCCGCTTCCGACACGCAATGGTCATAATGCTTGTGGGATGGATCTTTGCCTTCACTGTGGCCCTTCTTCCCATTTTTGAGATCAGCAGCTACAAGAAGGTCAGCATCTGCCTACCCATGGATATAGAAAGTACCCTCGCCCAGGCATATATCATGTTTCTGTTGGTACTGAACATTCTGGCATTTGTCATCATTTGCACTTGCTATATCAGCATCTACTTCACCGTGAGGAACCCCAATGTCTTTTCATCTAACAGCGACACAAAAATTGCTAAACGCATGGCCATATTGATCTTCACAGATTTCCTTTGCATGGCACCAATCTCCTTTTTTGCAATATCAGCATCACTCAAGGTCCCTCTCATCACTGTGTCCAACTCAAAGATCCTCCTTGTTTTGTTCTATCCAATCAACTCCTGTGCCAACCCTTTTCTGTATGCCATCTTCACAAAGACCTTCCGCAGGGATTTCTTCATTTTACTGAGCAAATTTGGCTGCTGTGAAAGGCATGCTCAGATTTACAGAACAGAAACCTCTTCCTCTGTTCATACGTCCCATATGAAAAATGGGCACTATACACCAGCTCCTAAAACCAGCGATGGAACTATTTATTCCTTGGTCCATCTGAATCATGCGAACTGAAGTTGGAATTTCATAAATCTATAACTTGGGTTTTCAAATGGTGATCTATGTCCCAATGAAGATATCAGCAATTGCCAAAAAAAGAACTTTCTTTTTTATCACCTATTACCATTCCGCCATCATTATACTCTGAAATATACCAGTCCAATACTGGGTTGGGTTTGATGTGCAACTTTTTCATAATCCAGGTTCTTCCTGCCTGATTGTCTACACTGCTTGTCTCCAATGTGCATTATCCCTATTTGCTGTTAGGTATCCTAATATGTCAAGGGTTTTACACTCCAGGAAAGAATGGGGCTTTTACCATGCAAAAACCAAATGTTGAGTTCATATTCTTGTGTTCATTCGACTGGCAAAGCATACCCAACAAGTTAGGCATACATGTCCTCAGTGAAAACTGTCCTCCACCATATGCCACTACCCCATTCTAAACCCATTCTTGACCTCTACCTTTTTCAAGCACTGAGCTCCCCAAACTCCAGGGCTCTGGTTTGTTCTAGAAGAAGACTGACAGTACAATCCTAACCCCTGGATAGTTTGACAAAAGTCCCATGCTGGTCTTGGGGTATTGGAAAAGTACCTTAAAGCACTTCTGTACTACTCCTGGGGGTGTTAGGCTTGTACACAGAAAGGTGCTAGCCTCCCCACAGCATCTCTGGAACAGGGAAATGGGTTAGCTGGGCTGGCCTAAATTGGTTATGATTGTGCCCTGATTGGCTTAGGCCAAATGAATGCAATTCCTTTGTACTCACCTAGATCTATATTAGTTTTATTAAAGAACAGAACTAAGGTTAAATATTACTTTGAAAGGCATTTAGGTATTTCAGAGAATAAATGCTTTATACATACAAGGCTAAAACAAAGCTCCTAAGCTTTCTTCTTTCTAACACTCAAATCTTTCCAGCTTCTTTACATAAACACAGGGTAGTTCATGTACCTCTCATAACACAGGCTTCCATGATGGAATGGCAAACAGCATCTTACCCCCTCTCAATTATAGGGCTTTTTATACCTTAAATCCAGCACTTAATCAACTAGAGATTCAGATCTTCTGAAGCTTCTGGAAAATGATCTTGTCACCCAAGTCTATTGTCAGTCACTTGCTCTGACCTCTCCCAGCTGGAGGATCATAGCTGTAGCCAATTCCTAATTAAAGAGACCATGAAGACCCACCTTCTTTCCCTGCCAAAGTGAAACTCAAGATAAGGCGCTTCTTTCCCAGTCCATATGGAATGATTCTTGGTAGCACACTAAGGTGCCCCTGGCATCCACAGGCAGGAGGTGCTGCTGTTGCCCAATTTCCAGCAGGTTGCTGCCTGTCACCATTGCTGGTGCCCAGACAGCATCATCTCTCCCCACCTTCACGCTGCCCTGCTACCATCAGAATGGAAGGGGTAGAGAAGGGGTGCATACTTTGAAACCAGTTCTGCACCTCTCTACTCAGAAATAATCCCATTGCAATCAATGGAGACTACTCCCAGGAAGGGATGGAGAAAAGTGCATCCTTAGAGCCCAATCCTGAGTATCTCCGGTTCCCATCCCGTTCAGGGATGGAGAAGCCCCTTGAAGGAGGGCAGAGGAGCTAATATAAATAAAACTATATTATATAATTTTAAAAACATGTTGGCATGCAGAATAACATTATAACATAAGTTCAGCACTATACTGCTGAAAGGTTGCTGTCCTCTGTCAGAAGGCATGGTCATGTTGACTCTAGAGTCAGCAATACTGGCGGAGAGGTCTGTGCCATCCTGCTGATTCTGCAATTATTTATTTATTTAATCAATTTATATCCTGCCTTTCCTCCCCCGCAAGGGGGAGCCCAAGGCGGCTGACAACAGGGAATAAAACATCATTAAAATAGCTCATAAATAAAGATTAAAACACAATTAAAAAATAATTAAAATACAATTTATTTATTTATTTTTATTTAATCATGCAAGGGTTCCATTGGAGGTATAATTTGTACCAGCCAGCGCATGGCTATGCTGTGCCAGAATAATTAGGACTGGGCTTTAAAAACAGTGATTTTAATACAAACCATTTTGGGATGATTTTAGGAAGTGTGTCTTTTTCAACTAATCTTATGACACTCCTGGCCCAGTTCAGGACAAAATTGGACCAGTTTTTTAATGACAAAATCTTAAAGCAAAACTTCCTCTAAAATTTATACAAAAATTAATCTAATAAAAACCCAAATTAATCAGTCGGTTAAATATGCATACTGTGACCATCACGCTGCTTGGGTAACAACCCATCCTCCATATTAATCTACCCAGGCCTCCGTGCTTCACATACAGCATCGAGCACAATACCATAGTCTTTCGAGACTGATGGATGCCAATGTGACCATCATGTCTTGACTGGGACAAATGCTAAAATAGGACACCCACAATATTGTCCAGCCCAACACATTGTCCAACCCAACTTAATTTTCCATGCTAAGGAATCTCTTTTTATTTCCCTGGTATCGTCTTTAAAGACCTTAATGATTTTTGTAGTGAAAATATGAAAGATGCTTTTTCTACTACAAATGACACTACAATGCCTCTGGGTCAAACTGATATGGGGCAAAATCCATTATTCATACACATACTTAAAACATGAAGTAGAGCTTAACTTGCTAAAAGCAGATCACAATCTGCATGCCTACACAAGTAAGAGATTAGTGGGTCTTACTCTCAAGTACGTTTGCATAGGATTTCCATCACACTGTATTCTTCCTGAAAGTCACCTTCCAACAGTTGTTATTTTAAGGAACTGCTACTCTGTCCAGTTCTGTTCAATTTAGTTCTTTCATTGACACAATTCACCACTCATCAGGTTTGACACACACACATACACACACACACCAACAAATGGACATTCCCTGTGCTGCTGTCTGAAGACTGTTTTTGTATCTCAATTAAGGCAAAAGATCAAGTGTAGGAGCTTCAGCATGAAAAGTGTGCTTTGCCACCAAGTTACAACCTCTCAGCATCTTTATCATGGTATAAGACATCAAGGACTGGGGAGCACAAACCAGAAGCTTTGTTGACAGGGAGTCACAACATTAAAGTGATTCCAATTCCACTTTAGATTCATCACCATTTTTCAATAGGCCACTAACTTTTAAAAAATGGTACTATAAGTGTCTGAGATACTTTGAACTAGTTTAGAAACATTTCATGCACCAGCTTGGTTTGTTCACAATGTAACTCTATAAAATGAATTCAGTAACTTGAGCAGAAAAATATTTATTATTTTAAAAGTGGTTTATTTTTAACTGAGTTTTTTGTTTGTTTTGCTTTGTTTTATGCAATAGGGGAAACAGAAAAAAAATAAAACAGTGATACAAGTGTCTGATTATGGAACTATTCATTCATTCATTCCCTTCATTTAATGGTGGGGGTGGGGGAAATAATGTCTTGCCTGGTGTAATATAGTGAGGGTTGCAAGGCTGAGATTTGAACCAGGTTATTGCTGCTCAAAATCTCTACACCAAGTCAATTTCCCCATCCATTTGAATGGCAATTCCCCATTCACCATTCCACTGCATGCATGGAGTTCTTTCCATTGAAATGCATGGAGAAACTTTTGGGGACATGAAAGCTCTAAGTGTGCATAACAGTTCTCATCTCCCTCTTTGCTGGATCAAGGATTTTAATGTTTTAGAGGGAGTTCATAAACAGAGCAATATATGTCTTCTCATCTGGGTGGAATGCTGGCACAGTGATAGGAAATTCAGACATCAAGCTTTTACTCCAGATAAGCAAAATGTGGCTCAATCTTTTCTATAATCCTACAAACGGCAGCAGCAAATGACACCAATAGTCCCACAGGCCACCATAGCTGCTCCAGAGGGCCTTATTGATATGGATGGCCTTCCATTTATGTTGCACTTATACTTTTCAAATCTCTTTTGCCCCAACTAATATCAGAGATATAATAAAAAGCCACAGAGAACAAGTATATGGGTGAGGAGGGAGTTTGTTGATGAAGTCTGCAATAAGTGTTATCGCTTATCTGCAATTCCATTTATCTGGCACGTCCTCTGCAGCCAGGGTCACCATGACCTCTGGGAGGATCTGGCCCAGTGCAGAAAACCAGCAAAATAACCCCCAAGGCAGTCACTGAGAACACAGCAGAAAGCTATTAAATGGATAAATCAGTGACACTGGAATCGCTTTGCTAGCATCACAGACTTGATATTCTACTTCAGGTACAAGACCTTACACTTCATTTATAAAATCTTATCCTTTGTATGAAATCAGAGCCCTGGCGTTAACATTTGCAAATGATGATGACCAAAGTCTGCACAGACATTTCCAAAAAATGTTCTGCTCTTCTTTCTTTTTAAGCTCTTCTTTCCTTTCTGCCTCTCTCTAGCTAGGCCACATTTTTTCCTATTGCTCACATGCCAGTCAGAGGATGTGGAAGTACCTGCCTGGTTGCCAACTACAGTATGAGAGGCTGTGTCACTGCTCTTTTTCCTAAAGAAGGCAGCTCTGGCCTCTGCCATCCAAGTTATAGACATATTGCAGCTGGAATACTCCTGAGTGGTGGCTCAGGGGTTAAAGACACTGGGCTAGTCAACCTGAAAGTTGGCAGTTCAGCAGTTCAAGACCTGAGTACCACATTATGGAGTGAGATCCTGTCCTTAGTCCTGCTCCTGCCAACCTAGCAGTTTGAAAGCATGTAAATCCAAGTAGATAAATTCAGTGGGAAGGTAACAGCATTCTGTGCATTTGGCATTCAGACATGCTAGCCACATGGCCACAGAGTTGTCTTCAGATAATGCTGGCTCTTTGGCCTTGTAATGGGGATGAGCATCACCCTTAGAGTCACAAACAGCAAGGCAACTTGTGGGAAGCACTTTTACCTTTCCTCTTATTTGGGCTGCATACTGATGAAAATTACACAAAATCTGGACTGCTGACATGGCAGCCACTATATTAACATGCACTATGGCCTATCACTTCCTAGCCATTGGTCCATGCCAATGACCTCCAAACCCCTTGCCGGAACAGGTAAGTTAACAGAAGGAACATTTCAAGGGAGGATCACTTACCTACACTGAGCATGGCTTTGCACTAGATGACCTTTAATATTCCCTTCAACATCCTACAATATATGTTATTAGGGCTTGAAGCAGGGCTAAAACTGAACTGCTCACAATGCTGAAAAACCATTTCAGAGAAAAGGTTTTCAAATGGGAAAAACCTTATCACCAGCAGCCTTATCCCAACAAAGTTGACCAGGTGTCATAACCACAAAATATGACAAGACACCCCCCCCCCCCGCCCCAAAAAAGGACATCCCAGAAAAATGTAGGACATGATAAAATAAAAACTAAAAACACTCATATATACAGTAAAACCCTGGATTGAGAGTGTTTTGGATTGAGTGTTTTGCAAGACAAGCAAACATTTCTAATAAATTTTGTCCTGCAATACAAGTGATGTCTTGCAATACAAGTAAAAAATAATGGTGGCTAGGATATGACCAGTTTTGGTGCTCAGCCTCTTGAGAGATCAGAATGTTTAGTCTGAAATAAGCCTATTACAGTCAATGGGGCTCATTCCAATGCAAGAGCCTGAGAGACCTACCCTTGCATATCTACTCTACTCTAATCTGCTCCACTGATTTTAGTAGAGCTCACGCCTCTGTAAGGGGGACAGATAGCAGCCTGAGAGACCTGAGAGACTAATAGTTCAGTCCTATTTGTGTATACTCAGAAGTAAGTTCTGGGCCTACTCCCAGGAAATTGGTATTAGGACTGCAGCCATAGTGCAGGTTAATTTGTTTTAATTTTCTTTATATTTTGTATTTTCTTTATTATTTTGTATTCTATTACATTATTGTAATTTATATGAATATTTTTTGGGTTGTGGAATGAATCATCTGAGTTTCCATTATTTCTTATGGGAATACAAGCGTTTGGATTACAAGGGTTTGGATTACAAGCATGCATAGAGTAGAATAGAATAGAAATTTGTCATTGAACACATGTACAATGAAATTAGGTGCTTTTGCAATGGCAAAAACAACATGATACACTACAACAAAAACAAGTACAAATGGGAAAAGCCTTCTGGAACGAATTATGCTCATAAACCAAGGTACAACTTTTTTGCTTTCATGTGGTTAATTTAAACAATATATTGTTTATTATTCCATTTAAAACTATATTACATATAGTGGGTGGCGCAAGTGACACTGTGCCTGTTAACCAACAGGCCAGGGTTTGAGACCCGGGTCAGTCCCACAAGACAGGGTGAGCTCTGCGACGCCAGCTGGATCCAATCATATCGGCTCTGCCTTTCCATTGGACTAATTCAGTGGCATGGAGAGGGGGGATTTGCTGCTTGGGTAACAGCCTATCCTCCATAACAATCTAATCCAGGCTTTCATGCTTTGCATGCAGTGTATGCAGCGCCCAGCACAATACCATAGTCTTTTCAAGACAGATGAAGGCCTGCTACAAGAAGGAATATGATGCCTTTCCACAAAGAAAGGGAGGACAATGAAGATTTTTTTTCCAAGACATAAGCTAAAAAAAAGACATGTTCTGGGAAAAGGACATTTCATCACCCTGCCTGTGAAATCCTACATTGTGTCTCCCTTTTGCAGAGAAGGTTTGGTCCACAAAGTGATCCCAGAAACACTGCTTGCAATGTTTTGCTCGCAACTATTTTGCTTAGCAGCATGCTCCTTGCAATGGCTGCTAACAAAAAAATTGCTGCGGGTCTATTTCACACAGAGCCCCACACCTCGTCATGCAGTCCTGCGAGCTCCTCAGATGGGTTCCACAAGCGCACTGATTAAAAAGCGTCGTTTGCTCACAGGTGTGCTTCCTGAGTTCTCTTAATCAGGCCCAGCCCATTCATCTCCAAGAGGAATTTTCACAGCAATTCATTTCTCAGCTTGGAAAATCATATTTTTAAAAATCAGGTTTACTTGATGTGGTGAAATAGCAGCCTTTCATGTTGGACAGGTTTGGCAGAGGACATGAAAGGAGGAATTATTACAGAAGAAGATGAAGGGCCAGGACAAGAGATGTGTTAATACATTTCCATTCTAATTTTTTTAATTCACCAGTTGGTGATGTGTGCGTGCATGCTTGCATGTGTTTGTGTGTGTATACACACAAAATCATGTCGATTTGGAAGGTAGGTAGGAGGGGTCACCTTTATTCTTGGATGATTTTCCCAATGGGCGTTAGTCTTTTGCTGATGCTTTAAACCCAGAAGGGAAGCTATTTGTGAGTGTAATCTTAACCCTCAGTAATGTCACAAAAGTGCTGTAAGACACTTCTGAGCCACCCCAGGAGGGAGTTAGGCCAATGCACAGACATGTCCCAGCCTCTCCCCACATAACCATGGGAAAGGGGAGATAGGTCTGTTGCGCTGGCTTAAATTGGTTAAGATTGTACTTAAATTGCTTAAGATTGTTAAGATTGAAAAGTCTATCTTTTCTTAAGACCATGGAGGCTAACACAACATGACATGGTCCCAATCCTATCCAACCTTTCATCACCGTTGCAGTTGCAATGACATGATGGCAAAGTAACATTCCCTTATCTTGAGGAGGCCTTCATGACTGCACCCCTGTACCATCAGCACAGGTGCATCACTGCTGAAATTAGAATTGAGCCCTGAGACTGCAATCCTATGCACATTTACCTGGGAGTAAGCCTCACTGATTATAATGGGACTTACTTCTGAGTAGACATACATAGGCTCAGGGTGTCAGACTCCACGCTATGACTGCAATTTAAAGAAACATTAAAGTGAAAGAAATGCAACAGAACACTTCCCTTATTTAATTCAACCCAGAACTATAGGATATAGTTTAAGGAAGAGAGGAGGTTAGTGAACTTATCAGGATTAAGAATGGACTCTTATGTAAAATATTTTCCTCAAAACATGAATATTTGGTGTATGCTTATACTGAACTTCCTTTTTAAAAAATTAAGGTGACCAATAAATAACTTACAAAAAATAACTGTTGACCAGGGGCATATACCTGCACACTGACAGAATACAGCGGGCTCTAGCCTCTTTTTGGTGGAACTGGCATTGTGAGTTGGCATGTGTGCTGTGTGCGTTTTTTCATAATCTAAAACCCTCTTCACTTGAGTAATGCAGATGGAGTTTTCTCAGCAGTGCACTTGCCTGCCAACCCTGGGAGGAAGTCATTCAAAGAATGAATGCCAAACCTTCTCCCACACACAGCTGCAGGATCAGAGGAGCTTTGTTTCACTACACAAGGCTGGAGAAGTACAAATTGTTCAGACTTGTACCTTCTGAGTGCAGACACAGAACCATAGGACATATACTGCAGGGACACTTCATGTCTTCCTATGAGAAGAAGCTAGTCTGGTGCCCTGAGTATATTCAGAGAGTACATGATCCAACTTCTTTGTTGAAGCTAAACAGGTCTGGGTGTGATCAAGTTGCCAAGGAACTTCCATGTACTTTGCCTTGTCTTCCAAAATTGAAGAAATCTTCAGTTATTCCGTGAAACGTCTAACATCCATGGGAATTTATAGCCCACACCTCATATCTACCAGGCTGCATGCCAGGATATTTAACTTTTTTGCAAGAGAAACTGATACTGAGACAGTCAGGCTTCCAGATCCAAACACTGGCATTGTCCAGGGCAGAGGGGCAGCAAGAGCAGAAGGCAGGGACAATAGGCAGCTCCCCAATAGTTAGGTCACTGAAATATGGCTTTCTGGGCAAGCATTACAGTGCCTGGTGTCTCCTTGTAAATTCTCCCAGCTCAACTAATAGTGGCTTTGGGAGAACAAGTGACACAGGAGCAACTCAGGAGTGACACCATGCTCCCCCACTATACCCTTCGGTTGTTTTTACAGGAAGAATATTGGGTTGGGAGTTCTGAACATGGAGCTGGACCATAAAAGGCCTTAACAGCTACTCTTGACAGCAGCAGATCTGCTTGAAGCAATCCATCTTCCTCAGTCACATAGAATGTGGGGTATAGAGACCGGCCCTTTCAATCCAAATGAAGGCACAAGCAAGTGGAGCTGAACCTTCCCACAGTCTCACAGCACAATTCTAATCCCTGGTTAGAAGTCCTGGCACAAGTTCCATACTGACCTGGAGTTATTGCAAACGTGCACAAGGCACATCAGCACACTCCCAGGGTGGGGGAGGTTAAGTCAGTACAGAGACACAGGCCAATCGCCCTATGTAGGGTTGCCAATCCTTATTTTGGAGTATTGTGTTCACAAACTGGCAAATGGGACAGAGGGCCCTGTCCCAATTTTGTGGAAGAGAGTTATGGCAACCCTATCCCGTGCGGAAATGGTTAGACAGCAAACAGCCACTTCAAGGATTTGGGCCAAGAATGTGTGATAATAAGATAGAAACTAAGAGACTGGATTGCTGCCAAACAATTCAGTTAAACTACTACAGTATAAGGAAACATCTGGTGTGAGTGTGGGTCTGCAGGTGTGGGAAATACCCTGCCTGTCACAAGCAGAAGACAGTCACGACAACATCATCGTGGTACTGTTATCATTTTTTCTTCCTTATCTTTTTTATGGGAAATGAGGAGGGAAGGAACGCCTGCAAGCTTCCCATTCAATTTCAACCAGAGGAAAAAAAGGGGAAAATGTCACTTTCCACACGGGTAGATGATGGGCAACTGGACATTCAGCCAGAGAGAAATGTTGTGGGTCATGAAATATGCAGCTGGCTCAGGGTGATCATGGGCACCTTGAGAAAATATCTGTGGACTTTTGACAGCTGGAAAAGTTTGCTTCTGAAATATTGCTGCTATTTCCCCTCAAAACCCGCCCGAGTGCCATTTTCCCAGGTAATAACATCCTGTATTCAGAGTTGCCAACTGCCCCTTTCCCCAGCCCGAAGGAGCAATCCCCAACTCCTCCTTTGAAATTGAAGAGGTGTTTTGCTTGCTTCCAAGACGTTTCGGTTGTCACAAATTACATTGATATCCTGCCTGCCTTCAGAACAGAAGGCAGAGCTCCTTGCAGCCACTTCACAGGTGATTAAGAAGAAGCAGACTTCCTTGGAATCAGGCCATGGTCCATCTCTGTGTTGTTGACATCGTGCGGCAGGCTTTGAAGGGTAAGACGAGTGTCCTTCTCCTTTAATGGATTGAACCTGAGTGTTTCTGCATGTAGGAAATGCACTGTGCCCCACTTCTGTTGTAAGGTGAGACCTAAGAGTAATGGATGGAGACCAAATCTTATGGATGGAGGGAGACAACTCTCCAAACCCACATTTTGTTCAAGGCAAAAAATGTCCACTCATCATATGCTCTCAAGAAGAAGAAAGGTCTCTTATTGCAATCTAAGCTAGAGATGCCCTGAAGGAGCAACAACAGAGGAAGAGAAACACTAATGATGTTTTACTAGTATTTTATATCAAAGACTTATTCTACCCCCACCCCAGTTCCACATTAGCCTTGAGGATATGAAACCACAGGAGGCTTGCACTAAATATTGGAGACTATTTTGGTTGGTATTTTTGTTTTTCTGTTCCAGTGTTTATATATAGTGCTAAATATCAACACATCTCTTTTGTCTTTCTCTTGTAAGAAAGGGACGAGGAGTTGGGGGGGTCAGGGAGAGACAATATCCCAGAAGTCTACTTAGATTGTCTGTTTCCTACAGCTTGGGCAGGAGAACATTTGAAGCAGGGCTGAGAAATATATGCTCATAACCTTCCCGAAACATCCTGAAGCATTTGTATGCAGTCCACAGACCTTTGTTCAAATCACAGGCTTATACAGGTATTTTTTTAAAGGATGTTTCCACCCATCCCTGCTTAGAAGAAAAATTCAAACTGAGTGAGTGGTTGCTCCAAAATCACTCAAAAGCTAAAAGACTGAAAACCCATTCAAACCAAATCGCTACCTGCTCCCAACATTTAAGTGGTGTGAAGTTTCTAGGGTCAATGTCATCAGGTGAACTTATTAGGGGATGAGAAATCCATTGAGACCATTGGTGTGACAGTAATACAGAGCACAGCAGAAGTAGCAGGGAGCAGATCTCCAAACAGCCATATGTAGTTCCACCTCAGTGGTTGCTCCTCCAGTTCTTGCTGACCTCAGTCAAATACTTTCATCCGTTCTGTTCCTGTTCCTCTGTCCTGTTTCCCCCAGTACAAAGTGTCTCCCGCTCTTCTCTTCAACTTCTCTTCATCTTCTCTAAATTGAGAGGGCTATTTTGCTGACTCAGAGACACAGGTTCCAGGAGGCCAGCTCCTATCATTAGCTCCCATTGGTGAAACATCAGCCAATCACTCTCTGCAATTAGCCAGCAATCAACGGAATGGTCCAAAAGCAATGGTAAGTGTTCAAACGATTTTTTAAAAACCATCTCATGATCAATACCTGACCCATGGCTTTAAGCACTGATGGTTAACAATCTCAGGATTCCTGGTAACAGCAAGCCAATGACTTATATCCATTGCAAACAGTGATGCCTTAAGCGATTGCATTAAGTGATGCCATCGGTTCCAATCCATGCTGTGTACTGTAAAGTCTTTCACTTGCATGAGGCTGGGGGGGAAGAGGACTCTTATGGCCTGCAACTGTGCAAGGTACATTAATAGCTTGGAGCCTTGCCTTGAAATAAGAAGTAATGTTATGAGTGAAAGACTTAGCAAATGTCAAAGCAGCTGTGGAAGAGCTCATGTGCCCCATGAATTACTAAAGGGAAGAGTTGAAGTCACAATCCTTTTCTGCCATTTCTCCCATCTGAGCTATTTCCACTTCTGCAGTATTCCAGATTCATGTTTAACACACTCATATGGATCTAGATCTCCAATAAGGGCATAAGAAGTTTCAGGGAGAAAATAATTTACAAGTAAAGAGTTATAGATTTCTTCTCTTCCTGTAGCTTTTCTAGTGTAACATGCCATCACCTCCTCAGGGTACTTGCAGGATAAAAAGCACCATCAGAGGTCTGGCGCATATAGCTGCAGTATACATCTAGAATTAGTTTCTCCAAAGCCAGACTAATTTTCTGTCTGCATTTGAATCTGTTCCACCTACAATCTTTAGAGATATTCCAGATCATCAAGTATGTTGTGAAACTTCTAGAAGTACAAGACAGCTGTGTGGGGAAAGATACAGCAACAAAAGGTACAAGAAGAAACTGAATGAATTTAAATAAAATATGCACTATTTGCATGAATATATGAATATATTGAGAACTATCAATAACCTCAAGATAAGTCGACAGAACAAATCTAATGATAGAATGTGAAGAGGAACTTTTAATAAGGGTGAAAAGGGAAAGTGCAAAATGTGGCAGGAAACTTAAAATTAAAATAAAATAAAATCATGGCATCCTGTCACATCAAGCAAGCAAGCAAGCAGGCCTCCGTCAGTCTTGGAAGACTATGGTATCGTGCTCGGTGCTGCATTTTTTAGATTTGTTTATTGGCCAAGTATGATCTCCTTACCCGGAATTTGACTTCGGCAACAGCTGCATACATACAAGCATGAAAGCATGAAGCATGAAAGCTTGGGTTAGATTGTTATGGAGGATAGGCTGTTACCCAAGTAGCAAACCCCCCTTCTCCATGCCACTGAATTAGTCCAATGGAAAGGAAGAGCCAATACGATTGGATCCAGCTGGCGTTGCAGAGCTGGGCTAAGGACAGGAGCTCATCCTGTCTTGTGGGGCCGATCCGGGTCTCAAACCCTGGCCTGCTGGTTAACAGGCACAGTGTCTTAGCCACTTGCGCCACCCACAGCCACTATCCTGTCACATGCCCTGTCACATCACTTCATGGCAAATAGTAGGGGAAGAAATTAACGCAGTGACAGAGAATATTATGGGGGGCTCTAAGATAACTGCAAATGGCAGTTGCAGCCATGAAAGTAAGATGCCTTCTTCCGATGAGGACAGCTATGGCAAGCCTAGACACCTTAATTTAAATCAAAGGTTCATATAGTTGAACCTTGCTGACAAAGGTTCATAGAGTTAAAGCTGAGGTTTTTTCTGTAGTAATGTATGGCTGTGAGAGCTGGAACATAAGGAAGGCTGAGTGGTATAGTAAAGATGCCTTTGGATTATGGTGTTTGAGAAGACTTGAGAGTCCCTTGGACTGCACAGAGATCAAATCATTATTCTGCAGAAAATCAACCTGTTAATTGGAAGGACAGATTTGAAGCTCAAATATTTTGGCCACCTCATGAAAGAGAGGACACCCAGAAAAGACCCTGATATTGGGAAAACTGAAGGCAAAAGAGAAGGACAAAGTAGAACATAAGATGGTTAGATAGTGTTACCAATGCAATGAATTTAGACAAACTTCAGGAGCAGGTGGAACATAGAGGGGCCTGGAATCACATGGACCATGGGCCATGAAGAGTCGGACACAGTGACTGAGCAACAATTGCATGAATAAGGATTTCTTTGCAAGGAAAGAGATTTTGCTGTATATAGGGTTGCCATAATTCTCTTCCACAAAACCAGGAAAGGCCCCCTGTCAAACTTGCCAGTATGTGGATTTCCAGGACATGGCTACTCTAGCTGTATAGGAAAGTTGCAATCTGGGCTTGATGTTCCCTGCAGTGTTGCAAGCAGAACTTGCACCTGTCGAAAGGTGCTGGGCTCAGGTTCACTGTGAGAGTTGCAGGATCAAATCTAAACTTAAGCACCAACTATATCAATCATTGGGTGAGCACAGTGCAGTAACACAGTTTTGCAAATGAACAATTGCTGAGGCTGACAGATGCAGAGGAAAACCAGGCCATGAATAGATCAGTGACAGGTCATTTGGTACATCTCATTTTCCATTTGTTCATCATTCTCCCTTCTGCTGTTTATTTATCCCCAAAAGCTCAAACATATATTCAGCATAGGAGTCGTGCCACGAAACATTCATTTGCAGGTAATGGGCAGGTTTATGATTCATGTGGATAAAAAAAGAAAAAGACCCTCTGCTGAAAATTTAACAGCTACATATCTGCCAAAAGTGGATAATTTTAAAGTATCCAAGAGCACTTGGAGAACATGTATTATTCAAGGAGCACAAGCGTCTTATTATCACCATATTGGCAGAGGGGAAAAACACACCCGGCTGGGGTCCTGCTGTATAAGCAGGTAGTGATTTGTGATGCTAATATTGTGCAATAAAGCCTTGCTGTAATGGGACTATAACATTGTTCTGCTTTCAACCTATGGCAGGTGATGGCATGGGACAAGTTTCATTTATTTGAATGGAGACTGTATTCCTTGGCCGACTTCATTTCCATAAAGTTTGTGTGGGGAAAAGCCAGCATCTAGTTGTTATACATCCCATATTGTGAAAGACCCAAAACATAATGCTTCAGACTCTTTAAACCAAATCTCCCTCCAGCCCTGCATCCTGATACTATCAGCGATTAACTGGATGACATTGAGAATGCCAGATTCAGAGGAGGGAATGCAGACTAGTTGCACTTTGGGTCTGATCCAGTATGGCTCTCCTTATGTTCTTATTCTCTTACACTGGGAAGCCAACAAGAAGGCCGGGAAAATAAAAACAGCCTGCCACCGCTGTTTATATTCAGCATCCAGTATTCATAGAAATATTGCTTCTGAACATGGAGGTTTCATAGTTCATAAGCATTGCTAGTCATCTCCTCCTATATTCGCAGTAGCCAGCACAACATCATGGGTCAGTGAATTCCATAAGTTAATTCTGGACTGTGTGATGAAGTCCATTCTTCTGTCTGTCCTAAGCCTTTGTCAGCCAATCCACTTCACTGCATGTTTCATTTAGTGTAGAGGTCAGGGAACAGGGGTAAATTACCCCAATTTGGGTAATAATGGAATTCCTGGGGGTAATGGACCACCTGGGTTTGCATATGAATGACACAGCCAGGTATGCATGACCAGCACAGAGCAGGGCAGGCATTGCAATCACTGTGCCTGCCACTCTGCAGCCTTGATGGATTATTCTTAGCACCTAATCAGCTCCAGCTTTGAAAGATCAAAACAAACAAATAAAAGAGTGAATCCCTGAAGGGTCATAAGAAGTTCAGGCTATTGTGGGGGGGGGTTGGAGGGGAGAGAGATCAACAGTGTCTCAGCTGCAGGCTGGGGTTTCTCAGAGCTCAAGCTTCTGCTTGCTTACTTAGAAGCAAGTATTATTTTCCTTGGGGCTTACTCTTAGGAAAATGTGCATTGCATTGCACCCAAAGTTATGGACCTAAATGCTAGAAACAACTTGATCTACCTGATAATAACTGCTGCTGTGTTTCAACTCCTGCTGCAAAGAGAGACCTGAGCCTGAGAGCAGAGTTGCTTCTTGCAGTCATGATCCAAACTGCTTCTAAGTCAGCAGAGAGAGAGAGAGAGAGGAAAAAAACTACTGCTAAATCAGCAGTCAGGACAGGCGTGAGACCTGCAGCCATCTGCCTTGTGTAGCTGCACAAAATTTCCATCTTATTCAGCTGTCCAGAGCAAAGAAGCAGGTGAGCAGGGGGACCAAGCAGGATTTGGAGCCATGCAGACAGAAATGAAAAGAGAAGGCATCCTCCTTTGGGTACTGTTGAGGTCTGCCTGTATTCTAAACATCCCCTTTCCATCCAGCTCCCCCTAGTAAGATCATTTCATTGCTCCTGTATCACGGTGATCATATCTCATAATCATAAAAGAGAAATCCCAAAATGTAGGACACTCAAGAAAAATGTAGGACATGACAAAATTAAAGCTAAAAACGCTGACCTATGTTGCTTTCATGTGAATAATTAAAACACTATGAGCATGAGTCCTATGAGTCACTATGAGTCCTAACCATGACTACTCAAAAGTAAGCCCCATTGTATTAAATGGGTCTTATTCTGAGGAAAGTGTCTTTAGGATTGCAGCTTATATTTACTTAGGCAGGCCTCCGTCAGTCTTGGAAGACTATGGTATCGTGCTTGGCGCTGCATACGCTGCATGTGAAACATGAAAGCCTGGGTTAGATTGTTATGGAGGATAGGCTGTTACCCAGGCATCAAACTGATACACAATGAAGCAGGTGAAGTTCTGGTGAGAGCCAACACTGTTTTGTGAAAAAGCCCTCTCCATGCCACTGAATTAGCCCAATGGAAAGGCAGAGCCAATACGATTGGATCCAGCTGGCGTCGCAGAGCTGGGCTAAGGACAGGAGCTCACCCTGATATTTACTTATTACATTTACAACTATTAGATATAATTTATTAATTACAAGAAGGCTACATGCCACCACACTTTCCTGAAAGGAACCCTCCCCCCCCCCCGACTGTAATGGGCATTAATTCTGAGGAGAAATGCCTAGGATTGGGATCTGTGGCTGCAACTTCTGCACACTTTTCTGGAAGGAAAATTACTGCCAAATATTTTATCTGCAAACAAGGGGCTTGGCAATTTTCGCTTCATACAGGATTTCATATGAGACAGGAGAAGGCTTTGATTTTCATACATCAATATTTGTGAGACACAGGGTGCAATCCTCACCAACTTAGGCTGGCACAACTCACCTACCTTTCTGTTCCTGTGGTGGTGCCTGTGCATAGGCCTAACCACCAGCATAAATGGCACTGAAGTGCCTTATAGCAATTTTGCAACTCCCCCAGGCCAGCATGGGACTTGTGCCATAATCAAACAGAAAGTGTCGGAGAGCTGAAAGTGCCATGGCAAAACTATGGGAAGTTGCTTTGGAGGCCTATTTTCTTGTTTCTGGTAGAATTTCAAAATACAAAGTTATAATAAATAATCAGCAGTCTATAATAAATAAGAGGAAGAGGAGGAAACCCATTGATGGCCAGTCAGCCAGTTGAGAGGTAAAAGGAATTAATTTATCCTTCTTTTCTACTTTCTTTCGTGACACATACACCCCCCCCCCAATGCCCACGTTGTCACTGTCATCATCATTGTCATCATCATCACACTTGTATTTGTATATAGCATTTCTGGCCATTGGGTTGCTCCTCTGGCTGTGTTCAAGGCAGTTTACATGCGCTGACTTTCTCTAAACCCCTGATGGGTGTTTTTTAATAATAAAAAAGATGTGCTGTCATTCAATAACATGCTATATTCCAGATGGATTCTTTTCGGTCTGGTCATCATTCTGTCCATTCTGCTTCATTCTGCCAGTCAAGAAAGCCCAGCTCAGCTCATTAGCTTCAAAGTCTTACCACAGATGGGAGTTTCTGGTGTTCTTGAACTGGCAACATTCAGATGTTGTCTATGGTCTTTAATATGGCTCTACCCTCTAGACCAGACCTTCTGCCCAATATGTGGTATGTGCCTTATTAGTGGCACTGCCTGCTGTGTTTTGGCAGGATCCAGCTGTCCAGGAAACCTTTGCATCTTTTCTGTTGAGATTTTAAAGTAATAATAATAAATAATACAGGTATTTATATACTACCTTGCTAGCAATTGGATTTCTTTTTTCCATTTATTCAAGGGGGTTTACATGCACCAGCAAATCTAACCCAGAGGGGTTTTTACAATAAACAAAGAAGTTCTGTCTTTCAAGAACACCCTATAGTCAAGATGGATCCTTTTAAGGTCTTAAGCCATCTCTCTGGCTGTGTTGCTTCAAACAGCTTCTGGTGTTTTTGAACTGGCAATCTTCAGACCTTATCTTTGGGCTTAACACAGCACTACTCTCTAGACCAGACCTTCTGCTCCATACACAATGAGAAAAAACAAGTTATCAGTTCTAGCAAGTATATATGTAACTTCTCTTCAACCAAAGGGCCTCTTCTGGGGCTTCAAGAATTCTCCCCAATGCTCCAAACACGGACTCTGTATAAGAGTCCGTGAATAATAATGAGGGTTTTGTTTTTGCTGACACATCCTGAGACAACACATGCCAAGTCCATGGGAAAAGCTGTGATTGTATCTCAAGGCAGGTCACCATACCCCCTCCACCCAGGTGAGGCATTATTGTTCTAACTCTGCTAACTTTCTCTAAAGAGCAAAATAACATCTAGATGATGAGCAGAGTTGTCACCATGACAGCGAACAGTCTCCATCGGAAATTGGAGCCGGGGAGAACACGAGAGACCCCCACTGAGTCTTACAGCCTGCTCTGCTGTACCTCCTACTGAGCCCTTGACACTTATGAGGCTATTTATAAAAATACATCACTGCAGACAAAGCACAAGCAGAGCATATGCCATGTTTCAAAAACAGCCTCTGGAAGGAGGGAAGGGTCCTTGCACTATTCCTTTTTCACAAAACAGTGTTGGCTCTCACCAGAACTTCACCTGCTTCATTGTGTATCAATTATGGATGAGACTCATTCACAGATCTGCTAATACTAATTACTAATTACAAGTGTTGGGAACTCAACTTGAATGTCTCATTCTTGAGTTGTGAAAATTTGCTGTTCTTGCTATCTCACTAATGTGCATGTCACACGTGAAAAACTCTGAAAAACACTCAAGTTACGACCCTACTAACGTGAGGCTTGTATTCAAATAATCAAGTCCAGATTGCCTATCCCTACAATCCAGAGTAACTACAGGACCACATAAGAGACATTTACGTTGACATAGATAAGGCACTACCTAGTGAAAACCTATGGGAAGTTCATTTTGCAATCCAGAGTTAATTTTTTTACGTTGAAGCAAAGATTCCCCGTAGTTACTCTTACTGTTTGTCTGCTTACTGTTTTAGCACTCTAATTTAGCACTTTAATTACCTATGTCTTTAGCACTGCTTACCTATGTCTGCTTACTGTTTTAGCACTCTAATTTAGCACTTTAATTCCAGCCATTTTTTCATTTTCTTTGTAAACCACTTTGTAAACTTTTTAGATAGATAGATAGATAGATAGATAGATAGATAGATAGATAGATCGATAGATCGATAGATCGATCGATCGATCGGTCGGTCGGTCGGTCGGTCGGTCGGTTGGTCGGTACAATATTGTGAATTGGACTGGCCAACACAGGGATGGTAAACAAAGCCAACATAGAGGAAAATGCAGAAAATGTTCCTGAAATATGGTGGATGATGAATATAACATTTTTGTCTCCAAACCAGGCCAGAGTACATGCACATTCTGGTCCCCTCCCTCATAGCCTGGAGAATTTGCTTCATATCTAAGGTGAGGTCATAAAAATAACTCCTCTGCTTGCTGTGGTAGCACCACTTTAAACAGGTGCACAGGGAAACTGACTCAGTAATGTCAAAGAATAGCATGGTGCCGTGCTATTCTTTATTATTCTTTATTTATTTATTTATTTATTCATTCATTCATTCATTCTTTAATAGCAATGCCAGCATGGTGTTATGCTTATAGTTTTGGTTGCCTTGTACTGGTCTGGAGTGCAAATCCGCAATCAACCACGAAGCCCACTGGATGACCTTGATACAGTCATTCTCAGCCAAACCTATCTCACAAGGCTGATGAGAGGTTCGTATGAAAGGACGAACTGAGTGCACAGAAAGAGTAGTATATAGCAAACAGTGTCGAGCACTATAACATAGTCTTTCAAGACTGATGGATGCCAAGTTAATACAGTAAATATATACCGTAATAATGAATTTATGCCAGCCAGTACAGCTCCTATCTCTGCATGACAAACTGCCCTTATCAAAATTTACTCTTAAATGCAATCAAAGTTCACTCCTCTATGCAATGATTAAATGTACAGAAACCCCTTCATCTCAGTTCTCTTTCACTCTAGAGGAAACAGGCTAGTCCAATTAAAATTAAAATTGACAAGCGATACCATATTGCTGGTTACATATGAAAAGTGGGTGCTCAGTCTGAAATAGTGGAAAATGAATGGACTGTTACACACATACCTTCATATTCCACTATCTTAGAAAAGATGAGAGCAGCTTACATAGGGATTCTAGAAGATTGATTGATTGGCACTGATTGACTGATTGTCTGATTGATTGATTGATTGATTGATTGATCGATCAATCAATCAATCAATCAGTCGGTCAAATTGTCACTCAATCTTTCATAATGCTTGCAGTGACTTACACCCAGTGCTTTTGGGGGGGGGGGGAGAAGGTGTCAGTACTCACCATAGGTCATCCCCATATGACTATTAATTAGCTGCTGGGGAGGCAGGTGGGAAAAGGTGCTGGTACTAAGTACTGGTGAGTACCCCCCAGAAAAAGTCCTGCTTAAACCTAATGAAATAATTGCACCATAAATATCACTGCATGGGCTTAATCAAGATCAGTCTAAGGCCTATATCCTAAAGTGAAATTAAGCCCTTTGCTCTGGAGCAGTTAAGATGATTTTCCATAAGATAACACTAGAGGGTGACGTAACTGCGTGGACCCATAACTGCTCTGGATTTAGCCCTATGGCAATTTAAAAAGCAGCAGGAAAGAAGCCTCAGCCCTGGTTGTCCTGTAAAAGAACATGGCTTTGCAACTTAAAGCAGACTTATTGGTTTTGCGCCATAACCACTCTGAACCAGGAAGGAATTCATGTAATTCTATAGGAGGCATGAACATACACTCAATTCTCACTAACCACAAATTTGTTAACCTGTAAGTTGCTTATTCACAGAGAGCAGAATTGTCACCTCCCTCTCATGATTTGCAGGCTGTTGTCAACTCTCTGTGGTCTCCCCAGCACTCCCAGAGCCATTTTAAAGGGCTCTATGCTACTCACAGATGCCATTTTGAAGTCTCCACAGCATTCATCAAAGAAATTCACACATTGAAATCCTGTGCCTCTCTTTGGCCCCTTATGCAGAACATCCGGTATAAGTACCAAGGGATTCATTGACAGGTTAAGTTAAAAATATTTATTCACCTCTCCCAGGTCATCTTGGTGCAGACAAAATCTACCACTGCAGACAACATGTGTTCAGCAGTCCGAAGGCATAAACTGGTGGAGTAGAGGATTGAACCATAAAAGAAATATTGTATCCTGATTGTTAGCATAAATGTTATTTTTACTTCTTTGTGCCAGGGTCTTCACTGGGTTTCAGTGGTTCGGGGGGGGGGGGAACATATTTGCTCTATTTAAAAAAATACAATTTTCTGCTACAGAAAATTGGTAATTTACCTTTGGCCCACACTTATTTAACAAATCCAACCTTAAATTTCAAGCGCAGCTTCAGGCAGCTGTAATATTCTTGCAGCTCTGCCTATCCAAATTTGTCTAAATACAAAAGTCTTTCTTTTGAAACTGCCGTCTTCTGTTTTCCAGGCAAACTTTCATGCAGACACCCAGGGAGAGATTTAATGGCCCCAGTTTTAAAACTTGACTCCTCTTTGAAATGCTTTCTATTCAGCTCCTGTTCTGCTGCAGTGATAACATCTTTTTTACAGGCCCCACTGTGTTGGAGGAGAAATTTTTTTCCCCCAAAACATTATCTTTGTGATTAGGTGTAAAGTGCTTACTGGAACAAGAAATTACAGTATGTCTTTTTTGCAGTTGACATCTTTTCCGCTGGGGACTTGTTTCTTTGGCTTAAGACACATAACTTGTTTCCAGATGAAATAAAGCAAAAGAAGAAATTTTGCATCACAAAAACTCATCAATCTCAAATGAATGGGGTCCCTAAAAAGAAAAGATTTTTAACATCTTTGTCTGCCCAATTATTAGAGCAGAGGAGTAGCTTCCTTTTTAAGTATTTGGGATCGATTGTAGACATATGTTTTTAGATATGCTTCCAACCAGTGCTTTTTTCCCCTTTTTACTCACCATAGATCATGACTAATTATATTAGAATCATAGAATCATAGAGTTGGCAGGGACCCAGTGGATCATCTAGTCCAACCCCTTGCCTGTAGCAGGAGATCCTTGTCTTGTGGGGACCCAGGTCTCGAATCCTGGCCGACTGGTTAATAGGCACAGTGTCTTAACCACTTGCACCACCGGTGGAGGTAGATCAGCTGCTGGGTAGTGGGAGGTTGAAAAAGGTGCCATACTGAGTACTGATTAGTATCCCCAGAGAAAAAGCCCTGCTTCCAACATATGGAAACATTTTTTTTAATTGCTGAAGGAATTATGAATAGCAATAGAGATGCTGCACAATTCTATATACAGATGTCCGTCATTATTCACAAGGGTTCTGTTCCAGAACCTCCCATGGATTAAAAAAAATCCATGTATTAAAAAATAACGGAAAAATTGACTTAAAGACCCCCTTCCAGGTTTCTTGCTCCTCCTTTGCACCTAATAGAATAAGAAAGTACCTCAACATCTACAGGGGTTTGATTCTAGGACTGAAGACTGGAACGATTGCTTGTGTGACTGCCTCTCTACAACAGTATATAAAAGTGTATACAGTTGGGCCACTCCATCTAAGTGCCATTATGTTCAGTGGGGATTAATCCCAGGTAAAGGTGCAAAGGATTGTAGACTTATGACCTAATCTATAGGCACTCTATGCAAGCAGAACTGGTGCTCTGGAAGTGCAGCAAGTTTTATTGCTATCACAAATGGCACCAGAGGTATCATATCCCCTTCCTGGCCTCCATCTACCTGCTTAGGTCCCTTTAGACTAGCACCAGCTAATTCACTGGTGCAGGTCCAAGTAGACCAAGCAGGGCAATGAGTGCAAATCCCTAAGGCAAGGGACCAAATAGTCTCTTACCAAGAAGATCTTTCAGACTCTATCCCATAGGATGCAGCATATACTCCAGTGATGCAGCTACATCAGAATAGCTGGTTGATATGATTGGTCTAATAATCTATTTCCATGTGCAATGGTGGGTAAAAATAGATTTGATTCAGGAGTTCGATAATCACAATCTGTCAACATCTTTCAAATCTGTGACAACCACTGTGGAGCAGGATTGTGGGGAAGGGAATGTGGTACTACAGTGTCAGTTTCAAAACTTGCTCTGGATACAACTCAGGCAAGTCAGCCTTCCTGTTTCAGTGCAAATTAGTATTGCACTGTCAGCTTGGGAAAATGGTGGCAGGTGGTCTAGATGGCTACAGTATATCAGACCTAATTCCCATAGGTGTATCTGTGCTATAATGTCTGGCTTGAGGCTTCTCGTACTGTTTTAACAATCATTCTATCCCTCGAATCCTGGGAATTGCCATTGGGTGAGCAGTAATTTCTCACAGAGACTTCTCAGCATGTCACCACACCATTATTTCAAGGTTTCTTTGCAGAACATCATGACACTTAAAGCACTATAACATCATTTGAAGTATGTAATATGTGCTTTATTCAGCTTGGTCACAACTAGGCCATAACTGTGTTCTCGAAGAACCCTATAGGAACACAAAAGAGGCAAACCTAAAACATTCAAGCAGAAATTTACCCTTGAGGCAGCTGAGCTACAACACAATTGCAGATGTGTCCAAACTACTAATTTATTTTCTCTAATATTGTAAACATGACGCATACTTCCAATTAACCTTTCACCATACTGGAGCATGTCTGGGCAATAGACTTTCTCTCAACCTTAGAAGCCAGGTTCATTAGATGGGGATTCTAAAAGCTGTGCAGGGTGCACTGTTCTAAACCAGGGTGTAATGGCACCATAAATTAGGAGTGTTGTAAAGGAGAACTTAAATTAGTTTTTTAATCTCATCTGAGTGATTCAAAATAATCAATGCCTTTTAGCTAGGACACTAAAAGCTCTCTGGTGGGACATTAGAAAAGGGCTGCAATTGTGCCATAAATATGTGTATGATCAAATGACGAAGGTAACCAGGGATCTGGCTTACCACATTAGATGATACAAAGATTGTAATGGATTGTATTAGCAATGCACTAGATGGTTAGATTGCTGCCGTACTACGTGTTTAAGCTAGTTTCAAAGGAATAGCGAGGTTATTCCCAGTTTTGGGGCTCCTTACAGACTGGCACTTTTATATAGCATATAAGTACATGGACTGCAGACCACTTCAAGAGATCCATAAAGCAAAAACCTCAGTCAGAAGATAAATGTTATAGATATGGGGGGGGGGGGGGGTTGGAATCCAGCAAAAGGAAATGCAGTAAAGCTGGTCTTGTAACAGGATTAAAATTATACAAGTTACAAGTATCCCCTGCCTTATGACAGTTCATTTTCTGACAATCTGCTCTTTCAACACCTCTCATGTATACCCAGAAATCATTCACTCAATGCACGTTCAGCTCTTCCAACCTCTCTCTGCTGGTCTAGTCCCATTCCTGAAAGAGCAGTTGCATCAGAAGCAACATTCATAAACTAAAAAGACTGGGTTCTGCTTTTCAACCATTTCTGCTTTTCACCACAGCCTCAGTCCCTAGCCCACCAGATAATCAGGGGACACCTGTAAGTTGAGTAACAATTCACAATGAGTGACAACAATCTCTACACAGTGCTAAGGCTACACCCTATACACACTTACCTGGATGGAACCCCATTGAACATAATGAGACTTACTTCTAAGAAAAGGTGTATGGGGTTGCACTGCAAATTCATTGTAATTCAAATGTAATGAAATCCATTGCATAGGTTTAGTTCATAAACAACCATGTCGTTTGGCCAACGTGTTGGCCAATCATTAAGGTTGGCCTATCAATAATGTGGCATTGCAATGAGCAATGCCATATCAGGCACAGAGTGGACAGCAGAAAAGGGGTGGACATCACTCTGAAGGATGTAGACATCTAACGGAACAGCTTCCCAGGCACGTCAAGCTGTCACATGAAATTTCTGTGACAGACTGGCATGAAATCCAAAATGATGGTCAGCTATTGCCTTCTGCTCTGCTGGCAATTTACTACGAGTTATGTATGTCAGCGCTGGAGGCCACTTCCATTGCTTAATGTGACCTGACAGACAGATCCCCCACAAAGCAGCAGCACGCTCCATCAAACCTTGGAAGGTGGCGTCTCAAGTGAAGAAATGTTATCAACTATTATGATTTCTTTTGTGCCAGCTCCTGATTTTGCAGACTGCTTCGTACAGACCGTATCTTACCCCCTGCTACAACAGGCCGGTAATATGTGGGGGAATACTTGTTTTTATCCATTTTTTATTATGACAAATCTTGTGGAGTGAGCAGGCACCCCAAAGCATATTCATATTCATGATCAAATTATCTTGTTTACTTGCAAAGTAGTACAATAAACACAGTACAGTATTTAAAATTATTTCTGGATGTTTCTTATCAGGAAACTTTAAAAAATAAAGCTTTGTTTGTTTTAAAATCATATCTTTTTATTTCAGCCACTGATTAATCAAGCTCCTCTACTATTCCTTTAGCTGGAGAGCACATCCCTGATCTTTCAGGCAGAAATTTCAGACCCAACAGCATTGCCCATCCTGCCTGACAACCCACTGGCTCTCTTTTCGGTTTCCAACCAAGATGACCTATAACCAGTGGACTTAAAAAGAAGTCCTCCTTTTGCATCAAAGAACAGAAGCTGGGGAAAGATCTTTCCTTTCAAACTCGGACTAGCCAATTGCTTGATTGGCAATGTGGAATAGAAATATAGAAAAATGAATGGGATGGAATGGGCCCAACCAGTTCATTTTTCACTGTTCAAGAAACAAATGCTGATGAGGCCAAAAAGAACTGAATTAGAATTCAGTTTCAGTATTAGAATTAGAATTAGATTCAGTATTTGGTTCACATCTCCCCAGTTTATTATGGGAAGGGGTGCAGGCAGTTGATCTCATAGCAGAGCAGCAGGTTTTCTTCCTTCCTATAAACCCTTTGTGCAAAAGGAGTTTCAGAGCTCCTCCTAGTGGCTGTTTCTTGTCACTGATATGTTGTGTGTTTATGTATGTTCCAATTTATGTGTGCGTGCTGGTAGTAACTAATACCAGTGACCATATGTCCTCTTTTTCCAGGACACGTCCTCTTTTTTAGCTTTGTTGTCCTAGGGAAAAAAATCTTCATTATCCTCCATTGCCACTATCCTTCATTTCCTAGTATGAAAGCAGAATGTAACATTCTTAAAATTAATAAATTACATGTCATAAATTATATGTAATAGTTTTAAATTTAATTATAAGTAATATAGTTTTTAAGCTACAGTGGCTTAGTGGTTAAAGGTGCTGTGGCTAAAAGTCACAAACTTGGTTTTGAGACCCAAGTACTGCAAGATGGAGTGAGCTCCCGTCAGTTGCCAGCTCCTGCCAACCTAACAGTTTGAAAGCATCCAAATGCAAGTAGATAAATAGGTACCACATCTACAATAGATAGATGGGAAGGTGACAGTGTCCTGTTCACATGTCCACAGAGGCGTCGTCAGACAATGCTTGATCTAGGCCTGATAAGGATTAGCACCACTCCCCAGAGAATCTATCTGTCCGTCTGTCCATCCATCCGTCTGTCTGTCTGTCTGTCTATGAGCTCAGCTTGACACTAGTGACTAAAATTGTGGAAAATGGGGTATGTATGAATGATAATACCATCATGTAATTTTTTTTGGAAAGGTAATTTTATGGAGAGTGCAACGAAACAAACTGCTTTGGAATATCTATATTCTATCAAAAGGTACGGTCAGTTAGCCAGAAAATGAAATACCAAAGTCTTATTATGGAACAATAGTGGATTTTCATAACTCAAAATTTCCCATGTTACTGATGGCTCTGAGAGCCAATGAGATGTAATTATGATACTGTATGGAACTAATAAGATGTTAATATGAATCAGCTCTCAGTGCATATATTATATACTTTTAGGTTGCATTAAGAGGTCTGTAGCTTCCAAGTCGCGAGAAGTTCTAGTTCCTCTTTATTCAGCATTGGTCAGACCTCACCTTGAGTACTGTGTTCAGTTCTGGGCACTTCACTTTAAGAAAGATGCAGCCAAGCTGGAGCAAGTCCAGAGGAGAGCGACAAGAATGATCAGTGGGATGGAAGGGAAACCCTACGAGGAAAGGTTGGGGGAACTTGGGATGTTCAGCCTGGAGAAGAGGAGGCTGAGAGGAGACATGATTGCCCTCTTCAGATACTTGAAGGGCTGTCATATGGAGGAAGGGGCCAATTTGTTCATAGCTGCTTCTGAAAGCAGAACTAGAACCAATGGGTACAAACTGCAAGAGAGGAGACTCCAGTTGGATATCCGGAAAAAATTCCTGACAGTGAGGGCAGTTCGGCAGTGGAACAGATTGCCAAGGGAGGTGGTGGACTCTCCCTCACTGGGGATCTTCAAGCAGAGGCTCGACAAGCACCTGTCGGGGATGCTCTAGGGGGAATTCCTGCTGCAGGCAGGGGGTTGGACTAGATGACCTACTAGGTCCCTTCCAACTCTATGATTCTATGATATACGGAAAGCATATCATAAAACAGTTACCCCATGTTAACTGAGTATACAGGCACTAAGTTTTGTTCCTTTTCTATTTAGCAGGGAAAGAATAACTATTCTTCTTTGTCCTAGCACAGTTTCCCCAACCAATAAGGTAAATAGAAAAAATTTTCATTTTTTTACTTAATTAAATTTGATTTTGTTGTTATAGGGGGCTGAAAAGACAACAAAATCTTCTTCGATTCCAGATAACGAATAGGTGCTTTAACTCTGCCACTAGCAGAGCAAATGGTGGTGAACAGCTGAAGAGGAGGAGGCAGGTTTTTCCAAATTTACTTTTTAGAAATAGCTGGGGATGACGTCACTTCCAGTTGTGACATCACTTCTGGGGCTACATTTTACACCAGGCTACATTATTATTAACTACACCACTACTTGTCCTCAATGCCTCTCATCAAACCCACTATCAAACTCCATTATCATGCTTTTAATACCCTTCTCCATTTTTACCCCCCTTTGCAATCATCAGCAGATCCCTCCTTATGGCAGAAGGTTGCCCGACTTGCTCACAAGTGGGCATCAGATATTTTGCAAGCTGTTTCTTATGCCACATCAAGAGAGCTTGGAATAGCAGGCAAAATTCAAGGGCCAGCTTAGGGTGAACAAGTGTTAACAAAAGAGAAAGGAGCCTATTCTCTCAGTGCTATAGGGAGCTGCCACGGGGCAGGACTGAAAAAAACAGTCACTAAGAGAAGGGCACTCAGGTATGCTGGCCTTGGAACGAGACTGATCATCACGATAGGCAAAGCATCTGCTCACTAATCCTGGCATTTTCATCCTGACAGGTAGAAAAATTACTCCCCTCAGGGGGGCAGGAGGACTTTCAGAGTCTAAAAGACACCTTAAGGTTTTTAAAAGTGCAACCTGCATCATTGTGACACTCTTTCACCTACCGTACTTTTCTTCACACACACACACACACACAACACTACAGCCTTAAATCCTCAGTTTTCTACACATTCATTTGAGTGAGTAGGAAATAAGTTTCATTATATTAGCAGGGGAGCTAAGTGGGATGTCTCATTTTAATGTTATTTGGAGACGGAGAAAATATGTAGAAGGAATAGCAAGATGGTGTGGAGGGGGGAACCTTGACAGGATATTTCCTCCTCACTCTCACCTGACAGGAAACAGCACTGCTTTCCCACCACTCTCCAATATATTTTTTTTACTTTTGCCTCTTTTTAAGCTGCAGTTTTCAGCCAAGTGAATTCAATTATTTCATTGTTTGGTTACTTTGGACGTTTATCTAGCTAGATTAGATGAAGGCTGCAGCCCACATTTTTTGCAAACAAGGGGTATAAGAAGGCCTTGGCTGCCCTATTCCAGTCATCTTGCTCAGCCAAATTATCTCACTGTTCTGAGGATGGGGAGAGAGGAAAAAAATGGCATTACAGGTCAGGGACTGCAAAAACACTGGCAAGATATAGAATCCAGTCACAGTGAAGTTCTTTTTAAGAAATATTGGTGTGATAGGTGTCAGAGCTTAGCAGTCCTGTGCTATGGTTGTTTTACTTAATAAGGCAACAATCCAGAGTAACTACAGGACCTTTTACATTGACATAGTTACAGTGCCACCTATGGGAAATGCATACAGCAATCCAGAGTAAGTGCTTCTTACATCTTCCCATAGTTACTCTGGATTGTAGGGTATGTCCAGTTAAGTTTGGTGAGACACGGGCTCCAATCCTAACCTCCAGTTAGGCTGGCATAAGCACCAGCATAAGTCCTTTGCTAATCCAGGGGTGTCACAAAAGTGTTGTAAGGCATTTCTGCCCCTTTCCTGGGAGAGGGAAGCCAGGGCATAGGCATGTTCTGACCTCCCCACACCACCATGGGGGATGCCAGCCTAACTTGGTCAGGATTGTGTCCTAAGAGTCCAATCCTATCAAACTTTCCAGTTCTGATGCAGCCACAATGCAGCTCCAAGCTAAGGGAGCAAACTTTTCTCTTATCTTGAAGAGGCGTCCATGCCTGTCTTCCACAGGATGCATCACATGCCCTGTAAACTGTGGTATTCTGCTTTGAGCCAGATTGGAAGTACCACCTGAATGAATACACAGTGTGGGAGGCAGTTTTAGACAGGCAGGACCACTGCAAGTCTTTCTAAATATTCCAATAAATTGTCACCCCTCTAAACCCAATCGTACTTGTCTATGCTTTATTGGGGTGGGTGAAAATTTTTCCTTGGCCTGTTTTTACAATTTGTAAATTCTCTTGATAAAGAAAGCTGTTTTTTGTTATTGTGTACACAAACACCAAGTGCTACACCTACCTGTCTTTTGCTTTAAAATGCTTCCTATCAAGTCAATTTGTACCAGCCGTTCAATGATGTTTAGTCTAATGTTTAGTTTTTCAGTTGTGTCCAACCCCATAGACTGCAGCATACCAGGCCCCCTATCCTCCATCAGCTTCCAAAGTTTGTCCAAATTAATGTCCAATGCCTCAGTAATCTATCTAATCACCTCATCCTCTGCCATTCACTTCTCCTTTTGCTTTCAGTTTTTCCCAGCATCAGGGTCTTTTCTAAGGAGTCCTCCCTTCTCATGATGTGGCCAAAATATTTGAGCTTCATCTTTAGTATTTGTCCTTCCAGTGAACAGTCAGGGTTGACTTCCTGGAGGATGGAAAATACCATAGCAATATTGAGTGATTTAATTTAACAAAAGTTGTTCATTGGCCTCAGAACTCAAACTCCAAGTTCTCCCAGTCTCCTTATCATGCACTGACTTAGGGGCCAATCCTATCCAATTTTCTAACACTGGTGCAACTACAATACAGCCCCAATTTAAGGGAACAAATGTTCCCATTTCAGTTGCATTAGCACTGGAAAACTGGATAGGATTGGTCCCTCAGCCATTATCTACAGTATTTATATCTAGCTACAGTACTACTGTGACACCACTAAACTAATCACAGCAGGAGGGGTCTGGTCAGACCCATTGTGGTATTAAAGCAAATTAGCAATGGACAAAGACATGGTATGGCAGGAAAGACAAAGGTTAATGGTGAAGAAAGTAGAGTGGTCCCATGATGGTGAAAAGTGCAGGCCCTTCTGAGAAACTCAACATGCTCAAACTGCGTTCTGTAATGAATCGCTGTAAGATATAGCCATTGTCACTGGTGGCTTGTTCATGTTTGAGAGTAACGGCCAAAGCCTATATTAAACACGCTTAATTCCATTTTTGCTATACTCTGCATATTCCAGGACATGGTTCATGTGCTGAAAAAAGAAATTTCAAGAAAATGGAAGGGAGACCCTGACCCTACTAGCCCTACAATCCAGAGTAACTACGGGAGCACGTAAGAGACATTACGTGCACCCGTAGTTACTGCACCACCTAATGAAAACCTATGGGAAATTGATATTGCAATCCTGAGCAAATTGTTCTTACACCGGAGCAAGGACTCCCCGTAGTTACTCTGGATTGCGCCCGTACTTTGAATTTCATATTTTTAGCAAGTCCATGTGCACAAACTAAACACACTGTCACCAAAATGAGCAGAAATGTACTTCCTACAACGTAAGCTTCTCTATGAACAGCAGCAAATCTGTTATGTGCATGGAAGAGAAAATGTTTGCTTCCAGTTCAATAGTTTGAGACCTGATGGAAGACGGTTTCAAAGAGTTTCTGGAACATCTCTTCCTGTTGTGCCGCTTGGCTCATCACAGCGCATTTTGGAGGAGTGAAGATGAAAGATTCCATGACCTCTTGCAGCCTTCCTACTTACAGCCCATATATAGTCTGCTCACATCTCAAGTAAGCTGCAATAACTCTTTCTGCTCTTCACACTGCTGTCACCTTTTCTACCAAGGAAGCCAACTGTGGACATCAGAAATTCATGATTCCCAAAGCATATCCATTCTCATCCCCATAGTCTTATACGGCCTCTGAGTGCTGGTTTTCCTCTTTTTCCTTTCTCTTTTGACTGGGGGGAGGTCCCTGTTGTTCTAGAGTTTCCTTCCTGTGAGAGAGGAGGGGGGTCTCTGGGGCTCATGGTGCTAGTTTTCCTCTTTTTCCTTTCTGAGTGGGGCGTGGCCCCTGTTGTCTCTAGAGTTTCCTTCCTGTGAGAGAGGAGGGGCTCTCTGGGACTCAGGGTGCTGGTTTTCCTCTTTCTTTTGAGTGGGGGGAGGTCCCTGTTGTTCCTAGAGTTCCCTTCCTGTGAGAGAGGTGTGGGTGTCTGGGACTCATGGTTCTGGTTTTCCTTCTCTCTTTTTAGTGGGGGGAGGTCCCTGTTGTTTCTAGAGTTTCCTTCCTGTGAAAGAGGAGGGGCTCTCTGGGACTCATGGTGTTGGTTTTCCTCTTTTTTCCTTCTCTCTTTTGAGTGGGGGGAGGTCCCTGTTGTTTCTAGAGTTTCCTTCCTGTGAGAGAGGAGGGGCGCTCTGGGACTCATGGTGCTGGTTTCTCTTTTTCTTCCTTTTCTCTTTTGACTGGGGGGAGGTCCCTGTTGTTTCTAGAGTTTCCTTCCTGTGAGAGAGGAGGGGCTCTCTGGGACTCACGGTGCTGGTTTTCCTTCTCTCTTTTGAGTGGGGGGAGGTCCCCGTTGTGTACAGAGTATCCTTCCTGTGAGAGAGGAGGGGCTCTCTGGGACTCATGGTGCTGGTTTTCCTTTTTTTTTCTTTCTTTTTCCTTCTCTTTTGAGTGGGGGGAGGTCTTTGGTATGCCTCAATGTTTGCAGCCTTTGTTTGGAATTGGAGCAGTGCACTGGGTCTTACCCTGCTGGTTGCTTGTACGGGAGGGGAGATCTGCATTGCCTCTGGAAGTGGAGCATGAGACTGAGTGTGATGTGAGGATCAATCATGCGACTGTGTAAATCATGAGAGTGAGTCCTTATCAAACCTACCTAGGAGAAGGAAAACTCCCACTAAACCTCCGCTGCCTTGTGGCTATACCCATTCATGGGAAAGGCTTCAGGAGAAAACCTCGAGGAAAAATCCGGAGCCGGAGTCCCGAAAGCAGTTTGTGACTGTGTTACAGTCATGTTCTGGTAACTCCTGCGACGCAGCTGGAACCAATCGTATTGGCTCTGCCTTTCCATTGGACTATTTCAGTGGCATGGAGAGGGGGGATTCTCTGCTTGGGTAACAGCCTATCCCCCATAAAAACCTACCCAGGCCTTCGTGCTCTGGAGAGGAACTCCAGCCTCGCATACAGCATGGAAACAACACGAGAAGTGGCAGTTACCGGTTATAAGTCGCTGCTTGATTGGCGCAGAGCTTGACGCCAGGGGCTACTTCCGACGGTGGGAGAGGTCATCGTGCCTCATTGGGCAGCTATCGCCCGCCTTAAGCTGGGCAGCCCCCAGCCAGTAGGATGCTGCCTCGCCACGGTCTGTTAACCTCACTGGGTGCGTGGGGTTTAGGGTGAAAACCGACAAGCAGATCGACAACTCAGCACCATGCAACAAACATAAGAAAACTTCAGCCCTTAAGTTGGGCACCTGGAACGTTCGGACAATGACCCCCGGCTTTTCTGACGACTTGCGAGAATTGGATGATGTACGTAAGACAGCTGTCATTGATATGGAGCTGAGCAGACTGGAGATGGACATAGTTGCCCTTCAAGAGACAAGGCTGCCAGACTCAGGATCTATTAAGGAGAGAAATTTCTCATTCTTCTGGCAGGGAAAGCCATCAAGTGAGACTAGGGAATATGGAGTTGGCTTTGCAGTTAGAAACACCCTACTTGGATCCATTATCCCACCTACTGGAGGAAGTGAAAGAATTCTGTCTCTGCAGCTACAGACATCAGTAGGGCTGGTCACTCTTATTAGTACATATGCACCAACACTATCATCTTCAGCAGAATCCAAAGACAAATTCTATGATGATCTGGCTGCCACTATCAAGAAAATCCCTGAGAAAGAACCATTGTTTATCCTTGGTGATTTTAATGCAAGAGTTGGATCTGACCATAGTTCTTGGCCCGCTTGTCTAGGTCGTTTTGGCATCGGGAAGATGAATGAAAACGGCCAACGCCTGCTAGAGTCTTGCTGCTATCATGATTTTTGCATTAGCAACACATTCTTTAACACAAAGCCTCAACACAGAGTGTCTTGGCAACACCCTAGATCGAAGCATTGGCATCAGCTTGACTTGATCCTCACCAGGCGCTCCAGCCTTCCCAACATTAAGATCACACGTAGCTATCAAAGTGCTGATTGCGATACTGACCACTCCTTGGTGTGCAGCAGAGTAAAACTGCAAGCAAAGAGGCTGCATCACTCAAAGAAGGAAGGAAGACCACGAATTAACATCAGCAAGACCCGCAGTCTGGAAAAAGTGTTGGAATTTGACCAAGCACTCGAGGAAATTCTCCCAGGCCCGGCTGAAGCAAACGCTTCTGAACGGTGGGAACATTTCAAGAATGTTGTTTATACTACCGCCTTGTCAGTTTTTGGTAAGCAGGTTAGAAAGACAGCAGATTGGTTTGAAGCCCACTCGGAGGAGCTGACACCAGCCCTTGAGGAAAAGAGGAGAGCTCTAACTGCATATAAAGCCTGTTCCAGTGAGCGCAACCTTCAAGCCCTGCGAGTCGCCCGTAGCAAAGTCCAACAGATTGCCAGGAGATGTGCTAACAATTATTGGCTGCAGCTTTGCTCTCAGATCCAGGTAGCAGCTGACACAGGCAACATCAAGGGGATGTACGATGGCATCAAGCAGGCCTTAGGTCCAACAGTGAGGAAATCTGCCCCGCTTAAGTCCGCTACAGGTGAGGTCATCCAGGACCGAGCACAACAGATGGCACGCTGGGTGCAGCACTACTCTGAGCTATACTCCAGAGAAAATGTAGTAACTGAAGAAGCATTAAACAACATTGAGTGCCTGCCTGTCTTGGAGGAGCTCGACAGTGAACCAACTTTAGAAGAACTAAACGAAGCCCTGGATTCCCTTGCTTTTGGCAAGGCACCCGGGAAAGATAACATCCCTGCTGAAGTTCTGAGGTGTTGTAGAGGGACCATTTCCACTGAACTGTACAAGATATTCTGCCTTTGTTGGAGGGAAGGTGGAGTACCACAGGACATGAAGGATGCTAATATCGTCACACTGTACAAGAACAAAGGCGACAGGGGTGACTGCAACAACTACCGTGGCATCTCTCTTCTTAGTGTTGTAGGGAAGCTGCTTGCCTGTGTCATACTGAAGAGGCTTCAGGTGCTTGCAGAGAGAATCTATCCTGAATCACAGTGTGGATTTCGAGCCAACAGGTCCACCACTGATATGGTATTTTCCCTTCGACAGTTGCAAGAGAAATGTAGGGAACAAAGACAGCCACTCTTTGTAGCCTTCATAGACCTTACAAAGGCTTTTGATTTGGTTAGTAGGGATGGCCTTTTTAAAATCCTCCCCAAGATTGGATGCCCACCTAAGCTCCTCAACATCATCAGGTCCTTTCACGAGGACATGAAGGGCACTGTAGTTTTTGATGGCTTAACATCAGACTCCTTTCACATCCGAAGTGGAGTGAAGCAGGGCTGCGTCCTCGCACCAACTTTATTTGGGATCTTTTTTGCAGTCATGCTGAAGCATGCTTTTGGAAACGCAACAGAGGGAATCTATCTCCGGACCAGATCAGACGGAAAACTCTACAATCCTTCCAGACTAAGAGCAAAATCCAAAGTCCAGCTGAAATGCTTGCGTGAGTTCCTCTTCGCCAATGACGCTGCTATTACTGCTCACTCTGCCGAAGACCTTCAACGACTTATGGACCGTTTTAGCAAAGCCTGCCAAGACTTTGGACTAACAATCAGCTTGAAGAAAACACAAGTCATGGGTCAGGGTGTGGATCCACCTCCCTCTATCACAATCTCTGAACATGAACTGGAGGTTGTCCATGACTTTGTGTACCTTGGCTCAACTATCTCTGACACTCTCTCCTTAGACTCTGAGCTGAATAAACGCATTGGTAAAGCGGCTACTACATTCTCCAGGCTTACAAAGAGAGTATGGCTTAATAAGAAGCTGACGGAACATACAAAGATCCAGGTCTATAGAGCTTGCGTCCTGAGCACACTCTTGTACTGCAGTGAGTCTTGGACCCTTTATGCATGGCAGGAGAGGAAGCTGAACACCTTCCATATGCGCTGTCTCCGACGTATTCTTGGAATCACCTGGCATGACAAAGTCTCAAATGACACAGTATTGGAACGTGCTGGAATCTCTAGCATGTTCACACTTCTGAAACAGCGGCGTCTACGCTGGCTTGGGCATGTCGTGAGAATGGCTGATGGTCGGATTCCAAAAGATCTCTTATATGGAGAATTAGTGCAGGGAAAGCGCCCAAGAAGGAGACCACAGCTGCGATACAAGGACATCTGCAAGAGGGATCTAAAGGCCTTGGGAATGGACATCAACAGCTGGGAAACCTTGACCTCTGACCGTTCAGTGTGGAGGCAAAAGACCCAGCATGGCCTTCTCCAACTGGAAGAGACACTTGTTTGGCAGGCTGAAGCAAAGAGACAGACCCGAAAGCAGCGAAACCTGGGACCTGGGCAGGGGACAGAATTTATTTGTCCTCAGTGTGGAAGGGATTGCCACTCTCAAATTGGCCTCTTTAGTCACACTAGATGTTGTTTCAGGACCTCCAATCAGAGCACGATACCATAGTCTTTCGAGACTGAAGGATGCCAATAATAATAAGTCTTATAGATGCCAGGGTCTATTATCAGACACCCTCCATCAAAAGCAAAGAATGCTTCATATACTGGGGAAACAGGGAACCAAAATTAATGTTATTTATGTATTCTAAGTACAATGGTACTTTGTAAGACAAATAACTTGTAAGACAAATGCTTTGTAAGACAAACTTAAATTTCTAAGGAATTCTGCCTTGTAAGACAAACTGTGCCTTGTAAGACAAAACAGTTTTACAATGAAAATTTGTTATAAAATGAACAAATTAATGGATTTGCATCATGAGCAACAGCAAGAGATTATGGAGGAAATCTCATCTGCAGAGGAGGAGGAGAAGAAGAAGGAGGAAACTGTCACATTAAATTAGATTAAGGACATTTGTAAACATTGGGAAATTGTGCAAAATTTTGTAGAAAAGCACTACCCAAATAAGTCTGTAGCAGCGCGAGCGATGAATCTGTTGAATGACAATGCAATATCACATTTCTTTGAAATCCTCAAAAGGAGACAAAACCAAGTGTCGTTAGATAGGTTCCTTGTTAAAGTTGCTCAAAAAGAGACCAGCAACTCTTAGAGTGAAAATCAGTCATCCTTGGCCATAAAATTTTTTCTTTTCTGTTTTACTGGACAGTATATTACAGTGTTTTTTTAAATTAATATTACAGTAATTGTGTTCAGTATTATATTACAGTGTTTTGAATTTGATAACAGTGTTTTGTCATCATTTTTACACATAGTTAATATTTTTATATGAATATATTGGGGTTGTGGTTCTTTCCTATGGGAAAATCCACTTTGTATAAAGAATGCTTTGTAAGACAAACATGCTCCCAGAATGAATTATGTTCTTCTTACCCCACCTTTATACTCCACTTTTCCAGTTGAATACAACCCAAGGCAACACATAATGAAAAGGGGGGAAGACTGGGAAATAATACAATTGGATGTAATAGTGTTTCAAGAAACCTATAGGGAATATAGGACAACAAATTTTTACAAAGGGTAATGCCTTCCAAGATTAAATTAACCATTTCGTATAGATTGGGTTTTCTTATCCAGGGAAGAAATGCGGAATAAAAATTGAATAAACAATAGATTTTGAAGTGCTGAACACAAACATGACAATGAAAATGCAAAATTGGCTACAGTTTATGAGAGATCTGAAATAGACCATTCCATAGAAATGTGCTGGTACATGTCCACTTCTTTCCCACTACCTAAGTATGCAACATATTTAGTTCCTCCTAAACTAGAACCAACTGACAGATAGTAATTAATAGTAATTTTCTTTTTCAGTGTATCACAATGAGTAAAGACTAGCGAAAGGCATACCCGCGTTGCGGGAGTAAAATTCCCCCGTATGCCATTCCCCCATAATCATCAACCCCCCATGGATAACTTTCCCCCAGGCATAACAACACCCCATGCGCAACTTCCCCCATACACATCAATCCCCCCAAGCACAACTTCACCCATGCGCATCAACCCAGCATGCACAAGTTACCCCATGTGCAACTTCCCCCATGCACAACTTCCCCCATGCGCATCAACCCCCCATGCGCAACTTCCCCCATATGCATCAAACCCCATGCACAACTTTCCCCATGCACAACTTTCCCCCATGTGCAACTTCCCCCCATGCGCAACTTCCCACCATGCACAACTTCCCCCCGGGCGCAACTTTCCTCCATGTGCATCATCCCCATGCGCTACTTCCCCCATGCACAACTTCCCATATGCGAAACTTTCCTCCCATGCGCAACTTCCCCCATGCGCAACTTCCTCTGTGCACAACTTCCTCCGTGCGCAACTTCCTCTGGTGCATCATCCCCCCATGCGCAACTTTCCTCCATGTGCATCATCCCCCCATGCGCATCATCCCCCCATGCGCAACTTCCCCCATGCGCAACTTCCCCCATGCGCAACTTTCCTCTCATGTGCAATTTTCCCCATGCGCAACTTCCCATATGTGCAACTTCCCATATGCGCAACTTTCCTCCCGTGCACAACTTTCCCCCGTGCGCAACTTCCCCCCATGCGCAACTTCCTCCCGTGCGCAACTTCCTCCCGTGCGCGACTTTCCTCCCGTGCGCAACTTCCCCCCATGCGCAACTTCCCCCATGCGCAACTTCCCCCATGCGCAACTTCCTCCCATGCACAACTTTCCTCCATGCGCAACTTCCTCCCATGTGCAACTTCCCCCCTGCACAACTTTCCTGCATGCGCAACTTCCCCCATGCACAATTTCCCCTCATGCACAATTTCCCCTCATGCGCAGCATCCTCGCCAGCGCAACCCCTTCCTCCGAACAACATCCCCCAGTGCACCAGGATCTGAGCACCAAATTGGCTGGATGTTGTTCAGTCTCCCATGTTAAGTATAGGACAACAAGACGTTGCCCCCTTTTCAGCCCCTGAAGGGTTAAATTCTCCAGATGGTTCTTGGTGGGTGTTCAGGTGACAGAAGGAACTCCCAGAATTCCATGCTTCAGGCCCAGCAGTTGGGGCAGAATTTTGCTGAGTCAGCAATTCTCAATGCAAAGTATAGGGAGGAAAACGCGTTGTGCCCCTTTTAACCCCCTTCCTGTTGGAATTTCCAAAAACCGGTTCTTAGTGCACCCCTCAGTCACGGAAGGAACACCCACCCCAAATTTCACACTTCTAGGCCCACCGATTTTGGCAGGGCGGTGATGAGTGAGTGAGTCAGTCAGTGAGTCAGTCAGTGAGTGACTTTTCTCTTTTATATATATAGATTGGCTATTTTCATTTTAGAGGCCAATTGTGCATTGATTGTGTAATCAACATGAATATCTTTAGAATAAATTAAAACTTGAAAAGTTGTTTTCTGTCTTATGGAAATAAAGATTTTTTTCAAGACAGCATTGCAGATAAACAGAAAAATAATAAAAGGTAATTTAAAAAGTATGTTAGGTAGGGTAAGATAATGGTAGGGTGCACTTCCAAAACATTCTTGGCTGCAGTCCTAAAGATACTTTACTGAGAGTAAGACCTATTCAACACAATGGAGCTTACTTTTGAATCGACATGGTTAGGATTGTGCTCTAAACTGAAATACAGTGATGCCTCACGTGACAAATTTAATTCGTTCTGGAGGCATGTTTGTTACGTGAAACGTTCTTTACGTGAAGTGGATTTTCCCATAGGAAATAATGGAAACTCAGACAGTTGTTTCTACAACCCCAAAAATATTCATATAAAAATATTAACTGGATGTAAAAATGATGATCGAACACTGGGATTGAATTCAAAACATGCATTCAATGTGCATGATCTTATGAAGTCTATTAGGCTGCAGTCCTACAGACACTTTCCTGGGAGTAAGCCCCATTTAACACAATGGGGCTTACTTCTAGATAGATATGGTTAGGAGGCTGCAATCCAAAACACCTTCAAAGTGTCTCCCCACTTTCTCCTTCTCTCCATCCTGAGCCTCTCTCTCCCCTGCTCTCTTCTGGCTTGCCTTGAGCTGCTTCCCTCTTCCCCACTGCTCTTCTCTCCCTCTGCCCAGCAGGCGCCCAGCCACAGGAGGAACAGCATGGAAGTGTTGCTTTCACTATGGGCAGGTGTGCTAGGCAGCCCTGATGCTTTTTAAACAGGCTGTTGGCCAGCGCGTCTGCCCCAACTGCCAACAAATGTGTTCTTTACATGAAGCACAGTTTGTTACGTGAAGCAGAATCCTAGAGAAATCTTTGTTTGTTACGTGAAACATACTTTACGTGAAGCGTTCTTTACATGAGGTGCCACAGTAAGGCTTTTTGTATTGGATAGTTACCAGTGCAGTTTTAATGTTCAGAACCAGAACTGCCTGACTGACTCACTGACTCACCAATCCCCAGCCAAAACCACCAGACCTAGAAGCATGAAATTTGGGGAGGGTATTCCTTCTGTGATGGAGACACCCACTAACAACCAGTTTTTAGAAATTCCAACCGGAAGGAGGTGAAAAGGTGTGCAGTGCATTTTTGTCCTATACTTAACATTGAAGATTGATAAAACTCAGCCCCAAATCCTGCACTTTGCCCAACAGGGGTGCCCACAGTCGAGAGAGGATGGTTTGCATATCTTATGAAGTCGAGAGGGGGGTGGTGCACAGAAGGGGTATGCTGCATGGGGGTATTGCATAGAGGGCTGCTGCACAGGGCGGTGCTATGGGGAGGGGGGTTAAGGGTGTTCTCAGGCACACAAATATTCTTGAAATTTTACTCCTGCAACTCAGGAACATTTAGCTAGTAATAATTTTTAAAATCAAGCAAATATTCAAAATAAAATCCTGCCTGTATTTTTACTGCATGTATTTAACTTATTCCTGACTTCTTAAGATGTTGAAAAAGCATTTCACTGAATAAAGAAATTTTTTTAATGTTTTAATAGATAATGCTGTTGACAAGGAATTTATTGAATGGAAGAAAATCCTTCAGAGTTTCCCAAAAACTGGAATTATTATAAATTACTTTATCTACTACTCTGATGCTTTTAATCTTAACAAAAGAACAAAATGGGCTTTCTGCCTTTGCTGATTTTCACCACTATTGAATTATTTGCAGTTGCTATTAGAGAATAACAACATACAAAGGGAATTATCAATAGTAGCAAGTTCAAATTATCACTACATGCTGATAGCTTTTAAATGACTGATCTTTACTACTCCCTAGTTCATTCCTGGGAGGGGAATCAATATTTATTTGCAGATCTCTGTATTCAAAATAAACAAAGATGAATCCAAAATAATGCCAAAACTACCTTGTAGTATGAAAGAATAAATCCCGGCTTCAATTCTATGCAACCTGACTGTGAGTAAGCTCCACTAAATATAATGGAACTTATTTTTGAGTAGACATGCATAGGATTGCTCCACCAACTGATAAGTACACAATTTAAAGTGATCCAATAAGGTATCAAGAATAAAGATTATAAGCAATTTTTCTAGATTGTTTTAGATACTGGAAGCACCGTAACCGAAAATGGGGTTATGAAAGATTGCATTAATGAAAATGTTTTTAGCATCGAAACTTAAATTTTTAAAATTTTCCAAGATTTATCTCTGGTAATGGAAAATGGATTCTTATGCAGATTCTTCTCTTCTGCAGACTCCATTCAGCTGAAAGAGAGACAAGAGGGAAGCCGAGGGAAGGATTCTTCTACCATAGGAAGTGACCATCCCCTCCTCTATTCCTCTGAGCCAGCACATCATACATTTTGCCAAGTGACGTATAATTGACTATAATGGGGCTTACATCTACTCAGAGAGGAATATTGGAGGGGATCAATAGCACTTACTCCCAGGGACCAGTTCTGTGGGGGGAAAAAATTACAGGGACCAGCCCAGGGTGGGGGGAGAGTTCTGCCTCTGATGACCTGGAGGGAGGGCGCATAGGAGGAGTGTTGCACATGGAAGGAGTGTTGTGCATGGGGGGGTGATGTGCATGGGGGTGTTGGTGCACATGGGGGGGTGTTGCGCATGGGAGTGTGGGTGCACGTGAATGGTTGGTGTGCAGGGGGAGGTTGATACACAGGAAGAGTTTGACGCATATGGGGGTTGACACGCACTGGGGAGTTGATGCGCACTGGTGGGTTGATGCACATGGGGGATTGACGGACATTGGGGGGGTTGACGCGCATGGGGTTGACGTATGGTTACCCCTGCTTACTGGTCATACCCCTGCTTACTGGTCAAGAGACACTCTTCCAAGTGGGTGTTCCTCTTTTCTTTAGCAGGGGGAGAGGAACTGGCCCTCCACACCCCAGCAATGTCTGTTCTATTGGCTTCTGCTGGTGTTCTTTTTGCACTTTAGATTGTGAGCCCTTTTGGGACAGGGACCCATTAGCTATTAATTAGCTATTAATTTTTTCATTTTCTTATAAACCACTTTGTGAACTCTTCAGTTGAAAAGCGGTATATTAATACTGTAGATGTATGGTGGATGAAGTACAGGGGAATTTACGTTTTCACTAGTGTTTGCAATAATAGCAGGTGCAGCATGATTTGCATTTTTAACCCTTTTTTCTCGTTTCATTTTTCCCTAAATAAATTCCCCAACCTGTTATTTGGCCTGTGGGGTAAAATCCATAGTTATTAAGCATGAACCTGTTTGTTTTGCCCTGATATGTGTTTGGGAGTGTTAATTGGGAGAACAACAACAAAAGATCATACCTCTCTCCCAGCAACCTGATCTTGATTTGAGGGTGTAGGGGGAACTGTGATTTTATTAACACTTTAAAAGACAGAGGAGATCCTGTTCACTATATCTTTTATCACATGCATCTCATTCCCCCCCCCCCCCCTCCACAACTGATGTGTTTCCAGACAGTAGCTGCACCAATTGTTTTCTCACTTCTCTTTTGATGACCTTTCCTTTTATTGCTCCCTGCCAACATGGATTTTTGTTTGTTTCCTTTTTCCTGACCTCCAGGCGTATTGATTAGCAATCATTTCTTACTACAACAATTTATATTTTGCGCTACCATTAAACCTTCCATTGAACACAAAGGGCAGTGACTGCTCACTTCTGGGCAGGTATCACAGCCCAAGTGAATTGCCCTTTGCTATTACTCCTCAATCGTCTTTCTCCCCCCCCCCCCAACCTTTCCGAGTCCTCCTTCATGCTGTTTCTTACTTGTGTCTTAGTCCCCAGTCTTTGATCACTCTGGTGGCAACTACTGCCTGCCTTCCCTCCAGCTCCTCCATTGCAATCCTCCCCCTCCAAACCCTTCTCTCCAGCTGGGACCACCTCTAGCTGACACCTTGTAAGCTCTAGGGTCACCTGGCAATGACATTATCACTGGGCACAGATCCATGAAAATATAGCCCCAGCCAAAGTGGTTGTTGAGTTTGGCAGCCACGACCCCTTCCCAACCCAGCCTGTCTGTTTTCCCCAGGTTTGTTAAAAGCTGCTTTAAAAGCCACTTTAGTCAAAACAGTGCCACATCCCTGACCCACAACTCAGCTGTCTGTCTTCCCCAGGTTCCTTAAAAGCAACTTTAAGAGCCACTTCAGTCAAAACAGTGCCACATCCCTGACCCAATTCACATAACTGCTTTTAAGCTTTGAAAATGATATCAGGAGATCTGATCCTGGAATGCAGCCAAGGTTTCTCCTCCATGTGGCAACGTGACAGAAAAGAGGGAACTTGCCTTTCACCGTTACCAGTGATAGCAATGAATTTTCATCCCTGATCCCCAAGCTGACAGTGAAATACATCGTCTAGTCAATTTATGGCCAGCTTCTTCTCTTTATAATGGTTGTTATATGAATTTTTCAAGAATATTGCCAGAATAATAGAGATTTTTAAAAAGGAAGCAGGGTCTTTCCTAGGGTGTCCGATTTGACTTTCAAATTATGTCCAGCACCTATCTATTTCTGTTGGCGCTCTGCAGACAAATGTCAACAGTATTTTATGAGCTCAGCTACTTTTTCTCTTCCTGACAATATAATAATATAGTTCCACCTTATACATTTCAGCAATGGATTCAACCCCTTCAGAAATAGTTACACACATTTATTTGAAAGCAGACAGGGTAGATATTAGCAAAATAAAGTTTTACAGCTCAGTTGGGGTAGATTCATGAGAGGTAGCCTCACTCAGTATGAGAGCCAGCCTGAAAGGTAAATGTGGAATTATACAGCCACAGCACTGCCTATATTAGGAAGGTGAGGTGAAAATAGAACATCCAGCCATTAGGAGCCCCAAACAATCTTCCGATTATAAATTCTTAACTCTCAGCTCACTCAGTTCATGTTTGGCACAGATCTCAGTCTTATAGCACAATCCTGATCAATTTAGGCTAGCCTAACAATCCTGACCAATTTAGGTTAGACTAACTTTAAGCTAGCCTAACTTAATCAGCATATCTTCCCGGGGTGGTATGGTGAGGTTGGCGTATGCCTGTGCTCTGGCCTGCCCCCTCCCCACCCCTGAGTGGGGCATAAGAGCCTTACAGCACTTTTGTGACACCCCGAGATCAGCAAGTATTCTGGAGCTTACGCTGGCCTAATTGAAGCTTAGGATTGGAGCCTTAGGCTCTCACCTCTCCAAATTGACAGTCCGTCTACAGATGAAGGAGATAACAGCAGTTTTGCTTTCAGCATAACCTCATGATTTCTTTTTTTTACCGCCTTTAGACACATATGCCCCAGCTCTTTGAGTTTATGTCCTTAAAAAAGTTTTAGAATGGTTTGTTTTGACATTTTCACATTTTGAAAGAAATCCATCAAATATTTCTTGAGTTGATTTCTTGAGTTGATTTCAATTCTCACAATTTCCACTTGGGAATTGTAAGGGCAGCCATCATATAAGTCCATTTACCAAGGAAGGGGAGGCTTGTTAGAATACTTATGATTGCCCTCAACAAACAAGCCTAATGTCTGTTATGCAGTGAGTAGGCTGAGTTAAAACTTTTGATCACAAAAATCAGTGCTATTTAATCAGTCTTCCTGAAATTGGATACAGATAAGCTAGAATTTAAAATCCATCCTCTCATGAAACCAGTGGAGATACAGCACATTCAAATCCAACTATAATTTGGGTTAATAAAAATGAAATAAGGTTTCTAATCTTCCTGAAATTTGTTTCAGTGTTTAAGTGCAGATCAGGCTTCACCATCACCAATAGTTTGGGTCCAGATTCATTCCAAAATGAATGAGACACAGAATTTTTAATGTTAAATGCCTCCAGAAAGCAATGGTAAATTCTTTCTGATGAGTATTTAGCATTGCTTTCTGAAGGCTTCTGTGGGGCCATTGTGGTTGGGAAATTTGCTGGAGACAACGGCCATATGCAGGAGAGTTTATTCCCAGTTGTTTTTAAATGGCTCTTTACTCCTACAGTATTGCAAGGGATTACAACAAAGCAATCCTCCTTCAGCTCACTAGAGCCTACTTTTGAGTAAGCATGCATAAGAGTACAATTTATTCTGGGGGATCTTTGACAGTGAGAGCACTTTTAAAATTGCTATGGCCCAATACACAATCTTCACTACAATGTCCTTTAGAAGACCAAATCTCTGGCACTTGGCTTTTTAAAAAGAAACAACTAAAGTCGGTCCCATTGCTTTCATTTTGCTCCATTTTCCATCCCAACACTCTTATACGCAGTCTGGGCAGAATGTATCATAAAAGGTGACAGTTCACACCAGTAGTTTGTAAATTTTACAGACGCTTACTGCCTACAAATCACTGCAGCTTATTCCTTTGCTGACTTTATTACTGCAAACTCAACCATGGATAAACTCTGCCAATTTCCTGGAAATTTATCTTTTTTTAATGTAGACTGAGCAGAGTCCTTCAAATAGACCTGCTTTGTCTGGTAGTGCTGTTCTTCTAACAATCTTTTCAAAGATGTTTTAAGGAATTCTTACACAGAAAGGCAGCAGCTTCCCTTTCTGAAGATGAACCCCTCCTAATTCATTCAATAACAACTTTCAATTCTCTCCTTATAATGTGCTTTCCCACAGGGAAAGTGGGTCACTCTTTCTAAAAGTAGTCATATACTGTACACCAATATGGCCATATCTGCTTGTGACATCTTAGCTGAGAAATAGCTTCTGAGAAATAGCTTCAGGCTCAGCAGAAATGAAGCTAAGAAATTTGTCTTGTGACTGTGGCAAAGCGTCACCTGGTGCAGGGGTGTCACCCGGTGCAGGGGATAGCACGCCACCCCTTTACGCCACCCCCTTTAGCACGACACCAGCATCCGCTTCTCTGAGGGGGGCTGGTTGCATCCAGCCCCTCCTTCAGAAGAGCAAATGCTGGCATCCCAACATCCTCTTTTGAAAGAGGACGGGTCACCTGTTCCTCCCTCAGAGGAGCACTGGGCCTGGGGGTGCTGCACAGCCTCAGTGGGGGTGACCACCAGTTGCACCACCCAAGTGACACCCCTGCTTAGGGGCATATTAATGTTAAGGAAATTGTCATTCACAAGGGTTTCTTGTGATAGTTATCTCGTGCCTAGAAGTATTTTTTTCCTCTGAGTAAGGTAGAATGGTCTTTGGCCTGGTCCAGCAGAGTTCTTCTATCCGAAGCAGAGTGCAGGCAGACTGCAACAGAGGGGCAGATATATCCAACAGAGATTATATAGCCTCTGTTCGATTTTGCCACCACAGACTGCCCCAGCTGTGGTCCCCAAGCAGTAGAAAAGAGAAGGTGATGATCAGTGGTGTAGCTAATGATCATGTAGCCCAGTGCAAAGCTCACGTAACAAATTTAATTCGTTCTGGAGGCATGTTTGTTACGTGAAACGTTCTTTACATGAAGTGGATTTTCCCATAGGAAATAATGGGAACTCAGACGATTGGTTCCACAACCCCAAAAATATTCATATAAAAATATTAACTGGATGTAAAAATGATGACAGAACACTGGGATTGAATTCAAAACATGCATTCAATGTGCATGATCTTATGAAGTCTACTTAGGATGAAGTCCTAAAGACACTTTCCTGGGAGTAAGACCCATTTAGCACAATGGGGCTTACTTCTGGGTAGACATCAGTGATGGGCTTCAAAGAAATTAAGAACCGGTTCTCTGTCCATCTGGCAGCCACTTTTAAATGGCTATTTTTAAACTTTATATGTACTATCTCTTGTTAAGAACCGGTTCTATAGCATAGGTGCGAACCTGCTGCTGCCCATCACTGGTAGACATGGTTAGGAAGCTGCAATCCAAGACACCTTCAAAGTGTCTCCCCACTTTCTCCTTCTCTCCATCCTGAGCCTCTCTCCGCTGCTCCCTTCTGGCTAGCGCTGAGCTGCTTCCCTCTTCTCCTCCGCTCTGCTCTCCCTCTGCCCAGCGGATACCCGGCCACAGGAGGAACAGCATGGAAGTGTTGATTTCACTATGGGCAGGTGCGCTAGGCAGCCCTGATGCATTTTAAACAGGCTGCCTGCCAGCGCGTCTGCCCCAATTGCCAACGAATGTGTTCTTTACGTGAAGCACAGTTTGTTACGTGAAGCAGAATCCTAGAGAAATTTTTGTTTGTTATGTGAAACATACTTTATGTGAGGCGTTCTTTATGTGATGCGCCACTGTACCATACTTCTTCCATTCCCAGAGGAAGCTTGCAGGCAGAAGTTTTTTCCATTCTTGGCAGTGTTGTTCCCTTTGGTTTTTAGACTTGGAAGGAGAGAGATTAAAAGAGAGCAGTGGTATGTTGAGCCTACTTATGTGCAGATTTTATATATCTAGATTGGCTCAATGTAAGTCCTCAGGACTCGCAGTGAACCAAATTTGGCCCAACCTGAAGCCTGCAGAGGTTCACCAGATGTTTTAAGATGTGTGCTATAAAGGTACTTTTCAACCAAAAGCCAGCTTCTTTGACCTCTAGAGAGGTCTTTCTGATGCTCATAAACATCACATGCAGCCTTTACATGCCTCAGGAGAGCCTTTGGAGGCTTCAAGTGGATTTCATTTTCTGTGATTTTCTATATCCAGGGCAGGAGGTGTCAGGGAACAAAACCCCAACACATAAATATCCGCCTATATATCTAAATGCACAAACCAAACAAAAAAGGTGCCATGAAGAGAGGGACTCTTTGCAAACTATGTTCTATGCCTGGAATAGGATTTCTCATGTGCAGTGATAATCAATTTTCCCTTGAAGATGAGAATTTGATAATATGAGAGGGGAAAAATATCAAATCAGGTGAGATAATGAACTTCTAAGAATCATTACCTATTCTGTATGCCAAGGACAATTTTTAGTTTAATTAGGCTTTTATGACACCATTGTCATTTTTTGTAATGGCTAATTACAAGTGGTAATTACCTAATTACACATTTACGGTGTAAATGTGTGATTATATGGATTTGCACCAAATTTGCAATTATACTTAATTATGATGCTTGCCTCAATCTACCCTACCCTTCCCCCCAAATATACAAAAACATAACCTCAGAACAGAAAGCTATAATAAAATAAAATTTAAGGCATCACACCAGACTTTTCTGGAAAACAGGATCCTTCACAGATAGCAAAATGTATTCTCCTAGATTCTCAAGGAATTAGAAAGCCAAAACTAGAGTTTTTAGAAATCATTCACAAAAGCAATATCTTGTTTTGAGAAATGCAAGACTTTATACCTGGTTTTTATATGTGATTGTTGTGCAGAAGCAGATCAGGGGCCTTATGCTGGTGAGTGGACAAGGTCCAAATGTGATTGGGACATTGCACTCACTTCAGGCCTAGAAGAGATGAACGTTTTCTATTCTCAACCCTTTGGACAGGAAGGCAAAAATTGGGTGTGAAAACTTTTAACTGAACTAATAATGTGATAAACCAATTGAAAACTTTCACAACTGACTGAAATGACACCCCCAATTAAAAGAACAACCTTTTTCAAGGAACATTAATTATTTTTAGTAGAGTATTTTTAAGAAGTGAATGTGATAGGCATCATTGTAGAAAAAGGTATTCCTTCCTGATTTTCACACAAAATGTGTATGATGGTCACAAAATTCATTTTGCATTACTCCTGAATTTATACCACTTTTCTTCACTGCCCCCCCAACCAAAAAATAAAGCTGGACAGTTTGCTTTGTTTCCCTCTCACTTACTTACCAGCTTTCCATTGTTTTCCTTCCCTCTCATCCGCATTGACTAGAGGGAAGGATGTCCACAAGTAGCCATCCAAGGCATGGATTCCCTACTACATGCCCTGGTAGGATGACTCACTGGATTTGTCCCTCCTGGAAACCCAGACAATGCTCCATGCACCACCTATGTAACTCGTCTTGCTGTGCATCTGAAGACATGGTCTGTCACTAATAAGCACGTGGCAACTGTGGTAAGAGGTAAGTGTGACCACTTTGCTTCCTGCTACCTTCTTGCTGACCTGGGAGTAGTGTTTGCTATGATCATCTATTCTAGGCACTTATTTTCTGTGCTTCCCTGGGGACACTTTGCAAAACCCTTTTGCAAAGTGTTCACCTGTGGCATTCCTTATAGTTTTTGGGATAGAAGTACAGGTGTAACCTATTTATATGTGAATTATTTATATGTGATTTTGTCTCAAAGCGAATGAGGTTGGCTCCTTAAATAATGTCTCTTTAGCAGTTAATGGCTTAGAAACAGCCTGCTTTCCTTGATAAAGTGGCAGGAAATAAATCTTCCACTCTGTGTCTGCAGTAAGGATCAGGTTTCAGCCTAGAAGCACACCTCTCTGTTCTCAGATTCAGCCAGAGTGATAACCACCTCCCTTTTGCAAATGAATAAAGAAGAGAACAGCCTAAAAAAGAGTAGTTTTAAATGAGGGAAAAGGAATTCTAACTAATGAATGAATCCTAACTAATTAATTCATTAGTTACCATGGTAAATAATTGTTTTTCTATATCTCAAAAATACTGTTCATGGAGATTCTCTGAACCAAACTTCATGAATAGGGAGTGGGTATATTTTACCCACTTCAGAGTAGCATGAATGGGATTTCACTCTAATCTCTCAGAATGGTCCCTCAATATACAGATAAGTATAAGATAAGTTATCCCAGATAAGTTCACCATTTCCCAGTTAGTTCTAATACATATATTAGACTTTATTTTCAAAATTGGTTTTCACAACCATCATTGGTTGTGACATATCACAGGAACAGCCCATGAACAGCTTTTTAAAAATTCCACTTATTCAGAGAAAGACTTCATAGGGTCCCCTGAGAGGTTCACCAGATGTTTTAAGATATCTTCAATGACCATCACGCTGGGGCTAGGCTTTGAATCTAGAGACCTGAAACATACTTTAGCTTGGACACAGACAACACCTTTGTAAGAGAACTAAAGGCTATTTGAAAGAGGGGTCTCTATTATGTTACTACTCCCACTTGCACTTCAGGTACAAAGATATTGTAAGTTTTATATTACAGTACTTCAAACACCTGCAAAATCTCTTTGAGCAGAAGCAATTGTAGGCAGAAAGGAATACATGTGTATATCATGAGCGGCAAAACCACTCTCAAACCATATTAAACTGTCTTTAAAAGCCGTTTGTCTCTCTCTTTCAGGCACAGTCCTAACATGCACTGAGGCTACCAGGTTGAGTGGCCTACATTGTATCCAGTGAAAATTAGGTCACCTTGGAGTAAAGGGATAATTTCCCTTTACCACATGTTGAACCCATCCCGGGCTACTAGGATCAGTGCCAGCTATTTAACTGGTGCAAATCCTAGGCAGTATAAGGCTTGCATCTGGGATTAGGTTGCGACCTGCACCTCTGTTACCAATCCTGTGCCCTTTTCTGGCCTGATCCACTCTTTCCTATCCCAAAGTGCCCCATCCCCAAAATGCACTCCCACCACTCTATCATCCCCTGCACATGCCCCACCTCCTGTACAGCTAGGCACTCCCTTGCCGCACTCTCCTGGCTGTGAGACTGTCCCAGTACTCCTAAACTAGAGCCTGCTCCAGCACAACATGCAGTGTTCCATGCCAGCTGTGGTGGCTGGTGTGACTATCTCCCCAGGCTGTCCAGACTTCCAGCTTTCCCCTACACCTCCGGTATTTATATACCTTGTTGGGGGAGTAGGGAAATGCAAGAGTGCCTCCGGAATTTATGAGCCATGCACACAGTTCAGATTCCCCTAACCCTAAAACTCCAGCTCTTAACCCTTTCAGTGCCTTTTAACCCTGCCTCAGCCAACAATTCAGGCTGTGCTCCACTTCTAGACCTGCAAGGTAACTCCTGCCTGGGGATACTCTGATTCCTCCTTCCCAATCCTTTACATCCTGGTCCTTCTGGCTCCCCACAGTCTACTTTTGCACTCTACACAGTCTACTTTTGCACTCTCAGAGGCACTGCAGATTTCTCTTGATGGTTCCAGATCCCACCTCCCTAATGCAGAGATGTCCTCCTTTCTATCCCCCGCCCTGCTTGATATCTTCCTTGTGTGTGTGTGTGTGGGTGGGTCTGAACCACATACGTTAGAGTCACTGGCTTGTGTTATGCTACTGCAAACAGTTGCTTTAATGTCTGGGTCTGAATCATGCATTTTACAAGGTTCTCAATTTTAAAGGGTTGAAATTAAGTACAGGAAAACAATATGAGTATTTCTGCTTTATTTTAACATGTCCTACGTGTGTCCTACATTTTTGCGGTGTCCTTCAATTTTTTAAGCACATAGGAATTTTAGGAATTTTAGGGGTTTAGGAATTTTGCATTTGTCATCTGATCACCCTGTGCAAAAGACTTAGTGTCTGGGCATAAAAATAAATACCTGCTTTTATTTTCCATAATGCCAAAACACAAGTGCCAATTTTTCCCCAATTCATTCAAACCTGAACAGAACCTACATGAAGCTGAATGCCTCATTTGGCAGTTGTTTGGAAAACTTTGGGAACCCCCAAAATTGGTTCCACAACCTCCAAACCAAACTGGGACGGGGTGAGCGAAGAGTTCATCATTTTTCAATTTAAAATAGGTGATATAGTGTAATATATTATGTACAGGAAAGCAATACCAGTGTTTTAGCTTATTTTTAATGTTTTTAGCTTATTTTAACATGTCCTACATTTTGTCCTACATTTTCCAGGTAGGGAGTAGGAATTTTGGCCTTTGATCAGGAATTTTGGCCTTTGATCAGGAATTTTGGCCTTGCCGTTCAGGGATTTTGCGTTTGGCATCTGGTCACCCTGATATCTCCCAATTTTAGGTTCCTGGCATAACTTTTTTATTTTTGCATGAACAATACTTTTTTCCTGACTATTAAAGATGGATAATGTCATGCATAAATGTAATGCAACTTTTTTGCTAATTAGTGCCCTATTTTTCACTCAGATACTTATCATGTCCCCCAGGGAGGCCTTCAATCACCGAAATACCCAGTACTTTTCATGCACTTTCAGTAATTAAATCTCTTCTTACATATTTATATATATTTTCTTCCTGTGGTGGCAAGACATGGAAGTTTGTGGGATAAAATGGCATTCAGAGAAAATCCTGAGATAACAGATGGAACATTAGAGACACAAATGACAGCAGATAGATTGCTATCATTCTTATCATTGCAATTAAATATATTACATTTTGAAAGCATTTTGCCCCTCCCTGATGTAAAGGAACAGCCATTAATAAAACAATAGAGTGTGCTCAAAGGCAATGTCATCCCAAGTTAAATGAACAGAGACTTGGAGTGTGCTTAACTGCCCCTGGGTGCACAGTTTCAAGTTCCATTAACTCTAATAACAGAACAGCAAAGTATGCGTGAACTGGCTGTTCCATACAATTCTGAAACGTTATGACCTCGCGACAGGCACATTTGCCAGGATTGCTGTGAGCCTTTCAATGCAGACCAGGTTTGCAGTCAAAAGATACATTCAGATCTTCTTCAGCGTAGAACTCCACATGGCATCAGCAAACCCCTGTCTTCAAAAGCAGGGGATAAGAAGGCACCAGAGGGAACATGGAGAGGGAACAGGGGAACATGGAGACAATTGTAGGTAAATGTAAAAAAGGTGCAGCTGGCACATATTACATGCACAGGCAGCAATGTGTAGTGATAACTGGGTCGGGGTGGCCAGATGTCAGAACTACAAAAGAGAACAAGCAGGCCTCCGTCAGTCTTGAAGGTCTATGGTATCGTGCTCGGCGCTGCATACGCTGCATGCCAAGCACGAAAGCCTGGGTTGGATTGTTATGGAAGATAGGCTGTTACCCAAGCAGCAAATCCCCCTCTCCACGCCACTGAATTAGTCCAATGGAAAGGCAGAGCCAATACGATTGGATCCAGCTGGCGTCGCAGAGCTGGGCTAAGGACAGGAGCTCACCCTGTCTTGTGGGGCCGACCCGGGTCTCGAACTCTGGCCTGCTGGTTAACAGGCACAGTGTCTTAGCCACTTGCGCCACCCACAGCCCAATTTTTCAAAAGAGAACAAGACACTCCAAAATTTAAGACACTCAACAGAAATGTAGGACCTGACAAATTAAAAGCTGAAAACATTTGTACAGGTGGGGATGGATAAAAATTCATCTTTAGCCATGAATTTGCATAATTCATCTTTAAAGATGGATAAAAATTACCTTTATCCATGAATTTGACATTTGTGGATTTGGACATTTGTGGATTTGGACATTTGGGGATATAGCAATAATGTTGACCCTCTCAATCACCAACCTTTCAGACAGCGTGACCATATATAATGGAGGACAGATTGCATCTACCATTAGATAGGGTAGGATAGAGGCACTTCTACCCTTAGGATAGAGGCACTCTATCCTCCATTCTTTATGGTCACCCTGCTTTCAGATGCAACCTGAACCTTGTTCTGGTAACATTTGGGAAGTTTTCTGAGCCTTGGAAAGTCTATGCGTGGTGGCTCTTGTCGCTGTGGCTTAGAAAGCAAACTGGAGTAGTTTACCAGAAGTTATTAAAAAAAATTCCATATGCCATTTTGAGCCTTGAAGCAGCCACACACTTCTGTTCTTTTCCAGGCTAAAAAAGAGGACATGTCCCAGAAAAACAGGACATCTGATCACATCATTACTGATTCTTATTTTGTTCTCTGCTCCCACAGGCCTAAGACCAATATTCATCAAGAAGATCAGCCTGAACTATTTGAGGATAAGGGCGCAATCCAGAGTAACTATGGGGAGTCCTTGCTCCGGTGTAAGAACAATTTGCTCTGGATTGCAATATGAATTTCCCATAGGTTTTCACTAGGTAGTGCAGTAACTACGGGTGCATGTAATGTCTCTTACGTGCTCCCGTAGTCACTCTGGATTGTAGGGTAATTCTCTCTTTCTCTCTCTGGGTTCCTGGACTGGTGTATGTGTTCAGGCTCCCAGGTTATATTTCATACAGTTGTAATCAGTCAATAGTTTGGGGTAAGCTTTATGAAAAACAGTTTTGTGTGGGCACCTACCTTGGGGATATAACACTCGGGAAAGATGTTATCTTCCCAAAGCAGGTGCCCACATGCTCCTAACCTGAAGCTGGAGATCATATTCTGATAATCACTGCTTCGCCACACCGAACCCAACAGGGCTGAAGCAGCTGAATTATATAGCCTCTCAACAGTGGTGGGATTCAAACAAATTAACAACAGGTTCTATGTCCTAATGACCTAAATTAACAACAGGTTCTATGTCCCATTAGTAACAGTTCTCAGAACCAGGCCCTCATTAGCAAAGGATTCTATAGAAACTGTGAGAATCCCCTGAAGCCCACCACTGCTCCTCAAGCAAGATGAACTTTGAGTCAGATCTAAATTAGGGTTGCCATAATTTTATTCCACAAAATCAAGATAGGACTCTCTGTCCCATTTGTCAGTATGTGAACACAGTCTCCAAAAATTGGGATAGTCCCTGGACATATGGCAACCCTAACTTAAATACACATGGTCACTAGCCAGCATCCCTGACTCAGGCAGGCGCTGGAGATTGGTTGTTTTCCCCATGAATCTTACTTGCCTCAGGGTTCACTCTGATTCCTACTCAGCTTCAGACATCAACCATTGCATGGCTGAAAACCCAATTCGCCTGCCCTGCCTCACACAAGGTAGGACCCATTTCATAATGGGGTTGGAGGGCCATTAGTTCCTCAACAAGGACAGTCAATTGTTCATACATTACATTTTTATTCAGCCCTTCCTGTAGAAGGAACTCAAGGCTGGACACTGGTTATCGTGCACATTATCCTCACAACCTACCGTGAGATACATTAAAGGTAATGGCTGTTCCAGGGTCCTCCAATGAGCTTCACAGCTGAGTGGGGAATTAGGTGTCTAATTCAGCACTGTAACTGCTTTGCCTCACTGACTCTCCATTGGGCAGTCTGAACATGTCTTCACTCCCACACAGCTTATCTTGTATTTCCTTTATTTCTTATGATTTTCCTTGAGGCATGCTCTTTCTATTTTACAAGCATTAAGTAGCACAGTGAAATCTGTTTCCAAGAATAAACCTATGGGCTTTTATAAAATAATCTCCAAGTGGCATTGGGGGACTTGCAAATTACATGCAGATCTCCCACACTTACACGGCCTTGTTCATTCATTTCAGATCTGCATTCACCAGGGGGTGGAAAAACACTGCTTCCTTGACTGAAATCAGTAGGGAAGTACACATTTGCTTAGTACCCTCTAAACAGTGCAACCCTCATGGGGGTCTCTATCAAAATGAAACTGTTTGGTGCTTTGATCAACAGTGGCTCTCCAAAAAGGGATGGTATCTTTTGAAGATCTTCTGGTATCCATTTTATGTTTAGAGCAGGATGCCTCATCCTCCGCTTGAATTGACCAAAGAGATTTTTTTAAAAAAACTTGTTTTCTCCCAAGAAATTGGTTGTTTTAAACTTTTTAAAAATGTGTCTCATTCCTAATGAAGAAATTTCCCCAGCCCTAATTAAATCTCCCATAGAATTAATAGTGTGGGAGGAGCATAGCAATATTTATTTTCCAGCAGGCATGCTCTAATTAAGCTTGAGTTTAAAGCATTTTTAATCAAAGGAACTCCAAATTCCAAAGAAATGAGGTCAACGGAAAGGAATATGAAAAGGCTCAGATTCTGATTTAATTTACAGCAGGCTGAATCATCATGAACCTAAACAATGAGCAGTTTTTTTAGAAGGTTGTATAACATGTAGTATTTTTGTTCTATCTTTCAGGACAGAAGAGGATATTAGAAAGGACATACTAAAAAAAAGGCTGTCTCCATCATCTCGGTCCCCATCCGTGGCAGCTGATAACATGGTTAGGGAAGTGCATTGTGCAATAACATCAAGACATGACATATGTTGTAGGAAAGAACTCTACACTGTGGGAGAGAGGAAGCCTCCACAGGGTGAGAGGTTGTATCTTTCTTCTTATCATACCTGTGGCATGTGGAACAGTTTATGACAGCAGAAAGGTTTCTCCTGCCCCAAAAATAGCTGATGGCATCACACACAGTGGGGACAGATTTCAGGGATGGGTCTTGGCAGAATAAAATTGGGCTGACTATTCCTCCTCAGAGAATTGGGAAGCCATGGGTGGGGAGGTCCTGTGACAACATTTCCCTGAGACTCTTCAATCCCTGAAACTCTTCGTCACCTGGTGCCAACATAGGGCACAATCCAGAGTAATTATGGGAGTTCTTACATTGACATAAGAAAAATTTACTATGGATTGCAATATGAATTTCCCATAGGTTTCCAGTAGGTGGTGCCATAACTACATCAACATAAGAGCTCCCGTAGTGACTCTGGATTGTAGGGTTTGGCTATTATTCTTATAGTGGGTATGTAAGACATGTGAGAGTTAAGATCCTGATAAGATCCTGATAAGGCAAGATCCTGATAAGATTTATTTCTATCTCTTAATGAGGGAAAAGAGAGCCAATGAGATGTGCTTTGAAAACAGAAGTGTTGGCTAAAGCCCTTTCAAAGAATTGAATGGAAGCCTTATTAAGAAAATAATTCAGAGCAGAATTCTGCAAGGGGGGGAATTAAAATGGGTTTTGTTATCAATTGCCACTTTAGCAATGTCGTGGTACCACAGAACTTCTAAGATTCCTTTGTCTATGAATGAACATGCAGTAGGCACAATCCCCCGGGAACTTCTCTTGTCCGGAAATAAATGAAAGGAAGGCTTTTCCTATTGTTTCCAGACCAGGCTTTTCCTATTGTTTCTTCTCACCCTCATTACAGCCTATTTTAAAGATGCCCAGATCTGATAGTCTCAGAAGCCTCCCTATGCCCGGAACTGAAAGCCAAACTAACTGAGTCATGATACACGTCTTCATCTAGTTTGGGGCTTCTTTTCACTCTGAAGTAGCAGGCATATGAAGCTCCCCTTTGGATCAGGTCCACAGGCGAAGGTAAAGATTTTTAAACAATTTTTTACTCTATTTACTTCTTAAAACATTCACTTCCTCAAGCTCTGCTGAACACCATTTGCTGCAAGGTGGTCACTGACAAGTTGTCACTAGAGTTTAGACAGAGCCTCCACGGGAGAAGGAACTGGGGTTGGAAGCCACCTATGCCTACTCCATAACTACAATGAAGACTGAGGGGTCATCATGCCCCCTATCCCGACTTGGATGGAGCACCCAGAGTCAGTCACCCTCAGTCTCCATCCTAGTTACAACTCTGGGCAGAGTAGATACATGGAAAGAGGCCCGGAATAGTGCCATGCATCAGTCGTAGCAGATCCAGGCTTCAGTCTATGCTCACATATTGTGCTCCTGCACAACTTTCTATATACATACTCATTCATTCTCTTGTTCTTTCAGCCTCCCTTAGATCTACCCTAAATTTCTGACTCAGGCTAAGGCTGCAATCTTAAAGACATTTTCCTGGGAGTAAGATCCACTGAACACAATGGGGCTTACTTTTGAGTAGACATAGTTCTAAGTCTAAGTCATGTTGAGTAGACATGTGCTCTAAGACAGCTTCCTTAGCATTGCTCTTTCTGACGGAACAGGGTTTTATCCTGCTGCCCTAGTCTTACTCTCTATTTCTCCTGGATTAGCTGCCAGAAAAGATATGGACTGGAAAAGAAAGAGGGAACAAAGTGGAAGGAGGATAGCAGTGGTCTAGAAAAAAGAGGAGTGGAAAAAATTTGAAAAAGAAGAGAGCAGTGGCTAGAATATCAGTAGGGCTGAAGCTGGCAAATCACAAGGCAAGGAGGGCCTTCACTGCAAGTTAATCTTTATTAACCTTTATTTACCACTTCCTCAAAACTCTTTTGGTGTATGGTTGGTATAGGGGAGACCCTGGCGATAAAGCTCACCTGAAGATCTCTCACTCTGTTAGTCTTAGGGAACAATCCTGAAGTGAGGCCAGTGAAAATGGCCCAGCTGGGCTGGCCCAAGTAGGCTATATCCTGAACAGAAAATTGAGCCAAATCCACAAGTCTATGAAGTTGCTGTGCATCAAGTAAGTGGCAATGGGGAGAGCTTGCTCCAGTGGTGTGATTCAAATAAATTAACAACAGGTTCTATGTCCTAATAACCTAAATTAACAACAGGTTCTATGTTCCATTAGTAACCAGTTCTCAGAACCAGACGCTCATTAGCAAAGCGTTCTATAGAACCTGTGAGAACCCACTGAAGCCCACCACTGGCTTGCTCCCAAGGAGACCTGCCTCAGATGGCACTAAACAAGGAACAGCTGTGGTGCCTGCCTTATAAGAAGACCCAGGAATCCCTGACAACCTGCAACAAGAGACTGCAATGCAGCAGTTTCTGTAATGGAGAGTGGATGCAAGGGGATTGTTGGAATGGCCTGCTGGAGTTGTGCTGTATCCTGAAGTTGGCGGGCTTTGTAGTTGTTGTGCCATATCCTGAGGATGAGAGGCAGCAGTTGCAGTTAGGCTGGCCAAGAACTCAGATTTTTGTCAACACTGCCATTCTTACACTGGGTCAAATCAGATATATTCCTGCTCCCAGGGTGGTCTACCTTTGAGGAGCTGGGAAGGGGCATTTCTGCCCTGAAATCTGACTCTGGATACAACCTAACTGCACATGTCCTCAGCATGCCCCTGCTGAGCTGCCTAGGCTAACCCTGCTAGGCTGGCCCATGTCCATTTGCCCTGTGCTGGCCTAAGTTGACTTCTGCTGGCTGAGGCCTTTTCTGGTGCAACTCACGCCGACATAGTGCTAGATATGTGCCCATGTGCACTTCAGGATTTCTCTCTCTTTCTCTAGCTAATCCAGTGATTTTCAACCACGATACTATAGTCTTTCAAGACTGAAGAATGCCGATGATGATATCAAGGCACACTAACAAGGGCACTGAAACTGTCAAGGGATACCACTAGTTGTTTTTACTGTTGATAAGGCACACTAGGCTGTTCAAATCCCCCAATTTTCTTATTAATTAATGTCAGTCCCCAAATTTCTGTGGCACACCTGAGTACTATCCACAGCACACCTGTGTGTTACAGCACACTGGTTGAAAATCACTGAGATAATCTGTCTTACCGGATTGTTTCTGAGGGAAAAACAAGTGGAAAGAATGGTCTTCACTGCTCTAGTTATTTGGAGGATGGGATTTAAAAACCACAAATTAGTAGGGTAGTAAATGCTATTTTGCTTAGGCAACCAGATTGGTCATAATGCCCCAGGAAGATGCCCATCAAAGCTCTTGAACCAACTCCAATTGGCAAGAACTCCCTGCAAAATTTATAAGAATCGCTTCCTGCTGAGAAGCGGGGGGATACATAAAGTTTAGCACAAAGATTTGAAATGATTGATTTACTCCGATTTTCTTGTTTACCAGTTGGCTACTGCTATAATTTATACTTCTCCCTGTCATCTCTTGTGCCACAATCTATAATTGAAGGCAGCACAATCCTTTCTATTTTGTAACATTAGCACCACCAAATGGCTTTCTTGTGCTGTTGAGCTCTCTTCTTAATGCAGCCTCCTGGAGATGTGTCTGACTAATCAGAAATTGCCCTTAGTGCATCCTTTCATGTGGGTCCAAATCGTATCCTTCAATACGGGTCAAAGAACTTCACAGGGAGAAAGATACTATATAGTCACATTGATGAAGATGGAAACAGGGATTTGGTAGACAACTGACAACTAATGAATAGCAAACAACACAGCGATGAATGGCAAGCAATTGACATGATTGTTACTGTCGTTCTGTTAAAGTCTAACACTGATCTACCACCTTAAAAATCTAATAAAGCACAAGAAACAAAAGGATATTTAATAACAATGAAGTCAAATATGTAATATAATTATGGAGTAAAACCTAGTGTGTTACTGCCACATTTTAGATTTCTCTCCCTTCACTGTAATTCTTGTTATAACAAGCCTGTGTAACTCTGCCCTGATGCTCAGCATTTCTCCATCACTCACACCCCCAGTACAGCTAATTATGTGGAATGGGAGGAGCGGTAAGAAAATGCAGAATGCCAGGTTGTCAGGAAATGGGCTAGTTCTCCCATTATATTTTTCTATGTTAATAATTTTTATAGTAAACAACAAGTGGCAGCTCTATCCATAGCCAGCAGGTCTCTTCCTCCAAGGAACAAAGTGCAATCTAAAATATATACAACTAGCAAAATGTACCCATGTTGCAGAAGTAAAATACCCCATGTGCCATCCCCCCTGTGCACCATGCCCCCTGGTGCAACGTCCCCCACACCTCCAGTGCAACACCCCCACCTCCCTAGTGTATGCTTCTTTCCCCCCAGTGCAATGCCCGCCCCCCACCTGCACAACCATGGGCACCACAACTGAGCAGGTGCAGAATTTGGGGCTGGGTGTTGATCAGTCTTCAATGTATAGGCCAAAAATGAGTTGCAACCCTTTTCAGTCCCTTAGGGGTTAAATTTCTAGAAATTAGTTCTTGGTGGGTACTCCCATCACATAAGGAATACACTCCCCAAATTTCATGCCAGTGTTGATCAGTCGGATTCATCAACGTAAAGTATATGGAGGAAAACATGTTGTGCCCCTTTTCACCCCCTTCTGATTTGAATTTCCAAAATCCGGTTCTTAGTGGGTCCCCCCATCACAGAAGGAACACCCTCCCCAAATTTCACACTTCTCAGTCTGGTGGATTTGTCTGAGCGTTGATGAATCAGTCAGTAAGCGTGTCAGTGAGTGAGTCATAGAATCATAGAATCCTAGAGTTGGAAGGTACCCAGTAGGTCATCTAGTCCATCTAGTAGCAGGAAATCCTCCTAGAGCATCTCTGACAGATGTTCGTTGAGCCTCTGCTTGAAGATCCCCAGTGAGGGAGAGGAGTCCACCACCTCCCTTGGCAATCTATTCCACTGCCGAACTGCCCTCACCATCAGGAATTTTTTCCGGATATCCAACCGGAATCTCCTTTCTCGCTGTTTGTACCCATTGGTTCTAATTCTACTTTCCGAGACAGCTATGAATAAATGAGACCCTTCCTCCATATGACAGCCCTTCAGGTTTCTGAAGATCAGGTCTCCTCTCAGCCTTCACTTCTTCAGGCTGAACATACCATGTTCCCCCAGACTTTCCTCATAGGGTTTCCCTTCCATCTCACTGATCATTCTTGTCACTCTCCTCTGGACTTGCTCCAGTTTGGCTACATCTTTCTTAAAGTGAGGTGCCCAGAACTGAACACAGTACTCAAGGTGAGGTCTAACCAATGCAGAATAAAGAGGAACTAGAACTTCTCATGACTTGGAAGCTACAGTCCTCTTAATTCAGCCATAAATGGTATTTGCCTTCTTTGCAGATGCATCACACTGCTGACTCGTGTTCAGCTTGTGATCCACAGCAACTCCGAGATCCCACTCACATATTGTGCTGCCAAGCCAAGTATCTCCCATTTTATACCTGTGTTTTTGATTTTTATTGCCTATGTGCTGAACCTTGCATTTCAGTCAGTGACTTTCCGTGTTGACAGACAGACAGACAGACAGATAACTAACAAAAGGCAGGTACAGAAAGAAAATAACAACAAAGAATGGATGTGACCAAAGGCAGTCTTAAATGTAGTAAGTTGGTAATGAAGATGAATGAGTTAACCCAAAGGTCAAGCAAAAAGATAGATTGGAAAGAGGAATTTGACAGAAGTGAGCACCATTTATAAATTTTGGGGAGGAGGTACAATATGCTTAGATCTTACTGTAGCCCTATTCATATCAACCAGACAACCAACAAGCGGTAATTAAAGCAAATCTTTTAAACTTATTTCTGAGTCAGTCTTCTGACTGTCTATGGATTTCCTCAGACTAAGGTGACCAGAGGCCAAACCCAAAATTCCTGAACCCCCAGGCCAAAATTCCTACCCCCAAAGCCAAAATTCCTACTGGCTTAAAAAAATTGCCAAAAATGTATTTTTTTCTTTTTATATTTTTGTTTTTTGGTTTTTTTGACCATAACCTTTGACAGGAAGGAGATATCTCAAAACTGATTTTTGCATTGCTCTTCAATATGAATCCAACGACATATGACATGATGGGGTACTGCACACCATCACGAAGTTATAAAATGAAGCCAAAATGTAGGACAATGAAGCCAAAATGTAGGACACCTGGACAGGAGGCTAAAAATCCAGACATATCTGGGTTTTTTCAGCCATATATCACCCTGTGGCTCAGACCTATGGGTCTCCTCTTATCCAGCTACATACCTGGAATAAATCCAAGAAAAGAATGCATACAGCATGGGTTGGAAAATGGTGAATGGAGTCTGGCATGAATTTTTGCTGGTGAGATCCATCCAGCCTGTTTCCCACCCAAAAGCTCCCAAGAGTTCATAATTTCCTGGTTTTTGTTCTGGCTTCCTTAGGAGTTCAGATTACTAAAGGCTTACAGTGTTTTGTATAATATTTGCTTCAATTCCATATACAGATTGAGCATTGGCATGGTGGCAAACAACAGATGACATCAGATCACATCAACAGTGATCACAACAGATGATATCTTCCCTGCCACAGGATGTGGTGATGGCATCTAGCCTCAATGCCTTTAAGAAGGGATTGGACAAATTCCTAGAAGAAAGGAGGATCACAGTTTACAAGCCATGAGGAGTGTATGTGTGTATAGATAGGTATAGATGTGGACAGCTTCAGAATGCCAGATGCAGGGGAGGGCATCTGGATGAAGGTGTCTTATGTGCTCCCTGAGGTATCTGGTAGGCTGCTGTGTGATATAGGAAGCTGGACTAGATGGGCCTTTGGCCTGATCCAGTAGAAGCTCTTCTTATGTTCTTATGAAATTTCCAGCAAGCAGCTCCACCAGAGTGTCTTGGCCCATGACTGACTTTCTTGCTTCATTGCAGTGCAGTCTATGTCTCTCCTTGTCTGATCAAATCCAGTCTTGGTGAGTGTGCACACGCACACACACACACACAAACACACACAGAGAGAGAGAGTCACCTTTTACCTCTCAACCTTAGCCCCTTCTCTTAAGTAACTTCTCAATCCTGCTACTTGTTCTCCTAGCCTACGTCCCCATTAAGAAACATCCTAAACTGATCAGCAATCTGTCTTGGATTTCCTGACTTGCCAACCTACCTTCTGTATGTGAGAATGCAGTTCATCAGCCAATATTCAGAACTGTAAACCAGCATCATCAGTTAATGGAATTTTGCAACAGTGGTATAAAAAGCAGCTTGCAGTCAAATCCAATAGAGCTGCAGTAGCAACAGCAGCCCGTTCTGAAGCCAGTATCTTTGCAGGGTTGGAATTGATCAGGACTCAAAAGGCTTAGAGTCTAAGCTGTGTAAAAGAACTGAACTGGAGCCAATTGAGAGTCTATTATGGAGCCAAGTTCCACTGCAGACAATCTGGTGCCTTCTGTACTTTAACATGCTGCTATGTATATGCTTTTAAAATGAAAGTCAATGGGGCTTACTCCCTGGTAAGCGTGGCTATAATTGCAGCTATGGAACTTCTTTTTCAAACAGATCAGCAACTGCTTGGGAGGATTAGTAGGGTTCATTCCAAGGATGTCATGATTGCTTGTGTGACTGCCTCTTTACAATAGTAAGAAAAGCAGTTTTATAAAAACTATGATTTAAAGGAATGCTCTTTCCCCCCCTTTTCCAGTGATCAGCACATTCCTTCTCATTTGCAGTGGCCATTCATGTCCGATTGTATATAAAAAAAACAGTGTATAATAAGGTTGCACCTGTATTTGACTATGTCATAAAGAGTAATTAAAAATTTTCCCACTTGATGATGTAACTTCAGTCATAACATCATTTCCAGGTTAATGGCTTTAGTTCAGGTGTGTCTCAACAGATCTAAAAAATGGGTCCTGATGCTAAAAAGCTGAGTAGCCCTGCTTTATACTGACTAGACAAAAATCCTAAAGACACTTTCCTTTATTGAACACAGTGGGGCTTACATTAGAGTAGACATGGTTAGCATTAGAGTATTAGAGCTTACATTAGAGTACTCATGGTTAGTATTGTGCTCTAAATCTCTAGTAATGTGGGTCAGCAAGAGGCTATATCTCTCTCCCTGACCCCCAATAAAGGTACTGCAAATTACTATGTGCAATTACAACTGGATTAGCTGTCGTTGGCAAACCACCAGTCTTGCTTGCTGCCAAGCAACAAGACGAACATGTGTAAATTGCTGGTCATTACAGGCAAAATAGCTAGTTCCTTATGCTGCGCCCATATCAGGAATGTTTGGGTTGATAAAAACCAACATTACTCTATCGTGTTTGATTAAACTGTGTTGGGGGGGGGGCAGGTTATTGGCTGTGTTATGGAAACCATACAATGAGTTTGTCAACCTGCAGTTTATCTTCTGATGAGGATCAAAGGCTTTACACTTAGGAAACCCTGCAGCTGTTTCCTATGTAAGTGTAATGATAGCTGCTATGCACATCCATTTCTTTTGGAGTCTGGAGATAAATAGTTTGAAAAAGAGCTGAAGGGAAAAAGGATTAAGAAGCCATGCCCCAGGGAGAGGGAGACGGTTTCAGGTGACTTGATATTACACAATCCTCCAGAATCTTGCAGGCACCATTGTTTCCAGATTCCAATAATAGTCTTCAATATTTACTTTTACAAGGATTTTTCAGTATGTTTGTGCAACTCAGGGATCCAGTGCAAGCTTGTCCAAATTCCAGTTTGTGGGAAAGCAACTGGCAGACCAATTATAAGAAAAGGACTACATGCCAGATTAAAATGGTGCACACCAGAGATCAGAATCCCTGAGCAAGGAACCAAAATCCATAGCTTCACCACCTCATCTAACATGAGACCCTGATTTCCATGTTGGATCCCAAGAGAAAAGATGCCGGGCATTCAGCTACAGACACACACAGCCCTAAGCATGCCTGGAGATACAAACGATGTGACTCGCATCAAGCCACAATTTGTGAGGCGTGGCAAACAGATCTGGGGTGCCTTGCATGTTCCATTACCACCTCCCTTCAGCCTGTCACCAAAAGTGGGCAGGAAGTGGCTCAGAAGGTGGCTTCTTCTACATGCAGTGCCATTCAACAAAACAGGAAGGCTTTCTCGAAGATGCTAGACATGCTCACAGGGTATTTCATACTTCCTAATATGTTTAAAAGAAAAGTGTGAAAAAGGAGCAACATGAGAAGGCGGAGGACAGGATCACTGCTTTCTGTGCAATTTTGGGTGGCATGTGGGCAGTAGTGGTTTGGGACGGCATTGGCAGGAGCTTTGGGGTCAGGTGGTTTACCCTGGGCCATTGCTGACTCCATCCCAGGGCTCTTTCCTTCAAAATCCCAGATAGCTTCCATCCAACTAAAGGGTGGCCTGGTGTGCTGGGTATTAACCATCATATTCTCACTTTTCTTACCATTTAGTGGCAATGACACATTTAAACCAATGGCTAACACATCTGTTCAAACAAGACAGGTTCCAGTCACAGAAGCACCCTATTCAGTAGCACTGCTGAAGTTCAGAAAGAATTCATCAGATCAGTGTGATGCCACTTAGGAGAACTCTGTAAATCACAGTTAACTTCTAAAGAAAGAATAAGCTGCAAAGTGGGAGCTTAACAGCTAAACCACATACCGGTACTTAGCATGTCAAAGGTCCCATTCAATTCCTGTTGTCTCCAAGTAGGATTAAGAACTCTAGAAGGCCAAGGAAGTCCAAGTGGAACATTGTGACCTAGACCAGGGGTCCAAACCCTGTCCTGGAGGCCAAATGCAGCCCACAGCAAGCCTCCTTGCAAGACCCCTTCATTACAAGCCTTGTAATGTATCTAATACTCTCTTATATGTAAATTAATGTAAGTTTATTCAATTTTGAAATGTAAAATATTTTTCTGGCCCCCGACACAGTGTCAGAGAGATGATATGGCCCTCCTGCCAAAAGGTTTGGACACTCCTGACCTAGTTGGACCAACAGCTCAATCCTATGGCTGCCTACTCAGAAGTAAGTCCCTTTCTAATCAATGGGGCTCACTCCCAGAAGAGGTGGGTTTGGAGCCCCAGTGGAATATGACTTATTAATCTTTTAAGTGAATTAATGTGAGAGGAGGGAAATTTACAGAACAAATACAGATATGAAAGCCTTGCCAAAAGAATGATAATTTTTCACCCCATTTATTATGTGGGAGGGGAAAATTTTATTTTTGCATTCCGTTCGAGGAATACATGATGCGCCAGGTGAACATACTTCTCTCACCTGGTCCACAACATCAGCCGCAGAATGGAATAAATAAAATGCTCTAATCCATTCCTGAAATCCTTATCCCTTTGCAAAGCCTCGGAGTCAGATTGGTCTAAGAATCACATCTGCTTGATTTCCCTTCCAGCTCATTTATCACAAGGCTTCTTTTTTAATGCTCTAACCCAACTGGTAAAGATTGCCAGCTTTATCCAACCAGTGAACTGAACAGAGTAATAAGGTGTCATGCATAATCTTTCTTGCACAAAATAAGCGAGAGTGATGGGAGGAGGGGGGAAATGAGCAAAAACCCCATTTTAAAGTTAATAGCTGCTAAATGTAGAGAGAAGAAATAAAAGTAGCAAAATTAAACCCTGGGGCTCTTCTGACATTATGGCAAATTCAGATGTGTCTCTCCTACCTGCACATTATCATTTATCTAACAAATACATAATCTGATTGCTGGCTGTGTTTGTATATACTTAGGCCAATTCCCAGCAGGCAATGCAAATAAAGGATCGTGATGGGTTTTTTTTAAAGAAGGATTTCTGTGGGCTGAAATTTGACCATTTCTGCTTTGGGGGTCCAGGAGGAGAAAAACAGCAAAGTAACGAAGTGGGTCACTGCTGATAAATACATCCAGAAACATCTCTTGCCCAAGCTCCAGTCAAGCAGAACAAGGCGTGTGACAGATACATGCGTGCATAAGGACAGAACTCCTTGTGTGTGACAGATACATGCGTGCTTTCACACCAAGGTGTTTATTAGGTTCAGTGAAGTCACAATCTCATGCGGCAAGTTGGCTTGGGTGCCACCATGCTCCCCTCAGCACCACCTCTACCTTCCATGGCCACCCCACCCACCTTATCCAACCTCACATGCACCTGTCCCAGCTTCCACCAGTGCCATTGCTCCCTCTCTTCCCACTCCCATGGTATCAAAGAACTTCTCCTTCATTCACCCTTCTCTTCCATCCTCTCACAGGCTATGAGTAGGAAGAAATGGAAGAGAAGGAGAGGCCTGCACATGTCTCCAGCATGGCACAGCATTGTGCAACAGGACTGGTGAACACAACTAAGGTGGTGCCTCACCACAGTTCCTGAAGCACAAGAGCATCACAGCATATAATTCCAGCTAGGTCAAGAAAAGGCACTTTCAGTGTGCCCTCCTTGGTCATTTGTTTTCCCCATTACCATAGTGAGTGCATAACGGGAGTAAGACCAGGCCTCCAGTGCTGAAGCACCTGTTGCTCACATCCCTCATATGCTCCACATGAGTGTGACAGGATCCTATGTGCATATATTGCGGCCTCCCAACACTCCTGTCAACTAGCTAGTGAGAAGTCAGACTTCTTTCTCATGACAGTGTGGTCTCCTTTTCCATTCTGCCACATGCATGTGCCTGGCTGAACACTGGCTTCTTCTCTTATCCAGGCTAAGAGGTGAGAACTGCATTCCAACTCTAAAATAAAAACACCCAATTTCTACCAGAAGTAATATATTTCTTTTATACTCCAAATGGAAAAAGTCTGTCCCTATTTAATTTTGACAAGTGGTACGGGTGTTTTGTGTCTGTTCTTCTTCCCTGCCGTAGTTAATAACGCCATCATTTTGTAAATTCAAGAAATTATTAGATGGCCTTTTATTAAATCTAATACATATCTTGATTTGTTTTAGTGTCTGTTCATTTCCCTGTTATTGTTTTAAATTCACTGGGGATAATTTTAAACTAATCTCCTCATCATATTGCAGAGGAGCCCTCATCAATAAGCACCAAAAGAATGATTAAAATATCACTCCATGTAAAACAAATGAAGTCAAAATTACTGTGGGGAGTAAATTGCCTTTGCAGAGACATAATGTCAATGCCTTCATTTAGGCAAGATTTGTTATTGAAAAACAAAACTCTCTTGGAGTCCTAAACAGGTACTGGATAGAATTCCCTTAAAGATAAATGGTCAGCCTTGATTTACAATTGCCCACATCCTCCATTCCCTCCTAATCCCTTCTACATCCAGCAAAAATTCTTGTCCTAATAAAACCCCAACCCACAATCTTTGCATCTTGATCAATAAAAGTTGCCATCCTGAAGTGCACTTAGGCCAGCCTATCTGGCACTTGGGTCAGCCTAATGCCAGATCGGCCAGCCTAGCTGCACCAGAAAAGGCATGAGCCAAGAGCCAGGGAGCCATTGGCAGCTCAGCAGGTACATGTTGAGGCATATAGGGCTTGGCACAGCTAGGCAGGATCCAGAGTCTGTTTCCAGGACAGACATGCCCCCTCCCAGACCCTCTTAGGTCATTTCAGGAGCAGGCAGAAATCTGAGTAGACTCACTGGTACCCATGATAAGCCAGAGTAAAAATGGAAGCAAAAGTAAAAGTTCTAAGTCTTAGGCCAGCCTAAGCACCACTCCTGCCTCTCAATCTCAGGATATGGCACAACTACATTTGTCCAGCAGCCATTCCCCTTGCACCCACCCTACACAACAGGTACTGTTGTACTACAGCATCATGCTGCAGCTCAGGGTCTCCTGGTTGCCAGGGTCTCCTGGGCTTCCTTGAATGGCAGGCAACACAGCTGTTCCTTGTTCACTGTGATCTGAGGCAGGTCTCCTCTAGAGCAAGCCCTTCCCAGGTGCCACTTATGGCAACATAAAGTTCAAAAACAATACCCAAGCTCAAACAGCTGGCATTAAAAACCTTGGTGCCATAAAACCTTCCGACATCCCTCCCAACCAGCTTCAAAATACCAACTGAAATATATGTTATCCCCAGCAGAATATGGCCAACAAGAGAGGTTTTCTTAGCTCATAAGAACAGTGGTGCTTTCTCCATATTACTGGTGGAGTTCCAGTAATGTGGTGCTTCCACAGAAAAGGCGCACCTCACTGTTACCTTCCCACGTCTTTTAGGAGCGCCTTCACTTGACCTTAGGACTTAGGCTGGAATACACAGAAGCAGATTGTCCCTAAGATATCCAAGTCACAGGCCATTTAGGGCTTTAACTATTAACATTGGCATCATGAATTGGGCACAGAAATAAGTCAACTATCAATGTAGTCACCGGAGCAGCAGCCCAAATAAGTCAAATCACCAAACCCCAGCAACTACACCAGCCCCATCCTGCACTAACTGTAGTTTCTGAACCATATCCAAGAGCAGCCCATGTGAATTGCGTTACTGTAATCTAAGATGTCACCATCACATGGACTAGCAATATCACTGGCTATTGACCCATTGAGACTTTCCCAAATAAACATCCAGCAGCCAAAAATTCCCCATGGGATGCAGCATAATCTGCATCAGCATCACTGTACCATCACTTGGGAATTTAGGACACTGCAAATTTAAGCACAGACTTGTTTACTCTTTAATTCAGATTGAGATTTACTGCTTCAAAAGTCAGATGGAGTCCACTGACTTTTAACTTGCAGCTCCAGGTGTATTTGGCCACACCACACCATTTAGAGGACTACTTTGTGATAGAATGCCATGAAAATCTGCTGTTGTAAAAGCTCATAAGATTGGGCTACATGGTAGAAAACCCTACACAGGGGGAGATGTGTGTGCTCTGAAGCAGGATGGGCCTTGCCAACTTTCTCTTACTCCCCCCGCCATGTATTCCCACCTGCATTTTTGGAAGCTCTGAATATGTCTCCAGATGCAGACATATTTACGTCACCATTAAATGCACAAACCCCTGTTGGGCCGTGGCATAATTAAGCAGTCAGAAGAACTGGGCAGAGAGCATGAGTGATTAACAGATACCTAATGCACAAACCTCTTAAAGATACCTAATGCACAAACCCCTTGTGCATTTAATCTTCTCGGTCCACCGACACACCTGAATGGAGCATCAATCTCAATGTGGTATCAAGAAGATGATGAAATGTTTGTTAGGAGTATTAAAAATACTAGACTTTTTTTGTTTGTCTTTGGTGCTGTTATTGATTTGGCTGATTTACTCCTGTAGCCTTGGAACCCTGCACGAATACTTTACCATTCTGTCTCATGTATAATCTCTCCCTTTTCTGACATATATCTGCAAACTTTATTTCCGACATACAAAGATAGTTAATCTCGCTACCTTTTTGTGGCCAATTCTATGGGAAGTTTCTATGGTTACTTGTTTTATTCTGATCTAGTATAGCAGGTGTACTATAACCTATGGCATTTCAGGTGTTAAGCATCATATCTTCCGCACCTGGTGAGCCTAAAAAAAATTCCAACACATGGACTCCATATGGAACACATTATGTGTCGTCTCCCATTTCTGGTGTATATCCTGTCTCTTTGATATTTATAGAAGCTAAATACTCCTCTTTATTTAGAAATCACTGCAGTGCCTGGTGATATCTTCACCTAAGCAAAACTTATACGTTCTTGCAGTGTATTTATTGAATAAATTAATTTTATATGCTGCTTATTTAACGGCAGCAGGAAGTCAGGATTTAGATATATATACAGAATATACAAAGAGTTTGGAAGGGAAATGCTTTATGAAAGAAAGTCCTGTTTTTGCTTCCAACAGTGCTCTTTTTAGCAACCTGTAGCTATGCTACTGCTTTCAAGTGCTGCTAGCCAAATAGTCTTGAAATTATTGAATACTTAAAAACAACAATTGGATCAAATTGCATTTTAAAAGAAGCAGGTAGGTCCCTGCCCAAAGGAACTTGCAAACTATAAAGCCATTCCTATATGTACACATTACACTGCACACAGAAAGCCTGGATTATCCCCACAATTTTAAAATTGGAAGAAGCAATGGTGGTAGGGAATGCCAAAATGAAATGGATGGGCAGTAAATTCTGGACATACAAATGAAAGTGCAGCTTAGTCCTGCACAAAGTTAATTTATGGAATTTACCATGAGATGTGAGGATAGTTGCTGACTGGCTGCAAAACTAACCCCCAGTTAGGCTGGTATAAGTCATGGAACAAGTCCAGGCACTATGCTGGCCTCTCCAAACCATCATGGCAACAAGAACCAGGTGAGTTATGCTGGTCTAAATTAGTTAGGATTGTGTCCTTAGGTTCAAAAAAAAATTCAAATACATGTGTTGAGTCTTTCTTGTAAACAATACACATGGAGCATGCAAATCAAGTCAGAACCAAAGGAAAGAAAGGTGTCTGTAGTAGTAGTAGTCGTCATCGTCATCATCATCGTTTTGAGGGAAAAATACATAACAAATAAATGAAATGATCTTTCCCTGTGTGCAACATTTGAAGCGCCTTTGACTGATTTCTTGCAACATCATTCACTAATCAGAATGCCTTTCAACAGCAATTGTAGCATGTAGCATCTACTTGCATGCTTTCCAATGCATCTGGTTTCCCCATCTCAGAAAAGGATGCTGGTCTGGGGACCTTTGGTTGGATCTAGCCGGGCACTCCTTTAGTTAGAAAAAGAGGTGGTGCTTAGATATGCAAATGATGTGGGTGATTAGACATTACAAAAAGCCAGGTATTTGAAAAGATTAGATGGTCTCCCTAAACATCTTGAAGTGCAAAAATGTGTCAGTGGCATCAGATAGATTGATTAATGGGTTGGGAAGGAGACAGGACTAGGAGATCATGCCCTCTGCATGTAGAACATGCAGAGCCCTGGCATCTCCAGTTAAAATGATCAGGCAGCAAGGGATGGGAAAGAATAGTCATGTCAGCTTAAAGCCAATATTGAGAGGATTTCATACAGCAGCTTCATATGTTATGTGGATTTTGTGAAAACACTGAGGAATGGATGAATGATGTCCATTTTGGACAAACTGGTTAATGCATTTGTAATCTGTGTATCCCCTTCACAAGTGCAGAAGATGTAAAAAATATCACAAGTCTCATGGAAGGCTTGCTTTCTCTGCTTCCTTGCTGCAAGTTATTCTCAGTGCAGTTTATTTATTTTTATCTTTATACATTGCCAGCGTAGCGCAATTAACACCCATCTTGAATGAAATATCTGCACAGGGGGTAGAAACTGATGCAAACTCATGAGCCAAATCTAGCCTGCGGAGAGCCACCAACTGGCACACCAGGCAATGTAAAATTAAGCAACATTTATTCCAGTCACTTTCATTGGAAACATCAGTATGAACTTCACAGTATGATTCTGGATGCAAATCCCAACCCGAAGTTAGGCCCAGCATATGTCTTGTGTTGGCTTGGGGGGTGACCCAAAAGTGCACAAGTCCTGGCACAAGTTAGGGTAGTCCCAAAAGTGCAGTACAGTACTCCTGCACCACTCCTGGAGATGTTAAGCCAGTGCACAGACATGCACCTACCTCCCCACACCACCACAGGAATGGGGAGATGGGTGAATTGTGCTGGCCTAAATTGGTTAGGATTGTGTCCTATGTCCCCCACAATGATGCTGGACTCAATAGGTCCATTTGAATCTTTGGTGCAAGGATCAGTGGCAATCCTGGCCCTAGTGATGCCTGAGGCCATGACCACAAGCTGCCACTGGTTCCAAACCATGTCTCCTTCTGAAGGCCCAGAGAGGTGTCTCCTAAGCTCTCCAAAGGTCTTTAAGAGTCTTGGAAGTCTGAAAAACATCACTATTGGTTTCACATAAGAAGCAGAAGTGATTTTTTTAACCCCTTAGAAGACTTTTGAGGGCAGGGGAGGCTTCCTCAGCTCTCAGAACACCCTCTAAGGTCATAAAAACATCACTTTCCCTAACCTCCTCAGGTATGCCATAAGCAGGGATAAATGTTTAGGATCAGAATCTAAATAATGTCAGAACACCTGCTCCAACTTCTCCCAATTCCCACCTCTAATTTCCAGTTTCATTTTGCTGTGACCATATCTTTTTCCTGTATTGTTAAAAAATGTAGCCAAGGCAGCTTCCAATGGAGAACAGTTAACAAGAAGAGGGTTTATATCATCTCTAGCAGAATTTCATAAATCTTCCTCACGACAACAGACTGAGGGGGGCATGACCCTGGATGTCAGAGGTCTGGCTAAGCGACTGTATTCACAAAGGGATTTTTTTTAACTAGAGGAAAAAGACAAATGATGTGGTGCTTAGAAATTACAACTCTCCTCTCCTTGGTCAAATTGACCTGGTACTGTCCTTCTCATTCCCTCCAGTTAAACGGTGATAGTTACAGGTGCAATCCACTTTCATCTTGAATAGTAAGAAATAATGCTAAGTAATAACCACATCTTTTGTTCCACGCTATCACACTTCCTAATCACTAAACCCTCGGCCATTTGTCAGCCTCTCCCATTAATGCTAAATTGACTTATCTTCCCTTTAAATGAAGGAAAAACAAGCTGCAGCACTCTTCTCTGTGACCCCCCCCCCCCACCAGTTTCTCCGAAATGCTTCCATCACTGTGCCATTTGCCACTGAAACTGAACTAATCAGCTTTTTAAAAATCCTTTTCCCCAAACGTGGCCATTAATTCTTTGCTGTGTTCTGGAACGGGAACACAGCAAGCACAAAAAAGCCATCAAATAACAACATCCATTTCCTTGCCTTTTCACCCCACCGCCACCAATTCATGGAATCTCTCAATTGCGACTCCCTCTTTCTTCTCTGTTTTTTATCAGATAAGCTCTCTGGTGAGAGAGAACATCATATGTACGGCACAGGTTGGCACCAGCGTTCTGAGTGTTTGCTCACAAAATCCTGATCTGAGAACAGTGGTACTGTTGCCAATGCTAGTACTTGCCAATACTGGTGAGGGTGGAATGTGGACAGCACATTCTGTCTGGGAGTGGAGGAATAAGTGAATGTCTGGAACAAGAAGGTGCGGAACAGAGAAGTTACCGGAAGCAATGACTTGCATCAGTATCCTCATCCCAATTTTCCACATTTCCCTATACCTTACTCAACTCCAACCTGTGCCAGCAAAGTAGCTGATGCAGATTCAAGGTGATAATTTTGGTTAGCATAGGCTTACCCTGGATAAGGGAACAAATGTTGCCATACCTGGAGGTGACCTCTAAACTGCTTTCAATGGAGGTGGTATGGATGTATTGATGGGCGGGGGATTTAAGAGTCACAACATAATCCTATTCCTTAGGCTAGCACAAGTCCTGTGTCTGGGGGTGTCAGAAATATGCTGTAAGGTTCTTTCTTTCTTTCTTTCTTTCTTTCTTTCTTTCTTTCTTTCTTTCTTTCTTTCTTTCTTTCTTTCTTTCTTTCTTGATTGATTGATTGATTGATTGATTGATTGATTGATTGATTGATTGATTGACTTGATTTGATTTGATTTGATTTGATTTGATTGTACCCCACCTTTCTACCTAAAAAGGATACACAAGCTTGCTGGGGAGATGAGTGATTTGTGCTGGCCTAAATTGGTTAAAATTGTGCCCTCAGTAAGAACTCATTGGGGAACATACTTCCAAATTTTGAAGATACTAGGAGGGCAGGTTGGAAAACCGGTGACACTTTGCCATCTTTGTATATATTCCTGAAACTTTGTATATATTCCTGAAACTTTGTATATTTTCCTGAAACTCCTGATTGGTTCCCAGCCCTACAATTGGCCAAAGTTTATATAAAGATTCTTGGAATAACAATCAAGCTTACATTCAGTATCAGTGAATAGCTGCCACTTTTTCTGTGCTCTCTTATTGTATTCTTCTTTCCCTTGACCAGGTCTTTTCTGCCTCCCACTCTGTTCTCCCTATACAATTTTATATCTTTCCCCACAGTCATCTGCCCTCGCAGTCTCATAGAAATTTGTTGAGTTTTTGTTAATGAAGGTAAAGAGTCTCATCAATTGTGCTTTTAATACCTAACAACCTGCTTGCACAATGCAAAAACTATGGCAAGAACAGAACCCCGATTGTAAGCACTAAAGTTTTGATAACTGCTGAAATTATATGCTTTGATACATTAAATTTAAACAGCCCAATCTTAACATGCGCCAAAGGTTGTGCTGCATCCTGTACACAAATTTAGCAGGCTGGAGGTCTCCACAAGGTAAAGGGGACTTTTGCCTTCTTGCCCCAGCAAATGCCAAGCCTGTAGCAATGGATCTATTGGGACCTGTACCCAGTGGTGTCAGTGGTGAACATGGGGTGCAGACTGCTCTGTATGAACCAATCAAGAGAGGATGACACCACTAGAGGCCAAAATTGTGACCCTCTTGGTATTTTTGAATGATACAATTTAATTAAATGTTACCATTTAATCGGTAATTTATTGTAGAATGCAATGAAACAAATTACATTGCAATATCTACATTTTATCAAATGTTATAGTCAAATAATCAGAAAAAGAACTGCCAGAAAAAGAACTAACCAGAACTGCCTCACATAACAAAAAGATTTCCTTCAAACATGACCAATGAGACCAATCGTTCAAAGAATTAATGAGGTGTTAACATGACGATGAATAGGGGTAACTCCAGCCCTAGTGATGCTACTAAATTTAGGTTGAATGTATGAAGTTTTTATGTATGAACTTGGACCGGGGCAGGCCCATCATGGGCATGATGCAATGAGCTTTCACACCAGGTGATGCAAACCCTAGTGATTAACCATATGCATGAAACAGTAATCATCACCATCATCCAAAAGTCAGTGGAAGATGAAAAATGATCCCTGGCAGAGTATTTAAGGGGAAGTCAAGAAGGACACTTAAAAGAGGCTCACAAAGAAAGCATCCTAAAGTGTGATGAAACAAAGTGGAATTACAAAGTGCAGATGGTTAAGAACAGAAGAGACAGGTGGTGAAATAAGGCAATACATGGGCAATACCTGAACAGCATTCAAGAGAATACTAATACTGATAACAAAGCAACATGGCAATGGCTGAGGAGAGGAAAGAAACAGAAGGGCTGATCCTAGCAGCCCAAGAACAAGCACTTCAAATAAATGTGATAAAGGCCAACATAGACAAAAGCCAGAAAGACATCAAGTGTCAGCTGTGCAAGGAGGCTGAAGAAACAGTGGAACACATCATCTGTGGCTGCAGAAAGATTGCCCGAACAGACTATCTGGAAAGACACAACAAAGTGGCCACCATGATACAATTCAGAGAATCTGGGAAAAGAAAACTACTGTGATTCCAATAATAACTGGTTTTCTTTGAGCAGTTCCATTAAGTCTCCAGGAACATCTAAACTTAATGGGCCTCCAGAAGATTGCAACTGCCCAGTTACAAAAAGCAGAACTCCTGGGAACTTCACACACATTGAGACAATACCTTTGTGATTCCTAGTTCCTTGGATAGGAACGAAATCACAATAGAGTCAATTCCAGTCAAACATCTGGCAAAATTGTACATAATAATAAAACCAGAAACATACTGCCTTTCTGGCCTTGGATTTCTCCTTTGGCCGATTCAAGGTAGTTTACATAGACGAGCATTTCTAAGCCTCAAGGAGTCTTTTACAGAGTTCTCCTTTTCAATAACTAGCTTCATGTAAGGTGGATCTTTCCTTGCTCCACACTCCGGCTTGCTACACTCTGGCTGCCACCAAAATGCTCTCTTCTCAGCTTGTCTGGGTCACCACTCTGGAGTCTTCCAGTGATCTTGAGCAGGCTATCTTCAGATGAATTATCTTCAGGCATGCAGCTGCTCAACCTTCTAAACCAGAACCCCTGCCCAGATCTATCACTAGTTAATCTTCATAATGTCTGCATGATCTAACTATCTACCAGCTGCAAGAATGACCTCAATGCCCTCCTTGAGACTGACTGCTTTTGGCATCAGAAACCTAGTTTAGTTGGCCTGATCAAGTAGTGCTATATTTATGCTCTTTGAATCTCTGGTAGACAGTTGCCATTTAGGAGAATTTTAAAAAATGTGGCTCTGAACAAGAAATCCACTTAAATCAAGAGTCAGTCAGGCCATTGAACATGCTCTCAAGTGATTTGTATCAAGAGATACAACCTTAATCAGAGGCATCCAGAAAACTTTCATTATAATATACTATTTGCCATTCTATGTGTCAGACACAAGAGCCGTCTAAGCAGTAACAGATTTATGAAGTGTATTGTTTTGCTACCTGGGTTTCCACTAAGCCAGTTTTTGATTCAGAGCCTCAGGAGTCAGAAGAAATTCAGATATTAATACTGCCTGCCTTCTAATACCCCTTAATGTTGGCTAAAAGCCAACTAATTTGATTTTGGGGTGATTTAAAATTATACATTTCTGCCACTGGGAGAATGGCTTTTGCTGCAGGATAATGTTACCTTGGACTTTTCATATTCGCTTTGCTTGACCTTTATGTTTGAGATATTAAAACAAAATTGAGTTATTATCTCTATTTATTAGACTACTGAAAGCAGAAATCCCTTTGCTCTTACTCCTTTATCTGCTTTGCTTCTGCTAACTAAAATTACACCTCTTGGAAGGCTAGGAAGGAACGGATCAGGCTGGCAATTTTCCTAGAATAATATATAGTCCAGTATTATTCATGTACTAGAATTCCCATATCCTCGAAAGGGGGCAGAGCTGATAATAATGCTTTTGTTCTGTTAGTTCATAGCTAAAGTAAGACTCAAATTAGGGATTTTTCTGCTCAAACTCAGTTATAAATGAAGGGCTTGAATATATATATACCACAATAAGCAGACAATAATAATGATTACACTGTTTCTGCATTCAGCACTCAGCAAATGGTGCTCTGTCTTATTGAAACCTATATGTAGCAATAGGGCTGTGGTGGCCAGTGGTTACTGGTTAAAGCTGCTGTACTTGTTGACCTGAAGTTCAGCAGGTCAGTGACTCAAGGTCTGAGTACCACAAGACAGTGTGAGGACCATTACTTGACCAACTCCTGGCAACATAGCAATTTGAAAGCATGTAAATAACAAGTGGATAAATAGGTATCACCTCAGTGGGAAGATAACAGTGGTCTGTGTGCATTTAGTCATGCCAGCCACATATTCATGGAATCGTCTTTGGACAATGCTGGCTTGTAATGGGGTGAACGCCATTGACCCTAGAGTCAATCTTGACTTGCAGGACTACCTGCAGGAACCACCTTTACCCTTTACCTTTATATATAAATGGGAGATGAGCTACTGGCCAAATCAACACAGGTTTTGGTAGACAGGAGGTACAATAGTGGGAAAAAGTATGGCCTCTCCATTAAATGGCTTCAGCCTTGGCAGCAATCCTAAACACACTTTCCTGAGTCAGTCCCATAGAATACAATGGAACTTACTTGTGAGTAGACATGCATAGGATTGCACCCCAAGTCAAGATTCAGGTGGATGTTCTCTGCCTTGGGATTGTCAATGGAGAAGTCCTTTGGGGGTATCTGAAGGGCCTAAGACCTGTTGACACACAAGTCTCACCAATGTCTGCAGGAAGAAAGGTCTAGCTACACTTTCACAGGGTGACCAGATGCCCAGACCTCAAAAGGAGGACAAGGATTTGGGTTCCTCTCAGCTTGACCTTTCCAGCAGACAATGGCACGTTTGCCTACTCATGAATAAATCCACGATATTGGGCACTTTCACTTTCTCACAGAGCTCAATGCATATTTTTGATTTTTAGATATTTGGCCATAACTTTTGATAGGAAGTAGATATTTCAAAACCAATTTTGGATTTTGGATTTTGCTCTTCAATACAAATCCTATGACATATGACTAGATGGGGTACTGCACATCATTGCAAAATTTCAAAATGAAGCCAAAATGGAGGATAATGAAGCCCTTTTGGACAACACCCAGACAGGTGCCAAAAAAAAGAGGAAAAATCCAGAAATTTCTGGTTGTATGGTCACCCTGGTGGTGCCCTGGCTTGAGTGTTTTCAGAGTCTTCCATGTACATGACACATAAGTTGCGGAGTCAATGGAAAATACACATTTTTGCATGAGTCCAAGTCACCTGAGTCACTTGAGGCAGCTTGAGTCCAAGTCTGTAAATAATATGTAATGAAATTTAATAACAAATAGTATAGTGTTTACATGAAATCAATATACGGGTGTTTTTAGCTTTTATCTTCTCATGTCCCAATTTTTCTTGGATGCCCTACATTTGGAATACCTTGTCCTGTTCTGTAGTTATGACATCTGGTCACTCTACATAGGATGCTGCTTTATCCAGGATCAGCCCATTGATCTGACTGATTCAGCATTATTGACACAGAGAGGCAGTAGCTCTCTGGGGTTCCAGGAAGGAATTTTCCTCTGGAGGGCAACCTTGAACTATGTCTATGCAAAGCATGTACTTTGCCACAGTGCTGGGGCTTTTCCCATAATAAATTTACAATCCTATAAATTGTACAATCCTATATATACATTGTTCCTTGGAAATAAACTCAGTTTTCCTCAATAGAACTTATCCCAAGTGAGCGTTCTTAGGATTGCAGCCTTTATTGGTATCTTTTCAAGATTATACATAACTAGAGCCCCTAACAAAGGTCCTCTCAGGGGTTTTCCTCAGGCCAAATTACATACGATATTCATAAAATCATTGAAGCACATTATAATAATTTTCTTTTGTAAATAGCCACTGCATTTCAAGGGCAGTTATAGAATCAGCCACTCATAAATGAATGGTCATAAAATCCCATTTAGAGGAGGGAGAATCAAAACAGTATCTTAGATTTCATCTTTGGGATGCCCAGCCTTATACTGAAGCACACAGTGTAATTATTTAGTCTTAAATAAGTAATTACTTTTTACTGGTTTTCAGAAAATAATTATATTACTCATGGTTCATTAACTGCTTCCAGCAGAATACCTGATTTTATTTAATTAACTAAACAGAGCTTTTTTTAAGTTACTGTCTCCCTTTACATTGTTGATTAAGCATTACTTACAGAAGAGTAACAACCTTTTTAAATAAAGCATCGTGAGCTTCATTTTAATAGATACATTTTATTTTTCAAGTGAAAGGGAAGTGCAACAAAACTATAACATCAAAACAAAAATATCATATGAACTGTCTAATTTTCCTGTGTAATTTTAGAAGTTTGGTCATATTAAACTCCCTTATCCTCAGGGGCAGGATGGAGTCAGTAGTCGGCACTGATCAGGAAAGTGTTAGTGCCCCTTCAGGCACTGGCCACATCTGTAAGAGCACCCATCTGATTTAAGCAACTCCTGAACCCCCAATATTGAGGGAAGTTATGTCCAATGTGCAGTATGTGGGCAGTTAGCGAACCTCACAGACACGCAAAGGTCTGCAACCGTTTTGGGCAGAGGGACCAGACATCATCACATCATTGCTGGACTAGGTTACTGAATTCCCTGAAGTGACTGAGCCAAGATTGGCTTAGAATCAATGGTGAAGCATCCTACCCAATTTGCCATGAGCCAGACAGGACATGGCAAAGCTTTACCACCAGCAGGCCATGGATTGCCAACCTATGCCTTAAATGCTCAATGGACAACACTACCAAAAGTATCTTTCTTTGTTTCTTCTTGTGTACCAATTTATTTTTTTTCTCTTCTCCTAAATATACAGACATGCACACACACACACATCATTACTGGAGGTCTATCACTTGCACATCTCTTTGAAAAACACAAAGGAGGTCCCCATGTGCCAAAATAATATGTACCACCGATCTATAATAGAAAGGAATACTTGCTCACTAGTCATACCTTTTTTTAAAGCAGGGATCATGTATGTGAGAGATTTCCCTCCCCCCGCACCCCCCACACACACACACCCCACAGAGGATAAACCTCAGATAGGATAAACATCACATATGCATATGCTTCAGGTGCAAGGATTGCCTGACCATTGTGCTTGACAAATGGTACTTTTTAATTCCAGTAACATCACACACACCCCCAAAAGTGACTACATTGCTGATAAAATCAAGAGAGACCAGGGCTATGCCATTAACACCCTTGTCAGCCTCTTCTTCCTCCTCTATTGCCATAAACAATTGATTTAAAACTTTCATTGGCCATTTGAATAGTGCTTTGCAACAGAACTGCGCTGTACTGTGAATGTTTCAGGTTTTTCTTTCACAGCTGCCCAAAGATATGGATTTTTTTATCTGTTCCATCTGCAAAATGTACTGAATTCTTGTTCTTTATAGGAGCCGTCATTCCAACTTAAATCTTCCCCAAGAACCAGTTTACCAGCACTTAGGACTCAGGCTGCAGGATCATAAATTGCATGCTACAAACTGGAAATTTTGGGACTGTAAATAAGTCTAGAAATGAGATGCTGACCAAGGAAGCTATATTATGGACATGAAAATTCTGCTAAATTGCCAAAAACCTGCAAGGTGAGCTCTGGATAGGTATCAGCCTCTTATTTCATTATGGAGAAGGAGAATTTCATGTTGGCAGGCTCTGATTTTATAAAAAGGCTGTCCCTCCTCAGCCCATGAGCTCAGTTTTTTTCACACTCAGAATAGATACACTGATTCCAATTATGATTCTCAATCCAAGCTATTCCAGACAGTTCAGTGATCTCATAAACCAAATTATAATGAGTGCCACATTCATGTCAGTTATGGACACCCAACCAGCAATTTGGCCCATCTCCCTTTTCAATCAACCACGATCACCAATGGGTCATTCCAAGTGATGGGATTCAAAGAAATTAACTACCGGTTCTCTGCCCATCTGTCAGCCACTTTTAAATGGCTATTTTTAAACTTTTTATGTCTTATCTCTCATTAACAACCGGTTCTATAGAGTAGGTGCGAACCTGCTGGAGTCCACCACTGGTACTCCCTAAAGAATTTTGATAGGATTCCAGCTGGCTTGGCAGCTGCGCTTTCTGACCTCAAAGACTGCCACCTCCAGTCCTGGTGGAAGCATGTTAACAAATGTTAACAAACGATAATGTTAACAAATGATTGGACCTCACTTCCAATTCTGAGCTCTCAGAAAGGGTGGCCCTTCCTTTAGTGCTTCCTTAAAGTATAGTTCAGTAACAGCAATTGATACACAGTATGTGTTAATGAACTAATCACAGAATACAATCCCTTGCATTTTAGGGCTGTTCAGTTGAACATAAAGCATATGGAATGGGAATACAAAGCTTCATGTACCATGTCAAATCACTGATCAGTGTAAGCTATTATTACCTGCACTGATTGTCTAGAAACTCAGGATGGAATGTGCCCTACTATGGCCTTCTCAGAAACATCTTAAGAAAATGTTTCTGGGCTAGATTTCTCTCTGGTTTAACAATCCATTCAATGGAGCTCTTTTCATGTTCTTAAGCTAGCCCTGCTCTTAGGTTTTGTTGCCTAGACATTCCGGAGTGTGGCAGAACACTGAATTAACTGGGATATTAAATGCTACTTGTAGATATAAATAATGTTTGCATCCTTATAGTGAGGAAACCAGGCAACAGAATTGGAGGTACAGGACCATCCTACATTATCTTTCTGTCAAGGCTATGTGGTAAGAAAAAGCTACCGTATGCATTTCATGGCTTTAAAGGGATTTGAATTGCCTGCACCAGCTCCAAACCAGAGGGGGTTCAAAGCATCAAGTTTTGCAAGTGCCTGAACATGACATGCAAGCAGCCCCTCCTTTTGGAGCCATTCCAAACCAGTGTACCCCACTAGCTCTTTTTGGCCCCAGTTTTTTGCTCCTCCTAAAACACTGGAAACCACTAATTTACTCTTTTATTCACCATTCAGTTCCAAATTATTCTTGAATGTTTAAAAAGAAGAATGCAGCAAATAGGGCATTCCTCATGCTCGGCACGTCGGTATTAGCATCTGCTCAAATGATAGCACTGTCACCTCTGGAGAATAAAACCCCAACTGGAGAAACATCTTGTGATAGGAAAGGGATCTGTGGAAACTTTGAAGACCAAATTGCAGAAAAATTACTGTCATATTCAGACAAGCAAAGCTTAGGCATCCTGAGCTGACAGTCCTTATGGAAATAAGCAGAATTGTGGGTAAACGGCGATGTTATCCTAAGTATGTGGCGAGGGGGGGCTCGTGCTACAGATATTCTTGTGATTGGCAGCACATCACAGCAAGGATGCAGAATGAAATTTAGCTGCCACCCTTCCCCCCTCCACACACACACACCCTTCTTTTTGCCTTGTGGCTGTCAGTGGATCTTGCCAGTCATCCCAAAGAGATAGGACCACCAGGTAAGGAACCTGCAAAACTTGAGAGAAGATGAGGAACTGATGGATAGATTTGGGTCAGCATGATAGCAAACTTGTAGAGAATGTACAGTAGGATGCAAAGGGGGCTGGAAATATGTGGTGCAGAAAAGCAGCGACTGCACAGTTAGAGAGAGGAGGGATGTGAGTAACAATGGAATCTATTAAAGGTGTGAGACAAAACTGGGTCACTGTTTATTCTTGTTGTCCAGCATTGATGCCATTGGAATCCTATACCACATCTTCAAGAATCTTGCTTTCTACTCAAAAATCCTTTATATGGGCGGCGGGGGGGGGGGGGGGTAAATGTATCTCTCTGTCCAGCAGCAGCAATCTCAAATTGACAGATCCTCCTTGCACCTAATGTTTCATTGGTGGTACTGTTCCCTCAACTTTTCTATTTTATTTTTCCCTTCTGTTCTCTTTTTTTTTTTTAAAGCCTGGCTTTTCCATCCACTGCTCTACTCCCCGGGAGCGCTGCCCCTCAATCCATTTGGAGAAATGTCCTTTACTGCTCCTGATGCATTGAAGGGAGGCTGTGTGGAGAAGGAGAAAAGACAACAGAAGAAGCCTGTGGTTCAGCACAGGGACTAGCTGGGAATTGAGACAGTAAAGACACAGGCAACAGAAATGGGGGTTGCTCCCATTGAGGGGTTGCAACAAAAATAGAGGTTGGCCCATTGCTCTCAATCTCAAATCCATTGAGTTTGAGGTCATAAGTAAGATCTCACTCATAAGTATGATCTCAATCATAAGTAAGAGCTGTCTCAGGTGATGGCCGTAGAAGCCACACTTGCAGCAAAGAGAGCAGGCAAGCAGTTCAAGCAAATGTACAAAGAGGTTGTTTGGCCTCATCCTTTGTGTATTTAAGCAAGGTTATCTGAATCATGTGTAGGGGGTGGACAATTACACCATAGCCACACAGCCATGGAGCGGATCGGTGCTGCTTGCATCAGCAGCAGATAGCAGACAAAAGTAGCCTCTATCCTGGTCTGCTGTCCTGTTGCCTTCCTCCAGTCCACCACACGTATTAATCCTATTGATCCACCATGTGCTTGCTAAAAGTTAGCAAGAATTTCATCATCCACTTTCCTCTCCACATAATCTGTCCTTGCAGGGGGTTTAAAGTTTAAAACTAACAACTCACTTAAATTGTAAATGCTGTGTGAGGAAGGAGTTCTTCACTTCCTCTCCCCTTGCTCTGTACTTACATGGCTTTCAAAGCTTGAAGTACTGCATTCTCTTTAGACCTTGTGCGAGGCTGGAAGAGCGGACCTTTTTCAGCTTTGCAGGGGAAGAGAATGGGACAGCCAAAAACAGTAAACAGAACTTGCCATTCCACGTGGCACCCCTAACAGATAGGCTGGGGTTGAATGTCATGAAAGATGCCAACAGTTGGGTTGGAAGTTTGCAGGTGTTCCTGTTCTCAGTATGGGTGAAGTCAGCAATGACTTCACTCATGAGTTGAGTTGCCATTGGTGCTGAAAAACAGGGACAATCCTGATTTGGGGGAGATTGTGTTCACATACTGGCAAATAAGACAGAGGGTCCTGTCCTGATTTTGTGGAAGAGAATTATGGAAACCCTATACATGAGAGAACAAGAATCAGCAGTGTGAAGCATATGCAAAGAAGCCAAATGCAATTTTAGGCTGCATTAAGTGAGCCGTAGTTTGCAAGTCACAAGGGCTGCAATCTTAACCACACTTTCCTGGGACTATGTACTATTGAACACAATGGGATGCACTTCTGAGTAGACATGCTCAGAATTACACTGGAGAACTTATAGTTCCTCTTTACTCTGCATTGGTTAGATCTCACCTAGAATCCTGTGTCCAGTTCTGGGCACCTCACTTCAAGAAAGATGCAGCCAAACTGGAACAAGTCCAGAGGAGAGCAACAAGAATGATCAGTGGGATGGAATACAAGCCCTACGAAGAAAGGTTGAGGGAACTTGGTATGTTCAGCCTGGAGAAGAAAAGGCTGAGAGGAGACGTGATTGCACTCTTCAGATACCTGAAGGACTGCATAGGGAGGAAGGGGCTCTTAGCTACCTCTGAAAGCAGAACTAGAACCAATGGTTACAAATTGGTTTTGTACACAGAAGAAATTCCTGATGGTGAGGTTGGTTTGGCAGTGGAATAGATTGCCAACAGAGGTGGTGGACTCTCCCTCACTGGGGATCTTCAAGCAGAGACTTGACAAGCACCTCTCAGAGATGCTCTAGGAGAATTTCCTGCTACATGCAAGGGATTGGACTCAGGTTGACCATACAGAATGGAGGACTTTGATTAAAGGTATAGGTACTCTGTCCTCCATACTATACGGCCTCCCCAGTCAGTGTAGGTGACCTACTAGACCTACAATCCAGAGTAACTACAGGAGCATGTAAGAGACATTACATGCACCTGTAGTTACTGCACCACCTAGTGAAAACCTATGAGAAATTCATATTGCAATCCAGAGCAAATTGTTTTTACACCAGAGCAAGGACTCCCTGTAGTTACTCTGGATTGCGCCCTAAGTCCCTTCCAACTCTTAAGATTCTATGAACTGCTTCTGATGACTAAATAAGCCTGATATTAATTAATCAGTTAGCAAACTCATGACTTTCTACCATCCACAAGATGGTGTTATTTGTATCCTTTTCTCTTTCCATGCTGCTGTCTTCACTGCAGCCACAATCTCCATTTCTCAGTGAGTCCTCTGTGTTCTCAAGCTATCAGCCTCTGTGTGTTCAGTATCTTAAGCTCTCTCTAAATGTATAATAAATGCAATGCATCCTGATAAGGCTCTCTACATAATTTTTCTTTGTTTGAATTATGAATAAAAAGAATGCGCATGACAAGCAGGAATAGCAACTACTCGGGGAAGGGAATTTAGAAAAATTAACTTCCATCTCCTTGTGGCACAAAGCACCGTGTTTCAAGGGGCTTGTCCTAGTTCTTGAGTGGCTGAAGTACGGTAATTCATCTTCTATCACCAATGGAATTCATCCCAAACGCTTGGAAGGAAGCTCCATTGACTTCGATGGAATTGGCTTCTGAATTAAGCATGTTGAAGAATGTTGCTGAAAAACTGGCTTAAATCTTAATTGGCCGGCAGTTTCAGAATTTTCCATCAAACCCGAGGCCAGAGAACATCAGTCATCCAAGTGCCTGTGTGCTAACTGGCCAAAAGGTTGGAGAACAGAAGCAAGTTTTCTTTTCACTGTGCCCTAGGATACCAGATGGCCTGTTTAAATTATTTTAGGTCCCAAATCCACACTTCCCAAGATGGCTTATCTAGCACCTATTTTTGCAAATAAATGAAAACTCAGTATTAGGGTAGACCACTGAAATATTCTTCGGGCAGCAACATCCCCAATGCCTACAGCCCTGGGTATAAGGTAGAGCCACGCAGCTGGATGATGTGGGACTCAACCAAAGATCCCAGATTCTTTTGGGATCCCAAAGATCCCAGTCATCTCAATTTGCTATAGCACAATCCCTGATCCCAAGAATTATCCTTTATAATAAGCAGCTTAGCCAGTTTTTCTTATGCAAAGATAGATAAGGGGCTCTCTTATCCTTCTAATTACAGCTCTGTCAAATTCCACCCCTTGTGTACATTAGAGAAACAGGATTATTTAGAGGCATGGATGGGGGGATTGCTATTCAGACTGGACATTAAAAAGAGTCGGGGTGATTTTAAAGAGCCTTTTGCTTGAGTCTTACAATGTAATCAGAGGAAAACTGGCAAGTTACTCTGTTGCTCATTACACTGGGGAAAAGGGAAGTTAATTAACCTTTGCCTGTGTATTGAAACAAGTGACTGTATTGCATAATAAAAATATCTGTCAAGAGTTTGGTTGATTTTCATGCTATGAAAGAAGGGCTTAAAAAGCCCTTTGTTGACATCTTGATGAGTACAACTATGGGAGAAGCTACGCATTCATGAAACTCATCATTCAGCCCTCACCCACTTAGATCCCTGTTGAAAAATTAGTTGCCAAACAGACGTATCAGATTCTCATCCAGTGTTTACACAGGAAACTGGACTACTCACTTCCAAAGCCATCCACATTTGAGAGAAAGCGTCATGCTTCCAGCTGCCGAGTTTTGTAAGGGCATTGGTTTGCCCTATATACTGCAATGCTTTCATATTCGCTAAAATGTCTAGAATTTCAAAGGGAAAATAGAATCAAGACCGAAAGGACATGCTAAGTGGAATTATGCAGGACATCCATCAGATTAGCACAGCAGTAATGGGGACGGGGGAAAAAATACACCAAGCAGAACAGTACAAAGCGAAAGTATTGCAGATCACAACTATTGCAAGGTCAGAATAGAAGTTAATTTTGCTGCTTATTAAAATAGAGTGGGCAATTCATAGCGAGACAGAGGAGGCAGGAAGTAGCAGTGGCCAAGCTCAGGCTGTTTGACTAATATGGTCTTTCTGAGTGTGCAGTTATGGTTGCCTGCATGATTTGCAATCCGTCCAAGAAAAAGAAGCCTATAGGCTTCTGGAACCTTCTTTGGGGTGTTGTACAGATTTGAGGGGTTCTGCTTAACTAGGTTTTTGTGCAGATCTGTTTGTGAGAAGGGAGTTGCCAGAGACCCTTGCTTGTCAGTTCCACACATTGTCGCTGGCTCTTGGGACAATGAGGGAAGAGTGTTGGCTTCATGTCAGAGGCAGTCTTTTCATCATTTATCCTGCACTTGATAAAATAGCCCCTGGAATGTGTTGTGCATGAGATGCAAGAATCAAGAACTAATCGATACAACAAATTCTGTCGTCAAAAAACATACTGCAATCTTGTATGCATGAGCTCAGAAGTTAGTCTTGCTGTGTTCAGGCAAGTTTCCTGTCTGGTATTTCTGCTTAGGATTACTTAGGGGAGTGTAGCACTGGTGGCCACTTACCGGTTCAGGCCTACTCGCCCGAACCGGATCTTCCCATTTCCCTGCTGCTGGCGAAATGCCAGCAGCAGGGAAACTCAAAAAGAGGGCGGACCGGTTCGCGCTGGCAGCCATCTTTTTTTTAGAGCGCACCTCCGTGTGCCTGTAGACTTCCCCGGCAGGGGGGCTGAGTCCCCCATGCGTGCTCCTTCACGTGTCCGCGCTGCAGGACGGTAGTGGGGAAAGGTCTCTTTCCCCATAATAAAATTTAAATGCCTGTTGTTTTATTCTAGTGAACTCTGATAAGTGCTTCCAAATGTCTCATCAGCAAACAGCTTATTGAAAACACTGCAAGGCAGCATATGAATCCTTTATGGATGAGGCAAGGTGTCTTATTTATCTTGGTTAGGTCAAGCATACAGTTGTATTTCATTACAGATAACCCTGCAATATTGAATTCTGATTGGCACCACAAATAAATATATTTGCCAGAGTCTGGTTTCCTCACTCTCCAAAACTGTTTGGATGGGGCAGCTGGAGAAGAATTTAAGAAGCAATGGAAGAAGGAGCCAATGTGTTTGTTCAGGGATGTTATTTAGAGGATTGTTTCTCAACCAATGTTATTGGTACCACCAATGGTAATTGAGGTGGTATCTGGTGGCACCCAAGTGATTCCTGGATTCCTGCCAATCAGGGCAGTAAGACCAACACATAACATGAGAAACATCAGTAGGAAGCATGATAGGGGAAAAGCCCTCCTATCTACCCAGAGCCTTTTACTGGTGTTTGCTGTGTTGCGTCTGACCTCTCAACACAGAACTGTCGGTAATGTCACTACGAATTATGACATCATAGATGATAATGACAATTATGGTACTTGTGGTGGTACTTCCAATAGGTGGAACATGTGAAGTGGTATGGGAACAAATGTTGAAAAATGCTGTTCTAGAGCTTTCATGCCATCAACATTTCACAGCAGGAAACAGGGTCATTTTAAAAACTTTTATAAAATACTTATATCCCACATTTCAGTCTTCCAGGCAATCCTGATTCTACACTAACACCTAAAGTGTTAGTGTTAACACCATATTGAACCATTACTCAAGTTGTACTCTGCTAAGCTTTTCTATATTTTATCTTAAGCTTAAGAGAAAATTCTGATGGCCCAGAATAGGATGGAAGATCAGCATTTCATTATTAATAATAAATAATACATAGCCATAGGACACTGCTGTTGTATACAAGTGCACTTCGTCAGCATGTGAAGTGGCATGGCACTATTGTGAGTTACATGGCACTTAAAGATTCACAAAGAAGCACAGTTCAGGAATTGGCAGGACTGGGCCCTGACTGAAGACCAACCAAGTCTGGAAGGCTTCTGAACTCTCAGAATGCATATGCTGGCAGGCAACAGAAATACCAAAATGGGGTGACCCAATGCAGGAATAGGACCCCTCATAACCTGGTGCCAACCCTGAGAGTACATGCAGTGACATGTAATAGTATGACGGCTGCAGTGGCTCCGTGGTTACAAATGCAGGGCTTGTCAACTTGAAGGTCATCTGGTCAGTGGTTCAAGACCTGACTACTGCATGATAGAGCAAGTTCCTACTACTTGCACAGCTCCAGCCAACCTAGCAATTCAAAAGCATGTATATTCAAGTAGATAAATAGATACCACAGAAGGTAACAGTGGTTACCTCCAAGCGCTTCACCGAAGACCACAAAGGCATCTTCAGACAACCCTGATTCTTTGGCCTTGTGACGGAAATAAACACTGTTCCCTAGAGTAGTTCACAACTAGCAGGGCAACCTATGAGGGACACCTTTACCTTCAATATTACAATATTACTCCTGGAAGCACCATTCCAATTTAAAATGCAGAAGTAGATCCATTATCAATTTTGTTTTCTAAAATAGAAAGATAGGAAATTACCTCTCACTGAGTCAGTCCATTTGGGTCTGTCTCAGCAAGACCAACAGGCAGGATTTCTCCAGGGCTTCAGCAAGTTTCCCAGTCTTTCCTAGCAATGCAACAGACTGAATCTGGGATCTTCAGCATGCAAAGCATGTGCTCTATCACTGAGCTACGGTCTCATCAATAACGCAAGGAAATAGTGTCAACCAGCCTGCAAACTCCAAACAATGCACACCAGACTCATTCTAAAGCATCATTTTGAGAACTTGTTGCCACTGAAAACTTTCCCCCAGGGGAAATTCTTGCAATTTTTATTTACCCAAGTTACTCTTGTCATGTTATATTATTGCTGGGAGACTTTTCAAAATGATTAGACTTCAGCGGCACAAAGAGTGATGCCTTTTGTACCTACCTGAATTGATCGAGGGCTTCCCTCACCCCGCTAGTAAGGCTTCATTTTTTAATTTAGACATTGTACAAGCAATTTAGAAACTCCATTATCCTGGGAGCCCCAGACAGCAGTTGGCAACACTGAGTAACAATAGATTTAGCCCATCAAATATATGCAACGTGCTTAGACATGTAGAATTATGGGACACAAGTGGCCTGAAAAGAGATGGAGCAGACAGGGAATTATCAAAGTGAAGGTGGGCTTCCAATTTGTGCTCTTCTGGCCTTTCCATTCCAGAGCATGGAGAAGGTACAAGGGGACAACATTTGGAATGCTGCCACAGCGGATCTTAGACTGACCCCAACTGCTGACACAAGACCCATTCCACATTTTAAAGCAGTGGTTTTCAAACTGGTGGGTTTCTAGACCCACCAGTCTAGAAAGCACTTACCTTTGGTCCCTTGAGGGGCAGAAGAGAGAGAAGATAAAAGGGAGGATGATGGGCAGATTGAGGCACGGAGCAGCCCAGGCAAGACAGGTCTAAGTTCTTTGACTTAATGTGCTATTTTTCTACTTGCAGGGATGTATTTTTACACAGAAAAGAGTTCAAAAATGGCATCTCCACCTATCTACAGCCTGAAGTGATATACTCCCTTCTTCCACTGCATCCTGTGGGGTATATCAACCAAGTCATTCTTCCCTGGCAAACATAAATGGGAAAACCAATCCAGTGCAACTCCTAGGACCTGGGTAAGAAGATTGCGACAGGGAAGGGGATAGGATCAGTGATGGGATTCAAAGAAATTAACAACCAGTTCTATGCCCATCTGGCAACCACTTTTAAATGGGTATTTTTAAACCTTATATGTCCTATCTCTCATTAACAACCGGTTCTATAAAGTAGGTGCGAACCTGCTGGAGCCCACCACTGGATAGGATATTGATGGAACTGCTGCTGCCAATTCCAGTACCTTTCCAGCCTCAATACACACCCTTCCCCACTCCAACTTCTGCCCCATTCCTCTACTTCAATTCCTTGTTCTTCCTACATAGTACCCCCCTCCACACAAACTTTCAGCCCAATCCAGAGCAACTAATCTGCCCACATAAGAGCCCTTAGGTTGCCCTGTCTAACACTAGGTTGGAGCAACTGCAAGATGCTCCACCCCAGTTACTCTGAAGGAGGCTTAGGGCAGAGCAAGGCAAGATAGGGTGCCCTAAGAGAGGTGGACCTGCTCTGCCCTAACTGGGGCAGCCTAAGCAGCTCAGGAGAGGCAAGTTGAGGGCATGTTTAGCATTGCCTAGGGCAGAGCAGTTACTCTGTATCCAAAGCCTGTTTCAAGGCAGAAATGCCCTCTTCTAGCTCCTCAGAGTTATACCACCACAGGAGCAGGTATAGTAATGAGTAGACCCATAGGGGTCCATGATAAGGCCCGAGTAAGAATGGCAGTGCTGACCAAAAATCTGAGTTCTTGGCCAGCCTAGCTGCAACCCCTTCCTCTCAACCTCAGGATATGGAACAAACTACAGCTGCCCACAAACCTCAGGATACAGCAGGCCACTCCAAGAAGCCCCTTGTATTCACTGTAGAATGTACTGGCATCTCATCAGGGACTCCTTCTAAGGCAGGCACCCAGTGGCGTCACCAGGCTGGTGTGGGCTGCACTGGGGATGCGCTCCGTATGGGGTGATGTGCCGGAGGAGTTTGACTGTCCTTTGGCAGGCCCCGGGCGTCAGCACACCCATTCAGGCCTGCTCCAAGGCGGAGAATCAGCCAGAAGCTGCCACTTGTCTGAGGAGCTGGCCTGAACGGCCATCTGAGATGCACTGCGCAGAAACACACTGAGCATGCCGAACAGCTTCAGAGGAGACTTCCTTAGAGCAGAGAAAGTCCGCGCCTCTGCACAGCCATTCGGCCTCACTCAGGAGGCGGAGCGGCAGCCGAATGGCTTCAGAAAGAGTACTGCACAGGCACCAACTCTGACGCCTGCACAGTCTCCCCCGAAGCCAAAAGGCTTCAGAAAAGTACTGCGCAGGTGTCAGAGATGGTGCCTGCGCAGTACTCTTTCTGAAGCCAGTTGGCTTCAGAAACAACTGCGCAGGCGCCAACTTTGGTGACTGTGCAGTCCAGGTGGGGGGGAGGTGCGCATCCCAGGGATGACGCACAGACTTCCGCACCAGGTGATGTGCAGAGTCATGTCACCACTGTAGGCACCACAGCTGTTCCTTGTTCAGTGTGATCTGAGGGGTGTATCCTCAAGAGCAAGTCTTCCCCTTGTGTCAATTACTTAGCATGCTCTGGAGCAGTTAGGGCAGCCTAGGCTTCCTGACTCTCTGGATTCAGCATAACTTTCTGCTCTGGATACAGAATAGTTAGGAGAGTGCAGTTAGGTCAGAGCAGGCTGAATTTGCTCTGGATTGCAGCCTTACAGGCACTGGGGCTTCTTTGGAAGCCACTGTCTGTGGTGGCTTGCAGTGACCGCCAAGCCATGCAGGGTGGCAAGTCACATTCTCCAACTGCAGTAAAGCATATTTTGCCATTATAGATGCACATTTCAGCAGCCCTGTTGCTTAACAGGTTTAGGCCCTTAGGCTACAATCCGGACCTCCAGTTAGACCAGCCTAAGCCCAGGCATAAGTTCTGTGCTGACCTGGGAATATCACAAAAGTGTAGTGAGACACTTCTGCATCACTCCTTGGGAAGGGTTAGGCCAGTGCACAGACATGTGCTTGCCTCCCTATATCAGCATAGGTACGAGAAGACCTATGTGTTGTTCCAGTCTCGGTTAGGATTGCACCCTAAGTGTAGCATCTAGTTGGGCTGTTTTGTGGTACTGATAGGCTTTGTGCCAAGACATCACATGCATCCCAAAAGCATTCATTCCATCATTGTCAAAATGCCTTCTGCAAAAATACGGGTCTGGTAATAATTGCGTTGCTAAGTTTTAATTTTAGTACTGTATCTCATTGTATAGGAACCCATGAAAACACAGTGACTATGCTCTCATTATATAATGCTGTTATTAAGCCTCAACTGAAATTTAGCAACATGAAATTTACCCAATCAAGTTGTTGGGTACCAAATGCTGATTAAACTTGTAATTATTTTCAGTAACGTAGCTAGTTTGAGGACAGAGCAGGCAGTCTTGGTGGGAGCCTCACCAGGGCATGCAAGCCACCACTCCCCTTTGGAGCCCTTCCAGCCATGGAGAGTAAAACTAGAGAGGACAAGATACCCCAGAATGTAGGACTTTCAAGAAAAATGTAGAACATTACAAAATAAAAACTTTAAAAGTCATATGTTGATTTCATGTGGTTAATTTTAACACTCTGCCACTTATAAAATTTAGAACTGTTTTATATCTACTATATTGTATGCAATTTATTAATTACAAGAAGGCTTTATGCTGCCAGCTGAGAGAAAAAAAGGAGGAGATTTAAGTTCTCTTCCTGGACAAGACACTAAAAAAGAGGACATGACCTGGGAATAGAGGACTTCTGGTTACCCTTGATAGGAGTGCATTCTGTTTCTATCTCCTTTATTGCCACTAAGTGATATTTTGCTCCACCACAAGCTTTTGTAATGTGGGTTTAAGGAGACTTCTGGATGTAACAAAAATCTTCCCCTAAAAGCTAATTTAATTTTGTAAGTACTAACCTGTTATATGGCATTTACGGTGGCCAATCAATTTCTATCATAAAAATATTGTTCTGTTCTCTTACGTGGGAAGGTCTGTGATAGCCTACATATATCTGCCATTTATTTAGGAGTTTGTAAACAGCTGAGCAATAAATTGCTGACACCACAGGTAACTTGGAAAAAAGATGATAGTATTTGGAAGGCAATCCAACTGTGGGTCATCTGATCCAAGCACTTACCTTTAAGGAAAGGGCAGACCAAAGACTTCTAGTGCCTGTGGCAGTGTGAGAAATGTTGCTCTCCCCCTTATGAGGCACTTTGCTGTGCCAAATGTCATGACCCCCCCACCCCCTTACCTGGCAGAAAGCCAGCCACTGCCTCTTCTCCTCTTGTACTCTCAGAACTGAAAAAAGAGGAATTTAAGCAAGGAGACTAAAAATCAAGGAGACTAGAGGAGAGGAAGATAAGGTTTCCTTTGCCTAACTGCTGCCAGAGGCAGGTATCTTAGGTGGCGTCAGGAATGGGCGCCAGGAATGGGCAAGCCAGGAATGGACTTGAGAATATCATTGAGTTTCTCCATCCATCAAAGCATCAGCTCTGCTGAATCAGACCAATAGTTCCAGCTAGGGCAACATCCTTTTTTGCACAGTAGCCAACAAATGCTTCCATTAAGCCTATAAGAAAAGCAGAAAGGCAATCCCTCTCTTCCACCATATATCATTTGATGCATAATTTACAGCAGAATTCAATGAAAAAACCAGAGTAAAATATCTGCATTCATTTCTACCCAGTGTTATGGCAAAAAAAAACCCTGAAAAAAATTCAACTGTCTTATGTCACTAAAAAGCACATTTCCTTACTTCAAAAGAGACCAGTGAGACTGATTTTCATAGAATTAATGAGATGTTATTATGACACAACATTGAACCAGTAAGGCGTTAGCAAAGTAATAGCCAGGCTGTGATACACTAGTGACCAAAACAGCTTAAATTGTGGTTTGTAGGAATAATATCATCATGTTATATACTGTTTTATGTGTAATTTGCAGCAGAATGCAATGAAACAACTGCTTTGATATACTCCCATCAAAAGATACAGCAAAAAAAATCAGTAGGGGGGATGGTACATCACTACATCTGCCACCCATTGTTGCTCACCCACTGCATAGGAGGAGATCCATCATGGAGTGACATGCTGGTTTCTGGCACTGGGTGACGCAAACCCTAGTGACACCACTGCCTCCAGAGGCCATTCTGAGGCCATTCTCTGCACAACCTCCAGTGGCCTCAGATGTTTCTCTGGAGGCTTCAGGTTGGGTGGAATCTGACTCACCTGGGTCCAGAGCCAAATCCACAGATCCAAAATCTAAGAATAAGTAGGCACAACTTGTATACAGTATTACCTGTATACAGTAAATTGCACAGCAAAGATTGTAATAATGTGGAACTCTCATGTTCTCTAAAACCAAACAAAACCAAGGGTCAACCAAGACCTGACAGAGTGGACACTCACAATATTTGAAGGAACAGAAGTGCCCACAACTCCTCCATCTATATTTGCCTCTGTTTACATCTCAGTTTGCCTTCAAGTCCTGCACTGCAGCCAAGGGAACTTCCCACCACTTTTAAGAAATTGAGTCCATGTGGCAATGCATCAATACAGCCCATCAAAGAAGCCCTAATAAAAATATAGATTTCATTCTGTCATTTAAAACCAAACCTAGATTTGTTTCTTACCATTCTCCTTGTGGCAAGCCTCAACCCTTTATTTGCAAGATGCACCTATAATCTCATTACAACGTTATTACAGTTTCAGTTTTGATTACTGTTTTCCTACTAAATCAGCCCAGAAGCACAGAAACATGCTTGAGGAAGAAATTAGTAAGCAATTTTGTTCTAATCCATGTTGATGCATAGCATTGATATACTCACAGTTTATGACTATAGAAATGGGGAAATTAGCAAGACACTTTGCATGGATTTGCTGGTGAATGAATTGACACTTCTGTAGATAACATAATGGAACATGTCCTCCATGCAGGAATACAAATGCCTTCCGAACGTAAATCAGAGTTAATTATGCCGCCATTGATTTCTCTCAACTGGGAACCTAAAAGTTTTAATGCCACAGTTAAGAAACTACCAGGAAGATCAGTCTTCTATTAGTGATGACCTGCCACAGTGAAAAAATAATGATTTGTTGGGCTGTTTTGCAGCTTTGAAGCACTCAGTGCTGATTTTTTTCTGGGCTTAAAAAATTAAAATTTGCTAGCAAGGTACACAGGTGATGCATACAAAGTACCGTGGTACCTCACTTAACAAGTGATCCACATAACAAGCAAAATTTCTCTAGGATTCTGCCACATGACAAGTGTTGCTTCACTTAACAAGCACACTTGTTGGCAGTTAGGGCAGACGCACTGGCCAGCAGCCCTTTTAAAAAGTGTCAGGGCTGCCTAGCGCGCCTGCCCATAGCAAAAGCACACTGTTCCTCCTGTGGCTGGGCATCCACTGGGCAGAGGAGATAACAGCAGTGGAGAAGATGGAAGCAGCTCAGGGCTAGCCAGAAGGGAGCAGGGGAGAGAGAGGCTCAGGATGGAGAGAAGGAGAAAGTGGGGAGACACAGAAAATGGGGTGTCTTTGATTGCAGCCTCCTAACCATGTCAACACCCAGAAGTAAGCCCCATTGTGTTAAATGGGTCTTACTCCCAGGAAAGTGTCTTGGATTGCAGCCTAAGTCGGCTTCATAGGATCATGCATGCATAGGATCATATTCTGAATTCAATTCCAATGTTTTGTCATCATTTTTACATACAGTTAATATTTTATATGAATATTTTTGGGGTTGTGGAACCAATCGTCTGAGTTTCCATTATTTCCTATGGGAAAAAGCGCTTCACATAGAGTGTTTCACATAACAAGCATGCTTCCAGAACGGCACCACTGTATTAAATGAGCATATTTGCATCTATTGACTGGCTGCCTAATTCTGTCCTCAGTACCCCATGGTGTCTCTCTCCAGTGTTGGGAAGCGTTCCATGGGGCCAGAAGAGTCTAAATGTCTGCTCCCCGCTCCCCAACAACTTGACTCAAAAACGAGTCTTAAAAGGGGCTTTTTATGAGTTCTCAAGTCGTCCCGTTGCAACTCTATAGTACTCAAGTTGGGTCCCCCCCTCCTCCCAAAAATACCACGCCACAACCCCACACATAGAAAAGGCTTCTAGGCAGTATATACTCTTGGAGGTTCCTGTACTGACTTGAACCCTTTCCTTCCTTTCTGGCATGATCCCACTCTGGCAGAGATGAATGAAACTCTCCTTTCATTCCATGGATATAAGGAATATAAGATATAAGGGTGTATCCTCACTCTGCCCGGTAGAAGGGTGCAGTGGGGACAGCACCAGTCAAATGAGTGAGATGACGCATGTGACGCACTGAGGAAGGTAACAACCAGGTCTGCAGCAGGCTGAATGCCTGTCTCAGCATTGCATTGTGTTCCCCCAGCTATACATTTGCGCATTGCATAGAAGAGGAAACTGAGGCAGGTGCTGTTTTTTAAACCCGTCTATGATGAGCTTAAACCTGCCTCAATGCCCTCATCTATGCAATCGTTAAAGGTAAAGGCACTCTGTCCTCCATTCAATATTGTCATCCTGAGTGTGCATAAATATTGCATTACAGTTCATTTTGATGCTCCTTCTCAGTTATTATATTTTAGCCCCATAATAAAAGTTATTTGTATACTACTGCACCCATATCCCTGCTTCTCATTTCATGCCACTCCTTTGAGTTGTGCCATGAGCCACTACACTCCGTAACTGCACACATAGCCAGTTTCCCCTCTGTATACACATTACACATACACAGATCTTAGCACATCTGATAACCCCATACGAGTGTCCTGTTATGTTGAGGCATTGCTTTTCTATAAACTGCTGCAAGCAGTATTAAAATAGAAGTTCCATAGAGGACTTAATATAGTGTTATAATTCACCTTCCCATGGGCTCTATAATGGTTGCCCAGAATTAAATCCTGTCCAGCACAGGTACCCTACAACTTTAATTTAAAGCTTCCACCTTGCAGCGCTGTTACTAATTGCTTCACTATGACAGCATTATCGATGTGTTGTGCCTTTAACAGTTCTTTTCCTTTTCCTGCTGAAGTGGATTAATTGCTAGTTTTGTCTGTTTTATTTTTGTTGCAAATTAGTACTATTTTGCACTTTAAAAAGAAAAAAATGAGCTGAAAGTACTAATTAAATCCCTCCTCCCTTGAGAAAGAGAAACAAATAGAAGGACAATTCATAGGATGCGTTAAGAAAGAAGGTGCAAAAAGGAAGCTATAATGAAAGGCACAAAAGCTCTGAAAATGATCAGTAGCACAAGCCAACACCACAATTACATTATCGATAAGGAAATTGCCACAAATCAGATCTGGAAGACAGGACAACACAGAAAATGGCAGAATGTAGCACAGGTGGCAATGACAGTGTCTGTAACAATTTGGTAAATGAAGGAGATAATTCTAGGCCACATGACAATTGTGGATGTAACTTTTCCTCCTTGTCCACAACCGCCAACATACTATGTGCTAATGCATAATAGTTCTTGTTCAGCAGAAAGGACAAAGTGGCATCTTCAAGAACTTCTGCGTAAGCTGTCTTGTCTACAGTCCACCAAATGTCTGAAGTGAACTGCCTCAATAGACAGGGCGCAATGCGTTTTCCTCCCTATACTTTGTTTAAGAATTGCTGACTGATCAATGCCCTGCCCCAACTCCTGGCCATAGAAGCATGAAATTTGGGGAGTTTGGATGGGGTGTTGCAAATGCGGGAGTGCTACACAGGGAGGGTTGTTGCATGGGGTGGGTTGTTGCATGCAGAGTATTGAACGAAGGGGGCATGTTGCACAGAGGGTTGCATGAGGGTGTTGCACAGGGAAGCTGTGTTGCACGGGGTGAGTGTTGCACAGAGGAGGGGATGTTGCACAAGGCTGGGGGTATTGCACGGGTGGTGTTGCACAGGGGCGTTGCAGGGGGGAATGCTGCACAGGAGGTTTAAGAGTGTGCCAAGGCACACAAATATCCTTGAAATTTTACTCCCGCAACATGGGTACATCGCTAGTATCAGCTAGAATTCAAGTTTCACAAAGTGTTCAGAGGCCTTTTTCCCTCCAATCTGTCAAGTAGAAAAGGATGCAATTTGTTACTGATTTCTACTCTGGGGAGGAAAAAAACAAATATCATTAAAGGGAAAACGGTCAGGTTTAAAATGTGTTGCACTCCAAAAGCAATTACACAGAAACCGGCCAACGCAAAAGACCAATCCATTAATGCTGCAGCATGTTTTTAATTGCTGTCATGAATCTGGCCTTGAAAACAGAGATCTGCATGATAATAAGATGAGAGAGGTTATTTCCTTCCTCATCCATCATGATCTTCAGTAAATTGCAGAAAAACAGATTCAATGATATTCATAATCACACCTTCAAAGGGACAAAACTAGACTTAATTACAGGTAGATATTTCTCAAGGTCATCAATTAAAGGGAGAAAGATTGCATATTCTCCACCTATACCTTCAGTACAAGCATTTTAAATGCAGCTTGTCCTGCTATGTCCAGTACAATATCCTCTATGTTATTCCAAAAATCAGCACATATCTGCTGCGGATACAGAAATATCTCCACCTGATTTTGCCTACAACTCATCACACATTAAACTGGTTACATTAAAAGCAACTTTGCTTTTAAAACTCATTGCTGGCAGATCTAACGTTGAGCAGATGACTGTGCTATTTGTTGCCAATATTTTCTGGCACAGAATCAACCAGCTTTATTTGCTATGGTGGCTGTTTTTAGCCTCTGAGCTCATCACTGTGTCAAACACTAAAAGTGTGCTGGCTTTGTTTCATACTTGTCTGAAAATAGATAATTTGATTGTGGAGAAAGCCAGTATGAAGATGACATTTTTCTTATAGACAGACCATTACACAGGGAACACCAAGCCCTGAAAACTGCCGACCAAAACCAGAAGAGTCCCTTTTGCCCAACCTAGCATCTCTGACAGTAACTAGGCAGATGGTCCTGGAAAACCAAAGCCGAGGAGGAAGGCAGTTGACATGATCCCTAATTTTTTTCTCCATATATGATACCCATAGATAAATCCTGCACATTAACCAATGACCTATCTACCTATTATGGCCACATCATACATAGAATTTTCCTATGAAAAATTCATAGGTCTGTGTAATCCTTGTTATAAAAGAAAAAGCATGAGGGGCTTGGAGTAAATGTTGCAGTTGCCATGGGGTTGTTGATGAAAAGACCCCCTCCTCCCTCTCTCCCTACATGAGTCCCTTATGTATGTCCTCCTCCTACTCATCTCTGGCTAGCTGACTGGCACTGCATTAGTATGGGAATCCAAAGGGGTTCATTTCAGACAATTTGACCAAAATCCAAAATGGCCAAAAGCCAGATACCTGCCCACAATTATACATGCCCTGCTAACCTCCAGAATAGACACGAACCATCTGTTATACCTGGGCTTACCTTTGCAATTGGTCCAAAAACTTCAATTTGTTCAACATGCAGCTGGTGGGCTAATTTGTTACACGGGGGACAAATTTTGCCTATTTTTTACAGTTGCCAGTCTGACTGCAATTCATAATGCTGGTATTGGCCTATACGTTGACTAGGATAAAATAAGGACTGACTTCTCCTACACAGGCCTGCCCAAATGTGATTATAAGAACAGTGGAATAAACACAGGATCTATGCCTTGCTTTCTGTCTCTTATATTTTTCCATCCGTGTGGGTAAAAACATATTTTTACTGTTTTACCCACTCAGAATGGAGTGAATTTCCACATCTCTCAGACAACCATGTTCCACTACTGCTTCAGGGCATAATTCTAAACTCCCTGATCTCATGGTAAGGCACATATCTGTGCACTGGCCTAACTCACCAGGAATGGCACTTTAGTGACACCCCTAGACCAGCATGGGATTTATGCCAGCCTAATCAATCAAACCACCCATCAACAGTATTTATACACTGCTTTTCAACAAAAGTTCACAAAGCAGTTTACAGATAAAATAAGATATCTAATAGTAATAGCTTATGGCTCTCTATCCCAAAAGGGCTCACAATCTTGCAGATCTCTCTGTTCCACCCTGCCAAACCTTGAGAAAGCTAATGAGAAAGCCCTAGCCTACAGGGTCAGCATGACATCTCCTTCTCTCCTGATTGCATACACGTTCCTGCAACTGATTCTTATCATTCCCAAACCCAAAGAGGCCCCTTACCATGGGTAAAAGGGGGGACCTCGGCAAGTTAGCCATGCCTATGTATTCATGAGAATGGAGTGACATTAAGAACATAAGAAGAGCCGCCAATGGATCAGGCCAAAGGCCCATCTAATCCAGCTTCCTGTAACACACAGCAGCCCACCAGATGCTTCAGGGAGCTCAGCTAACACCTGCAGCTAGGTACCCCCTGCATCTAGCACTTTGAGGTTGTCCCCCTCTACACCACCCCTCATGGCATGTAACCTGTGATGTTCCTTTCCTCTAGGAGTTTGTCCAATCCCTTCTTCAAGTCATTGAGGCTACTAAATGTCATCATCACATCCTGTGGCAGGAAATTCTACAGACGAACTACAAACTGGGTAAAAACATATTTTCTTTTGCCTCCCTTAACCCTCCCTTAAGTGGATATCCCTTAGTTCTGGTGTTATGTAAAGGGAAAAGAGCATCTCTCCATCTGCTCTATCCATCCCTTGCATAATTTTGTACGTCTGAAACACTGTAACCTTTCCTTTCTGGGATGGTCTGTCCCAGACCATCAATTATTTTAGTTGCACTCCTTTGAACCTTCTCCATTTCCTCTATATCCTTTTTGATATGTGGTGATCAAACCTGGACACTGTACTCCAAATGTGGCTTCACCATCAATTAGTGCAATGGTATTATAATTTTTTTAATCATTATCATAGTGAATAATGAAACAGGGAGAAAGGAAGGATGCCTTTGCTAAATGCTAGATGCTTGCCCCTTTTGCCTCCTTACAGAAGCAAATCAGATTTGCCCCAGAGGAATAACTAGGGCACACCAGGAGGTGATAATAACTCGGGCTCTGCTGTAATCATAGAAGAGGTTCTGGTAGCTTCACACCCCCTTCGTTCTCCTTCAAAGGGGAGCTTCTACAGGAGAAGGAAGGAGGTACAAAGCTGGTGCAGCAAGTGAGAACCCAGAATCTGGGGTAGTGATATCACATCACAGGATGTTGTGATGTTGTGGCCCCAGAGTCTGAAGCAATTTTGCTTCTGCTGCATGCCCCTCCCATCCCCATGGTGTAATCAGAATGCAGTCAAGCTTGAATTTGAACATCCCCATTGATAACATTGGCAATTACTAAAAAAGGCATGAAACAGAGTTGGCTACTGGCAGAAAGATACAGAACAAAACTGAAGACAGGGGAATATTCTCTTTATTCTTTTTCTGAGAAGGAAATAAATAGAGGAGTACTCCTCACACGGCTGCATCAGTTGCTCTTGGCAAGGAGCTGAAAGAGCATGCAGTCCTCAAAGCACATGTGTGCATGAGACTCCCCCTGCACTGGAAGCAGGGCAGAAGGTTCCAAAACAACTCGGAAAATTTCCCAGGCTGGTTCTATGTTGCACACAGTCTACATAGAAAGACCTCCCCGGGCTTTAATTGACTGTCTTATTGACTTCACTACATTTTATCACTCTGATGTGCCTTCCTTGTTTTCTGTGTTTATGATTTCAATGCTATGCCCAGAAAGCAATACCACATTGAAGATTTTGAATAAAATAAACATAATACACCATTACTTTGCAGAATCCTGACGGGTAGTTTCAAATGGAGTATCTTGGGCCTGGTTCTCTTTAACATCTTCATCAAGACCTTGGATGAAGAGATACAAGGAGGCCATTTGCAAATGGCATCAATACAATTCTAGCTTACATGTTACCTTCAGCTGGCTTGGAGGGCTGATAAAGACCCATTATGAACTTTCCTCTATACCCCTGGCTACCCCATTCAGAAGAGGAAAGACATTCAAACAGTTTTTGTTTTGCTTTATTTATACAAAGCACAGATTTAACTGAAAATGCTTGTCAATAAATAGCTTGTCAACATGGGATTTATTTACTTTTTCCTCAAACATTCATGTTTTCCTCATGTGACTTCTTATCACACATTGCCATATTTCAAGTTTCAGAACAGAAGAACTTCAGTACATTTTTACTGAATGTTACAATATTGTAGTGCTTAAAAAATAACCAAACACACACCCCAATGAGTTTGATACAGCTCAAGTTTCACCATTCTGCATCTCCAATGGCTTTTGAGAAGACATAGTCCTTTCCTCCAAAGCACATCATGCCATCTTTCAGGTAGATCTTCCATCTATTCTTACTTCGCTGAACCTGTTAAAAAGCAAAAGGCTTCTTTCAAAAATAGCTTACTGGAACTTTTAGATTATGCTAATCAAAAGGCTTGCTAAAGAAAAGGCAAAGTAGCTATTTAAGAACACAAGATGTCAGCTCTAAAAGCTCTCAGTATTCCAAGTCTGAATATTTTCCCCAAAAACTCAAGAACAGACCTCCCAAAATGAGCCTGCTTTGTATACACGAGAACATTGTCTTTAGCCACATCATGCTGTTCACCTATCACTGATTTTTTTTTTTGGTGGGGGGGTGATTTTCAGCAAAGTACTTATCCAAACAGAGATATTCAACCAAATTTTTTTTTTCAGGATGATCTCACAGGTAGGGAATGTTTTTCTTCACTACCCAGGGCCAGCTCATAATCAATTTGGTATCAATTTGTGCAAGTGTTCTTCAATTCATATCTTGGGCTAGTGTTAGGACCACTTCCCATATTATGCTTTTTTATATTTAAAAATGGTTTCTGTTTATGCCCAAGATTGTGAAAGAGAAAAAGCATGCTCAGAAACCCATCAAGTCATCAGACATAACACTCTCTGGTAAATCTGGATTTGCTGCTGTGTAGTCTGTGACACCATTCTTAGATGAGAGGGAAACTAAGCTTTTATTTCATATTTTTAATAAAGCTAAAAACAACTTCAAGCTGATTAAAGGAAGAAATATTCTCTCCCGCACCTTGTCATATTGACATACAATTATGTTGTCTGTGTCAAACACATCCGGTGTCTCCTGCTCACTGACATCATCACCAGAATTTAAAGGGTCCTGGAGAGACAAGGAGGAAGTTAAAACACATTCTTAGCTAGCTTTTGAGTAAAAGGCCAACACCACACCACCAGGCACATGGAAAGCTGAATTTTCAGCAACCCAATTACACAGATACAAAGAACATCTTCCTATCTGTTCCTATACATAAAATATGTAGGAAGCACGAGCGGATTTTCTAACAGGAAATTGAGGGGAACAGGAGAATATGTTCATTAGTGCCTAAATCCCAACAGATACAATTTGACAACATGATTGTGAGGACTGAACATGCAAGCTGCTGCTACCCACATTCACCATAGGAACAGAAACCATGAAAATCATATTCTGATGTTTCCTCCCTGAAACGATTAAGTATTATGGGGTTGCACATTATCAAAAATCGCAGGGAGGATAGCCTGCATAAGCACAAATCAGTATACAGAAAAGCATTGGCCTTAAGTGGCCTTAAGACATAAAATCTAGAATTCTAAGACATAATTATGTGTAATATGTAGATAAACTGTTGGGACAATGATAATGAAAGTCTCCTCCCATCCTCAGACACATCATAGCTGCTATTCTAATATAAACAAGAGAGACAGACAAGCACCCATGGTGCTTCTAGTATCAGGTGTGGTTCAAGCAGTGAGAATGAAAACTAGGTCAATGTCAGGAGTACAGAAATTTTCACCTCCTCAATAATGTCAACTGAGGGTTCATCGGTATCACTGGTGCTGCTAAGGGACTGATTGTCTGAGGTGCTGTTTTCACCATCTTCCTCCTCTTCCTCATCTAGGACTTTCAGATCTTCAGCATCAATGATTCCAACTAGTTCCTCGTCTTCTCCATCTCGTGGGCTTTCCACATCTGCCTTGGGAGAGATGTCTCCTGTGCCATCTAGCTGAATGATTTCCTCAAGATCACTGGCAATCTCCTTCTGCGGCTGCAGATCAGACTCCATCTGCACTCTCTTATCTAGCTGGAAGAAAGGCTCACAAGATCAAAACATACTCTTCTGTTTTAAGACATTGGGGGTGCAATCCTAACCAATTTAAGTCAGCATCTCATCCATCTACCTGTGGTGGCATAGGAAGGCCTGCGGAAGTTTGTGCACTGGCTTAAACCCCCCAGATGTGGCTTACTGCATTTCTGCGACACCCCAAGGCCAGCACAGGACTTGTGCTGGCCTAAACAGGGGTTAGGATTGCACTGTCTGGTAACAATCCTAGACCCAGTTAGACTGGCACAAATCCTGGCACATGGCCCATACTGGCCTGCAGATGTCCCAAAAGTGCTATAAGGCACTTCTGCACCACTCCTGGGGGGGATAAGGCCAGTGCAGAGACATACACTGGCCTCCACACACCATCACAGAAACAGTGAAATGGGTGAGTTGTGTTGGTCTAAACTGGTTAAGCCTGTGTCCTCAGATTCACTCATGAGTTAGAAGCATTAAACCCCATCTAAAATTTCCAGGCCAATTCTAGAAGTAGGTTCCAAAAGAAATCTAGGTCCCTGCTCACAATCCTGGAAAACTTTTGAAGATAAATAAATTACAATGCAACTATTCCTCAAGCACAGATTCTTGAGGCAACTAAGGAGACAGAATCAGTTTCTGATGCTAAAAACTCAAAGTATTTGTGTGCAATACAGCCCCATTAAAAAAACAGGGCAGAGGTAGATCTTCAACACTCCTGGTCCTTCTGCATGGATAGAAAACTACAGGAGTATGGCAGAGGGGAGAAAGGTAGGTAGGCAAAGGTAGTACCCCACATGTTGCAAGTCATGACAGACACTAGGATGCATGGCTCATCTCTGTTACAAGGCCGAAGAGCCAGCACTGTCCAAAGATGTCTCTGTGGTCATGTGACTGGCATAACTAAAAACCAAAGCACATGGAATGATGTTATCTTCCCACTGAAATGGTGCCTATTGATCTACAGTGGTACCTCGCTTAACATGCGCCTTGCTTTACAAGTGTTTCACATAAAGAGCAAAAATTTCCAAGAAACCTTGCTTCACATAACAAGTTCCGCTTCACTTAACAAGCAAGCGCACTATGGGCACACATACTATGCAGCCCTGACGCTCCACGTGGAGGCTCTTTAAAGGGGCTGCCAGCCAGCACTGCTGCCTCTAACTGCCTGGAGGTGCCAGAGGCAGCTGCCCCTAACTGCCCCCAAGTGCAGCACCGACCACCTTGAACCTCCAGCAGAAGCCCAGGTAAGCCTCCCAGGAAAGTGTCTTTGATTGCAGTCTCCTAACTATGTCAACTCAGAAGTAAGCCCCACTGTGTTAAATGTGGCTTACTCCAAGGAAAGTGTCTTTGACTGCAGCCTCTTAACCATGTCTACCCAGAAGTAAGCCCCATTGTGTTAAATGGGGCTTACTCCCAGGAAAGTGTCTTTAGGATTACAGCCTAAGTAGACTTCATAGGATCATGCACATTGAATGTATGTTTTGAATTCAATTCCAGTGTTTTGTCATTATTTTTACATCCAATTAATATTTTTATATGAATATTTTGGGGGTTGTGGAACCAATCGTCTGAATTTCCATTATTTCCTATTGAAAAATCTGCTTCGCTTAAAGAGCGTTTCACTTAAAGAGCATGCCTCTGGAATGAATTAAGTTCTTTATGTGAGGCACCACTGTACTTATATTTCCATACTTTCAAACTGCTAGGTTGGCAGGCGCTGGGCAAGAAGCAGGAGCTTACTCCATCTTGTAGCACTTGAGTCTTCAACCACCAATTTGCCAACCTTCAGATTGACCATCACAGCATTTTAACCACTGAGAAATCCATATCAAAATACAAAACAGACATGGAACCTACCTCTTCAAAGGAGAGATTAGCATCATCCATCCGTAGGGCACTCTCATCCAAGTCATTGCCCATAATTATCAGCTCAATTATATCTTCTGGACCTAGCTGCTGTTCTAAACTCCTGGGCAGTTCTCCCCCAGCAGAAGGGCTGCTTGCTGCTGCTTTGGCAGACACCCCAGTGCAACTCACTTCAGATGGCTCCAGGATAGGAATAGCTGTTTCAACATCAATGTTCCAAGGATCCTCCAACGAGCAAGATAGCTGCTGACTTGCCACAGGCTCCCTTGCAGCTTCCCCTTGATTCTCAGGAGCCTCCAGCATGACAACAGCACTGGGTAAGGACTTCTCTTCCATCCCTCCAGTGGGCTTCTGGGCCTGCAGGTTACCAGTGTTAGGTGCTTGCGAAGCAGTGGCATTCATCTGTGTGGCCTCACTAGTGGTGGACTGTGGAGGCGGCAACGACTGCCTTCCAAGATGCTGGAATATTTGCTGAACTGGATTCTGGAGGATGGGTCCACCTCCTGGGGCCTGGGTAACCACTACAGGCATGTTGACTTTATATAGGTGTCCTGAGCGAGAGAAATCAAACTTGGTGAATGTGGCCTCCTCCTTGCATGGCTAACCAGGCAGGCAATATCCTTTCAGTACCATCCAATCACTTCCTTCCTACCAAACCTGCTGTTCCTTCTTGTTGAATGTCCCACTGTCTTTGTCTTGCCTTACTTGCTGTGCCCCTTACTTGCTGTCCATAGTTGCTGTGTCCCTTACTTCTCTGACAATTCCACCTGATGATTTTTGCTTCACTTAAATGGCTCTTCTTTCCCTTGCTGCATGGAACTCCTTCTCCCTACTTACCCCCTTCAAATCCCTTCTCCTTCAAATCCCGCTTCAAAAACCATTTCTATAAAGCCTTTGAATCTGTCTACCCTGTCTACCTCTACCTCACTGTAATGAAGCCCAAGTTGCATATATGAAATACCCTCTTTACTCAAATTTTAATGCTCGCCTTTTTCCAGCCAAATTTAGTCTCCAAAATCAGGTTGAACATTACATTTGATGGTGCATTAGATTCAAGTAAATATAGTATTTTGATTATAAGTATAGGTCTGTCGTTTAACAGTTTACTATACTGTAATAAAAAATGCAACATAAACCCATTGTTATATGGGCTTTATTACTTCGTGCAATTAGGTAAAATCATACTATAAACCCTTGTCATATAATTCATTGTTATATGCAGTAAAATTAAAATTTGCACCTGCTTTGCTGCTGCTCATTACAATTGTCAGTAAACAATTTTTATCTCAAGGTTTTTTTAAAATTGCACATTAGATTTAAAGGTGCATTAGATTTGAGAAAATATGGTAATTGCATATGTGTCCCCATTTTCCTTGGCATCACCACCCCTCCTTGTTTAACCATTCCTCTGTTTCAGTTTGCCAGCCCCTTGAGGAAAACACCTGTTTCCTTTTCTACTTCAAAGTTCCATGTTTATATTACTATATATTGATATTGTTATATGAATATTAAACTATCCATCAACAGTAAATTCATCCTGAAGCCATGGTGACCCAATTCCATTAGGTGCAAACAAGGAGAGATGGCCTCAAATGTCACCAAGAGGCCAATCATCCAAAATGACCTTCTTGGAACAGGTTCTTCTTGGTGGTGGCATCCCAATTGTGGAACCCTCCCCCTAAAATTAAGAATGTCTCCCTTCTTGGAAACTTCAGCAGGGCCTTAAAACCTTAATTTGGCATTCAACAGCTGACGTAATGAGAGCTGGAACTTTAACCAATGCAATTTTAACTGTTTTTACATGATCCTTGGGACTTGTTTTGTATGTCACTATATTTTAAAATTGTTTTTAATGTGGGAAGTTGCCTTTATTGCCCTCACTGGGAAAGAGGCAGGATATAAATTCTTTAAACAATGTAACGTGCCTTTCAGCTTCTGTGATTCTCTCCGAAGTGGCTTAGAGCACAATCCTAACCATTGTATTCAATGGGTCTGAATCCTTTAGGATTGCAACATTACAACATCAAACAATAAAACCCAATTTAATGCCAATAAAATAATACACCCAACTAGGTGGATAAATAAAAATTGCAACAAATAATGAGAGTGGCATCAGAACAATGAGTAAAACCAAGGTGCCAATGATAATTTAAAAACCACCTTGTTTTTAACAGAGGAAAAGCAGAATATAAAATCTTTAAAATAAAATAAATAAAACCCATGTGACTATTTATGTACCATCTTTCTTCCAATGCAATCAAGATAATTTACAATTTAAAATATGTGATACAAAAGGAATCGACAGGGAAGAGATATCAAGACCCCCCTCCCCCACTGCTTGTTCTTACAGGAATAATGACCAGGCAGACTGACCAGAGGAAAAAACAGCCCAGGGGAAAATGGTGCAAGAATAGGTGGTTACATGTTCAAGCAACAGGTTGCATACATGGATATAACTTGACATACATGGAGCAAATCTTGCTAGTCATTCTCCCTCAGAGCCATATTAACTATTATTATCATTGGTATCCCCTTCATATGATTCCTTAGCCAACTTCTATCACTGGATTAGTAGCTGCTATAGGGAATGAAGCACATTCCAGACTGGAACCATGGCAGCATGCCACTTCCTTTCTCCTCCATATCATAGTCCATTCCTCCCTCCATGGCTGCTATTTAGAAAAAAAGACAAGACTCACGAGAACCAAGTTGTGTAGTTTGACCTTAAGGGAGAATTTGCAATATGCATTTTATTGGCAAATACACAAGCTTTCCATTGGGAGAAACTTGAAAACTATTTCCTAAAAAGAAGAAGCAAAGCTGCTGATGGTGCTCGTTTCAGGCCCATATCCAGTCGCACTAAAGATACTCCTATGCAAGAGGAGAATTGGGAATTCTTGTAGTGGGTTATTTTATTGACAGGAATATAGAGGAGAGGGACTGATGGATGTGATGACCACATGATATCTTGCCTGTCTGGTGGAAAGATTGTGGAAATCTAATCTCATCTAGACAGGCTGACAAAGCCCTTTGGAGATGGTAGCAGCTGTGGTGCATGTTGGCACCAACGATGTGGGGATATGTAGCCGAGAGGTCTATTAGGCCATTCATAGCATTATCAGAAGCACTATCTGTTCCATATGCAGGACCAGGTAGGTAGGCAGAGCTCAGGTCTCTCAATGTGTGAATGAGATGATGGTGTCAGGAGGAGAGGTTTAAATTTGTTAGCCAGTGGAGAATATTTGGGGACAAGCTGGGCCTGTACATGAGAGACAGGCATCATTTTAACCAAAATGAAATCAGACTGCTAGCACATAACATTAAAATGCTAGCAGAGCAGCTTGTAAACTGAATGCTGGGGAAAGCCGACAGCACTGGCATCAGGTTTGGGACTCCTCATCTTTAGGGGATGAGAAGGTTAGAGAACAACAGGAAAATGACAGAATAAGAATCAAGGCTGGAAGCATGACAGGAGGTGACAACCAGTCCAAAAATAAAGGTCTATGGGGATAAAGGTACAAATAACACTCTTTGAAGGACACTTCATATACAGATGCAAATGTTTGAAGTCTCCAAGTGAACAAGAGAACACTGAGAATCTCTTAAGAGAAATGCCAGAGCACATGCTTACTCGAACTGGTATTTGAAGAATTAAAAAATTATAAATTCTTGAAGTGTTTAACGATGTGTCAGACATCAGCAAAGTCTAAAATCTCTATCAAAAGACAATTTAACCTGCATAAGACCAATATATATTTATTTACTTATTGCATTTTGCCCCACCTTTCTTCTCCCCAAAGTTTGTAGTGCAGAACTATTCCTTCAGCATGGACATACAAATGCTCCTTTTCCATACATACTACGCAGCTTTTGTTATCCTCCCACCCCATTAAAAGTGCTCAAAGTTGTGCTGTTAGCCTTACCAGATGCTGTCTGTAGAGTCACTCCAGCAGGAATCTGAATAGGATAAGCAAGCCCTGAAGGAACAGAAAGGATTGCACCACCAGGCCTAGAAGTGACCTGAAGTAGAAGGAGAAACATCAAGAAAATACAATTAGTCTTTATGCTCGGATCTGTGTTTTGGACTGAAAGGGTGAACACTGGACTGATCTTGCAGGGTCAAGCCTGCTATTTGCTGAACTTGTTGTGACCCTATGACTGAAAATTCCCACAACTTTTTTGAACATTGTTTTTTCATTTTTATACCATCTTCCTCCAAAGTGTTTACATCGTTCCTCCCTTCCTTTTGTCCTTGCAACAACCCAGTTAGATGAGGCTGAGAAACAGCGACTGGCCCAAGATTACCCTGGAAGCTTCATAGCTGACAACATAATAACAGTGTTTCATACCACTTCTGATGCTGCTGCTGCTGTTCCACCCGTAAACTGTCGAATTCCTCTACCAGCAGGTACACCTAAAGAATAATTGGAAAGGGCATAAATGGGTTGAAGTCTATAAACCAAAAAGTAGTTACCAGGGAGTATATCCCTCTGTACATGGTGGGATTCCTAGTGTGGGAGGAGGAACAATGGCAACAGACAGCAACATAAATGAAGGCAGAGATAAGGTGATAGAGGTCATCTATATGCCCGCCCCAGGATGCTTTTTTCTAATCAACAGCCTTGTGTGCCAATACTACACCCTTGTGTCACCCTTTCCACACCCTCATGCTGCTTGGCACTTACTTGTGCTGTGGCAGTGACCAGGGCTCCCACAGAAGTAGAAACAGGGTGGCAGTGCCTCCCTATTGGTACTGTTTATCCCTTGAGTAGTGCAGACATGACTTGAGTCATGTTCACAACACCCAGTGTGGGGGCTGTAGGTAAGGGCAGCAGAGGATCGCACTGTGATTCTTGTGCTGATCACAAAAGCAAAATGGGTTTGTTACCATCTGGCAAATAAATCACCTTTAAGGAAAATACAAATTCAAAAATTTCTAAGAAAATTTTTTCCTGTAAGTTAGGCTGCAATCCTAATTTCCAGTTAGGTTGGCATAAGTCCTGGCATAAGCCTTGTGCTGAGCTGGGGGTGTCACAAAAGTGCCGTGATACTTCTCCCCCACTCCTAGGGGGGTTAGGCCAGTGCGCAGACATACACCAATCTTCCCACAGCACAGCAGGAAGATATGCCTGTGAATTATGCTGGCCTAAATTGGTTAAGATTGTGCCCTGTGTCACTGTACAGTGCTTCTCTTTGGCCTTTATCCCAGAACACCAAGGGCAAGCTATTACCATCTGTCATTGCTATATTTAACATTTTTTTAATTAAACAAGAACAGAAACAAAGAGTCCCATTTGACTCAGGTATAGCTTGTTTATTTTCATACTTGGATCTGACCCAACACAGACCAGCTCTGAGCCACACTGGCTCCAACTGAGCCCGCTTCTCTGGTCCCCTTTCCTGCCTTCAGGGCTGGCTCCACTCAGAAACCAGAATATCATCAGTTTCCAATAGATTACAGTACTAACCCTTAAGTAAAGCCATCAGAAGTCATGGACCCTTGCAGCCCCTCATCAGGGCAGACATAGGGTAGGGCTTCCCCTAGACTTCCCAAACCCAAGAGGAAAAGCAAAGCTTCCTCTGTCTTACTGTCTAACATCCGCCATTGCTGCAAAAGACCAGTCATCCACCTGCTGATGTCTGCAGGGTTTGATGGAAGCTGGGAGGCAGATGCAGCATGAATTGGGGTGAAAATTGCCTGTGCCGGAAGAATCCTTCTGTTGCTTTCGACTGCATCACTTTGGTTTCCCAGCGCTGCAAAAAAGAGGTGAAGAGAAGTCACCCATTTCAGCCAGAGCGTTTACTATTCCTCCAACACAGTCTCACATATCCATATTCAGTGGGTTATCCTTTTGGCTTTCTGGTTTGTTTGTTTTTTTGTTAAAGGGGACAATTGCTATGATTTTCCCAATACATCACTCAGTGGATGATCAGGGTCTTAAATGAAAGGTCCTGGACAATTGATGGATGAGGTGGGGAGGAAACATCAAAACACATGTTCCTCAATTGCTGCCATTAAATCCTCCAGCACAGGGCTTCAGCGTTTGACAGCATTGTATGAAGAGCATGGTAAGGAAATAAATTATCTATTTCTTGAGCAAGAAGTTGATCACTGTGACTTGCATCAGCAGTAGATTGGAGGAATGGAACTGCAGACTTTGGGTAAATCACACCTTAAAGTCACCACCCCTTCAGGCTCCTCACAATCTGCTGCTGATGCAACTTGCATCAGGTGGCCTGATGCAAGTTGCCATGGTGCAGAACTAGTAAACCTAAATTTGGGGACAGAGCATCACCCAACTTCAGAGAACAATCTCTGCATGCAGAAGGGCCTACCTAAATCCATCATCCCCACACTGGCATCTCAGAGCTGCTGCCATTCAGTGTAGGCAGTGCTGAAATTGGTGGTCCAAGAATCTGATCCAGTAAAAGGCCATTTCATACATTTAAGAGCAAGTTTCTCATCCTTATAATCAGGCTGGTATGATTCAAAAGGGTTTTGAAATTTTATTTATTTATTATTTATTTTAAAAATTTATATCCCGCCTTTCTTGAGCAAATTAGCCTGACTCAAGGCGGCTGCCATAAAACATAATTAAAATTTTGGACTCAGACCAGGAACATCATTTTCAGACACCTCCCCCACATTCAGTCCTGGAATTCCCTGGGTGACTTTGGGAAACTGACTCTCAACCCAACCCCCTTGCATTGTTGCAGTGAAGATAAAAAGGGGGAAGAGATCCATGTTCTAAGATGCCATAAGAACTTGGGAAGACAGGAGGAAGACTGGAGGAAGAAAGGAATAAAACAAAGTACATTATTAAGAATGAATTCAAGTTCTTTCTGGAATACCCAGAAAAAAATGTTCTTTAAATATGAATTAAAGCATTAACTAGTTGCATATTTAAACAACCTCACTATCCCAGCTTCTTGCACCAAACCAGGAATGCAAAATGCAAGGGGAAAGAAGGGAGGAACAACAAGTGCCATTCCACTAACCCGCTTCAGCTCTTTCAGAACCGGCTCATCTGCACCTTCCTCTGCAAAGACGTCCCGAACACCATCAATCACATCATCAATAACTGATTTGTAGAATTTAGGCTGTGAAATATATGGATAGAGGGGGAAAAGGTGTTAAAAACTTAGTAGTGCATAAGCTCTGGTTCTATGGGAGCACAGAATGTCCTGGCAGAAAACCGGGTTTCCAGAAAATCAAACATTCTCACTCTCACTTTCCATGAGTACAACTCTGCACACCAAAGCTTTCTGCACATCATGTGTGTGGTTCCATCAGTACCACATCCCCCACTGTTCCCAAAACACTCAAGAGTGGTTTCAGAGGACTGTCCAAGGAGAAGGGAAAGACCATGCACTATTAAGAATACAACCCCAAATTTCTAGCCAATAAGCGGTACAGGCAATAACTCAGTGATTTTCAACTACTGTGCCGCGAGTGGTCCACAGTGTGCTGCAAGTGTGCTGCAAGGGATTGGATTATTTATTTATTTATTAAATAAACATCATTTATTAATGGAGTTATTGAGGAATTTAACCAGAAGGATGACATGCCTTGTCAATTGTCCAAAGTTCAATGGTGTGACTTGACAATTTTGGCACCTGATTTGTGTGCCATGAGATTAAAAGGTTGAAAATCACTGCATAACTTAAACCTTATGATCCCAGAAGGCAAAAGGCAACAGAATGAAGTTTGGTGTTGTTGGGATCCTGGGTACTGTACAAGTCTTATTGGCCATTGCAAACTATTTACTACTTAAGTATTTAGTAGGTTTGTGAGCAGTCACAATGACGACTTACACAGGTGTTGAGAAGCCACAAAACATCTCACCATACTTTCCTAACGCCAGTGAGAATGCTGGCGAGTCCCACTCCTTTGTTCAGCATTGACAAATGCTCTCCACAAGGGAGAGGTCATCTCCGTGATGAGAGATGTGAGGCATGTCCCACTTCAGTACACATGAGGGATGGGGCTTCAGAAGTGCATCAGAAGGCCTATTCCAAGAGCTGCGGCAGGGTTTCACACTCACTTTCCCCAGACAAACACGTGGCATCTGCACTGACCTATAATTTGCATACTGTTTCCTTACTAAAAAAATCAATTCCAGTTTGTTCAATACACATAGGATTGTAACCTGAACTTAACATATTTGCTGGCTTATAAGATGCACTTTTTTCTCCCCAAAGGGGGGGGGGGAATGTCTGTGCGTCTTATAGAGTGATAGGGCCAATGCAATGGCGCACAGTATCCCATCATGTCATATGTCATTGGATTCATATTGAAGAGCAGAATCCAATGCAACAATCAGTTTTGAGATATCTCCTTCCTATCAAAAGTTATGGCCAAATAACCGAAAAACAAAAATATTTAAAAAAATACATTTTTGGCAATTTTTTAAGCAGGTAGGAATTTTGAATTGGGGGCTAGGAATTTTGCCCTGGGGGTAGGAAGTTTGGTCTTGGAGTTCAGGAATTTTGGGTTTGGCATCTGGTCACCATGGCACAGTTGCAATCCTAAGCAGCCTTCCCTGGCTTGGAGACTTGCTCCAAAGTAGATATGCACAAGATCTGGTCCCTGCTGCTCCATGCCTGTGCATCCCTCACTCTTTTCTAGGACTTAGGATGAGCAATACCACTCTAAAATTAAAAATAATAATAAAGCAAGTAGTATATACCCAGTTCACCTTTTCTGTGGAGTCTTTGGAATAGCCCCCTGATCATTAGGAATAGGATCAGTAGGAATAGCCCCCTACTGTAATATCACACTGATACATTTAACTAAAATAATCACATATCCTCCAAGTCAAAAAGAGGGCAGGGACTACAGACTCAAATAGTACACATTTAAGTTGTTTAAACTTGGCACTCAGATGGTCTTAAGGTCAAAAGGTCTTAACAACTATCATTGCACAGAGGTAAAATAAAGATAAAAAATGTATGTACCCATTTTTCCCCATGCCCGTGTTTTGTTTTTATACTTAACTAGCAAAATGCACCCGTGTTGGAGTACAATACCCTCCGTATGCCACACCCCCATTGTGCAACACCATCCCATGCACATCAAACCTCCCCAAGCACATCAAACCGCCCCACGCGCAACATCCTATCATGCACATCAAGCCCCCATGTACTACAACCTCTCATGCACAACATCTCCCGTGTGCATGAACCCCCCATGAATCCTCCATGTCGTCTCATGCACATCATTCTCACATGTGCACCATCCCCCCCCCAGTGTGCATCAGGCACCAGGCACCAAATTGCTGGATATTAATCAATCTTCAGTGTTAAGCATAGGACCAAAACACGTTGCACCCCTTTTCAGCCCCTTAAGGGTTAAATTTCTAAACATTGCTTCTTGGTGGGTGTTGATGTCACAGAAGGAACACCCTCCCCAAATTTCACACTCCTAGGTTCTAGGTCCCTCAGTCAGGGATTCTTCAATGGAAAGTATAGGGAGGAAAATGTGTTGTGCCCCATTTCTGGTTTAATTTCTGAAAACCAATTCTTATGGGTGCCTCCATCATGGAAGGAACACTCTCCCCAAATTTCATGCTTCTAGGCCAAGCAGTTTTAGCTGGCCATTGATGAGTGAGTGAGTAAGTGACTTTTCATTCATTCATTCATTCGATCGATAGACAGATAGATAGATCGATAGACAGACAGATAATAGCTGTACAAAGGAAATTAGCTTGAAATGTATTTGTTAAAACAGAAAGGGAAATATATAATATACTGTAGAATGGAGAGCAATGCATTAATTTCAAATACTGCCACATCTTCAAGAAAATAGACTCTTTAATCCTTAGAATGATGTAGTTTTTAAAATGTGTTTAAAATACAAAGCATAACCACTTTTTTCAACCTTAAAAGTGTTTTGCCCAAAGTACTTCAAATTTATTCCAAGGGGATCTTAAATTACTTTCAACAAGGTACAGTGTGATTTTTTTCCCTACAATTTGCCCTGCAAACCATTGCTTATAAATAAGAAAACCCCATTTCCAATTTTGGTTCAAATCAACCAAAAGGGTGAAAGAAGGCCCTAAATTAAAAACAAAAAGAAACAGGCCATACACAATGGTTCTTGAAAGCAGACATCAAACATTCTTGAAAGCCCCTTATGTTGTCTAAAGCACTGGCCTGCCACACCAAGATGGCTTTGTGGTATCCAGCACACCTGGACAACCACAGGTGGCTCCTTCAGAGTAGGGGACATTGGTCCCCTTTACCTGGATAAGGGAAGTATGGGGCTATACAATTCTGCAGCAGCCCTTGAGCAGGCACAGAATTAAGTACTGGTACCTCTGTGCTGGGATGTGATACCTGATGTGGAGTTCAGGATTTGGCTGAGCTGAGCTGTGCTGGTCCCACCTACCCCTACCCAGTTCCTGTCCCAATTATGCCTCCTTCCCACACTGTCCCCAGTTACCAGAATGCCTCTTCCCTGCATCCCATCATGCCCACACAAACCTCTCTGCCACCCAGAGATCTTGGCAACAGCTGAGTGGTGGAGCACTGCTTCCCACCAGTACTACCCCAGCGCCAGCTAGCACTAATCCAGCCCTGGCACTAGATGGGATCTAATAGTTGAAAGTGTGCCTTAAGGCACAGTTTGTGACACTCAGCACTGGCCAAGAACCAGCAGTAAGAGCTCAGGATTGGGCTCTTAAATGACAGTGCTGGGACCGGAATGAATTAACCCACCTTACCAATTTCTTTTTTAAAGGCTCCAGAGTAGCACCGTATAAGCAAAAAGGTGGAATACTAGGTCCTGGTGGATTTTATTAAGGGCCATCCCCTCTTTCAACTGACAGTTCAAAAACTGAAAGATAAATTAAGCCAAGGGGCTTTTTTTCTTTTTAAAATTTGCATCAGGTGTTAGTTCACAGGGCAAAGTACTATAACACCAAATCTTGCTGAGTGATGTCAGAGACTATCTCAACTGGAAAATACAGCACATACTCAAATCTAATGCACCATCAAATCTAATGCACACCTTTAATTTAAAAGTCTTGAGATTTTAAAAATGTTTACTGCGATTATAATGTGCAGCTGCAACACAGGTGCAAAATTTTACTGCATACAATTAGTAATTTGATAATAACAATATAGCAATGGGTTTATGTTATGATTTTTACCTAATTGCACTACTTCTTACCCAAGCACACCAAATCATACCTGTTCCTGCTCCTTCAGAAAAAAAGATACAGTCAATGTCTGCAATTGATTTCCAGGTGTTTTTAAATGCATCTCTTTGCAGTAGTGGAGGAGGGGAGTCCCCAAGGACAGAGGAATCTTTGAAAGGACAAAATGATTGCCAACTCACTCACGAGGTAGCCTTGACGGTAGTTCCTAAAGCCACTACTAGACGTGACCCTAGGGTATATATATTGTAAACTGATGATGATGACGAGTCGACGATGATGATGATGATAAACACCCTGACACTCAGACTGAGAAGCCATCCAGACCAACATCCTGTTCCCCTACAACAGTGTTCTTCAACCTGTGGGTAAGGACCCTAGTAGTCTGAGAAGCCTCAATTTGGGGATCACAGAAAAACCTGAGCAGGGGATGACTTGGATCCAATAAACCTGCACAGCCTCTACTCACTGCCCTGTAGTTCCTAAGACTCGTCTGGCTCAGGCTGCTACCTCACAGGGTTGTTGTGAAGACATGAAAGATATGGGGAAATGGGTCGGGGGGGCAGCAAGATTGCTGGTGAGTCCTCAGTCTGACTTGATCTAATTGGGTCACGACATACCCCCAAATCCAGAGTAACTATGGGAGCACGTAAGAGACTTTACATGCACCCGTAATCACTGTGAAAACCTATGGGAAATTCATATTGGACTCCAGAGTAAGTTGTTCTCACACCGGAGCAAAGACTCCCTGTAGTTACTCTGGATTTTGCCCATAAAAAAAATTGAAGACCACTTTCCTACAACCTGGGGAGGAACACATGAAAGCCGCATAGGTCTCACGCACTGTAGGTCCATGTCATGCGCACGCCACACCTGTAGGTTCCCTGTCATTGCTATGGCCCTGACGACAGACTTTTCCTCCCACAAAAAACCCATAATTGTGTGTTGCCCTTACAAACATCCCATACTATCCCCGCATTTTCATGCCACAGCCTCCAAGCACATAGCAGAATGCAAAGAAATAAGCTATTCTATGTACTTGTACATCACCTGTAGGACACCCTTCAACACGTAGGACACCCAAGAAGAATGGAGGACATGAAAGAAGAAAAGCTAAAAACAATCATCTACATATTGATTCCAGGTGGCCATTTTGAACACATTGAGCACAATCCTAACCATGTCTACTCAAAAGTAAGCCCCACTGTCTTCAAGGGCTCTTACTCCCAGGAAAGTGTCTTTAAGATACTTTTAATAATGTATCTTTAGGATAATTGAGGAGAATTATCTTTAGCAAAGTGTGGTTAGGATAATTAATACCCACTATTATTTGTTTGTTTGTTTATTTATTTATTTGATTCCTATCCAGGCTTTCTTTCTTTTTTAAAAAAAATACTCAAGGTGGCTAAATTTAAGTTTAAAACTATTACATGGAGTTTATTATATTTAATTTATTAAATTAAAATTAAATGTAAAGAAAGCCAGAAGGAAAAGGAGGACAATGAAGATTCTTTTTCCAGGACACAGGACTAAAAAGGAGGACAAGTCCAGGAGAAAGAGGACATGAGGACACCTGAATGTTCCTAAGGAGGCATCAGTTCAGAGGCAGGTGATCCCTGAGGTACGATCCCTGGGGTGGGGAGAAGCCCCGCAGCCCTTGGCCGGCCATCCCCTCAGCCCCCCCCCGGCCCCTCACCACTGGGTTCCCCCGAGCCATCGCTCCAAGAAGCTCTCCCTGACGCCGGGCCCGGAGCTCCCCGACTGAGACATCCATCGCTTTTAACGCCCGTCCTCGAGCGCCCCCTGGCGGTTCCCTCGGCAACTGCCGCACTCCGGGCCCACCAAGGCCTCACCTCAGCCTCAGAGCCCAATCCCCTGCAGGTCTCCTCAGGAGGAGTCCCATGAGAGTCCATGGGGCTTACTCCCAGGAAAGTGGAGAAGAGCGTAGCCTCAGAGCCCAATCCCCTGCACGTCTCCTCAGGAGGAGTCCCATGAGAGTCCATGGGGCTTACTCCCAGGAAAGTGGAGAAGAGCGTAGCCTCAGAGCCCAATCCCCTGCACGTCTCCTCAGGAGGAGTCCCATGAGAGTCCATGGGGCTTACTCCCAGGAAAGTGGAGAAGAGCGTAGCCTCAGAGCCCAATCCCCTGCAGGTCTCCTCAGGAGGAGTCCCATGAGAGTCCATGGGGCTTACTCCCAGGAAAGTGGAGAAGAGCGTAGCCTCAGAGCCCAATCCCCTGCACGTCTCCTCAGGAGGAGTCCCATGAGAGTCCATGGGGCTTACTCCCAGGAAAGTGGAGAAGAGCGTAGCCTCAGAGCCCAATCCCCTGCACGTCTCCTCAGGAGGAGTCCCATGAGAGTCCATGGGGCTTACTCCCAGGAAAGTGGAGAAGAGCGTAGCCTCAGAGCCCAATCCCCTGCACGTCTCCTCAGGAGGAAGTCCCATTATAGTCCATGGGGCTTACTCCCAGGAAAGTGGAGAAGAGCGTAGCCTCAGAGCCCAATCCCCTGCACGTCTCCTCAGGAGGAGTCCCATGAGAGTCCATGGGGCTTACTCCCAGGAAAGTGGAGAAGAGCGTAGCCTCAGAGCCCAATCCCCTGCAGGTCTCCTCAGGAGGAGTCCCATGAGAGTCCATGGGGCTTACTCCCAGGAAAGTGGAGAAGAGCGTAGCCTCAGAGCCCAATCCCCTGCAGGTCTCCTCAGGAGGAGTCCCATGAGAGTCCATGGGGCTTACTCCCAGGAAAGTGGAGAAGAGCGTAGCCTCAGAGCCCAATCCCCTGCACGTCTCCTCAGGAGGAAGTCCCATTATAGTCCATGGGGCTTACTCCCAGGAAAGTGGAGAAGAGCGTAGCCTCAGAGCCCAAGCCTGTGGCACTTACTCCCACATCAGTGTGGATCCGAGTGTTGCCTCAGAGCTTTATCCTGTGCATGTCTACTCAGAAGATGTCATGGGTGTCATGGTTGAGGGTGATGCATGTGGTTAAGACGCTGTGCCTGTCAACCAGCAGGCCAGGGTTGGAGACCTGGGTCAGCCCCACAAGACAGGGTGAGCTCCTGTCCTTAGCCCAGCTCTGCGATACCAGCTGGATCCAATCGTATTGGCTCTGCCTTTCCATTAGACTAATTCAGTGGCGTGGAGAGGGGGGATTTGCTGCTTGGGTAACAGCCTATCCTCCATAACAATCCAACCCAGGTTTTCATGCTTTGCATGCAACAGATGCAGCGCAGAGCACGATACCATAGTCTTTCAAGACTGATGGAACCTGCTTTTGCTACTCAGAAGTAAACCCCTTTATAGTAAATGGGCTTATTCTCATTTAAGTGCTGTAGGGACGAGTATGGACCAGGACCACTGCAGTGAGATATCTTTTAATTTGGTCCCAATTCACAGGTTGAATGCAATCTGAGATGTGTTAAAAATTGTTAAAATCAAGCTTTCACTTGTAATCTGTATTTTGACCCAAGAACCTGTTTCTAGGCATTATGAATAGATGGGAAGGGCAAGTAGATCAAACCAGAGAAATGTTCTTCTGGGGATCAGTTCTTTCACCCAAGGTCTCTGTGAGGAGAAAGCTGGCCAACAAATTGTGTTCTCATTTGTAGAGCTTGCATATGATACCTGCAAAGACAGCAGTATGATGGGATCTCTCTAGTCCAATGATTTTTCAAATGGTGTACTATGCCATGTTGGCTGTGGGTGGCGCAAGTGGTTAAGACGCTGTGCCTGTTAACCAGCAGGTCAGGGTTGGAGACCCGGGTCAGCCCCACAAGACAGGGTGAGCTCCTGTCCTTAGCCCAGCTCTGCGACACCAGCTGGATCCAATCATATTGGCTCTGCCTTTCCATTGGACTAATTCAGTGGTGTGGAGAGGGGGGATTTGCTGCTTGGGTAACAGCCTGTCCTCCATAACAATCCAACCCAGGCTTTCGTGCTTTGCATGCAGCAGATGCAGCGCAGAGCACGATACCATAGTCTTTCAAGACTGACGGAGGCCTGCCGTGCCACATTGGTGTACTGCAAAAGATATAGAGCCAGGTGTGGTGCAACACTTTGGAGCATAGCATAGAAAGTAACTGAGGCTTCAATCCTAAAGATACTTTCCTGGGAGCAAGACCCATTGAGCACAATGGGGCTTACTTTTGAGTAGACATGGTTAGGATTGTGCTCTTTAAAACTCTTCCCGGGTTTTGTGGCTCTCTTTCTAGGCCTGATGGTTGTCAGAGAAAGAGGGACAGATGATTCATTATTACGTACAGTTGTCCTGGAACGGTGTTTCTCAAACTGTGAGTTGAGATCCACTAGATGTATGGGGAACCAATATTAGGTGGGTCCCTGTTTATTTCAATATTTTATTTTTCATTTATTAGGCTTGATGCTATATGTGACAGCATTTGAGGAAATGTTACAGAATGATAGTAAATTGAACTTATTCTTGGATAAGTCTAGAATTGTTTAAAAAAATTGATCATGACATCACTTCCAATGTACACTGACAGATTCTCATTCTAATATGTGGTTATCGATGGCTAAAGTTTTGAGAATCACTGCTCTAAAACTTGGAAGAGTCTTAGAAGACCATGAAATCAGTGTATTGTCTTGAGAAGAAAACATTGAAAATTTCTTTCCTTGCCAGTACACCAAAGCATCTTTGATGATTTTCCCAAGCTTGACGGATCTTTACCACAGATGTGCAGACTTATCAGCATTTACTTATGAGATAGTCCCACTGGAAATCGCCTGCACCACCCAGGGATGTGAAAAATAATAATTATCTCTTGGGTGGATTGCAAACATCCACTTGCATACAACATCCAGCTGCACTATGCAGCTGTTTAAAAGAAATGTTTTTGCACTGAGCTCCTGCACTCTCAGCACTCATTAGCAGGAAGCAATCATGTTTGAAAGAGGTGGTCATCTTTTCCCTTGACACATCAGACAGTTCCACCAAGGCGGTGTGGGTCTGGCTCATAGTTGTTGGCGCAATGCTGCCATCTGCTGGCTATAATGGGCAAACATGCATTGGTTGTGCAAAACAGCATGTGTTCTGGTATTGATTTAAGCTGAGTTGCGCATCCTTTTAAAAAGAAGGGATTTTAATGAAAACCCTGACAGTCCTGTAATTATATAGCCAAGCGAACACCTCCACAGATACAAGACAGCAGCATCCATAATAATACTGCACACTGAAAACATCCCAGATGAAACAAAGAGTAAAGAGAGTTTTCTCCTAAAGCAGTTCTGCAATGCAACCAAATATGCTTAATGACACTGTCAACACAGCAGATTTGATGGCACTCGCTTATTCAGCTGTGTGTACTTTCCGCCTCTACAAGGGACTTCTGCATGTAGAGCTATTGAAACCCAATTTAGAAGCTTGGGGATCATTAGGACACTCTCCGGGAGCCATCTGGAAAAGTACACAACGCCACAAGGATACATTTCCTTGCAAATGAGTGTTTTATGCGCTATGAAAATGTAATGCAATTGCAAAGACAAGCACCCTGTGGCATGTTACAAGGCCTGAAATGCTGCAAATTGTGGCTGCCAGAACAGTCACCAAGAAAATGGTTGACCTGCTGTTAGAGGGCCTCCTGCAGTCTCCAGAGTTCCATTTGGGGACAAGGTTTTCAAGTGAGTAGCGGCAACCCGGCTCTGCGTAGTTCTGAATGGGAACAATTATGTGGATCCTTCTTTGTGCCGCTTCCAATTTGGTTTGGGTGTAGAGACCATCCTGATCTCTAGTGGAGGGAAAGGGGAAAGACGTTCTGTTGCCTCTTCTGGACTTCTCAGTAGCTTTCAATGCTCTGGCTATGGTTTTAGCTGCCCAGGAGACTGAGGGGCCAGCTGTGTGGCAGTTACTGTCATTTTGAGAGTGCAGGTTTCAAACAGTATGGCAGGAAGCTGCTGTTCTATTCCATGGCCTCTGGGGCTCTGCAGGGTTTCTTGTTCTCTCCCTGCTGTTAAACATCATAAAGCAGCTGGAAACATTATCCAGAGATTCAGGGTATGGGGCCATCCACAGACTGACACCCAACCCTGTCTCATTTTCCACCTGAAGCCAGAGAGGCAATGACAGTCCTAAGTTTTTTGATGTTAGTAAAAATTGGCTGCTGTTAAACACATTGAAGATGGGGCTGGTAGGTGGTGATCTAGAGACAAGGCTGATCTAGAGACAAGGTGATCAAGGTGGTGATCTAGAGGAGAAGGCTGATCTAGAGACAATTTGTTTTTGATGAAAAACAAAACCCTATGAGCCTTTTAAGTTCAAAATTCACACTATGAGGGTGTTACTACTCTGGCCTAGCCCCCCAGGAGTGGCACAGAAGTGCCTGATGGCACTTTTGCAACACCCCCGCACCAGCGCAGGACACCCCCACACAATCGAGGACTGTGTTGTGAGGCTGGAATCTTAATCCACAGTTAGTCCAGAAGAAGTCTAGGCACAAGTTCTCTACTGTCCTGGGGTTGTCACAAAAATGCCGTAAGACATTTCTATGCTATGCACAGTATGCATCAGCCTCCCCATGTCACTGTGGGAATTGGGAGACAGATGAGTTTTGCTGCCCTAAATTGGTTAGGATCACTGCCTGAGTCTAATATACTTCCCATATTTATCCATATTTACTTGAGTCTAATACTCCATCAAATATAATGTGCACCCTATACTTATGATCAAAACACCACATTTACTTAAATTTAATTAACCATTGATTCTAATGCGCACCCTGATTTTGGAGACTACATTTGGCTGGAAAAGGTATTAGATTCAAGTAAATACAATAATCCCAATCTCAGATGGGCTAGAAATTAGAGATAGGCCTATATCCAGAGATGGGCTGGCCCCATCCCAAGATCGGGTATACCGGAAGTGGGAGGGGCCAGCCGGGGTCAGGGCTGTGTGGGCGGGGCGAGGGGCGGGACTGGGAGGGGCGAGGGGCGGGGCGACGTTGGCACCTGCGCAGTTCCTGCTTAGAAGCCGGCCACCGGAGCTCACGCAGAGCCTTCTTAGAAGCTGGCACCGGCTTCTAGGAAGGCTCTGCGCAAGCGCCGACACCAGCGCTCACGCAGAGCCTTCTTAGAAGCTGGCACCGGCTTCTAGGAAGGCTCTGCGCAAGCGCCGACGTCGGCGCTTGCACAGAGCCTGCCTAGAAGCGGGCAGGCCGCCTCTAGGAAGGCTCTGCGCGAGCGCCTATGTCAGCGCTTGTGCAGAGCCTGCCTAGAAGCCGCCTGCCCACTTCTAGGCAGGCGCGGTGGGCGCAAAACATGGCGGACCGTACCGGTCCACTATGTTTTGCGTTTCCCTGTCGCTGGCGGTACGCTAGCGGCAGGGAAACTGGAAGAAGCGGTACGGACGCGTAGGCCCATACCGGTAAGTGCCCATCATATCCTAAAGTGAAATTAAGCCCCTTGCTCCGGAGCAGTTAAGATGACTTTCCATAAAATAACACTCGAGGGTGATGTAACTGCGTGGACCTGTAACTGCTACGGATTTTGCCCAGTCTGGAGGTTTTGTGGTTGTTTCTTTTTCACCACCCTAAACTTGTACATTGGGCTATTCCAGTGAGTTGTTAGCAATAGATGGTTGCTAGAGAGGTCTGTGGTGTTACTGTGCAATACAAGAGTTCAAACTGGGACTTATAATACAAAGCATATAATTTCATCCTTTTGAGCAAGGGGCAAATAACTCAAAGGTAAGGTTCCTGCTTTGTATGCAGAAAGCCCCCCCCCCCTCCATTTTAGCCTCTGATATTTACTGAGAGGGTGGAAGAAAGATGCTGAAACCCGAAAGAGCTGCTGCCCATCAACATTAGATAATACTTCTGGCTGGACAATGAACTGTCTCAATATTAAAATAGATCTGGCTCACAGACTTATGCCAACTCGTACTTTATAAGCAATTCCGATACTGTCCTTCACTTAATGGTGAAGATGAGCTGGGAGAAAGGCACTATCAACGTATAAAATGGCTCACTCTTAATTATTTATATTTTCACTGCACTTGATACCTAATGGTGATTTATATTCCATGTTGGGGTTTTTAGTGTCATTTTTACTGCTTTTAAGAGCTGTGATCCATTTCTTGAAAAATATGGCTTTGTAGGTAACTGATGCCCTCTTCTGTTTTGTGCAAATATTGCTAGAGAAAAGCCATTTATATACATTAGCTTGCATTCAGACCATGTGGACAGCTTGGTTTATGTGTTTTTAGGTCTGATCTGCATTTTTATCAAAACACACATAAAAATGGTTTTTATCAAAAATGGTGTTTTTATCAAAACACGTGTAAAAATGGCAGAATCCACTTTAATGCAGCATGGCAGTAAAGGGGCCACTTGCAGGGAGAAAGTGGCCAAGAGGGTGGTTTATCATCTCTTTTACCTTCCAGATTTTGCATCCATTCCCAACCAGGTTTCCCAGGTTTATGTTTTCTGCACCATGGGGAAAGAGGCAAGCAGAGAAAGGGTAAATCCCAAAAACTCCTCTGTCCCCTTGCAAAATGAAATTCCACCTTTTGTAGTGGAAAAACAGTCTCAAAACATTAACTGCCAAGAAGTAGATGATTCCAAATCTGAACAGCAGTTCTGCACATAGTTCACTGATGCTAGATTATTTTTATTAACTGATTTTCTATTTTTTTCTTTAGCAAATATCTGCTAGGAGTGAGGCCTCACTGATGGCATAATCTCCTCATTAATGGCATATGCGTACTTGTCAAAGAAGCCTATCGTTTCCCAACACTGTGTACTTCTGATACCAAGCCAAAGCCTAACTTTTAAATAAGACCTTGGGACTAAAGGGCACAATCCAGAGTAAGGGCAGTGAGGAGACCCCTAGCTGGGCTGCCCCAACTATCCTGTATCCAGAACAGAAAGTTATGCTGCATTCAGAGACTCAGGAAGCCTGAGCTGCCCTAGCTGCTCCTGAGCATGCTCAATAGGCATCTAGTGAGACCTGGGGAGGGCTTGCTCCTGAGGAGACCCCCTCAGATCACACTGAACAAGGAACAGCTGTGGTGCCTGCCTTATAACAAACTCCAGCAGTTCCTGACAACCAGTTACAGCTGCAGTTCCTCTAGTGTAGGGTGGATGCTTGGAGTGGCCTGCTGTATCCTGAGGTTAGTGGGCTGCCATAGTTGTTCCATATCCTGAGGTTGAGAGGCAGGAGTTATAGTTAGGCTGGCCAAGAACTCAGATTTTTGGTCAACACTGTCATTCTTACTCAGGCCTTATTATGGACCCCTATGGGTCTACTCGTTACTATACCTGCTCCTGAGGTGGTATAACTGAAGAGCTGGAAGAGGGAATTTCTGTCTTGGAAACAGGCTCTGGATACATAGTAACTGCTCTGCCCTAGGCAATGCCAAACATGCCCTCAACATGCCTCTCCTGAGCTGCCTAGGCTGCCCCAGTTAGGGCAAAGCAGGTCCATCTCTCTTGGGGCACCCTATGTTGCCTTGCTCTGCCCCAGGCCTTTTCCAGAGTAACTAAGGTGGAGCATCTTGCAGTTGCTCCACCCTAGTGATAGATAGGGCAACCCAATTGCAACTCTGGATTGGGCTGTATGTTGCTCTAATGCAGTAGTGTCCAAACCCTGGCCCTAGGGCCAAATGTGGCCCTCTACAAGCCTGAAAGTGGCCCTTGGCAAGACCCCTGTTGGGCCACAGGCAAGCCTTGTAATGTCTCTAATACAGTCTTATATGTAAATTTATTCAAATTTGATATGTAAATCATTTTTCCACCCCAATGCTGTCAGAAAGCTGTGTCCCTCCTGCCAAAACCTTTGGACACTCCTGCTCTTGCATAAACACTGGCCACTAATTTGATACAAGCTATTCTTATTTCTTCTAGCTGAAAAATGTTCATTTGATTTGTTGTTTTGCTATGGTATTATTTAATCTGGGTCTTTGTATGTTGATTTATTGCTCTAATTTTTTTTGGTAGGGTAACTTGAGCTATTTTTTAAGATATATCAGGCCATGCATTTGAAAAATAAGATAGTATGTACATAATATGGAAAGCAGTTGTTACATTTTCAAAGACGTAAGTGGAGATGTAAGTGGTCACTAGCACATCATTAGTCACTTTAAATGTTAATCCTTCAAGAAACCGATTTAGTACTTTAGAAACCGATATGGTACAAAACCAATAACATAATTCAAATAGTCGGTGATGAAGCATGTTTTCTATCCAATCTGTCTTTTAACTTGGCAAGAAGTTAACCTGTAGTCCTGAAAGTTGAGGTGAAACCCAGCATTTTGATCCCTTTCAGCTGACAGACACCAGACAGAGCTGCCTAAATGGGGGTCTTGTTGAACTTCGCATGCCACAAAGGGACTGTGAAGCAGGACGCAAGGGAACACATGGCAATATTGCCCAGTTTCCCTCCTAGAATCCTATGGGATCCTAGGTGGAGTGAACAAATCAAGGTCTCCTTTGATAGCAGAAGACTTATGCCATTCTCTTCCCACAAAATGAATTTGCAAGAGCAGTTTGGAGGTGGTTTTGCTCATTTAACAAGCCTCCTTGATTATATTCCAATCATGGAATAGACAGGGAGTCTAGGGTCCCACTTTTGTTTTGCTGATCGTTTTTCCCAGATACTTTGCTCTACATCCATTTAACTGAGTATACTGATTTAATTCAGTTTAATTTTAGGATTTTTAACTATGTCTTTTCAGCCCTTGTCTGCCTGGTCCATATTCATGAGTAAATTCCATGGTTATCATGTCTCTGCTTTGCAGACACTGTTATTGTGTTTATTTTCAATAAGAACTCCTGGGATTTAGTGGTTTCATGAGAATGTGTGTATCCCACTGGATCCCATCTGCATAGTTCCTGTAGTATAGCAGGGAGGGCAGTAGTTAATCAAGGTTCTTCCCATTCATCTGCTCCAGTAAGGGGAAAGTGGCAACTAGATATTAGGTGCTTCCCTTGGCTTCTGTGCCCCACACTATCAGTAATTTCTGATAGAGGCATTTAATAGTTTGGGTACTTACTCCCTCACTTCCATGCTGATGTCACACCAAAAATCACAGCTCACCCACATCAAGTACTAATGTGCATCTGAACCAATAGCCATCAGCGCAGAAGTCCCTACTGCCCTCTGGTGGCTTGCACGTGTAGTACAGATTGATTCAGCTCACACAGTATTGACACAAATATGCAGATGGAGGTACTTTAGCTTACTTGCATTTCATTCCATCTACTCTTCAGTCTTTCTTCTTGTAATCCTGAGTGTACGTATTGAAGCCTGCCAGCATCATACAGCATGCACCGTGACACTAAACTAGAACAAAAAGATTATAGGCTTTATAAGGCACCGAATGAAAACATGCAATCATGCAATTGTGGATGTCAATGGCAGGCGTTTGTTGTGCCAGCTTTGTCAATCAACAGACAGTAAGAGTTCCACAATCAACAAATCACATTGCAGGGAGATTTTTATGAACTCGTAGGAAAGCCAATGCCTGGAAACCCAAATGACTGAATTTCAGACAAGGAAGTTAGCATCTTTGAATGAACCAGGGAGCTAGAAACTATCATGGGAAGGGATCCTGAAATCCACTTTTTATCACTTGGTAATATCACCGGGGCATTTTCTGTAAGAATGGATTTGTCCAATTAGCACTTTGTTCCCAACACTGACACCTTAGGTTTTAAACAAAATTACTATAAACTTTAGATCATAGAATCATAGAGTTGGAAGGGACCTAGTAGGTCATCTAGTCCAACCCCCTGCCTGCAGCAGGAAATCCCCCTAGAGCATCCCCGACAGGTGCTCGTCGAGCCTCTGCTTGAAGATCCCCAGTGAGGGAGAGTCCACCACCTCCCTTGGCAATCTCTTCCACTGCCGAACTGCCCTCATCGATCAGTGAGGTATGTATCAACATATTCTCTTCAGGAAGTTTGCTCCTCAATAGGACTTTCCAGATGGTCTTCACAGAATGCTTCTCATCTGCTCAGCAGCTTTTCCTCAGAGCCACAGTCTTTCTCCCCATATTTTTTTATCTGCCACTCCAACTGCTTTTCCCCAACTTCCACTCCAGCACACAAATGTCTCCTTTCCTCACTTTTTTATTGTTTTGCTTCCTGGATAGGCAACATGATGATCCCCCATCATCCCCCATGCTAGTGAACAATGCAGAATGAACCCAGTTTCTCCACTGCTGGCCTGTTATTTTACAAAAGATCATTCGTACAGGCTCTGCCCAATAAGCCTTTCAGATTAAGTCCTGAGAGGTGTTACAAAGCATGTGATGACAGAGTTGCATCCCCACAGTCTCATTATGACACTCCAGTTAGCAAAGGCAGCAGAATGGTGAAAGGGTTCCTTTTCACCACATCCTTTAAATATGTTAGCATTAAGACAACGTCCTTCCAGATAAGTCTTTTTAGGAACAACACATAGGCTGCAATCCTAAAGACACTTTCCTGGGAGTAAGACCCATTGTACACAGTGGGGCTTACTCCTGAGTAGACACAGGATTGTGCTAATAATGAGTTCTAATAGCAGTTAGGTTTCTAAAATTTATCCCATACTCTCATGCTTCTTTAAACCACTCACCTTATTAACATTTTGTCATCTCACTTTGCTCAGTATGTCAAGATCCATTGCTAAATACTGTGATTATAACAGACACTGTACCATAAATAAATTCTTATGTCTAACCATGCCTCTTCCTTTAACCTTCATGAACCAAGTTCTTAGTTAAGAAAAAAAACCTGCCTAAATTATTAACCAACCAACAATCTAAATTAACAGCCGGACTTTCAAAAAGCAGAAATTGAGTTTAAAGTCACCTTCACATTGAGTGTTTGGGCCCAAAATACATATAACAGCCTTGAAACTGAACAGTCCACATTTCTGTTTTAAGCCATTTGAGGCTTACCCCCAAATCCAGAGTAACTACGGGAGCATGTAAGAGACTTTACATACACCCGTAGTTACTGCACCACCTAGTGAAAACCTAAGGGAAATTCATGTTGGAATCCAGACTAAGTTGTTCTTACGTCGGAGCAAGGACTCCCCATAGTTACTCTGGCTTTTGCCGAAAGAGAATTTAAACCGCTCAATATCAACTGTCATGTGCACTGAGCTGGAACTGCAATAAAAATACATTCTCAGTTTAATAAACTTAATATATCCTATAACTACGTTCAAGCAAATTACCCGAGTTTTAAGATCCATATTTAATATATGTAAAAAAATACAAAATAGCAATGGTGCAATATTATAACTTTATTCCAAAGAAAAAGACTTACATACATCAAAAACATAAAGTAGAATGCTGTTAATAACAGACACTTCCCTAAAAGGGAATGATACAACACAGGTCCTAAAAGGAATGAATGAAGAGGAAAGTGTCTCACCCTAAGGGGGAAAACTAATCTGATCAATTTATCAAGATCAGTACTGAAAAGCTAAACTGATTCTGATTGTCAAAAGCACTTGCATCTACATTTCTCATTTAGAGTTAGTAGGTCAACTACAACCTTGCAAACAAAGTCTGGCACTGCTCCAGCATTGCTGGCAACAAAGAGGAACACTGCACTTGCCAAACACATCCAGGTTTGGACACAGCTTCTCTCACTACTAAATTCATGATAGTGTTTTGTTTCAGAATGCAACATCTGTTCTGGTTTGAGATCCAAAATGGCTTACAACAGGTAATGTATTACGAGAAATCTGTTCTATCCAAGATACTGAAAAAGAAAAAAAGCATCAAACTTTCTTCATCTAGTCAGCGCAAGTCATTCTCTACTTTTTTAACACACAAAACCTCAGGTACACATCCCTTTCAAGGAGCGAAAGGGTGGAACACTTGGAGAAAAAAAACTTATAGCACTTTGGGGGCTATTAGGTTTGTTCTACCATAGCATTTCCTTCCTTTAGAACCCTAGCCTGGGGGCCAGATGTGGCCCTCAGTGAGCCTCAATGTGGCCCCTGCATTCCCTCTAACTAGCCCTTGGGCAAACCTTGTAATCCACGCCAATACATTCTTATATGTAAATTTATGTAAATGTATTCAGCTTTGACACCTAAATTAATTTTCCAGCCCCCAACAGTGTCAGAGAGACGATGTGGCCCTCCTGCCAAAAACTTTGGAGATACTTGCGTTAGAGCAGTGTTTCTCAAAGTGGGGGTCAGGACCCCTTTGGGGGTCGCCTAGAGCTTTCCTGGGGGTCGCCTAAAGACTCCTGGTGCGGGGGGCCAGGTCATGCTTTCCAGACCTCTGGCTGTAGCTGCACGTGCACTGGGGCTGACTGACAGCCTCAGGGCCCAATCCTATGCATGCCTACTCTGAAATAAATCCCATTATAGTCAGGGGGCCTTTACTCCCATGTAAATGTGGATAGGATTGCAGCCTCAGGGCCCAATCCTATGCATGCCTACTCTGAAATAAATCCCATTATAGTTGGGGGGCCTTTACTCCCATGTAAATGTGGATAGGATTGCAGCCTCAGGGCCCAATCCTATGCATGTCTACTCTGAAATAAATCCCACTGTGTTCAATGTGTGCATAGAACACACATTTGAGTTATAAATTACAGTTATAAAGTAGCAACGAAAATAATTTTATAGTTGGGGGTCCCCACAACATGAGGAACTTATAAAGGGGTCAAGGTGTTAGGAAGATTGAAAACCACTGCTTTAGAGCTATGTGTATGGTAAGCGTTTCCAAGCAAGCAAAGGGATTTAATTCTACCAGATCTTGCCAACTGACCTAATCAACAATTTTTAGATTTTACATTTGTGCATAACATTTTGGAAACCAATCAAGTGCTAACAGACCATTTAATTTATGAGCAATTAGAACAATTATTCACTCACTATCAAATAATGTGCCTTTTCATTTATTTGGGGTTTGTACCAATATTAGCGCAGAAACTATACAACGATATTATTTTATTCATCCTTCATTTTCCTTCTGGACCAAACCAAAAGCCAGAAGAATGGTGTCAGATTCCTTATGGCCAACTGATTTACAAAAATGGCATATTAACTGCTATTGCTATTAGCTATCAAAATGCTGTGAAAGATTAACAGACAGCTAATGCAGTGGATAAGAGCACATAGCTTAGTAAGCCAAGATTTAGGAGGGCAAGCATCCAACTGCATATAGTCTTTCAATGTCATGAACTGTAGAGTATCTGCTTATATCTAATGGCTTGTTGAATTTTAAGCTCCCTTAGAACAAACATTTTTAAGCACGTTTTCCACACTGTTAAATATGTCAATCTTCACCGTGCTGCTACTCCTCTTGATTCCAAACCCTTCTACTGCACTTTACAACTCCCAGCCTTCTCTGGATCTTCTCCATCAAGCCTAATCCACTTTTTCTCAATTTCAACCTGCAAAATGAGAGCAAAAAAAAATACAGTTGAAAAGTTGCAGTCTTGCCAAGGCTGATGACCAGCAGAGACAACATAATCCCACCTTCTCCTTTATGAAGAACTAGTGAAAACGTATCCTTGTTGATACGCTTTCCAGGAGAAAAATTTTCCAGGAGAAAAATTCCCCCGTACGCCATCCTCTCACGTGCACCATCTCCCCATGCTCATCGTCACCAGTGCAACCCTTCCCTCCGAACAACATCCCCCCAGTGTACCACGCACCAAATTGGCTGGATGTTGGTCAGTCTTCTATGTTAAGTATAAGACAAAAACACATTGCACCCCTTTTCAGCCCCTTAAGGATTAAATTTCTTCACATCAGTTTTTGGTGGGTGTTGATGTCACAGATGGAACACCCTCCTCAAATTTCATGCTTCTAGGTCCAGGGGTTGGGGCACAGCATCCCTCAGTCACCGATTCTTCAATGCAAAGTATAGGGAGGAAAATGCATTGCGCCCCAGTTCACCCCCTTCCGGTTGGAATTTCTGAAAACCGGTTCTTAGTGGCTGCCTCCATTATGGAAGAAACACCCACCCCAAATTTCACTTTTCTAGGCCCAGTGGTTTTGGCTGGGCTTTGATGAGTGAGTCAGTCAGTGAGTGACTTCAGTTCAGAGAAGAAAGATATGTAGAGCCCACAACATGCACAAACGAGTTCTAGAGAATTAGCCCAGTTTGTAGTAGCTTTGTGACAAACAAAATGCAGCATGGTTTTTAGCAGATAGTTGACTTTACCAGGTGTATACCTTAAGCAGAAAATTTAATCTCCATGTTGGAAAGTGTAGTGTAGACAAATGGGAAAACTGGCTAATTTAACACATTTTTAATACTGCTTCCTCAAACCGTTCAAATAATCATAATGGGATTACATAATACAGGTGAGGCCCTATATTCACAGATTTGGTACCCCTGGATTCAATAATCATGGATCCATGACTGCTAGTTTAAAATAGAAAATCACCTAGAATGTGTGTCATATCACATTAGACCCCAAGGTATTTTCCACCTGATTTTAAAAAAGAGAACGCACACACACAGAGAGAAATTACCTGGCAGTTGAAACATGCTTTCTGAATCACATGTTTCTGGGGTTGAATGTCACTCTCAATGCCCAATGATTTCACTTCCGTTCCTGAAGCACATGCACTAGGGACAACAAACTGCACTGTGGCAAAGGGATACCAGTCAGAAGGGATTTCCTGATCTGACCCAAGTTCAAGTTTGTAAGACAGGCTATGTGGATGATCTGGACCTTGAGAACATAAAAAGAAGAGAATACTCAGGGACCTTTACACAAATAATTATAGAACTCTCTTCTATTGTAGAGTATTGAGCTTCAAAACGAGTTCCAAATATGATCTCTCCAAATCAGGTGAATGAGAAACAAAGCAGCAAATGTACTTTTAATAAAAATAAGCATATAGTGGGACAAAATATCAGAGCCCACCACCCCCAAATTCACATATGTAAAATGTCAATGATTAAGGACCAAGCTAAACATTTCAAGAAGGGAGAGTGAGTGTATCTTTAGGGCTTTGACCACAAAATAGCATGCAACAGGATGTAACAGTCTGAAACTACAGTGGGAGCCCTTATGCTGTTTAGAAAGAAAATAGTTTCTGCAGTTTTTTAAAAGAGAAGCTGTTTAAAATAAAACCATTATATAATTTAAGTGAGTGATCAGGATAAGAATTGCAGTAAGTGCTAAACACGGCTATCTCCATGGTTATTCCAGGCAGTTTTGCATGCTTGCCATACAGTCACCCCTGTAATTGCAACATCAACCCTCTAATTTCAGATCACCATCCCACTTGGGACTTTGAGGGACTTTGATTCAAGCCCAAGAGCCAAAGAGGCTTCAAATATAAATTGCACTCAGACCTTCTATTCACACAGCTCAGGAGCATTCAAGTGTCAGTTTGCATGATGCCACCATTTTGTAACCCATACTCATAGGGGGCTATCTTCAATTATTTGTTGACAGATAGCCAACATCTACTTCATGTTGCTGGGTCACATCATGACATACAAATTTTCTTTGGATTTCCTGGGAATCCTTAGGTTCACCTGCCTCAAAATGGAACTAGATAACCCATCTCTCAAGATCAGATTAGATCTAGTCTATTTGCATTTTTTATGCTCAAGAAAAAAGGCACATCAGGGTGATTCTCAACTGAAGTGGCTTCATAAAACAAAAGGTTCAAGATCTTCATATGCTCAATCCTGTTGATACTCAGGAGAAACTATTTTCTGGTTTTGATATGCTTCCATTAGACCTCTCCCCATATAAACATGAGACCATCTCACTATTCTTGCTTCACACCTACAAACTGCCACTCCCAGTATAGTGCTCTTACCATCATCATCCCCAAGGACATTTTCCAAGTACTCATGGTCCTGGTAGCACACTTACACTTTTAAATGTGTTGTCATGTCCCATACCTGAATGACATACCCAATTCTATATTGACAAGAGTTTACAGGATGTTCATCAAATAATTGAATGCTTCCAACAGTGTGGCTTTATGTGAACTTCAGCAAAAGCTCTTTAGTCCTAAGTCAGAGAACACACCTGGGTGTTGTCACAAATTTAGGAAGATTTCCAGTTCCATCTTTTGGAAAACAATCTAACAGCGTGGCTCTAGTTTCATTGGTCTTGAAAGAAGAGAGGCACACCTGAACAGGCTGGATCTGGCTCAGCTCTTGCGAATGCTCACATCATGTTAGGCTACAAGGACTAAGAATTAGTATCAGTATACTGAAGCAACAAGTTTCAGTCAAAGCATCTTTTCAAGGGCATCCTCAGCCACTTCCCCAAAGGCTATGGGATTGTCTATAAGACCGGAGGGGGGGGGGGAGGGAACCATCCTCAGGATTATTGCAATTCTGTAAGAGAGTAGCTACATCCATTGCTGCCCCTTATACTGGAAGCTGCATGGAAAGCAACTTGGAAATTGCTATATAACTGTCGGGGCCACAGTTTGTTCGTTTATTTCTTTAAAAAAATTATATCCCGCCTTTCTGGGGCAAATTAGCCCGACTCAAGGCAGCTGACATAAAACATAATTAAAAACATAAACAGAACAATTTGATAAAAACAATTAAAACATACAAACTAAAAATATATAGATTAAAAACGATAAAACAAGAGCCCTCCAACCTCTGCCCCCTTAAAAAGCTTTTTTAAAATAAAAAAATAAAATGTCCCTCTGGGCGAGTCCAGGGAGTGGGTGCCCATAGCAGAGAGGAGAGAGGGGCCGAGGAAAACCCCCAGGAGCCAATCCAGGCATCCTCCAGAGTGACCCAGCCACCAACGGTGCACCCCTGAGGCATGCCCAGTGAGCCAGCCCCCTCCAGACGTCCGTGAAGCTGGGTGAGCAGCGACTGGGGGCTGTCCCAGTCTAGGCAAGTGCACCTGAGCAAGCCAGGGAGGCATCTGGGGAGACTCGCGCTGGGAAGAGGCTGGGGAAGAGAGGGTCCAGGGGCAACAGGCAGGACCTTGGAAGCTGAAACGGGGGATATGGGGGAGGAGGCATCACTTGGGGGGGAACCAGGTATAGCTGGGATAGGAGGCATGGGGAGCACAGCTGGAACAGAGAGATGTTCACGACTCACATGGTGGGGAGAGGATTAAGAGAGCCAGAGAGGACCAGGGAAGTCCACCCAGAGAGGGGAAAAGCAATAAAGGAGGAAAAAGACGCCAAAGATGAGGAGGAAGACAAGAGACCAGAGGTTTGCCTAGTAGCATGGTGAAAACAGCTCCGGAAGAGGAGGGCTAGGGTGACGAAACCCCCTTCCTTCCACTGTCTCTGAGGCGTCCTAACCTTCTTCCTGCAGGTCTTTCCTGGGTGGACCCCTTTCCTAGGTCCCTGAAAGGGAGGCGGGAGCAAAAGGGCAGCAGGGCTGAGGCACAATAACTTTATAATGTCTGTTATTAACTGTAAGATACTGTAAGACAGACACCTTTGTCTCAGCCAAAACAGTCTTTGGGGGATGGGCATTGCAGTGAGTGGTGCAGGGTAATTCCTGCCCTTGGAGATGCAAGGCTTTCTACAATTTTTTTTTACAAACCAGGAAATTGCCATACATAAAATCATAAGAGTAAATTCCTGGGATATTATAGAACTATGAACAAACCACTGGGAATACTATCAGTGTTTCAGTAGCCTCTGCCCTCAGCCTCTGCCCCAGGGGTCTATCCTGGGACCGGTGCTTTTCAACCTGTTCATAAATGACCTAGACATAGGGTTAAGCAGTGAGGTTTGCAGAATTCCTTTCTCCATAAGTCTCCAACACCATTCATTATGTGCTGAATTAAATGATCATCATTCAGGTCATCATAATTTCAAAGCTAGAATACAGACAGGTACACCAATCACACGGAAAATACTTGAGCACTACTGGTTCACGAGACAGACAGCACCACATGAGGTTTCTCACTCCCTGATCACCAAGTGCTATCATACTAACTGTCATTGCAATAATATGTAATCCTCATTCTAACTGGAGAAGGTGTCTTCTCTGAAAAACTGCAAGTCCTTTTAAGGGGAAAAGGTTAGATAGTTGACACACACACACCCAAATAAGATCTCAAACTGCTTCCTATTCTCAAGTTCAACCAAATTAAAAAAAAGGCAATAGTATCCACGATAAAAGGCTGAAATGCTTTACTGCAAGGAATGCTGCTTGAATGAAACTGAAAAGAAATGAACTGGCAATCTTCTATGTCCATATAGATATTCCAGCACCAATGCAAACTGAATGCAATGCTAGCAACAGATATTCTAACAGAACTCTAGATATCCATTTCCCAAGGGAACCTAGCATGTCTACTACAACACTTGAACCGCAAAATCACAAGTAAAATTTGGCAAATAAAGCCATCCATCTGTAAAACAAAGCACCTCTCTGATGTAAGATTTGAGATGTAAGATTGCTCCTCTCTTTTGGCAGAAATATGCTATTTCAGTACATGCTATTCAGCGTTTGTACTGTGAGACAGTGTCCGCTTGTGCATTGGAGTTCTTCCAATCCATGATGGACACAACATGGGGAAACCTGGCCAGCCTGTCACAGAGGATGTTGCCTTTCCCAAATTCTAGTTGTGGAATACTGAAAAACTGTTACCTAAATTTTCTTATTTTGCACAAATATTTATTAGACTCTGGAAATATTTTTCCCTCATAAGGCTCAATGCAGATGTGAGCAGATAACTGGTACCCATAGAGGTTCCAGGAACAGAAGTTTCATAGATGGCAAGACTCAGCCTGTATTATTTACTATTTTCCTAACACTGCACTGAATATATAGCAAAGTTCAAAAATAGAAAGACAGATTTTTTGCATCACAGAATCTGAAGTCATTAAAAAATATAAAAGACAAATAATTGTGAAAGCTACCACACTTTAAAGAACATATTATTACTTATATATTTTCCTCTGTTGGAAAAATAGCTTCTGAAGAACTAATTTAATTGGGGAACTGTCATGGGAAAATTGTCATTGGGGCTTTACGGTGCCAATCCAAATTGATCACAAGGCATGGCTGGTTTTGATCTAAAAAGAAGGAAATCTGTTTGACCTCCTAGTTTCTGTAGTTTAGCTCCAAGGTTGGAGCTTCTTCAGAACAGAATTACTGTACTTCTCAACACCAGGTATTAAATTGTTTAGAACCATTTTGCAAACTTTTAAAGTATGTATACTTTTAAAAAAATCTTGGTTAATTTGACATCTGAAAATGCAATATCAAATCTACATGCATGTCCTAGCTGAGTATATTCAGAACAAACTGTGCATTCTTATACTTTATGCGTCCATATATATCAAATGCATTATAAATTAAATTATATCAAATTTATATCAAATGCATTATAAATTAAAATGAATTCTTAACTTGAGTTTCTCTCTTAAGAAGATATCAATCCCTTCTAAAAGAAAACACAGCAGTCTACTGTATCACTTTACTCATAGCAACTCTCATTTAGGCTGGTGCACAAGAAAGTTTGATCTGTTAAGAATCATCTTTGCTCTCCTACTAAGTCCTACTAACTGCACCCATATAAAAGGGAACAAATACTGTACATACAGTTCAAGCAATGATGCTCAAATGCATAGCTTAATATCATGAACTATGAACTCCAAATGATTAAATTTGGCTACTGAACCTGAGATGCCATGCTGTTAAACCAAGGAGAGAAAATGTAAGCATTTTTCAGCACAGAATAAAATTACATAAAGCAAATATTTACTTGAGTTTTTATCTGGAAGTCTGTCAATCTTCCACACAATTGCTCTATAGGCACTTTCATATTTGGCTGTTCCAATTGAGACTTGTATTACAGGATCAGATTCAATCTCAGTTAAAGAGCCAAGACAAGTCCTTCTGTTCATTTTTGCTTTTAGTGACTTCTGTCTTTGGAGGTTCATGGTCCAAAGGGTTTTTATCCACTGTGGAGGGACAGGGAAGTGTATCATAATACTTTCACAGTGTTTCGGGGAATGTGAATGCATTGAAGCCAAAACAGAAGAGGACATGTTTATAAAAGCCTGAAGTTCAACATAAGCTCCCTGAACTACCACCAAGGCCTTGACAGAAAATGGAAGATCAGGTTCATTGAACTGTGTCTTGAAACGCATCAGTTCTACCCTACAACCTTCTGGGGGTGTAAATTTAATTATCCTGGATTGCTCAAACTCTTGTTTTTTAACACACTGATGGAAATGATAGTCAAGGATTTCAATCAATATCTTCCCAGTGTCCTTCTCAAAGTAATGTTCATCGCTCCTCTGAAGCTCCAAATCATTTAGTGTCAAAAACCACTCATAGTTTCCATTCACAAAACTCAAGCAATAAATATGGGTGATGACAGCACTTTCAACTAGTTTTCCTTCTGCTTTAGTGATCCTCCCCCAGAAGCTGTCCACAATCTCCAGGATCATTTCTTGTTCTTCATAATGTCTCTTTGGCTTTGAAGGAGCAGGAAGCTTCATTAGTTCTTCTTCAACTACCAACAGGAAGTCAGTGAAGTCATCATAATTGGTTGTCCCCAGCTTCAGCATCTGTTCTGTCTCTGGTTCATGAACAATTTCTGCTTTCGGGTGATATTTCTTTTTCTCTGTGTATGACACATGCTCAATCTTCACTGTATGGATTTTTCCAGAGATGTTGCAGTTCTCTAACTTAGGTTCTGAAAGTTTGAAAAATGGCTGCAGCTGGAATTCTTTGAAAGGTTTCTCAAGGCCCTTCTCATAGTACATTTGTAGGATTCCTCCTGGCAAGACTTTAAGATATATAGGTCCCCACTGCCTTGAAGACATCATATTCTTCTTTTCCGGAATCCTGAGCATGAAAGGCCAGCCATTTCTTCTCCAGTTTCTGAAGAGACTATGTGGAATGAAAGAGATACCATCTCCTGTATACATGCATGACACAGCCGACAGTGTTCTTTCTTTGTCTGAAACATCCATTTGCAAGTGCTCAAGCCTCTCACAAACATAACCAAATGAGCCTTGATTGAGGCTTTTCTGATTAGATGATGATTCCTTTTCTTTGGTATAGCAACAACTTTTTTCAAAGTTTACATCACCTGTCCCTACACGGAATGTATCTGACATACCAGATAGATCTTTTGACCAAAATGGACTAGAAAAAGCACAGTCACTCTGAACATATTGAAAGAAGGTTTGTGAATCTAGGGAATCTTCCAATGCATTTGAGCTGTCTTGTTGAGCTGATTTTGCACCATCTGTTGGCTTAGAGATAGTGAACTTTGAGTAATGCTCAGTCTGAGATGTATTTGTAAGTTTTCTAGAGGAAGATTCAGCTACGGGGAGAAAGTTACTGTTCGACGACAATTCTGGGATAGGATACAAAGAGTGAATTCCTGGTTTGGAAAAGCAAGGGCTTATAGGATATTCTTTGGTGGGTGTACTGAGTGGAGAATTACTAGGAGGTCCAGGGCTAATATAATAGTCCATTACAGGAGAAGAAAGAGGAGTACTGTTCATAGAAAATGACTGGTTAGAATTATGTAAAAGGAGTTTAAGCCCATTTGCTTTGCAGGCATTATGACTTCCATCCACTTTCTGAGGAGACTGGAAGGCAGATTCATCTTCAAAAGTAACCCAGTTCGCAGGATTTGTGGTAAACATCTTGTCTCAGCAAGCTGGAGAACGCCAGTGAAGTTTCACTAACAAGTCATCTATTTAAGAGAAAATGCACAGTGTAAGAAAACACACTTACAGTATTCTCTTCCCTAAGAAGAGAAATTCCCTAAATCTGCATTACACATTTAAGCTTGAAATTAGTATTTCACAGCTTCCTCCTTGTCCATCTCTCTGGAAATAGGTTCCAGAACACTATGGCCTACACAGTATGCATGGGGGAGTGTTGAGCAATGGAGGGTGTTGCACAGTGGGGAAGGGGGCTGCCTAATGGAAGGGTGGCATACGGGGGTATTTTATGGGTACATTTCACTAGTGCTATATAAATTACAAGAGGAGGCCTGTAACAACATGTGTGTGTGTGTGTGTGTGTGTGTGTGTGTGTGTGGTGTGTGTGTGTGTGTGTGTGTGAGAGAGAGAGAGAGAGAGAGAGAGAGAGAGAGAGAGAGAGAGAGAGAGAGAGAGAGAGAGAGAAAGAAATAAATTTTAAAAATTATAGATATCTTCCTTGGATTGTTGTTAAGTCTCACTGACCACAATGAAGCTTCCTTAGTACTGACAATGCACTAAAATCAGGCCATCTCAAAGATTCTGCTATAGGTGGACGCTTGTTATCCATACTGTTCCTAGAATTTTCACAAATACCTAATTCCAAGTGAAATCAAATCACATGGATTACAAGGCCAACTGAGCTCCAAACACGACCAGAGCTTTGTTCCAGTTGCATCTGGAGCTGTTCCAACATCCCAAAAGCCTCTGACGCCACTTTTTTAAGGCCTGTGGAGGCTGCATGCAGCATTTATGTGCTCCAAATGGCCACTGAAAGTCCCAGAAAGGCACTTTGTTTTTCAGCCAAAATTCTGAAATACCCTTTTGGGATTTCAAAAGCCCATTCTGAGGACCATAAAAGCTGCATTGTCTTCCAAGACTGTCACAGGCCTGCTTTACCTTTTTAAGGTAATAGACACACACACCCTTGGGGGGAGGGGCAGTGGGTGCATTCAGGGGTGGCTGGTGGAGGGTTTCTCTAGAGTAGGGAAAGTAGGTAAGAGGGAGGTTTCTGGGGGGAGGGGGTGAATGCAGGTCTGGTGGGGGTTTTCTTTGGGGTAGTGGGCACAGGCAGGGCCAGGGGAGTTGGTGGAGATGGCTGAGGATAGTGGTTGCTACAGACAGCAGGGGAGGCTAGTGGGGGGTTTCTGGGGGGAGGGGGCTTTAGGATTTCTCTGGGGGAAATGGGCTTTAGGATTGGCCTCTCAGGCTGTAATCCTGGCCAGTTTACCTGGGAGTAAGCCCCATTGTTTTTAATGGGGCTTACTTCTGAGTAGGCATGCATAGGATTGGCCTCTCAGGCTGCAATCCCAGCCAGTTTACCTGAGAGTAAGCCCTACTGGCCATTATGGGACTTACTTCTGAATAAGCAGGCTGTGGATTGGGCTCTGGGACTGCAGTCCTCTGCACTTACCTGGGAGTAAGCCCCATTGGCCATCATGGGACTTACTTCTGAGTAAGTAGGCTGTGGATTGGGCTCTGAAGCTGCAGCCCTCTGCACTTACCTGGGAGTAAGCCCCATTGGTCATCATGGGACTTACTTCTGAGTAAGCAGGCTGTGAATTGGGCTCTGGGGCTGCAGTCCTCTGCACTTACCTGGGAGTAAGCCCCATTGGCCATCATGGGACTTACTTCTGAGTAGGCAAGCAGTGCAGTGGCTCTGGGGTGGTCGCGGGAGAGGTGCGTGCCAGCCTCAAGCCCCTAGTGGCTGGCGGGGCTAAGGGAAATGCACGCGCAAGATTAAAATTTAAAGGGCCAGCGCTGAAGCTGCCCAAATTCCAGAGCCCAGAGAGGCTCTCTCCCCTCCCGGAGCAAGGCGAGTTTTGGAGGAGACCTCCAGAAAATAGAGGAGGTCTGGCAAGTCTGCCAGTAGGAGCATATCTGCCATTTGTCCCGCCTCCAGGCATCACTGATGTGCACCCAGGGCCTGTGACAAACTATAAGCACCTTTCAAAAGGTTACAAATCACATTCCCGCTCCCATGCATGAGGCACCGGGCCTCATGAACTGAACCAAATCAGTTCATTCTTTTAGGTCCAGCAGTTGGGGCTGGATGTTGATCCGTCAGATTTCAATGTTAAGTATAGGGACAAAAACACATTGCACCCCTTTTCACCACCTTAGGGGTTAAATTTCTAAACATCACTTCTTAATTGGTGGTCATCAGTGATGGGCCCGACGTGGCCCAACAACCAGTTCCCCGGAAGTGGGCGGGGGCAGGCCAGGTCAGGGGGCGGGGCCAGGGTCAGCGGTGGGGCCGGAGCCGGGGCCAGGGAGGGCACGCCACCTTAACCCTTAGTTTACCAAAAAAATTGTATCACTTGTGACCGCATCAATCAGTATTAAGCCCCTGAGTTCAGTGCAATTTATTCCTATGCATTACACTTTGTTGTGCTCTCAGATGGAATGTGTGCAGGGGTGCCACAAATAAGAACATAAAAGCATAAGAAAAGCCTCCACTGGATCACACCAAAGACCCATCTAGTCTAGCTTCCTGAATCACACAGAGGCCCACCAGCTGCCTCAGGGAGCACATATGACACTTGCATCCAGGTGCCTAAGTACCAGCAGACACTACCACAAGTTCCACTGGTGGTACTCATACCACTGGTTGAGAAACACTGATCTACAGTTTAGGACCAGAGTCTGTGGTGTCCCCTCTGCAGGCTGAGGTTTGCCTCTAAGCCACTACTTAAGGCTACAATCCTGTCCACACTTTCCTGTAACTAAGCTTCATTGACTATAATAGGACTTCTGAGTAGTCAAGCAAAGGACTGAGCTCTTAGTAACCAGCCTCTGGCTGCAATCCTATTCACTTTCCTGAGAGTAAACTCCACACACTCTAATGGGACTTTTGCGATCATGCTTTGCGACATCATGCTTTGCGAACTGCACAAGGAAATAACTTCTGAAAACTTGCTAGAAATAAGGTTTTTAATCAAAATAAGATGTTTAGCAAGGACAGACTTCCTGAATAGCATCATCCAAAGCTTCAGGGCATAAAGAAGCTCCTCACCCTCCCTTGAAAGTATTGAGCTTTGAGACATTTATATAGTGATCCAAACACCCTCCCATCTCAGCAGTGTAGTGTCTGAGTGTGCTGTGGAATGATTGCAATGCCTTGTCTGAATGATGGTAATGGGAAGTCTATTTGTATTTTAAAATTGAAAAATAATCTTAGCGAGCGAGCGAGGGAGGGAGGCAGCCCCCTCAGAAGGAGAGGGAGTTTCAGAAGTGGAGGAAGGAGGAGGGAGTGGAGTTTCACCTCTGGGAAGACAGACCCAGGGACCCTTTAAGAGAAATTCAAACACAGTTGCATGCAATTCTTAGCTAATGGTTCTCCCCCTCTTAGCTACCGGTTCGCTAACGTGTTCCAAATTAACAACCAGTTCCCAAATTAACAACCAGTTCTACAGAACCGGTGAGAGCCAGTTGCAGCCCACCTGTGGTGGTCATGTCTCCTAAGGCAGGGCTGGTCTGCTAGAAGCAGGGGTCAGGGAACTTTTTTACCTTTTACCCCAAAATATATTTAGATACGCCGACGTTACCCCCTTGATTTGAAAGGAAAATCCAGACTTTTTTATTTTAAAATGCAGGACAAAATGTACAATGTCCAACATTTTGTCCTACTTTTTTTTAAAAAAGGAGAAAGCACCACTGAATTAATGGGCTTACTCCTGAGTAGACACATGGGAATGGGTGCTTACCTTGGCTGGGGAGGCTGTTGGGGAGGCTCAGGCTACAGTTGGGGGCAGCTGAGACTGAGTTCAGCCGTCCAAACAGGCACTGTGGAAAGAATGACTGCGTATGCACACGCAGTCTTTCCCTGCCTCCCTGCCTAAAGGTTCCCATGGAGAGGCTTCTCCGTGGGTGGAGTATCCTCTCCTGACCTTGCCAGCACATGTCTCCAATTAGGAAAGGGAAAGTGCCAGTGAGGTCAGGAGAGGACACTCCACCCATGGAGAAGCCTCTCTGTGGGAACCTTTAGGCAGGAAGGCAGGGAAAGGCTACACATGAATTGAAATTCTTGGGGGAAATGGATAGTCACGCTGCCGAGACACAGCCAGGCATGCATATAGATTCATATGCATATAGATTCATATGCATGCCCAACTGTGTCTCGGCAGCGCAACCATCCATTACACCCAGGAATTTCATTTTTACCCCATTTGGGGTAATTTACCCCTGTTTCCTGAGCATTGTGCTAGAGGACTCCTTTAAGTGCTTCTTCCCCTCCTCACAGCAGGAGGGCTCTGTCAGAGGACTGTAGCCTCAGAGACCAATCCTATGCCTGTCTACTCAGCAATAAGTCCCATTGTAGTCAGTAGAGCTTACTCCCAGGAAAGCGTGTACAGGACTGCAGCCTCAGAGCTTTTTTAAAAGGATAGAAAGTTCATATATATGTGTTAACTAAGGATAAAATGCCAATCTTAACTTGGAATTTCCTACTGGCTTGATTTACATTCCAAATATTGCTCAAGTTCAACTTCTGGCTACACTCTGAAATCAGACAGACTATTTTTATCCTCCTCCCTAACCACAACTATTTATATTGAATAATACCCTTTTTCCCATTAAGACATACAAAAACAGAAAAACACTAAGTTAAAAAAACCCAACATCTCAGTGGTTATATCCTTGAAGCTATTAAATTTTTCAAGATTTATTTACTATATTATGTTTTCATTACAATTTAAGTGATTTTAAGTTAAATCTAAGAACGTCAAATTTCAAACATGGTTTTATTTTAGTACAGAGGAAAAAAATCACTAGTACTTTTCAGTTAAATGAATCTAAAAGTGGAGTTATACGTACTGCAGATACAAACCACAGAAGCCAAACAAAAAGGACTTCCCAACTTTCATTTAAAAGAAGTCTGAAAACACCTGTGTGAATCCCAGATTCAGAATAAATCAAATTTTCTCCAATTTAAAAGATAGTTTCCTCCTCTGTCATAAAGGGAAGAAACATACAGTAACCAGGTGGTACCTGTGGCAACTCCCTTCACCAAGGTTAAAAAAAAACATTTTACAGTGCTTTTTAAACAAGGGATAAGGTACAGAGGGAAAAAAGGTTGTAAATTTTCTTCATCCCAGAACTGCAAACGCCCTCTAATTAGAATGCAACCCCAAATTTGGCTCTAAGAATCTCATATTTAAAAAATACAAATTAAGCAAATATAGAGACACCCCTTTAATTTAAACAATATTGCCACTGTATTTATTGCCACAAATTCAGCTTATCTTCCAAAAGGGTTTGTGCTTTCTGTGCAGAGACAAAATTTCACCAACTTATTTAAAAGAGTTCAGACCGCTCAGGCTAACAGGATAAAAACATGACAAGAATGTAACTGCCTTTCATAACATGGAAGGGCTGGCAGCCTGCTTGCCAGACATCCAGAATGAGCTCAAAATTGAGCCACAAGCTGTTCTCAACAAACCAAGTTCTTGCAAATATAGGCACTAATTAACCAATCTTTTACCCATGATTTTCTAGGGAGAGCACATCTATAATAATAATATGTTACCTCTTCAAGCAAGTTACATAGTTGTGTATAACTTGCACCAAGAAGCAACATAAAATTGAAGTTGTAGTACAGTACTTATCCTTTATTTCTTGGCTCATATGAGCAGCCTTGGATGCACTGTACTGTACACCCAAGGAGAGAGTTATCAACTGAACATCCTCTTTCTCATCAAAGCCATACTCTTCAAGACATGACAGGTTTGGCAAGAAGAACTGTAATTTGCAGCAGACAAGCTACACGCAAGGCTGCCACCAACTGAATATTCCTGCTGAAAATAGGGAAAATAAGGACAATTATTAATTGATGGTTTGCATAAATCCAAGAAAGCTGACTTCAACATAAACTGGCAACTCGGTAGGAATACTGGTTAGGAGGAAATGAAGAACAGTAATTCTTTCCAGCCTTTCTGGCTGCATTTTAACCATCATGAATATGGGTTTGCAGTGGAAAATGCTGACAATTTGAAGAAGTCAAACACACAAACAGGCCTGCCCTAAAACCTCTGTCCTTTCTATGTTAGCAGAACTGAAGTTAAGCACTGTCTTCTGTTTACAATTTGTTAAACAACTCATGCTGCAATCCTAGCTCCATTTAGACCAGTATATGTCCTGGCACAAGTTCTGTGCTGGCCTGTAGGCCACAAAAGTTTTGTAAGACACTTCTGTGCCACACTTGGGGAGATCAGGCCAGTGTACAGACATGCAGTCTCCCCACACCATCACAGGAACAAGAAGATAGGTGAGTTATGCCAGCCTAAACTGGCTAGGATTATGCCCTCGTGTCTTCAAAAAGTTGTTATTGAAATATTAAGAATTCAACATCTTTCATAGCTACCAACCTTAACAGCCCAAGGGCTTTGCACCATACAAGAGCCTGACCCAGATATTTGTCCCTTGCTGTTCAGAAGGTTACCTCATAGAGCCATATAATTCTGCATCCGGTGGCTCACAATATAGGCTGTCCTCATTACTAATGGAGGTTAATGATACCTCACAGATAAGAAAATCCATGGGTTTGGGGGGCTCTATAATCCAGAGATGAGGATCAAGGAGGCTATGCACTGCATCACTAGTACTTAGAATGCCCTCAAACACCTACTAGGAGGTCTTAAAAAGTTACTTCCAGTTTTTCATCAAGTGATATTTTTAAGGCTTTCAGAGAGCCGAGGAGGGCTTCTGTTGAAAACTGAAAGTGACCTAATGCCTGCCAGAGGTCTGAGAAGGCATTCTGAGGGCTGGAGTAGGCCATGCGCAGGGAAAAATTGCTCTACTTACCTCTGCAGAGTCCATGTGGGTTTTACCATGGATGGTAAAATCCATTTGTCCCAAAGCCACAGATACAGCAGGCCCACCCCTACAATAACATGAGATGTGCTAATATTTTGAACTGAACACTGGTAGTCCCCGAGTTACAAGCAGCCAGACTGGCACTTTTATGCAGATGTAATTATGGATAACTACATAGACACTTTCATATGCTGTCGTGATATCACTGTTCCACAATATGCCTATTACAAACCTCTTACAAACTGGTTATTAAGCAGAAGATTCAAGATGGAAAAAGCACTGTGAAAAAGAAAAGCTCAGTAAGGAGAACATATTTTTGGTTCAACCAGGAGGCAGTTCCATAACAATGGCACCACCATGCAGAAGGCCCTACTCCTCATCACTACCAACATGGCTTATAACAGGCAATATACACAGCAAGATCCCATCAGTTCACCTAATGCTGGAAAAACTCAGATTTATTCACTGATACCACAATAACGAAATTGAACCTCCATGTATAGAGGAAGAATACCTCTATATAATAACTTCTAGGGATGAACAACTAAGGAACACAACTCCATTCAGGGCAAGCTTCCCTGAAGCATTTGGCTGGCATTTGCTGGAAACAGCGCTCTAGACAAGGAAGAAGTGGTAAGGCTACAAAAGTTATGAACAAGGAATATATTGAGTCTGAAGCCTCGATAGCATTACTTCAAAATCATTTCCCCTTGAATTAGCTTCTCCGCTCCCACCCGAAAAAAAATTTCCTGACCCAAAAATTTGTTCCCAAAGTTTAGATATCCTGTTCCAAAAATGAGGTCTTGGTTATTTTCCCACTCTGTTGTTTGCTCCGTCTCAAATTTTCCTCATTAAACCTTTTAATACTTCTGTGCCATTACTGTCAGGGGAGTCCAAAAAAGGTCTATCGTTTTCCTTTAAAAATTGCCAGTTGTTTTTATTTCCAGCCCTTTTCAAAATAGGAGGAGCACACTGTACATACCCACAATCCTAAATGCCAAAGCAAGGAAGTAGGAGTAAAACTCACAAGGAAAGTTGGCATAGTTGCAAAATAAGGGAAAGGAGGCTGAATTCTTGGACCCTGAGATGGAAAGAAGCCTTCCAATACAAGCCCTTCACTTGAAAGCAGGATTCGCTAGTTGTAAACAATTCCTGACAGGTAGTTATTTTATCACATTTTTAGACCACCGTTCTTCCAAGAAGCATGGAGCAGTGTTCATGGTTGCCCCCCATCTTGTGTTCTCCCAACAACTCTGTGAGGTAGGTCAGGCTGAGAGGGAGTGACTAGTCTAGGCCACTCAAAAAGCTTAATAGCCCAGAGATTTGAACCTGGATCTTACACGTCTATGTCCATTTAACAGAACTACTTTATCTCCATTTAACTACTGCTCATAAAAATTTACAAACTAGTATACAGTATTCCCACAATTTTTTAAAAACAATTATATATAGGGAAATTCCTTAAAAAGAAGTAGCATTTGGTATACAGTCAACATTTTTCAGAGTTCAATGATGAACACACCAAACAAAATCATGATTTCTATTCCAGGTGTACTAAACTTTTTCAACTGATGGATCCCTTGACCTATTTGGCTACAATTTACCATTAGGGTTTCAGTCCTATACACTCTATAGGGGTGTCCAACATGCGGTCCAGGGGCTATATGTGGCCCAGGAAGAGGGTGGATGCAGCCCTCCTGCAAAGCTGGTCACCACCGCTGGAAAAACCGGCTTTGTGGCAGCAGCCATTTTCAAATTTCACATGCTTCTCTGCACACTGCCCTGGGCGGCTGCCACAAAGCTGGTCTGGGCTGCCTGGCTCCTCCCGCTACCTGCCTCCTGGCACTCAGAGCGCTTCAGGCCCCTGCAGACCTTGCAGGCCACCCGCATCACCAAAAAGCAGCCTCAGCCTCTATCCCACCTGCTGCCCACTGCCCTTGAGACCTACTCAGAAGTAAGCCCCGTTAAAGTCAATGAGGCTTTGCAGTCTGAGAGCCCAATGATGCATAGGATGGGCTGTGATCCTCTCCAAGCTTAACCTTGGAGATATGCTGCAACCCTAACCATGTCTACTCAGAAGTAATGCCCATTGTACCCAACGGGTCTTAACTTACAGGAAAAGTGTGTTCAGGATTGCAGCATATCTCCAAGTTTAAGCTTGGAGAGGATCACAGCCCATCCTATGCATCATGCCTCCTCAGAAGTAAGCCCCAATAAAGTCAATGAGGCTTACTCCCAAGTTGCAGTCTGGATACTCAGCAGAAAACCCCATGATAATGAGACTTAGGGCGCAATCCAGAGTAACTACGGGGAGTCATTGCTCCGGTGTAAGAACAATTTACTCTGGATTGCAATATGAGATTCCCATAGGTTTTCACTAGGTGGTACCATAACTATGGGTGCACATATTGTCTCTTACGTGCTCTCGTAGTTACTCTGGATTGTAGGGTTACTCCAAGGTTTAACTTGGAGAGGATCGCTGCCCATCCTATGCATCATGCCTACTCAGAAGTAAGCCCCATTAAAATCAATGAGACTTTCTCCAAGGTTTAAAAAACGTAGGACAAAATATAGGACATCCTACATTTTGTCCTACATTTTTAAATAGTTGTTAGTATTTTTGTGCGGCCCAAACTAACTCGTCTTCTTCTAATGCGGCCCAGGGAAGCTAAAAGGTTGGACACCCCTGCTATAGGGTGATGTGTTCTTTGCAAGGATTCTACCACTTGCCTGGTTTCTGTGGGTCCCTGGAGAGCTATGGTCAGGGTGAACTGATATCATAACTGCAAGAGGATCCCAAATATAGGACATCCCCTCAAAAAGTTTCAGGACATTATAAAAGTTAAACACACTTGCATATAGATTTTATGTGGATAATTTAAAGAGTATATTACATAAGTACATAACAATAGCCTCCACTGGATCAGACCAAAGGGCCATCTAGTCCAGCTTCCTGTATCACAGAATGGTCCACCAGATACCGTACTTCAGGGAGCACAGAAAACACCTGCATCCACATGCCCCCATTGCATATGGCATTTTGAGGTTGTCCAGAATCTATGCACACCCTTCATGGCTTGTTACCCATGATGGTTCTTTCCAATAGGAAACGATAAAATTTAAAACTATACTATGTAAAATTTATCTGTACTGTATATATAAAATTGAAAAGTCACTGACTGACTGCCTGACTCATGAACGGCAGGCCAAGACTGCTGGACCTAGAAGCATGAAATTTGGGGAGGGTGTTCCTTCTGTAATGGAGACAACCACGAAGAACCGGTTTTCGGAAATTCCAACCAGAAGAGGGTGAAATGGGATGCAACAGATTTTCCTTCCTATACTTTACATTGAAGAGTCCCTGACTGATGGATGTTCTGTCCCAACCCCTGGATCCAGAAGCATGAAATTTGGGGAGGGTGTTCCTTCTGTGACATCAACACCCACCAAGAACCGATGTGGAGAAATATAACCCTTAAGATGCTGAAAGGGGGTGCAACATGTTTCTGTCCTACACTTAACATTGAAGACTGACTGATCAACATCCAGCCAATTTGGTGCCTGATGCGTTGGAAGGAATGTTGCGCATAGGGGGACGATAATGCGCAATGGGGGAGTATTTTAATCCTGCAACAAGGGTACATTTCGCTAGTTACGTATATAACGCATACATTATGAGAAGGCTATGTAGTGCCTGAAGGAGCTACTCACAGGGAAAAACATTAGGAGGACCTTTAAGTTCTTTCCCAAGACACAAGGCTATACAAAGAGGAAACCTCTTGGAAAAAGAGGACCTCTGGTCAGCCTGGCCATGGCTCAAAGTTGGTGAACCTTGGCTCTATCCTGTTCAAACTAATTTAAAGCCTGAACCTTGACTGACAATTCAGATCTTTTTTTGGCAACTACCAGAACAGAGACTGGCAAGGGTTGCTATTCCTGATAGTAATCAAACCTGAAAGGTGGAGGAAATGAGAATTCGATGCACAGTGTAGATCAGCTGGGAAATTATGGAATGAAGGGGTAGCCATCAGTCATGCAGAAGAGAAAGCAAGAGAGAAAGATTCCCCCGCACTCTGCTGGAAAAGTCATAACAAGTCTTGTTCAATGAGAGCATGCTTAACACAGGTTGAGCACATGCAGTGCAACCTCACTTATGTGTACTTAGCACTACCATTACTACAGTAGTACTGTACTATTACGAGTCTTTTTAGACCACTTTTCAACAGTAGTTGAAAACATTGAAGACTGACTGATCAACATCCAGCCAGTTTGGACAAAACAGTGCACATAATAAATATTTATATTAAGTATTTACATTTTGATACCATCCTTCCTCCAAGGAGTTCAGCGATAGCAATAGCACACAGTCCTTCACTCCTCACAACAGTCCTGTGAGGTAGGCAAGAATGAGAGACTAGTCCAAGATCTTCCTCCACTTCTACAGTCCTCATAACAATCCTGTGAGTTAGGTGAGGCTGAGAGTGCCTGGCCCACTTCCTCCCTCATGAAAACCAAGCAAGGTAGGCAAGGCTAAGAGTGAGAGAATAGTCCAAGGTCTTCCTCCCTCACAACAACCCTGCAAGGTAGGCAAGAGAAAGACGCTAGTCCAAGGACTCCCTCCCCTCCTGCAGACCTCACAACAACGCTGCAAGGTAGGCAAGGCTAAGAGTGGGAGACTAGTCCAAGGTCTTTCTCCCTCACCACAACCCTGCAAGGTAGGCAAGGCTAAGAGGGGGAGACTGGTCCAAGGTCTTTCTCCCTCACCACAACCCTGCAAGGTAGGTGAGGCTAAGAGGGGAGACTGGTCCAAGGTCTTTCTCCCTCACCACAACCTTGCAAGGTAGGCGAGGCTAAGAGGGGAGACTGGTCCAAGGTCTTTCTCCCTCACCACAACCCTGCAAGGTAGGCGAGGCTAAGAGGGGAGACTGGTCCAAGGTCTTTCTCCCTCACCACAACCCTGCAAGGTAGGTGAGGCTAAGAGGGGAGACTGGCCCAAGGTCTTTCTCCCTCACCACAACCTTGCAAGGTAGGCGAGGCTAAGAGGGGGAGACTGGTCCAAGGTCTTTCTCCCTCACCACAACCCTGCAAGGTAGGCGAGGCTAAGAGGGGAGACTGGTCCAAGGTCTTTCTCCCTCACCACAACCCTGCAAGGTAGGCGAGGCAGAGGGAGTGCCTGGCCAAGGAAGGCTTCGCACCCAGAGCCTCCATGTGTGGTGCAGCCCCTGCCTGAGCACTACCCATCCAGCCTCTCCCCTGACTGTCTTACTCACAGGGATGGGTTCCTCGGGCTGCGAGCGGACGATGCCGAAGCCAGTCCTGGACAGGCAGGCGGCGGGAGAAGCTCCCTCGTCCCTCCACCGACTAAGGGAGGAGCGGCCGCTGCCTCCGCTTCCCCTCCCGGCCCCTCGTCTCCGCCCTCACAGCCAGCGCCTCTCCCTCCCCTCACAGGGAGCCCTCCGCGCGCCCTCCTCCTCCCTTCGACTGTCAATCATCAACCCGCGCGCGACCCACCGAGGGGGGGCGAAATGAGAGAGCGCGCATGCGCATCCCGACACAGGGAGAAGGTCCCACTCAAGAGCATCCCCAGGACCAAGACAGGGGGCGTGGCCAGAATCCCTGCACTGCTTCTCCTGCATGCATCTCCTATGCACACTTTCCTGGGAGGAAGCCCCATTCACTCCAGTGGGACTTACTTCTGAGTAGACATGCAAGGGATTGGGCTCTCAGGCTGCAATCCTTTACACACTTTCCTGGGAGGAAGCCCCATTCACTCCAGTGGGACTTACTTCTGAGTAGACCATTCTACTGCAGCCTCAGTGCAAGCCCATCTCAAGGAAGCAAACATTCCCTTACCTTGAAAAGGACTCCATCATTGAGACCTGTGCCTCTCTACTCATAAATAAACTCCATTATACTCAATGGGGCTTACTCCCAGGAAAGTGTGGACAGGATTGCAACCTGAGCTCCCCACTGCACCTTGCGCAGTGCCTGTCAGTGCAATTTACTGAATCATAAAATAGACTGGACAGCAGAAAGAGATCCCTCCTTCTGTTCACATGGTGTCTTCCTGTCACAACCATCATCATCATGTTTTAAAGTCTGCATCTTTCACACTTTCAAGTTTGCAACTACTTTAGTTTCCTCAGTACAGCAGTGCCTCACGTAACAAGTTTAATTCATTCCGGAAGCATGCTTGTTATGTGAAACACTCTTTACGTGAAGCGGATTTTCCCATAGGAAATAATGGAAACTCAAGACAATTGGTTCCACAACCCCCAAAATATTCATAGAAAAATATTAACTGGATGTAAAAAGGATGACAAAACACTGGGATTGAATTCAAAACATGCATTCAATGTGCATGATCCTATGAAGTCTATTTAGGCTGCAGTCCTAAATACACTTTCCTGGAAGTAAGACCCATTTAACACAATGGGGCTTACTTCTGGGTAGACATGGTTAGGAGGCTGCAATCCAATAAACCTTCAGAATGTCTCTCTCCTTCCTCCTTCTCTCCATCCTGAGCCTCTCTCTCCCCTGCTCCCTTCTGGCTAGCCCTGAGCTGCTTCCCTCTTCTCCACTGCTCTTCTCTCCCTCTGCCCAGCGGACGCCCAGCCACAGGAGGAACTGCATGGAAGTGTTGCTTTCACTATGGGCAGGTGCGCTAGGCAGCCCTGATGCTTTTTAAACAGGCTGCCGGTCAGCACGTCTGCCCCAACTGCCAACGAACATGTTCTTTACATGAAGCACAGTTTGTTACATGAAGCAGAATCCTAGATAAATTTTTGTTTGTTACGTGAAACATACTTCACGTGAGGCACCACTGTATATATATTCAATACATAACAGACACCATGATCGATGGTGTTGAAAGCTGCTGAACAGTCCAAGAGGACTAGCAAGGATGCACTCCCTCTGTCCAGTCATTGGCATAGGTCATCCATCCACTCTGTCCCAAAGCCATGCCTGAAGCCAGACTGAAAGGGATCTGTCTAGATAATCCATTTCTTCCAGAACTCTCCGGTGCTGAGACACCACCACACGCTCGATCACCTTGCCCAGAAAAGGTGGTTCTACGCAAAGGGACCCATAGGAAAATGGGGGTCCACAGAAGGAGAGCTGTTTGGAAGAGCAGAGAAAGAGATGTTGGCATGTTACAGTGAGTCAACTAACACAGCCAGGGGTTATTGGTGACTTTCCATCCATGTCCATGATAAAGATAAGGCCCTAGTAAAAAGATGGCTAGTTGCTGATGCAGTGTCCATTTCGAAAATGAGTATAGATCAATAACTTTGAACACAGTATGAATGTTCCCAGGTCTAGTCTTACCATGAAGATGATGTACCACCCAAAATACATTTAAATCAAATCTATCTCTCTTGTGACGTAACTTTGCAAGGCAAAGATTGCCTGATTGCCTATATATTGATTGATTGGATTTGTACTCCGCCTTTCTCTCTGATGTGCACCCAAAGTGGCTAACAATCAAGGATTTATACAATAAAACATGAATAAAATAAACACATTTAAAAACAATAAAAATACAGTACAGTATACAAGATGCCAGGCATCAGCAATAAAAATGCATAATAAAAAGATTACTTTATAATAACAGGATAAAAATTATAAAGCCTCAAAGGCTTTCAGGTCTCCAGGTCTCTTCGGAGGGTTAGTAATGAGGATGCTGTTCTCAACTCAAAGGGGATGGGAAGGAATTCCAGTGTAATTCCTGTGTATGTGTAGAGCACGAGTCATACCAGGTGGAGAAATATGTCTCATGCTGGAGATTAATCAGAATATAACTGCACTTTTGCCCCCAGGATTGTACATAAACCCACAAAACTTTAAGAGATTTGATGCCTCAGCGCTTTAATGTAAACAGGAGAAGGGACAGGAAATGAAACAAGATTAGGTTGTAATGGTAGATTAATGGCCCTGCAGCCTTTAAATTCAGCAGTCCAGCTCTCTGCTTTTTATGTGGCAGAACAAGAAGTAATTGTTTGAAAGAATCTCTGCAATGGGGATGGCGCAAGAACACTATTATTATCTTGCACCTACGAAAGACTTGACATTTGGGGTGGTGCTGAATAGCAGTGGGAGAAAAAATAGATTTGTATCCCAGGCCCCCATTGCTTCAGCTTTGTAGCCGTAGGATAGAAACAGCCCACTTTTCAGCTATGCCTGGAAAAAAATCATAAAATGAAAGAAGAAAAAATCTGCAAACTCTAGGAAATAAATTTAATCGTTACAGCTTGTTATTTTTTGCATGATCATCCATAGCTTTTACCAGAAAGCAGTAAAAGTCTTGCATTCCTAATTTTCTGCCTTAGCAGGCAAACCCCAGGTCAGGACATAGGAAGGAACTTCAAATCACACAAAAAAACCAGCAAAAATCAGTGGGTCTTGCAATCAACCTCTAGAAAATCAGTTTCTGAGAATTCAGATGAAGCCACAGATTATTGGGGAGAAAATATTAGTATAAAATGCTAATTCTATTAGTTTAATTATAAGGGCAAAATCCAGAGTAACTACAGGGAGTCCTTGCTCCGGTGTAAGAACAACAAGAATGCAAGCGTGTGCAAGACTGCAGAGTTGATATAAAAAGCCACAAACCCCCTTTCCAAGAAACTGGCTTTCTACTATCCGTCTAGCAAGGCCTTAAAACTCACCAGACAGCATATGATGCTTAATGTATTCTTACCTGCCTGTTTTTTTTCACCAGAGTTTTATTGTTTTTACTGTTTTTGTATAGTTTAATAGTATTTTAATTATATATACGAGGTATTATCTAGTTTTAATGATATTTTATTATTTTAAATGTTGTTAGCTGTCTTGGAAACCCATCCTTTTGTTGAGGAAGAAAGGCGAGATAAAAATCTAATAAAATAAATAAATAATAATCAGCAGCTGAAGTTTATGGAAGATGTTTATTGTCATTCACCCTGGAGAGAAGCCCTTTGCCAGTGTCTTAGGAGCATCAATGGAGGTTCAATCTAGATGTAACTTGGAAGAGATATCATCAAGGACTCCGTATGCATTTCGGTTGGTTTTAGCTTTAACGCAGCTAAATTAAGATAGGGGAAACAATATAGGAAAAGGGGTATTTAATTATTAAGGAATAATTATTGTTTTATTCCTTCTTGTTTTGTTTCCTCCAAATTAAATCCTCCCATGTTACCAATAGACCCTTGCAGACCTAGGCAGAGAAATACAGAAGGTACCCAATGCTGACTGAAGCCATTCCTGGAGATTTTCCCTCCTCCCAAACACATTCATTCATTCATTCATTCCTACATTCATTCATTGTTATATTTTCCTACAAAACTGGGTCACTTTCAAAATGTTATTGCCCTTGGCTTCCTTCCACTTACCGGTAAATTTGTATTTCAGCAGGGTTGCTTCTGCTCCAAGCCACTCCAGGATCCTTTTTAAAAACTCAATGACCTTGCAATGTCAAGTTTTGAATGTACTTTCTGGGTACCATTCATCCTTAAAGTGGTGGAAATGCTTTATACATATTTTTCACTATCTGTTGAAAAGTCTCTGCTGGATAAAGCCACTTTGTCAGGCTTTTGTTTGGTCAGAATAGGTAGCTAAGAAGCTAATGGAGCTTGTCTACTTTAAAAAATCAGATATTTCACATGTAAATCAATAGATTTTTGTCAAATGAAAACATTTTTCCTAACAAAGATAGAGATCCGTACTGTTATCGATACAGTATGATACAATGAATTGCAGCACAAGCCTATACATGTTTACTAAGAAATAAGTTCCACTATACTCCCAAGAAAATGTGGATAGGACTGCAGCCTTATAGCCTAACCCTATCCTATTCCAGCACCAATGCAGCCACGCCAATTGAACACATGCTGCAGTAAGAGGCACCTCAATGTTGTAAGGGAATGTTTCTTCTCTCACCTTGGAACTGCATGTGTGCTAGAAAGTTGGCTAACCACTGCCACCCCAAGATTATAAAAATTAAGGTTGATATTTCTAACTGGAAAAAGGAAAAAAGATACGGAAACATTGAAAACTCCACAATGTTTGTCTAAGATGCAGTTTCTTAGGGTTCCTATTCAAGGACAAGAAACTTTTCCACCCCACTACTTTTCTGGTAGCAGCATTGCATTTAAATGTCCTTAGACGCAGATGTCACCCTAGCAAAACATCTTAAGCTCTAAGAATATACTCCATCTATACATAGTGATGAAACTCTTGATCACATTATAAGCAGATTAATAATAGGAGAAAGTTTCATCCCACCAAGTCATAATCCCAGCAGGCAGGCTCAAAACACCCAGGGAAAAACACAATACACATGCACTGAAAATACACTACAGGCATTTTAAACATGGATACTGTAATGCAAGTCAAAATCCAAAAATTCTGCAAATTCTACACAAGAGGAACAACAATGACAAATTGTATTGATTCATAACTCCAGAATCTCATGGGTGGAAACAGAGAAACACTTGTTACTACTCTCTAACACTGCAGATCAAGGATCACTACTCAAGGCCTTTCAACCACCACACTAGCAAAGGCTTTCCTTTGTTTGCTGTACACATTTACTCTGCAGTAGGTTGTTCTCCACTATTTTAAAAACCACAAAGGTGTTTGTTCTTTGAGTTAAATATATACTAGAGCTAGCAATTTCCCAACATTGTTATCTACAGTTTCAAATACACAGGCTGCGTGGTCATATCCAGTGTGTGCCTTGATATTAGTGTGCCAGGGACAAGCGGCATCCCATCTCAGGCTCAGAGATTGAATTGCTAGACAGTCAGGGGAGAGGACTGAATCCTGAAGAACAATTCAAACAAATCAGACTAACTACTTTTAAATAAGGCATGTCCAATAATCAAAAATAAGAACAGCAACTTAAAAGCAGCAGAAAACAGGGACTGTCCCTTATTAAAAAAAAAGACAGTTTGAACACTGGGTGATTGTGCAGATATTGTTCAGTTAACTGCAAATCCATTTAACTGATGATCAGAACTTTTCATACTTTCTACCATCAAAAAACTCTTTTCATACATTAGTCTGTAAAAGAAGTCTTCCAGTGTAATCCAAAGCCCGTCTATTCAAAATAAGTTTCATTGCGTTCAATAGTACTTACTCCCAGGAAAGTGCGGTTAGGACAGGGTGACCATATGACCGGATTTTTCCTCTTTTTTTGTCTTATGTCAGGGTGTCCTTCAAAAGGGCTCCATTGTCCTTCGTTTTGGAACTTTGCAATAGTGTTCAGTACCCCATCATGTTATATACCACTGGATTTGTTTTGAGGAGCAGAATCCAATGTAAACATTGGTTTTGAAATATCTCCTTCCCATCAAAAGTTATGGCCAAAAACTAAAAATCAATAATATACATTGAGCTCTATGGAAAAGTGAAAGTGCCCAATATTGCAGCTTTACTGATGGGTAGGCAAACGTGCCATTGTTTGCCAGAAAGGCCAGGAGGAGAGGAATCCAAGACCTTGTCCTCCTTTTGAGGTTCGGGTATCTGGTCACCCGGGGTTAGGATTGCAACCTTTATCCGTCTCTAAACTGATCAATTTCACTGAAACAAAATATCTATATAGTAGGTACTCTCCTGCAAAAAGTACAACTTGCAGCTGGATCCTCGGCATGCTTATTTAGAAATGATCCCTTTAATGCTAAACATGTCTTTGGGTGCAATCCTAACCTAGACCAGCACAACTCATTGGTCTTCCTGTTTCTGTGGTGATGTAGGGAGGTAGTGCATGCCAGTGTACTGGACTAACCCTCCCCTCGGAATGGTGCAGAAGTGTCTTACAGCGCTTTTGTGAAACCGTCATGTCAGCACAGGACTTGTGCAAGGCTGGCCGAGCCATGGGTTGGGATTGATTCTAATCCTAAAGACACTTTCATGGGAGTAAGACCTATTGAACACAATGGGGCTTACTTTTGAGTAGACCTCGTTAGGATTGCAGCCTTAATCTCGTTAATACTTAACAATAAATGCTACCAATCATACTCAAAAGAAATACAGTACAGTACATTTTTTATTTTATCATCTGCTGTTACAGATGTATTACAGAAAGCTGTATGGCAAAACCCAAGGACAAATTCATATGTTGTATTTTGTTGTCATTTTTTTATTGATTGTTAATCTCCTGGGGTGCCTTTCAGGGAGAAAGGCGAAATATAAATCAAATAATAAATATGTAAGAGAACCAGGAGCTCAGTTCTGAAAAGTGAAATTTCTGAGTTGAGCATATGCTTTGAAATAGTACTCCTATTGTTTTGAAATAGGCCTTATTTCTTAATGCTAAATATGTTGTATTTTCTTCTATCATTGTGTCTGGCTCCAGCTGGTGGCCTTGGATTTACAGTATTTACAGATCCAGATCGTACAAATCCTTCCCACATTTGGATTAATCTACTGTAAGAGCTTATTACCATAGTTTTATTGAATTCCTGTGCCAGTGAACAACAGCCTTCTCAATTTCATCAGAAAGGGGGTAGACGCTACAATAAGGTCAGAGGAAAACCACCAATTTGCAAAGGTCCTAGTTTTTTTTCCCAGTTGCAACTTCAGAAAAATCTAAGCTGAGATCTCTGAAAGCAATGGATTCCTCCCCAAGAACATTCCAAGGAGAGGATAGGAATTTTCAGCCTCCTCTGCTTCCCTGGCCTAGATAAGGGCAGCAGACTCAGCAGAAACAGCTGCTATGACATCCTCCTTCAACAGCCTATCCTTTCTTTGTTACTGAATTCGAGACATTCCTTCTTGTCTGGAGAGCTGAGCCTTCCTAGTGATTGCCATGGCTTTATCAACTGGGCAGCAAAACTTGACTGTCTACAGAAAGGTGGTTGGGGTGGAGTCCAGGAGGGCAATACTCCACCTAAATAACTTGAGATCATCATTAAACCTAAGTCAAGCCATGAATAGGGATGCGGTATGTATTTTCTGGCAGCTGTGCTGTAAAATCATAATGCTGGTTTCATGGATGGCGTACCCATTTACCTCTTCTGTAGTGACCAAGAACTCCTGGGACCATGTAGTAGCAGGGATTGTATTTATAGCTTGCTAATCACAAAAATTATACAGTATTTACTTGTTTGTTCTTGTTTACCACCAGTCTGAGCTGTGGGTTGTGCAAGTGGTTAAGACACTGTGCCTGTTAACTGGTAGGACAGGGTTCGAGACCTGGGTCCCCACAAGACAGGGTGAGCTCCTGTCCTTAGCCCAGCTCTGCGATGTAGCTGGAACCAATTGTTTCAGCTCTTTCCATTGGACTATTTCAGTGGGATGGAGAGGGGGGATTTGCTGCTTGGGTAACAGCCTATCTTCCATAACAATCCAACCCAGGCTTTCGTGCTTCACATACACTGTCAAGCACAATTCCATAGTCTTTCAAGACTGATGGATGCCAATGCAACTCTAAGCCAATATACAACCTCATGGGTTCACAGGAGTTTGGGGTTTCTGAGTACTTTTGAGTAGCATCCCAGTTCCACCTGCTAGGAATATTACTCATTACTCACTTTCATAACCTTTATTGGCATACAAATAAATAAATAAATGAATAAATAACAAATCAAACAGGTGTCAATATTACTCATTACTTAGTTTGATCAAGCTTTCGCCCAAGGCCAGGGTGATCAGATGCCAAACCCAAAATTCCTGAACGCCAAGGCGTTTTCTTTGTTTTTCGGTTTTTGACCATAACTTTTGATAGGAAGGAGATATCTCAAAACTAATTTGTGCACTGGATTCTGCTATTCAATACGAATCTAATGACATATGGCATGATGGGGTACTGTGCACGATCATGAAGTTTCAAAATAAAGCCAAAATGTAGGACAATGATGCCAAAATGTAGGACACCCGGACAGGAGGCTAAAAATCCAGACAAATCTGGATTTTTCCGGTCATCTGGTCACCCTGCTCAAGGCCAGGTTTTTTCCATCAGCCTGCTTGTGCCTTCTCTATCCCACCCACTTTGACGTCATTTCACTTAAATCATTTTCTTTTGGATTTTTACATAAAACTGGTTACATTTTTGACTCGTTTAGTCCATGGATATGGGTAATTCAGTGGGTTGTCACATCCAATTGCTCTCACAGGTTTTGGTTTTTAATAAGAATCCCTTTGATTCAGTGCTGTCCCAAGGCAAGAGTCTTCTAAGATAGCTCCCTTTGCATCCTCAGGTGATGGCATCAGATAAAAACATCAACACCCCTTTCAGCTGCTTCAGCCCCTTTATTCCAGGATTCAGCCGTCCTCAAGAACTGGCACCAGCAATTCTCCCTATTTACACCCAACTTCTGTCAAAGCAGCATGCATGAGCACAGCTGTGGTACAACCAAATTCATCAGCAATGCCTGGCAGTATTTCATCAACAGTACTCTGTTGACTGCCAGCAGGTGGAGAGTCCACAGGCAAGATACCCCATCTTTCTATCCATTGAGCATACATACAATGTATGTCATGCCGTCTCTCTTTATTAACATGCTCATGTTCATGCAAGTTTAGAAAGGAATGGAGCATGTCCACCCACAAGCATGATAAAAAAATGTTCTCTACCACTGAGTTACATCCCATTTCCTTGGGGAACTAGGGAAAAACAGGATACTAGTGAAACGCAGAAGTACTCACCTGCAAACTAATTTAATGAACAAGATATAGCTTAAATGCCTGAATGAGTAATACCTTGGCCATGAATGTCAAGACCATAGGGATGTGCAGTTTGTCTGTGGTCTGGATGTACAGCTGTGTGTCTCCCCCTCCTTCAAAGGAAACATGAAGTCTAAAGTTGTAGTCCAAAGTTACCAGGGAAACATTTGAATTCTACAGAGAACCTACCATTTCCTTTTCTAATGAAAACCAGCATACTTCCCAACTAAATAAATCTTTGTCTCCATAATGCACTCTTCACAAATTTTCCTCCACCAGCTGTTTTCCTTTTAACCATCCCCTTGCCAGATGCATCACTATCTTGAACTCTAAGTAGAGATGACAGGATTTCAGAACTTATCAACAAAGTATGAATAAACCTTGTGTCTGCCAGTACCTTTTAAAAAATGATTATTTTAGGTAGCTTGTACTTTTATATGTATTGGATAAAATACATCTCTTGAACTGATTTTCTGTAAACACCTTTATGGCTTTGAGTGATTTAAGGCTGGCTTTTCCTTTAAAAACAGCAAGTTAAGCTTTGAAGTAATTCTACTTTCAAATGGAGAGCCTTTGAACGGAAGCTCCAACCCTATTTTCCCAATAGTCAAACTACTTATGTTGTCCCAAATTTAATTATGGAAATTTTAACCCAGGAGAACAACACAGTATGAGACAGAGATGTCCAAGGACAGTTTTGCTCAATATCACATCTGCTGCTAAGATGCACACTACAAAAACTAAAGGCAAGAGTCTCAACATGGCAGTATATTTATTTTGTACTTGTAATACATATTGACATGGTTGATACAGTGGAGTAATCCTTGAACGTGGGACTGTTACTACTTCTTATGGGGCAACAGAAGTACAGTCACTGTCAACCATCAGTGAATCAATGGTGGAGAATTCAAAGAAATAATATGCTGGAAAAACCCTGGATTATATCAAAAGGTTCCCTGCCTCCACGTAAGGAATCCTTCGGAAACACCCATTAGGTGAGTGAAAACAAGTTTCCCAAAATGAATGGGAATAAAAATTTTGAACATTAATTTTGAACACTGGGCAATTCCAAAATGCCATACAGCAATTGTCAATATAGAATAGTCCTGACTTTCACAGGCTGCAAAGAGACCACTGAAAGAAGGACACTTTGTTGGGTTCATGTGATGCCACATCACAAAATAAAGCTAAACCACAGTGCAAGTGGTGGATAGGAATCTCCGTCCCTGGGCTCAGTAAGGAGAGGAAACAAACATGAAGACTGGGTAAATGGCACATATATTGCAATGTGATGGGAAGGAAGGTGTAAGGCTGCCAAAAACCAACAGTGTATCCCATTATAAACAGGATTTAGGATTGATTCTCAATTGAACCAATTCTTATGTGTACAACTTTGATAATCCAGTGACTGCTTAAATAAACCAGTTTGGAAAAATGTACTGATTATTCAGCCTGCATACCACCTCAATCCATTTGGGTTTTTTAAAAAAGTTTTCAATTTTTTCTAACCAAATCAAGCTCCAGAGGCTGCCAACTAATCCTCTATCAACAGAATTGGACAAAAAAGTAACAAAATATCAGCACCATTTTACACAAACTCCCTTCTTGGCCTGCTTTCAGCACTTGACTACTATACACTTGCAATTGATGATTACAGTTAATATGAATTTGCATTAGTCACAGCCACATTGAATGCTTCAGTATAAATGTAACTGAGACTGCCTCTCACAAGGCAATCTTCTAAAGTTGTCTAGAAGAGACGACTGGAATCAGTAGCATATTTAACAATAACTGCACAGCTGACATGGTAAAAACACATCAATAGCCTCGGGGGAGGGGGAGTTGCTTGTTTTTTCTCACAGAAAGGAATGGATGGGCAGGAATGACAACCTCTCAGGTAGTAAAAGAAAGCCACCTCGTTGATGCCAGATCTCTTCATCCACTGTAAATATGCACTCAAATATACAAAATCTAGAAGTCTGTACATGGAAATTAAAAGTAGTTATAAAGTATATGATAGGAAGTCATGGTTAATTCCTAGGCAAGTTACCCATGAGTGTGTATTTTCTGTTGGCTTTACTGACCACAGTTAAAAGTTTTACACTGATTACCAAATTCAGTGTGATCTCAAATCTGTATATCATCATGAATCACAAACTGGTCAAGCCGAACCACCATGGCCACATCCAGCTGAAACAATCCACCAACCAAACACCATGTCCAGCATCTGTGTTTCTGTGCAGTAGGAAGATCTGAAAGAGCTGGCCAGCCAATACTATCGACTTTTGTTCTTCTTGGAATTTCCCTAAAGCAAAGAAAGAATGCAACTGATTATACAGAACTGAAAGTGCTTTAACCAGCTATACGTCCAGTTCTTGCCATATTGTATGTGGTAGCATTTCTGGAGTGAAAAGGCAACTTATTTAGCATTTGTACTTTATGGTTGCAGTGTCCGTTTGTTGTGGACTGGAGTTTCATCCAATCCACGATGGACATGACATGGGAAAACCTGGCCGGCCTGTTGAAGGCCTGTCACCAGGACGTTGCCTTTCCCACCAAAATGCTACCTATTTATCTACATGCACTTGCATGCTTTTGAGCTGCTATGTTGGCAGGAACTGGGCTAAGGATGGGAGCTCACCCTATCTGGCAGTACTCGGGTCCTGAACTGCTGACCTGATGAGTGGAATTCGGCAGTGTAGCATTTCTGGAGTATTTCAGTGTAATTTCCAAGTTGGGTGTTGAACTCATTCTCAGATTGGGGATGGAGAAACAGAAAAGTTATGATGGTGGCAAAGGAATAGTAATGTGACCTATTTACAGAAAATAAATGCTGTTTATTTATACGCCACCTTTTGGTTGCTCAAACCATATAATCAAATACAGCTAAAACAATTTTGAAGGGGAAAAAGCTACTCATGTGAGGTGTGAGGGTGAGGTGCCACCTTCAAAAGGCATTAGAAAAAAATATTCAATCAGGGCACAACCCTACCTAATATAGGGTGAAATCCAGAGTAACTCCAGAAATCCTTGCTCCGGAGTAAGAACAAGTTACTCTGGATTGCAATATGAATTTCCCATAGGTTTTCACTAGGTGGTGCAGTAACTACGGGTGCACATGTCTCTTATGTACTCCAGTAGTTACTCTGGATTGTGCCCTTAGGCTGACATAACTTCCCACAGTGTTGTAAGGAGGCTGACGCGTACCTGTGCACTGGCTTAATCCCACCACGAGTGGTGCAGGAGTGATATATGGCATTTTTGTGACATCCCCAGGCCAGCATGGGACTTGTGCCAGGATTTATGCCAGCCTAACTGGGGTTAGGATTGCAGCCTCAGCCAAAGAAACAAAATTTATGAAATCAATCTTTGCAGCTTCCTCAGCCCTGCAAAACCTCATAGTACAGTATGTTGTCCTAGCAAGAACCCAGAAGATTAGGCTTGGAAATATAATCAGGATCTGCCAGTCTGCACAGGCAGCAAAACAGCTGATGTATCATTTCAGCAGATTTATTACCTATCACAAACATTTAGCTCTCCACAATAAATAGCAAAGTTTGAATAAATCTGACTTCAAAAAATAGTTACCTTCAGCATATTTTTAGAAATCATGTTTTCCTGAAATGGACCCTTTAAAGCACATGCTTTGTAATTCTCTCATTACTCATGCTGTGTAATGTCACACTACAAAAACCAGGCCTCAAAGAATGAAATAACTACATCAGATGTGGGCAAAAGGATCAGTTTCCGTGACCACTTAGAGCCAGTCTGTCACTTGGATTCTTAGCGAAAAATGCCGGACTTATGGATTTTCTAGCCCAACTGAATTTCTCTAATAGTGACGAAAGTAATCAAATGTTCAGTCCCAAAGAAGAGGAAATTGTTTCCAAAAAAGCTATTTTTTTCTCTTTTGAAAAATGTAGTACGAGTTGGGATTTAGCAAATGCCCTAAACCTATAGTATGCACAAATGTATGCATAACTGCAGGATACAAATCCATATCCACGGCTGATCTGATTGTTTGCACTAACCAGCAACATGGTTTCAATAGTTCCGCCTGAAGATTCTCCAGAGTTTCAAAGGTCTTTCTTTCCCAGGCCATCCTAAAGATGCCTGGGATTGAACTTGGCGCTTTCTATGTACAGTGCCTATACCCTGATACTGAAGAATAGCCCCATGCCAATTATAGACAGACCACCATCAACGTACATAATGCTCTCCAGAACTTTATAAGTATACAGACGTTTCCTGATAACGTTTCCAATCTAAATTTCAACAGTTGCGGGGAGAATTAGAATGAGGGGAGAGACAAGTGCAGTGAGGATTCAGGCATAGCTATAATGCCTGGCTTAATTTTAATTGGAATGGGTGAAAATGAATAAGGCTAAGATAAAACCTCCCTGGGATAAGTATGTTTTCAGCAAGGAAGAGAGGTTGTGCCACATGGGTAATAAACAGGTAAGATAACATTCTGTGACAGGGGATGGTCTCCATTTCTACTGCATCTTTCCCAAGTATCAGATCTTCTACTTGTGACCCTACAATAAGTTATTGAGCGAGTGCTCTTTCACTGGCAAAGATGGCCAAGGGCAAGGTTTTTACAACAGCCTGTCTCTCCTCCCCCATCCCTCCCTTCATGCAACAACTCATGACTCAGGAATTGATTGTTCTACTTGACAATCACTGGCACTGCTTTAGTTTTTCAGGATGCAATTGTATTATGAATACAAACACTTGAACATTAGTCTCCCCCTCCATTAAACCACTGGTCACTTCCTTTAAATAATTGTCACCTGGTAAGCTTTTCACCCTTCCCAAATCTTTCAAGTCAGTTTCCTCCCCTGTTGACATTGCTACAAGCTTCTTTTGCATTGCAGCTACTGTGAATGCGTTATAGAGGGGCAGCCCAATGTATAAATATCCTATTTTCCGCCAAAATAAAACCTAATATTATTTTTAGGATTCCTACAATATAAGACCTATCCCAAAAATAAGGTGTAATTTTGTGATTGACTACCAGATAGTGCAACTGGGCACCCAGCACTCCCTATACTTGATTGGGATGAGTTCTTTTCAATGCACTTGCAATAAGAAAGAAGTAAGCAAGTCTTTTTCTTAAGTTTTCCCTTCCTTAGTTGTGCCAGTCTGTATTTAAGGGGCATGTAAGAGGCTACAAGGAAACCTCTTATAAGAACTTCCTCTTGTACTTACTTGATTGTGATCACTTGTTTAAACTCCTTAATTAAACAGCCTAATTGCTGTTATGGAAATATATGTGGATTCAGGACCTGATAAGGTAGAATCTGTTACATAATGCCCTTCAGCCCTTACTTTATTCACTGAATTATGAAGGGAAGGGGCCCCCTCAACCTGATCCTTTACTACTGTAGTGTCAGACTGGAATATTTATTGCCTGCCACTTTAACAAAGTAGGCTGGCTTTTTCTAACCCATTATCAGCAGATAATCCATTAGTTGCAGAGAGAAGAATAGATCAAATAATGATTCCTGCAGGAATGACTGCCTTTCTCTAGACTCTTGATATTGCAATAAACAAGCCATTCAAGGACTATTTGCACATGGATATCAATGACTTCACTGAAAATTGAATGGAGAGAAATCAGCGTGGAAACTTAGTGAAGCCTGGCCTGCAAGAGGTCGTGATTTGTGTGACTTGTTGTACATTAAAAAAGGACATACCATGAAAATAAGACCTAGTGTGTTTTGGAGCGAAAAAAAAATGACAGTGTCTTATTTTGGGGAAACAGGGTAGAATCTGTCCACCTCCACAGCCCGTCTACTTTTGCCTGATTAAAGCTCTAATGTTTTAATATTAGAGCGACTTTGCTAGTTCAGTGGTAATTTTAAATAAACATTTACCAATTTTGCAAAAAAGTTTTTTCCAAATTAGTTAACACTTAAAATAATAAACACATTAAAAAGAAGAATTTCAAGTTCAAAGGAACAGGGACAGACAGCACAACACAAAACAAGACCTAAAACAAAAGAAATTTAGAGCATTTAGTAGCACCAGAAATCTGCTAAAAGCCCATATAAAATCAAAGAAGCTGATTTGGCATTTAATAGGTGAAGGCTGCAATCTTAACCACACTTTCCTGGGAGTAAGTACTACTGAACACAATGGAATTTACTTTTGATATGCTTAAGATTGCACTGTAAGTCAAGTGAAACAAGCATCAACTGCTGGCCAACTTAAATACAGTATTTTGTAAATGACAGCACATGAATCTTTGGCTGATTTCACATCTGATACTCATAAATGACCTTTGGGAGAGATTATGGGCAAAATCCAGAGTAACTATGGGGAGTCCTTGCTCCAGTGTAAGAACAACTTACTCTGGATCCCAATATGAATTTCCCATAGGTTTTCACTAGATGGTGCAGTAACTATGGGTGCATGTAAAGTCTCTTACGTGCTCCCGTGGTTGCTCTGGACTTGGGGGTATGTGTTCAAACTACGGTGGACTAAAAGTACAAAATCATTTCCCATTAAGCCATTCAAAAACTTTTCTGACAGGAAAATTCGTAGGTTTCTTCTGAAGCTTGGAGCATACCCATGAATCAAGTAAACCAACATTGAGAAATATAGATGAGTGGGCTTACTGAATTGCTTCTTCCAAAGCATAACAGAAGTCCCTGTTTACAAGCTCCTGAATCACTATGAAGGCTCCTCCCTGCAGCGTGGAGCCAGGGCAATTGCCCCCTGCCCTCCTTATCTATGGCTCTTCTTAAACTACAATCAGCTTTTCATTTCTGTGTATCCTACACCAAGTGAACAGTAAAATTCCTTCCAGGAAACCTGAATCCACTGCAACAAAGTTACATACCTTACTAGACAACTTTAGCATTTCTATTTCTTCCTGTTGTTTAGATAAGGTTTCATTCATACTGCAGAGATGGTCGCTCATCATACTCAACTGATCTTCATAGCTTCTCTTAGTTGTTGTCAATTCATCCTGGAAGACAAAATAAAGAAGGTACTTTCAGCTTTGCCCGACATTACAAAACACTGAAAGAAGACTACAAAAAAGACTGAAAGAAGGGCCAAAAACAAAAATAGTTGCAATTCCAAGGTTCACTATGTTTTTCGCATTTGCAACCAAGCGGGTTTAATTAAAAGTTTCAACCTACAACTGGGCATTTCAGTATTATGTGACAAAATACTAGAAGAAAACATGGTAGAGAAGAGAGACAAAGTGCAGTAGCATTGGAAACCAGGTAACTGAGTTGTTGCTCAATTCAGGAGAAAATCATGTTGCAGTCTCCCAAAAGATGAGCAATCTTTTTTTTTCCTTACAAACTTGTAAGCCTAAAAAACCCACCAAGGCCGTCAGGAAGAAACTCGCAACACTGCAAGATCATCAAAGCTGCTATACAAATTGAGAGAACCATATATTTACAGAACACCAAGCAAAGGTATATATCCCAAAATTAAAGTATTAAAACAAGCACTGAACAAACTTGCCTGTAATTTGGTGATGCTTTGCCTAGCTACTCTTATTTCTTCCAAGGATGATTCTTTCGATTTCTCAGCTAGAGAGAGCCGCTTTGCAAGTGCTCGGCACTGTCAGATAAAAAACAAAAAAACCACATTTGTTTATGCAGCTGGTCTTTTATGCAAGCAATTATTTCCATCTTACGTATGGGAGACCAAGGCTGAGAATACCTCAAGGCAACATAGCAAACGCTTTGTTCAAGTTGTTCACCTCATCTGGTGATGCTCACCATTGTTCACCTCATTTTTATCTCAGCTTCCATTATTTTAGAGTAGCTGTTATAATTGGAATGTGGTTTTCAGCTAATTTGGTTATCCATAACCATGGTCCCACAAATATCCTCTCGGCTTAAAAGCAGAGCATAACCCCATCCCTAAATCACTCAACACAGAAACACACACCAAACATTCCCCCAATTTTTCATACATAAGAAAGCTCCTCTCTTATTACCACAGGCAAGGTGGTGATTGGTTTTGTTGAAGCCTGCCCACAACTAAGAAAGCAACTTTTCTAGGCCCAGCCTCCACTAGGGAGTGGGAGAAGACACCCATCACTGACAGCACCCTTTGTCTGGGAAGGCCAATGGGTCTGTTCTCAAAGACTAGTTGCAGATTCACCTCTGCATGGAAATGTACGGACTTGCTGTCAGCCAGCTGCAACTGAGATGTAAGCTCCACTATCCTTGCCGTATAGTGATTCTTTATCAAGTCTTCCCGTGTATCTGCTTCTGGAATCTGGAAAGAAAGTTGACAAAGACATGGAAAATGGCATCAAATTGTGAAAGCCACTATATGCTAAGCAGGCAAAGTGGTTAGCAGTGGTAAGCAGGCTGAATTGGATGCTCGTCACAGTTAGTACTGTACCAGCACTAGCCAGCCACAAGGAGTAGTACTGGCTGGAAAGTCAGATTTCAGATTGCAATCCCAACATATTAAGAAGAGTCACATCAAGAACGAAGACTGTGTACTGGTTCTGGTCTCACAGACCTGGAAGATCCAGGATCAAATCTCCATTCAGAGATGAAACGTTGTTGACCTTGGGCCAGTCACTATGTCTCAGCCTAACCTGTCTCACAGGGCTGTTGTGAGGACAAGTGGCGGGGAATCATACTGCCTGGAGTTCCTTGGGGAAAGTGTGGTATTAAAGTGCAAAAAAAATTAGAATAATGTGACATATCCAACTACAGAATTGCACTTTTCTTTGTCCAGCCTCAGGGAAGATTTTAAAGATATCCAATAAAAAGAACAACCACCAAAACTACTCTAAAAGAACAACCACCAAGCTTAGTAATGGCCAAATTGGCTTCATATGGATGGTATCTGAAATTAGAAAAAGGCTAATTGTTATCCTGAAAAAATATGATTTACAGCCCAATCCTATGTATGACTCAGATGTCAGCCAATGAGCTTACTCCCAGGTAGATACATACAATTGCAGACTTAGGGTTCAGTCCTAACCTAGGCCTGCACAACTCATCGGTCTTCCCAATGCCATGGTGATGTAGAGAGGCAAGTACATTTCTGGGTAGTGGCTTAACTCTCCCCAGGAATAGCACATAAGTGCCTTACAGTGCTTTTTGTGACATTCCAGGCCAGCATGGGACTTGAGCTGGAGCTTATGCTGCCTAACTGTGGGTTAGGATTGCAGCCTTAGTTTGTTAACCAAGTGATTCTCCAGGATAATCCCTGAAACCACTAGGAGAAATTAACCTAGCCATCTACTAAAGTCTGCTGTCACATCCTACTACACTCCTGCCTGTGATCTTCATTCACTGGCTCTGCCACCTACAGCTGCCCAAAGGTATCTACTCCCTCAATCATCTCTGCACTTTCTCCCTTGCTGTTCCTTATGTCCATCCCTGACCACCTGAGGGATACCCATTGTTTTACTTTCCTCAAAACCCACCTTTACATGAAATCTGTCCTCTTGACCTGCTAACTAAGCACAAGTATGTGTACAATTACATGAAATCATGGCTTGTTCTTCCCACCTTTCCCATCACCATTCCCCTCAATTTCCTGCATTGTCAACCTTGTGCCTGCTTAGATTGTGAATCTTTCTACTGTGGTTCACAGTACATATTACCAGTATAAAATGTTTAAAATTTAAATCTGATGGATGTTACAATAATGTAGGCCTATATGTACCGTGCTCTGTTGCATTAACAACTCTTTGCTTATGTAATCCTTCTTACTTTATACTGGAACGATACAAGACAGCGTTGTCAAAATGAACCGTTTTTCCTTGTTTCTATAATCACATGGACTGGCTATGTACCAAAAAGAATAATTGGAGACAGAAAATGTCAACAGGTAAAGACAAAGGTGTCCCCAGCAGATTGCCCTGCTAGTCATGACAGGATCTAGGGTGCAATGCTCATCCTGTTTCTAGGGCCACAGAACCAGCATTGTCTGAAAACGCCTCCTTTGTCATGTGGCCCACATGCGCACAGAATGCCGTTCCCATTTCTATATATATTTACATTTGCATGCTTTCGAGCTATTAGGTTGGCAGGAGCCGAGCAATTGATGGGACAGAACTCTGCCTTACAGTACTCGATCTCAAACTGCTGACCTGCCATTCTTCAGATTGGCAGGCACCACACCTTAAACCAATAACCTACTGCAGCCCTACAGTCAACAGGTAAGAAAGCTCAAAATTAAAATTCCCCAGACAAAAAAAAGGATATGGTTCAAACAAGCAAGGAAAATTAAATTTTGAGTTCCACTTTGCATCACAGTCTTCTAACATTCAGGACATTCAGGCTTAAAAGCTCTAGCAAAACTTTACATATTCATCTTAAAAACATATGCTAGTACAATCCTGGCATATTAAATATATACCTCTTCATTCCCAGTGGTCATCGTCAGCAACCCAACCTAAAAAGAGATTAAACAGTTCACATAAGTTTACATTCCAAATCTCAATCCAATTACATAGAACTTAATCTCATTGGTTTCAGTATAACCTTTAAAGAACTGGAGCACATTCCAGCAAGAGTTAAGCATGCCTAAACTTCAATCATTTCAATGGAAGTGAAACACCAGAATCAATGCAGCTGAAATAGTGGACTGGGCTCCTGGATGGTATTGTTCCTAAACTTCAAATTAAATAGAAGTCTCACTTCAGCATGTCATTGCCAAATGAAGGAGTTTGAACTGCAAACTTTCAAAATCAAAGACCCATACAACCAATCTGATATTAAACACATCAGATCACTAAATATCTGATGCATGTAATATATTAGAAATTCACATCATTTAACATGGGAAGCTTAATTTTTACTCCTCAATAAGTTTTTCTAAAATGAAACAGAGACATGAGTGAGGTGATTCAGCGGATACTAATCATATCCTAGCTGAAAATGTCATTCCTACCTTTTTGTGGCTGAACATAAACCCTATATTCCATAAACTTTGAATTCCATAAAATTCCTGAATTCCTGAATTTGAATTCCTGAATTCCATAAACTTTGGCTAGTGAAGCTTTCTCACTTCAGAGGTGCCAACATATACAGTTTGTTTCATATATGGAATATTAGCAGTATACACTTCCAAGAACCTCTCCATTCTTAAAATTCAAGCACCACCCAAGTAAACAAAGGGTATTAGATTTTAGTTGCATAACTGTCTCACACAGAGATGGGAAGGAAACAAATGGTATCCCAATACAGTACAAGACCTGAATTTTTGTTCTAATGCAGTGGATTTCAAAGTGGGTACCGGGACTCCCTTAGGGAGTCACAACCTTGGATTAGGGAAGTTGTAAGAGGGCGGGATCTGCCATCTTGGAATCTGGCACTGAGTTTTCCTGGGAGTAAATCTCATTGAACACAATGGGACTCTCATCCCACTAAGTCTGACAGGACATATAATTTAAAGAGGGATTCCCAGGCTGAAATGCCTAAGTACCACTGTTCTAATGAACAAAGTGGAGCACAGAGTCACCACATTTCTTCAGAGAATGCATATGTATTAAATACACTTACCAGGCTTGAGCTTTTTACTGATTCCCTCAACACCTTTTCTGTGCCACTGTCCTCCTGCTCCATCGCATTTAGCATAATGGAACTTTCCTGGGAGTTTTCAATCATTGGGCTGCTAGAGTTCTTCAGTTTATTGGCAACTTTTTTATTGTCTTTCTCAAGCCTAATTTTGGCCAGCTGAGCCTCTAGCATCCAATGTTCTTTTTCCTGCTCAAGTTTTGCAATCTTCTCCAAGCTCTGCTGGACCTGGAGAATAGGGAAAGTTAGAACTGTTGAGATATATGAACTGGTGAGAATTAAAATCACATCAGGTTTAGCTACAAATGTGCATAGCAAAACAGGTCACTCCTTGAACTGGCTTAGATCTGGAGTTAAGGGAGACAAGAGAAGGTACAACAGGTATGTATAGATCAGAATACTTTCCTGGCAATCTGCAGGATCATATTAAACTACATACAAATCACATTTCAAAGTTTCCCAACATTCATGCCTTCAAAAACCACTAAGGTAGAACTTCAAACATAGAATCACAGGATTCCAGTTGAGCAATCTGCTATTGATTCTTTTAAAAACAGAGCACACATGAAAGAACAAGGTAAAAAGAACAAAGGATAAATATCAAATTTAAGTTGTAACAGATAGACTGGAAGTTTAATTTTTACTCCATTCTAAAATGAAAACTTAAAATAACTTTAAAAATGCAGAGCTGAGTACAAAAGACAAAAATGCAGAAAGGGAAAAAAACTGATGTCTGCCATAAGATGAGATAAGTACATTTTCCAAGGCTCAAGCTACAATCCTAACCGCCTGTTTGGCTGACATAAGTCCTGTACTAACCTGGGTGTATCAAAAAAGTGCTATAAGGCCCTTCTACACACTCCTGGAAGAGTTATTGGAGTGTACAGATACGTGATGGCCTCCCCACACTGCCACATCAACAAGAAGTGGGTGAGCTGTGCTGAGGAGGACCTGCTTCATGAGTTGTTCTCACCTACACTTCCCTACATTGTGGGAATGTTCTTTCCTGCCTCACAACAATGCAAGAGCCTTTGGGGAACCACAGCACATGGGTGGCAGCAAGAAATAGGGTCTTTTCAGTGGTGGCACCACCCTTTTGGAGTTCCCTCCCTCTCGATTTTAAAACTGCTCCCTCCCTTGAAACCTTTTGGCGAGGCCTAAAAACATTTCTTTTCAGTAACACATTCTGAATATTCAGCCTTTTTAAAATGTTGATACTTGCTTTTTAAGAATGCTGCTGACCCTGCTTACTTTTACTGTGACAATTTTTAATAACATTTTATTGTGGCTTTTAACAGTTGTTTTTAATGTGGGTAAAACAATCATGCGTGTTCTAAAAAAATTCCTTTCGTCTTTTCCATTTACCATAAATTGTGCCATAAAAAGCGCTCAAATTTCACATGCATTTGACCTCCCCCCCAACAACCTGATCCCAAAAAAGTTGAAAGAAGAGCATGAAAGCAGATAAAGCAGTTTGATCCAAGGGGCCACCTTTACATAGGGGTGATGAAGTATATCAGACTGTACTGTTAGGCATACTGTCCCAACTTGGAGGGGTCAGATTGTCAAGTTAGCCTGCTTGTTTAGCATATGTTCTGCTTGAATGGCATGCTTGAATATTAATTTCAATATTTTGACTTTTTAAAATGGTCTGAAGTTAGCATAGAGCAATACCAAATAAACACTATATTTTAGAGCAGCCGTTCATCAGACTATGGAATACCTGCTGTGCAAGGCCTTCTCTGCTCTCTGTGGAACTCAGAAGAACTCTGCGGTTGGCTAAGGCCTCTTCATAAGGCACTGAATCCGAACAAGGCTGGATGGAACCGAAAGACACAGGGCTTCAGTGAGTCAGGTTACATGTGGCAAGTGTTAAGTTTCCCCAGTGACCTTCCCTTGCTAGCAAAAATCTTCTTTGATACTTTCCAGGCCCCTTAGTGACAAGATCTGTGTGTGCTGTATTGCAAGAAACAAGAAAAGCACACAGTTGAAGCATTGTTCTTAGATGCCTATAGTGGCCATGGGTGAAAACAGCAGAGGCAGGCTTGAAGTATTCCATGAGCAGATTCAATCACAAAGCACTAAATGAAATCAGTGTCTCATTCTAATTGTGCTTTAGCAGGTGAAATACCAAAATGCTGGCAAATGATATAGACATAGGCATTCATGGAAGTGCTGAAGAAGATGAGAGAATTAGGCAATCCTTAATCTATTATATATAAAAAATGAAGTCACTCACTGACTCACTCACTCATCAACACTCAGCCAAAACTGCTGGGCGTGGAAGCATGAAATTTGGAGGGGGTGTTCCTTCCTTGTTTGTGGAAGGCACACGCTAAGAACTGGTTTTTGGGAATTCCAACCAGAACAGTGGTGAAATGGGGCGCAACGCATTTTCCTCCCTATCCTTTCATTGAAGAGTCCCTGACTGAGGGATGCTCTGCCCCAACCCCTGGACCTAGAAGCATGAAATTTGGAGAGGGTGTTCCTTCTGTTGCATGAACTCCCACCAATAACCAATGTTTAGAAATTTAACCCTTAAGAGGCTAAAAAGGAGTGCAACATGTTTTTGTTCTACTTAACATTGAAGACTGACTGATCAACATTCAGCTGATGTACTAGGAGAGTGTGCAGGGGGTAATGGTGTGCATGGGGGTGTTGCATATGGTACGCATAGGGGGACGGTGCTCATGGGGGGATGTTGTATGGGGATATTGCGCATGGGGGGACGGTGCTCATGGGGTGTTGCATATGGTGCACATAGGTGGATGGTGTGCCTTGGGGGTATTGCACATGGGGATGATTCACATGGGGGGATGATGCACAATGGGGAAGGCGATGAGCAGTGGAGGGATGGCATATGGGGGAATTTTACTCCCGCAATGCAGGTACGTTTTCGCTAGTTATGCATAAGAAGCTGAGATAAGACTGAGTAACTGTGTGCTATAGGACTTGAGAAAAAATATGGGCGCAATCCAGAATAACTATGGGGAGTCCTTGCTCCGGTGCAAGAACAATTTGTTCTGGATTGCAATATGAATTTCCCATAGGTTTTTATTAGGTGGTGCAGTAACTATCTTGTACACGTAATGTCTCTTATGTGCTCCTGTAGTTACTCTGGATTGTAGGGAAAGTCTCAGATAAGAGGGGAAATCAGCCATCTTAGCAGCTCCTAGGTAGTGAGCAAGAATCCTCTATATCTTCAACTAGAATTCAGGGATTGCTTTTGCTGACAGTCCTCTCCTTCCAGCTGCAAGCAAAACACCAAAAATGCTGTGGCATATCAACAGTTATTTTAGGGTCCAATTGTATCCAAATTTTTAGCGCTGATGCCATGCCGATAGAGCAGCCATTTTCAACCAGTGTGTTGTTCGTTGCATGGTATGTCTTGTCAATGGTCAAAAAATTGGTGGTGTGCCTTAACAATTTTAGTGCCTTGTCAGTATACTGTGAGACAAAAAAGGTTGAAAATCACTGCAATAGAGAGTATGTGTTGCATCTTGAGAAGGGGGCAATCACAGAAGCCAATATACCTGTCACTTGTTGGACTGTACAGCTTAGGGAAAGAGGGTGAAAAATGAATTTTAATTCTTATGTCACGAAAACCATTTTCCCTTGTATTCCATCAGAAGGATTCTGGCCCCATTGTCAGTGCATGACGTTTTTCCAAATAGGCAAACGCATTCAAATCTTCAGTCACCCATCAGTAGCCGAAATGCCTACCCACATGCAGGAGGTCCCCATATACATGGATTCACTTATCTGCAATCCTCTCAGCACACACCCCTTATAGAGTACAATCTGTATTCTCTGGGCTGCAACATCTTTGTCCAGATTTTACCATGCAGCTCCAGAATGACATCCTGAAATTCCTTCCTGCCTCTCCCGTCCTTCCAAAAGCTGAAAGCACAAAGGCCGTAACTGATCATGTATTTTTCCAGCAGTCAGAATGCTCTTCTCTCTAGCCCCACCTTAAACAAACACACAGCTCAGCAACAAAATGGTTCCATCTGCAACAAAGAACCTTCACTTGGGAGAAAAAAAATCCCATCCCACATCAAAAGGATTTTCACTGTTTCTGAGGGATCCAAGTTACTGTGTTCTGGCTACGGTAAATCAACAGGAACAAACCTTCTTCAGCAGTTTCATGTATGCAGCTGCTTTCTTCTTGTACTGAAGCATGCATTCAGCTGAGAGGGGGTGGATAAATTCCATGCCTCCCTTTGGCCCACAGCTTAGTGATGCAGTAAAGCAATCTAAATTGTTGCTGAAAAATGAAGCAACCTGGACATAAAAAGACAAGCATTTTTTAAAAATGGCTTAAAAGTACACATCAAAGTAAAAAAATTACAATCAGTTACTGATCATCATCCTTTGACCATAACTATTGAATAGTTACTGATCCATCATACTATGGTAACCCACCAAAAAACAGTTTGGGAACCACTGTGCTACAGCTTTAATGGCTTCATCCAGTCTATAATAGATCTCTCTTATAGTATTGATGCTGTAAAAACTAACTATACACAGTGTTACTCAAAGTCTACAGTAAACTCCTACTTTCTAATTCAACGTGTTGTAGTCCAATACTGAAACTTATTATTGCTCTTTAGTATTGTTTCCAGTCCACTTGTACATGAAGAAAAGCAATTATAGATCTATAAGTGGTTATCTTCCTTCATAAGATATGCAAGTATATGAAAACATGATAAATTAAAGTTAAGAATGGAACAAACATTTGAAGTAGCAATATTTGACCTTGTGAGGAGAATTAAAGTAGGTACATATTACCATAAGCAACTTCTTTGATTCTGCCTCTCACAATCTGAAAACCCTCCATTTTGGGAAGGGGGAGTAGACAGTAGGGAGTAGACAATGTTTCTTTGCATGGGCTTCACTTACGGTTTATGCTACAGAATTCAGCCCACTATCTTTATCAAATGTGCCCCAATTCCCTGAAAACAGAGGCCTTCTATACAAATAAGCTGCATCTCTAAAGATCCTGCAAGCTAGTGTGAGCTTCAGCAAGACTTATTTTGGCTGTGGCTATTGTCCTGGTGAAGAAGAAAAATGTTACCTTGCCTGCTGCATTTGTTAATGCTACCACAGATGATAAGATGCAGTCATTGGTGGTGATCAGCTTCTGTGTGGCTGTGGGGAGATCCTGCTCCAAGGCAGCTTTATGAGAGTAATGCTTGGAAATATCTAAAAATCAAAAGGGTTTCAATTTCACCAATTGTACCCATTTCCTTTCAATTTCTTTTCAATTTCAGTTTGAAAATCCATTTCTCTGCTAGTACCATTTTCTCCCCTTCTCTTAGGGGACAATTTTAACATTTCTGTCCTTTACTGCTGTAATACACAATTGTTGCACTCATACCAGCAAGGGATAAATTTGCAGCTTATGCAATTTTCTCATAGGGGTCAACCAGAAGCCTCTAGAATGCCAACAGATAAAACTTCTCCCACTATTGTTCCGGAGTAGCTAGTCTTCAGTGACACACTGTTGTAAAACCACTATGATTAAACAGCCACTGATGAACTTTCCCTTCATTAATTTGTTGACTCCCCTTTTTAAGCCATCTCAGTGGTCATCTTTTGTTGCGGCAAGAGATGTTGCAGCTCTTGTTCTCCCTTGAATCTCCTGCAATCAGTCACTTTTGTTGGGTAATCCAGACAAAGAAAGATTTTTTTATTTTTTTCTACAGCATGTATCATTTTTAAAACTTCAATCATGTTTTTGCACCCCGTAGTTGCCTTTTTTCCTAAAGTAATGGACCACGGGGGTCCCTTTCCTTTCCTCACAGGGAATGTGCTGTGGCTTGGTGCTGCAGCTGCTTCAAGCAACCTTTCAGTTGAGTATTTGGTATACTACTTAATATAGGACAACCAAAGATATAATGTCCACGATGAGGTAGTTGGACGTAACAGACCCTCCAACTAGAACTGTCAAGATCGTCACCTAATAGTCTGGCCAGCATCAACAACTACTGTTGTTTGGATTTAAATACAGAAGATAGATGACTACACACTACTTGAGAGATTAACACTCAAACATTGCTGTTGTCAAAACTGCTAATATGTAATGGAAAGAGACACAACTCAATAGTAAAGCACAGAGTCTAACCCTACAATCCACAGTAACTACGGGAGCACGTAAGAGACATTACGTGTACCCGTAGTTATTGCACCACCTAGTGAAAACCTATGGGAAATTCATACTGCAATCCAGAGCAAATTGTTCTTACACGGGAGCAAGGACTCCCCGTAGTTACTCTGGATTGTGCCCAAAGGCTCCAGAGGCAATCCCCTGGTACCTTGGTTTAATGGTTCCAAGGGCAAGGATATATCTTTTGTTTGAGAGAAAGAAGAACAGGTCCACCAAAAGAGTTGGTTTATCTACCAACTCTTCAGGGCCATACAATCACATCTCTTCTTTGTGCTTCTTAAATGTTTTACTGATCATTTGCCTTTGCAAGACAACATTATATGAACAATGTAGATACACTGTGTATTACACCAACTATCCCTACAATCCAGAGTAACTACGGGAGCACGCAAGAGACATTACATGCACCCATAGTTACTGCACCACCTAGTGAAAACCTATGGGAAATTCATATTGCAATCCTGAGCAAATTGTTCTTGCACCGGAGCAAGGACTCCCCATAGTTACTCTGGATTGCACCCTTAATTCCACACCTATCCAGTACAGACACTGAAAGCCTACCGCTAATTAAGTTACCCTTTATTTAGGAAGAGCCTGTAATTTACACAAGCCATTTCATCAAAGCTACAATCTGTTGACTGAAGAGCTGTTCAGCTGTTTTATTTTAAAGTTACAATGATCTCACCTTTCATGACATCATGAAACCCATGAAGACCTGAAGCAATATGTGTGAACACTGAGTTGAAGTTTGTCCGAAGCAACTTGACTGGTTTAATGCCTGGAAGTTGTACAAAAAGCAGCAAATTCAACTACATAAAAAGAAAATCTAAAAAGTTCAACTAGACTAGCATTATGCAAGCCAATAAGAAGCACTCTTCAAAGCCGAACTGGCTTGACAGAATATGACTGTAAGGGGAAAAAGACAATCATCTGATTTTTCCAACTTTTCCTATTAAAACAAGGGAAGAAATCCAAGCCCAAGAACTAATGCTGAACTGAAGTTGGTGCCAGGTTCACAGTTCTGGTCAAGTAAGGAAATTTGATGAGAGGAAAAAAATCAATTTGAAATCTAAAGAATCAAATGTGTTCTTGTAAAATATATATCCTAAATTGATCCCTTGATTCCCAACCAGTATAATTCTACAAGTATAGGATAATTCCTATGTGTATAATCTCTCAGCTCTATTATATTGTAACTACTACCATTCATCTTCATTACATATGTAGGAATAAAGTACTTATTGAATGATTTGCAGAAGTTCTCTTAAGATATTTTTTATGCTTGAATGACAATAGTTAGGATTTCCGTATTTAAAAGAGCCATAAACACGTATACAACTATGGATTTGATAACGTTTTGTAAAGCAAATTAAACTCTAAATATTTAGAGATCCAACTCAATGAGAAAAAAATCCGAAGCAAGACCCTTAGAAGGTCAATAATGAATGCTGTTCTAAATTTTGTATGATCCAAGAGGTTCTTCCTACCATTACTCTCCAGTAAGAAAATGCACCTCACATTTTTGTGCCTATTCTTTGGACATATTCTTGTGCCTATTTATTTGAAGCAAACATTCGAAGCCTAATACACATCATGCCATGCTCTAAAAATCACAATGTGTAAATCTACATTTATAAGACTTTACTCACTGACTGTGAAAAAACTCAAATTTGCTTCTTACTTCTAAAAAAAGTTTAGCGTGTCCCAAACTTACTGAGCAGGTGACAACCTCATCTTTGAGCTGTCATTTGTTGAATCCAAAAGTGCTGATAACACAACACTTGTGCAATGTGCTGATGCCATCACCACTTATATCTGCATTCAGTTACAGCAGAAGACCCTAAAATTGGTATAAATAATTTAAGAGCTGGCAAGACAGCCCCTCCCCAAAAACCCATATATAACATATATAGCAAAGGCTCTTCTCCAGTCTATCAAGTTGTGACACCCTGCATTTAGGCTAAAATTCATTTGAAAAGGAATAATCCACTTGCCTATTTCACAATTATTTGAACACTGGTGATATAAGAAAACATGGCTGAAGCAAAGGTGATACCTTCAGAGCTGCTCAGCAGCCCCAAATTAACACAAAATTTGGTCCTTTCTTTGGATTCCCCCCCCCCAATAAAATTAAAGGACTTCGAGTTTTAAGGCAGAAGAGAAGCAGCTTTAGAAAGCCAAAAACAAAGTTACAACATAATTTTTTTTGTTTGCTTTAAAATTAATCCAAGTCCATTTGGGGAGACATCCAATTATAACAGCACTTTAAGTAATCACTTAAATTTTTATCCTTAAAAATTGTTTACATTTTAAAAATTGTTCATTTAAATGGAAAATATTTCATAGAATTTATTTTCTGATGACTTCAACATAAAAGCCGGATTGAACAAAGGTCCATCTAGTCTAGCAAACTGTTTCCAACAGTGGTCAACCAGATGCCTTCTGGAAGCCCATAAGCAGGGATGAAAGGCAAAACTCCACTCCTGATGTGGCTCTGATATTTCTGCTCATACAGTGGAAACTTCAAACAGCCATTATGATAGCCAAAAGAAGCATGATCTCCACACATCTCAGCTTCTCATGTACAAAAACTAGTGGCAATAACGTGTAAAACTTCACATCTGTCTTCTTTGAATAATTATATACTGGGATGCATTTTATATATAAAACATGCATTTATATATATATATGTAAGCATTACATAATGTATACATTATATCCTGAGATAATATCATACAGAGACTGAAAGTTTTAAACAAGTTATAATACTCTGCCTGCTGCTGCCAAAGAGTGATGCTTACTTGGTAAGGCAAGAAGATTAATGTAAGTGTGCAGCTTCTCAAAGACTGCCACCAGCTTCTTCATGTCATTTTGGAGTTCCATGTTCCTGGCTCTTAACGCAGCTGTGCAAAGAGAAGATTCACACTCTTCTTCCAAACTAGGAACATATGAATTTACGTTTTTAAAAGTGAGTATTGTGATTTTTTTTAACTGACATGATTTTCAGAAAAGATGAACAAACATTTTAGGGCACTTTTCTGAATATCAACCAAAGCTTGAGATATTTTCTGATCTGGTTCAGGAGAATTATGGGTACTGATTCTGAAAAAACAGTTCATATTATATTCCTAAGAAATATTCTATTCCTGTGAGATATTGCCTTTGACTAGTTTTTGGTGATTGATGGTAATGCACTTCTGTGCTGTGGAACAGTGAATAACTCCCAGATGTCTTCTTATTGCTCATTTTTCCACTTTGACACAATAATTTGGAATTTAACTTTCTGCAGAACATTACCCTGTTTTCTAAAACTCTTTCCAGCAGAAGTAGCTTCAGTGATGCAACAGCATTTTGACATAAATTTGTGTCCAATGCAAATAACTTATTTTTTAAAAGTAGAACTATCTTATCTTCAACTTTAACCTATATTTCAAAGTCAGTTGCTATACAGGTATAATCTATTTGTCAGTGTTTTATTTATCACTTATTTTGTCTCAACATGAATGAGACTGACGCTTTAAATTAATAGATAAACATCCCTTAAGTAGCAGTTAATGGCTTAAAATAAACCTGCTTATCATGGTAGGCAATTAAGCTTGCCTCAGAAAGGGTTTTTAAAGGATTCAGTCTGATTTCAGTTGGGAAGAAATTTCAGTGGGGAAGAAATCTCCCTTCCCCATGTGATTATTACAGCAATATAAAGTGTACTGCTTTGTAAAGGTAAGTTTCTGCCTCTGAGCTGAAACTCAGCTGTTTTAATCCACTTGAAAGGAAAATTGATTAATATTGATTCATTGCCTGCTTTATTACCATGGCAAACAACTGCTTTTTTGTAACACGAAAACGGGTATCCATGGAGGTTCCTGGAACCAAACAATACAGATGGCAAGGTTCAACCTGCACAGACATTCCTTGAATACCATATGCCATTTTATGATCCTTTCAAAATTCAACTGGCTGGGAAACAAAAACAAATTTTGCTGACCAGTGGAAGGACTGCATATGCTCAGAAGCAAATCAGTATGGGGGGCAGGGTGAGAATAAGAAATAACAAAAAGTAGAAACTGCTAACTTAGGCTGCAGTCACTTTCCTGGGAGTAAGACCCATTGAAAACAATGGGCTTACTTTTGAGTAGACATGGTTAGGATTGTGCCCTTAGTCTAGAATGCCTTAGCAAGTAGCTAAATATATTGATATATTTAAATATATGTGCCCAAACTGCCAAAACCTGATCTAGGAATACTGTAAAGACCAGGAGGCTGAGCTGCAAATCAAAATCTTCTTGGTTTGACTTATCTCTAACAACTCCCAGCTACATCATGGAGATTATCACTTACCTAACTTACAGGGTTGTTGTATGGATTACAATAAAATACACATGAAACACTTTTAATATTCAGAAGCCATTATGTAAATGTTAAGTATTATTAGCAAAGGTTTAAAATATGGGTTTAAGCTTTAAAGCAGGCCTCCATCAATCTTGAAAGACTATGGTATCGTGCTCGGCACTGCAAACGCTGCATGTGAAGCACGAATGCCTGGGTTGGATTGTTATGGAGGATAGGCTGTTACCAAGCAGCAAATCCCGCCTCTCCACACCACTGAATTAGTCCAATGGAAAGGCAGAAGCGATACAATTGGATCCAGCTGGCGTTGCAGAGCTGGACTAAGGACAGGAGCTCACACTATCTTGTGGGGCCGACCCGGGTCTTGAACCCTGGCCTGCTGGTTAACAGGCACAGCATCTTAACCAATTGTGCCACCCACAGCCCCACGCCAGCTGGATCCAATCGTATTGGCTCTGCCTTTCCACTGGACTAATTCAGTGGCATGGAGAGGAGGGATTTGCTGCTTGGGTAACAGCCTATCCTCCATAACAATCCAACCCAGGCTTTCGTGCTTCGCATGCAGCGTATGCAGCGCCAAGCACGATATCATAGTCTTTCAAGACTGATGGAGGCCTGCTTGTTTAAGCTTTAGAATAAGCTTTATTCAGTTTAGCTGTGGGAATAATCAACTGATTATTGGGTTGGCTGATTAAACTGGGGCACCAATTTGTTTAGAAGGCAAAGTAACAAGTCAGTGGAGGTCTGACTTAGAATATAATTTGGTTCTTGTACACTACTAAAATCAAAGTTTTGAAAGAACACATTAGACTTTATCCCCAAAATTGAATGCAGCTTTTGTTTATTGTGATCTCATAGTTTTGTCAGTATCTTCAAATTTCATCAACCATCATCATCAACTGTATTTATGGATCAATTTTCAACAAAAAGTTCACAAAGCAATTTACAGAGAAAATAAAAAAACTGATGGCTAACTAACAAATATTTCAACAGGGAATATACAGGGGTACCTTGGTTTACAAGAATTATTTATATATTAGATTTGTGCTCCACCTTTCTCCCCGAAGAACACCCAAGGCCCTTGGGAACAAAATAATTTGTTCCAGAAGCATGCTTGTAATCCAAAGCATTTGTATATCAAAGCAATTTTCCCATAATAAATAATGGAAACTCAGACAATTCATTCCACAACCCAAAAATATTCATATAAAAATTATTACAGTACTGTAACATAAAACAAAATAAAGAAAATACAAAATATAAAGAAAAATAAAATGAATTAACTTGCACAGAAGGTGAGCCCTACTAACAGGGCTTACTTTCGTGTACTTTAGTGTAGACATGAAAGGCTAGGTCTCTCTGACTCCTTTCCATTTCCCCCATACACAGAAGAGAGTCCCACTGTAATAAGCTTACTTCAGAGTAGACATGCATAGGCTGGTCTCTCAAAAGAGGCTGAGCATGTACTGGCAGAGTGCCAAAACAGGCCAAATCCCGTCCTAGACTATTTTTACTCTTGTTTATCAAAACATAACTATCAAGTCAAATTTATTAGAAATGTTTGCTTGTCTTGCAAAACATGCTCAATCCAATGTTTTACAATATAATAAATCCTGATAACACAAACATACGGTACTAGAATTTCATCAATTGGTTGGAATGCCAACTGAATTTCATCAGATGGTTCCCTGTTGAAATATTTCACTGTTTTGAAGTTTTTTTTTTACTATGTTACTGGTTTTGGTTGATTAACTGTACTCTTCTAAGTTCTACAGATTGTTGTAGTCTCATTCTGCTGTACTGAGAACATATTATAAATACATTAAAGGGTCAGAATATGACTGTCATATCACTAAATATTCTTGAACTGGAGCAACTCCTCAAGATGCCAGGCTTTGACAATGCTACAAGGAAAAGCAGGGCCACACCAATGCTGAAAGCACTAAAACACTGTACAGGTTTAATGCACGAGGATACACTAGAATGCACCTGGATCATATTAAAAAAATTGGAAGGGTAAATGGGAGGCAATGGCCTCTTGAGCACATAAGGGCAGTTATGATAAGTCTCCTCCCTTATAAGTTTACATTTAGCAATCACTAGAGATTATTCAGGAATCTAGAGAATGTCATCCCTGCTGCTTGCAGAATCTTATGTACGCATAAAATTTATAGTTCATGTTTAGCAGATCAAAAAGGAAAAATACCTTTTCAATTGATATGGAAGAATCTTCCTGAGAAAGCAGACATAAGATCCTAAATAGTCAGAAAAGGATTTCAATTTCACAGTGGTTTCCTTTATAAAGAGAAGAAAAACCACATTTCAGATATATAGCACCACTAGCCAATCTAGGCTATATTATATACTAACAGTATAATCATATTACCAGCACTGTAACAGTGTCCTCGGTGATGCTCTCAAATAAGTGCAGCATTCCTTCCTCCAGAGGGCGGACATAAGAAGCATTTTCATGAAGATAGTGGGAAAACTAAAAGGCAAAGTATCAGTAGTTAACAGTGGCAAAGTAATGGACTTAAGAGTCCCAACATCAGATATTGTTCACTAATTCATTTAAAGCAGGCTGGACAAACCCCAGTCCAGGAGCACTTTGTGGCCCTTAAGGACCCAATTCAATCCTCGGGGAGCACCCAGTCTTCCAATGAGCCTCTAGACTGCTGGAGCCTACACCAACACAGGATTGCTGGTAACAACATCCATAATTACTGGTATCCCATGTGGATCAGTTCATGATTCCATAAGCTTTCTTGGGCATTCTTCCTTGGGCATTATTTTAACCTCCCCTGCACCTAAACAACTTTTATGTCTCCATGTGCTTCTACCTTGGTCTGTATGTTTTTATTGTATAGGTGGGTGCGTGGGTAAGTGGCAAATAGTTACACTGCCTCAGTCACACTGAGGCAAACAGTTCATAGTTCTCATGTGATTCTACATACCTGTGTTATAGTTCTCATATGTTTTGTAAACAAACTCAGTAAAATTCATTCATATAAATTCCATCTCTCATGTATTCATTTTTGAAATGTAAATTAATTCTTTTTTACACAGTGTCAAAGAAATTAAGGGGTCCTTAATGTTTGTGCACCCGAATTTAAAACAACCAACTTAAAGTTAATCCCAAATCAGTTTACCTTCTGATTTAATGGCGATATTGTGTCTGTTGCAGAATCAACAGGAAAAATCTGTACTCGCTGCTCCATGTAGGTGTGGAAATTCAGAAGAGCTGTTACCAAATCTTGAATGAAGGCCAGTGCTTGACCAGCAAGGTCACGTAGCTTCAACTACAAAGTACAAAGTGCAGCAAATAGAACCTCTTTTTACTTTGTTGGCATGCTAATCTGTTTTACTAGAGACCTCACACAACACTGCTCCTAACTGTGCAAATAGAAAACCAGAACACAACCTAGGTCCACCTTTCTATAAAAAAATTTGTCCTTTGGGAAAGCAGAAGAGATACACTGTAACCTAGGTTATGACACCAGGAATTTCAAAGCTTTCCGTTTTTTAAAGAACAGCAAAATCAAAATGCCTTTGTGGTGGGAAATTTCTTTGAATGTTTATATAGGCTATAGACCTCACAAGCGGAATTTTAGCAGGCACTGGATCATGATTTTAATTGCTTGTAAGACTTCATATGCAAAGAATCAAACTTTGGAACAAGTTTTAGCAGGACTACAACCGTAAGGTTTTATTTGTGTGTGCGTGTTTGAAAGAAAAATGTAGTATTACTAGGACAAGTGGCTTCAACAGTCACCAAACTACACAAATGAGCAAAAGCCACTTATATTATTTCTGAAAATAGATGCAGCTTTTAGGTGCAATTGCTAATTGCCACCAACATACTTATCTTCCACATTAAAATAAAACTTATTTAAGCCATGCATGCTAGTGAGAATTCCCTAGCACCATCTCAACCAAGTTTCATAACCTGAAGCAGTGATTCTCAAAGTGGGGGTCTCAACCTCCTTGGAGGATCGCAACTTCATTTCAGTGGTGTTGTGAAAAGATGGGAATGCCATTTGGAAAGTGGAAATGGATGCCACCCTCTTGGAATGTGGCATTCAGGCTGCTTCTCTGGGAGTAAAACTCATTGAACACAATGGGACTTACTTCCAAGGAGACATAGATGAACTTTGGCACCACAATGTTGTCACTTTCTACTTCAACTGTGATATCACTTCTGAGAAAAACAATCTTTCCAGAATCCCACCAGAAGTGGGTACTGGGCTGAAATGCTTGAGAACTACTGATGAAGCATGTCAACAGCAATGTCAGCCATGACTGAGATCAACCTAGGTTCCAGTTTAATCATATCTGAAACTATGGCTTCATAATTATTGTCGAAAGGAGCCAGCATTTCATCTGCACAAACACAAAGCTTTATACCTACAACATCAGATACTTTTTAGGTTAAACACTGCAGAATCATTACTTACCTGCCGTCGTCTATTGTGTAGTGGTACATTCAGAGAATTATACTGACCAGATCCTATAAAATAACACATACATTATGTTACTGTCCTTTCATGGTCTGGCCATCTTTTGGGTGAAAGAGAAAGAGAACACTCCTCAAGGGAGGCAGATTCTCTTCTTTGGTGAGGGACCAACTCCACACACACTTTGAGCCAAAACCATAACTCTATACATATTTTGGGACCTTCACTGGTTTTTTGGTTAATCCTTTAAATGTTTACTGGGCTACACCGACAGGAAACAAACAATTTACACAGATAGTAGGATGGATAGGAATTTGCACTGATTTATGTCTGAGTGTTGACTGAATGTCAGCTGTTAGCAAGACAATGGGACTTACCAGTTTACCATAGCTGGGGCAAAAATACACTGTGCAAGGGTAAGGGCCAGAAAAGATATATTTGTCTAGGCCTTTGTTTAGACTGTGTACTGAGGCTTATGGGAGAACCATATCCTTGCTCATACATTATATTCTTATATGACAATAATAACAGATTGATTTTGTTGTAATGATGAAACAAATGTTCCGAAATTATGCTCAAGATGGAACCAGTGAAAAGAGATAATGTTGACTGCCCACTCATCTCTCATCAGGCGTGTTCATAGCAGTTTCAAAAAACCATTCTTGCTGCATCATCTCTAATCATATAGCCCATGATATGTCTTACAATAGCTTTAGACATTTTCAAATATCTGCAGACATTTTCAACAGAATATACAAACACTGGTTCAGTATAAGGAACATGGGGTTGCTAATAAAAAATAGGCAGCCATAACAAGTCCTTTTCACACATCCCCCCATATCCCTGGCAAACAGTGTCCCATACGTTAATTATATTCTGCATTTCTTATGGAGAGTGGGAAAGCATTCAATGTATGACATTAATGGGGTGATCTATAAAAAGAAAAGTGAGCTATGACAAAATGCTGTTTTTAGCAGCAGTTCTCATAGCATACAAGTCCAGCTGAAGTTTACTTCTAGATTTAGCAAAATAAAATTGTAGAGCTATCAGAACAGAGTAAAAAATAAGCTTCTACATTTTGTTCAAAAAGAGTAGCAAAAACAATCAATGCATTACCTACTTGTATCATTGAAAGGGACTTTTTCACTGATGATGTGTAAAGACTCATCCAGCCGACTACTCAAGTCAGAATGAAGGTTCTTTAGCTGGTGCTGGCTGGGTGATTAAAATAAAAAATGGTATTAAAACTATTCATTTTGATTTGTTGAAGCTGAAAAATGAAAAAAGCAAAATGCCATGGACATATGCTACTCATGACCTAAGGAAGCATGACTAGCTAGGTTAATACATCAGTCAGATCAAGGAGAAAAAGTATCATAGCAACACTTTAGGCCTATATCCTAAAGTGAAATTAAGCCCCTTGCTCCAGATTAGTTAAGATGACTTTCCATTAGATAACACTAGAGGGTGACGTAACTGTGTGGACCCATAACTGCTATGGATTTTGCTGTATGTCTACTAAGGGTTGTGGCCTCAATTGCTATCTAGCTGCTTCAGTTTTTAACATTCCTCAACTGTCCCTGCTCCCTCAAGTCTAAAACAGACTTCTTTTTTAAATTAATGTATAGTAGTTACAGGGACCTTATATTAAAACATCTGAATAATTTCATAAATTTTTTTTTCAAGTAAAGATTTCACAGTATTGCAATGCAATTACCATACTCATGTTGAAGAGTCTCTCATTTCTGTTTGTTCACTGAACAATAAACCTGTTTGTTCTGTTCACTGAACAATAAGCTCCATACATAAACCTCTGGCCAGGCCAGCCATAAAGCAAATGGATCACCACCTGGCATCAGGACAGGTAACAAGAGGAATAGAGGATTTAAACTGCCCTTCACACCAGGTTTGTCACAATTTCCCACCATAGAAGCAACATCAATCAATCTGCTTGCTTGTTACAGAGACCCATTTCCAGTTTCTGATCACGGATATGCAGCACACCAGTGTGCCATGACAAAGTGGATGAAATTCACTGACTTAAAGGGACATAGGACTTCCTTAGCTGAGGGACTGCAACACTCCAGTTTGGGAATCTTTTAAGTTAAATAACCTCGAGGTGGCTCACAATTAGTATAAAGAAGTTATGATCTATCATTTCACAAAGCAGCTTTTTAATACTTAGATAATCTTTTTTTAAAAAAAAGAATGAGGTAAAAGTGTACCATTCTTCTGTTCGAACTCGGCAGTCCTTTGCTTCTCTCTCTAGGGTTTGGGATTTTATCTGTGGGGGGAGAAGAATCATAATGATGTGAACAGTGCTTTACACAACAAAGAAGTGCTAATCACTAAGTCCATTTCAACAATAAAGCAAGGAGTTTAAAAAATTCAACACAATAATCCATGATCCAGAATTAAAATATCCAGTCCTTCTGCAGGGAATTCTAGCTGACAAAGAGAAGCTTTCCTACTGATTACCAGGACATAAGACATATCTCATTGGAGAGTAGATACTTCACAGTGCAAAGCCTGGCATTGGAACTTACTTCTAACTTGGCCTTCTCACTCTGCAGTTTTTCTATTGTATCCATGTACTTCCGAGTCAGGCCATCCACCACAGCTTGGTGCTGTGCAGTCTCCATTTCCAAGACCTCAAGTCTGCCCCTCAATTCTGACTCCAAGCGCTTGTGTTGCTCGTCTGCTTCAAAAAACTAGAATGAGAAGAAAAAGTTGTAAGAAGTGGTTAAGTGTTGAAGTCCAAAGGAGAGCTGCACAACTTGGTTCAGCACTAAGTGCCAAGGGAACATAACAACTTTTCCTTTTGGGCAGGACTTTGGTCTCATGGATGCTTAACACAACTTTTGTCTGTTATTCTTTGCAAATTAACATCTTCTGCTCTTTTATGGCAGGTTGAGACTCCCCATTGGTGTGGTTTGATTCCAGGAATCCCAGTTAATAACTATTTTTACAAAATAGTATACAAAAACAATGATTTACCATTGTTAACTAATGAATGAATGAGTTAGGATTCATTAGTCAAGGAGGCACAGAATCAGTTTCCTTTTCCTTGATTTAAAACAAGTGTGTTTCAGGCTGTTTTCTTTTTTCACTTGCAAATGGGAGGTGATTATGACTCTGAATCCCTGGTAAGGGAGGGGTCTTTTCAGCCTACCCTTACAATCCAGGGTCATTTACATAGTTACAGCACCACCTACTGAAAACCCATGGAAAATTCATATTGCAATCCAGAGTAAATTGTTCTTATGTCGGAGCAAAGGGAGAAAGGACTCCCTGTAATTACTCTGAAACCTGATCCTTACTGCAGACATAGGTGGAAGATTTATTGCCTGCCACTTTACCAAGGCAAGCAGGCTGTTTCCAAGCCATTAACTGCTAAAGAGACATTATTTAAAGAGCCAATCTCATTTTCTTTGAGACCAAAAAGCATATAAATTTGCATTGAAATAGGTTACAATTGTACTATTTTCACATAAGCTGCCTTAGGAACTTTTACACTGAGGTAAAAACTCTATATATTTTTCAATGAGAAAAATTCTTGAGTAGAGAATGTAATTCATTTTTTTTTGACAGCAACATCTCCAGGAATGCCACTGATAGCTACTCTGTCAATATGCTGCATTTATTCTACATTAATGATTATTTTTGATCTAATGTGTAAAAAAACTATGCACCAAACTAGATGCAACACGGGAAAATTCTGATCACAGTCTCAGATGCAAGAGTGAAGGAGGGGCATTAAACCGTTCCTATGTGTTTTTTTCTGATTTTGAAAAAAACCGTTGCTTTCCAAGCTGCCATGTGCCAGGACCTTCCACATTTTGCCTGACTGCAGGAAAAACTAAGTCAACACCAAATCTTGAAACATGGTGACAGATTAAAAGAGTTCAGAGCCTGAACTTTGGCATTCTGTTTGTCTTAGTTCTGCATATTTGGGCCCCGCAAATAATCGGGAGCACATGCAAACGTAATATTTGCTGAACACTCAGTCTGTCCCCCTATACAACCACATGCTTTGGGATGTTTTGTTGAAAAATAGTGTATCAATCCTATTATGGCTCTAGTCTCAGTTCACCTGCAAAGTTGGACAACTAAACAAATCTAATGGAAGGGTGAAGAAAATATTTTCTTATAGGAAGGCTTATTTTCTTGTTTTGAAAGTACAGTGATGCCTCACATAACAAATTTAATTCGTTCTGGAGGCATGTTTGTTACGTGAAACGTTCTTTACGTGAAGCGGATTTTCCCATAGGAAATGATGGAAACTCAGACGACTGGTTCCACAAGCCCAAAAATATTCATATAAAATATTAATTGGATGTAAAAATGATGACAGAACACTGAGCTGCTTCCCTCTTCTCCACTGCTGTTCTCTCCCTCTGCCCAGCGGACACACGGCCACAGGAGGAACAGCATGGAACTGCTGCTTTCACTACGGGCAGATGCGCTAGGCAGCCCTGATGCTTTTTAAACAGGCTGCCAGCCACCGCGTCTGCCCCAACTGCCAATGAATGTGTTCTTTTACATGAAGCACAGTTTGTTACATGAAGCAGAATCCTAGAAAAATTTTTGTTTGTTACGTGAAACATACTTTACGTGAGGCATTCTTTACATGAGGCTCCACTGTATCTGAAATACACAGTTAAGTGCTGAAAAGGGAAAATACTGTATACGGAATTCAGCCAAAAAATTGCTATATAAAGATTTATAGTACTAATGTGGTATAATGAAAGAATCCTGGACTTTGATTGGGAAAACTAGCACACAAGCCTTGATTTTGCAACTAGTTGTACCTCTATTGTTCCAAACCAAACACAGCTCACATAAGGAGGCTGGCAGAATGGTGAGTGACCTTTCTCCCACCTCCTCCCTCCAAACTTCTCTTTTTTTCTCAAGCTTTTTCCCCAAGAAGAAAATGTAGATGATTCTTTCCCCAGCACATATCTTTTGCCATCACCATTCCCTTATTTTAGCCATTTCTAGTTTGAAGAGGCATGAGTGGAAAGATTCTCCCTGAGCACTTCTGCCTCAGGAAATCCCTTGGGAAGGTGAGCAAGAGTCATAAATGAAAAAAATGTTCTCTTTATATTTCCCTCAGGCTGTCTCCATCAAAGTGTTTCACAAACCCAGTCAAGTGGAGGCTCTCAAGGAAAAGCAATCAGTTGGACTACATGTGATCTGATTTGTTTTAATGTGCCAAATGCAGCTCATTCCACTTAGTACAAGTCTGGCTGATTGATCGGAAGAAATGTCAAGTGGAAACATTGCTTTTGGACTTTGTTTTACATTGCTGCCTATGTATTATCCAAGTTCATTGGCACAAGACGAACTCTCTCTTTCCAGTTCATAACACTATACCAATTGGCCATACTCTTTTTAGAAAACCCAGTTATGGCCTTCAGCAATAATTTTTTTAAAAAATTTATCAGTTATACATTACCTGAATATGCAACCTCTCGTTCTCTTCTATCTTCTTCTGAAGGTCTTCATCAAAGACATTCTTCTGTTCTTGACTCAGCTGAGATGTAGTTTCGCCACTTCTCTAGAAGGAAGCAAGAACACGCCCGCTTACTGAACACAAACACCACAGAATCTGTCAGGGACTATACTAGGTCTAATTACATCTCCCATGCACAGATCCTAAAAAGTATTTTACAAATACGAGGTTCACATACACCTTCTATGCACACATTCTACAAATACAGTACTACAAAATATTGCACAAATACTAGGTCCACTTACATCTTCCATGCATGGGTACTATTTATAGTTCATACTACAGTACTACAGTAATATTGTCAATATCAATAGATATGCCTCTGTATCAGTAAAAAGCATACAACCAGAAATAATTTACTTTTTTTGTTTGAGGCTTGAGGATCCCTGCAGAAGTTTTTGCACTTCTTACTGTACCACGCTGAGGCTGGGTAAGTTTAAACTGGTGGGCAAGCTTAAACACACCCCACCACTGGTATCAGCACAATCCTGGAGATCATGTTGCTGCCTTCTGTCCTCCCCATGCTTTAAATGTAATGGAGAAGTGGTTCCCTTGGTGATGAAGCATAACCCACTGGGAACCACTGGTCTAACAAAAGCTCTAGAAAGATATGTAACCCTAGTGGGATTTGAATTCAGATCTCTCCAGTCCACTTCCAACATACAAGTACATTCCACTAGCTTTATTAGACTGTAACCTGCTTCTAACACTGAACTTTAATCCCCACTGCTCCTTTGTCAAGCATTTCCATCTCTGTTTACCAAAGCAACAGAGAGAAGTTTGGAAGCATGTGAACGATTGGTTTATTTCCATACCCTGCTCTTTAGTGTTTAGTATACGGCTGGCTCAGTAAAAAGTAGCGACACTTTTATAAGCAGCAGTGAATACATTAGAATCTGGCTTTCTATGAACCAGGCAAAAAATGCAATTGCTTCTAGATATACCTACAAATGGTCAGAAGGCACACACTGTACTGCAATTAGCCGAGTAAGCTGCTAATGTTTGGTTCTGGGCACAGCCTGGGTGGGAGTTCATCTGGAAACCAACCATAATAGGGAACAAAATGTTCTTCAAAAGAAAGAACCAAGTATTATGTGCTAATAACCGTTATTTAACAATACTTTCGTTTTTATCCCACAATTTCTACAAGGAGCTCAGGTCAATGTATATGACACTTTCCCCCTCCTTCAATCCCCACAACAGCTCTGTAAGATAGATTGAATAATAGTGAAAAACACAAGGTCACCTACAATCATGGCCAAGTGGAGATATGAACCTTAAATTTCCAGGCCCTAGTACATCATGCTACCCTCTACAACATTCTAGATTCAAGTGCATTATCTATTAAAATAGCACATGTCTGGACTTATTAAAAAGTGTAAGGTTGGTCTAAACATCCCTCCCTCACATCATGACCAAAAGAAGAAAAACTCAGTCAACGAAAAGCAATATTTCTCAATGAAATACATTGAAGAGCAGGAGCATTTGAGAAGAATGTGAAAATAATTTGAAAAGAAAGCCTCAGCTATCAGACATGCTTACAGATATTTTCAGCATAGTAGTTACCTTGTTCTTCTTGCCTTTGGACTCACTCAGTGTCAGTTCATCCTGAAGCAGTTCTACCCTCTTGGCAAGTTGCTGATTGCGAAAGGTCAAACTGTCCATTTCCTGCTGCAGTTTTCTAAGTGACTGGTCCTTCATTTTCAGTTGTTCCTGGGTAAAGCATAGGACATGTTATCACAGTGAATGGTGGAGATCCCCAATTATACGGAGCAAAAAGTTCTAAGAATCTGCCCTTATCTCACTCCTACCCATGCACTGAAGGCGGCTCACTTTTAAACAAATATAGTCTATCCAGCTTGGATTGCCTTAGAAAAAAGAGAAAGTCCTTAAATGTGCATAGTCCTTAAATGTTATTCAATTGCTTGCTTACATCAGTTTAATGCTACTTTTTATACACATTAAAACGTGAATTTAAAAAAATGTATAAAGAAAACAATGAAGAAATAGGTTTAAAAACCCACTTTCAGGTTTCTTGCTACTCTATTGAGCCTAACTGAATAAGATAGTGCCTCAGTATCTTCAGGGGTTTGATTCTGGGACTGAAAAATGGAATGATTGCTTGCATGACTATCGATCTGCAACAGTAGAAAAGCAGTTTTTAAAACTGTGATTTGCAGTGGACATTTGTGTTGAGACAAATATGTGCATAAAAAAAATTCATGTATATTGAGGTTGCACCTGTATCTAACGTTACAAAATTCCTTATTCATTTGATTTTATAACCACCTGGTAAAAAGGTGGAAATAGAATTATCATTATACAAACCAGTTTCAGTAACAGTTCAGTACAGATACCACAGCAAAGAATGGTAAGCAATGCAAGAATAGTTAAAATGCTTAAATGCTAATATTTACAAGTAATACTTACGAGTATGAGTATTTAATAAGTAACTTTCTACAGATTTTTTTTATCCTTCCTTGTCCAGGGTGACCAGATGCCAAACCCAAAATTCCTGAAACCCAAGGCCAAAATTCCTACCCGCTTAAAAAATGCCAAAAATGTATTTTTTATTGTTTTTGTTTTTGTTTTTTTGGCCATAACTTTTGATAAGAAGATATCTCAAAACCTATTTTTGCATTGGATTCTGCTCTTTAATACGAATCCAACGACATATGGCATGATGGGGTACTGTGCACTATCGCAAAGTTTCAAAAAGAAGCCAAAATGTAGGACAATGAAGCCAAAATGTACGACAACCAGACAGGAGTCTAAAAATCCAGACAAATCTGGGTTTTTTCGGTCATATGGTCACCCTGTATCCTTGTCAGTTATTGATTGTCTTCATCTTGCTTTTGTTTCCCATTCCTTGCAGCCTGATTTTTATTAAAAATTACATTTTAAATTGTGATAGCAAAAGTAAGAAACATCATGCATAATGGAAATTTGGGAGAGCTGTATTTGACGTCTATATTCCTGTGTTTCAGTAGTGCTGGGACACAGAAGAAGGAGGAGGAATAAGCCTCTTCCTTTAGGGATTATAGCTGAAGATCTCCTATAAAGAGCAGGAGTGATGGATATCTTAAAAGTACAGATAATTAAAACATTGTGTTATTATTTCAAACCTAAAGGTGGGTATGCAGGGGCAAGAAAAATGCAGTTAAACTTGAAGAAAGCTGATTAGTACCAAAACATATTACCTAAACAAGCAGCCAATGTCAAAATCAAGCTCTTGTTCACTTTAATATTTCAAAAACCTACCTTCAGAGATGCTGAATTGGCTTGTTCATCAACAACACCCTTTTTTAATACCTGGTTCTGAGCTCGAAGCTATAAAGTAAAAGACAATGATATATCATTAATCTAATTTGAAGCAATAAGACTACAAGCTGATCATTACCTACTTGCAAAATTGTGTATCAGAAAAAATAAACATGTTTGAAGTATCAATGAAAAGAATGAGCACCTAATACTAGAATGTAACACAGACACTCAATTCAACTTACTCAACATTCAGGACACTCCCAGAATGAACAGAAAAGTTGTAGTGTAAATCTGAATATGGCTGTTACAAAACCTCGAGAATAGTGTAAGAATAGTGTTAGTACAGTCAAAGGTTCTGGGGTTCCTCAGATGTACATCCGGGATGTCAAATTCTCAACAAGAAGATCCATAATGATCAAATACTATCAGTGATACTTCCCTGAAAAGCAGCTTGCTTTTCTTAGAAGGTGAATATACAGATCCGAGACCCGGGTCCCAACAAGACAGGGTGAGCTCCTGTCCTTAGCCCAGCTCTGCAACGCAGCTGGAACCAATCATATCAGCTCTGCCATTCCACTGGATTATTTCAGTGGAAAGGGGGGATTTGCTGCTTGGGTAACAGCCTATCCTCCATATCAATCTACCCAGGCCTTTGTGCTTTGCATACAGCGTCGAACATGATACCATACTCTTTTAAGACTGGATAGATGCCAATATAATATACAGGGAAGCATAGGATGGGTTCTCAGCTGCATTTTTAGATGAGGCCCAACAGTCCAATGCAGTGCACTGGCTGGTCAATATTTTTATTCTGCCTCTCTCCTCCCAGGGGAAGATGTCCAAGGCAGCTTCCAATGCACCCAAGAACCCTCAGCACATAGTGTGGTAGAGGCCTTGGAGTTCTTCAGCAGTTCAATTATTTACTTATTTTAAAAGATGCTTTTCCCATGCCAAAGCAAATGGCTAAGGCAACTGTCAAAGAAAATGTTCACTGACATTTTAAAAATCTAATCAAACATTTTCATGTTATCAAAAAAGCACTATATTATATAAATCTAATTCAACTATGTCGGAGTAGACTATCTTGTCTGTTGAATACAAGTGGCCAGGGAAGTAGATCCCCAAAAGACACATATGTTTCAGTATGAGTACATATTTGGTACACGGCAACAGTAGCTGGATAGAATGTCTGCATGAATATATTTCAGAAGCATTAATGTATATTTTCACTCAATTTTAATGATATGTACATACATTTACTGTATCATAAATGGTCACTTTGGCAGGTCAGAAATTGATTTTTACTACTAAATGGTTTTGATTTTTCTTTATTACAACACACAGTGCATCTTAATACACAAAGTACAAGTGGTATGTTATTATGTTGCTATAAGTAGGTTCTCCACTTCTAATCCATAAGCTATCTCTTGCAATCTAACCGTGATCTCTATCACTTAAATGCCTTAGCCAGTCCTCCCCACATCTAAGATTATTCAGTCACAGGGTCTAGTTCACAGATCTGACTCCCATTCTTTCTCAGTATGCAGACCTCAGCCATTATCTCATCCTATCAGCTGCTGTAAGTCAGCATGATATTAAGAAATATCAGACGCACAATGGGAGTGGTAAGATATCATGATCAACATGACCAATGATAGGATTAATACTATTAACTGTAGAAAGACAGCCAATATCACAAAGGAAGTCACATTACAAAACAACGATGCTACAGGGCATCTTAGGATAGCAACTAGGGATAGAGAATCACCATATCCCTTTTGCTAATATTTGTCTTAGTAAGTCTTAGAGCAGAGGTGTCCAACCTTTTAGCTTCCCTGGGCCGCATTGAAAGATGTTGGGTTGGTTTGGGCTGCATATAACGATAGCTGATCATCCAAAAAACCATAGAAAACATAGGCATGCATAGGATTGGCCTCTCAGACTGCAACCACAGCCACCTTTACTTGCATAGGGTAGCATGCTGCATAGGATGGGCTGCAATCCTCTCCAAGCATAAGTCTCATTGTAAGAGTAAGGGTGCAATCCAGAGTAACTACGGGGAGTCCTTGCACCAGTGTAAGAACAACTTACTCTGGATTCCAATATGAATTTCCCATAGGTTTTCACTAGGTGGTGCAGTAACTATGGGTGCACATAAAGTCTCTTATGTGCTCCCGTAGTTACTCTGGATTTGAGGGTAAGTCTCATTGTCAATGAGGAGTAAGTCTCATTGATTATAATGGGGTTTTCTTCTGAGTAGCCATGCACAGGATTAGGCTCTCAGACTACTTTCCTTAGTTTTACTTCTCCTCCTGCTCCTCTTTACATGGAGGAGAAGTTCAAGGAGACTGTAGGTGGGCAGCTTGCAGGTGACGGGTGGCTTGCGGGACCTGCAGCAGGTAAGCAGGCAGCTGGCGCGGCAAGGTCCATGGGAAGCAGCACAGGCGGCCCGTGAGGACTGCACTCCTGAAGGCTGTTGCTTCTAGGCCGCCTGGAAGTGCTCTGAGTGGCCGTGAAGCAGGGAGTGGGAAGAGCTTCCTTCTCTCCTGCCTCACTCTTGTCCTACCCAGGCCCAAACCCAGGAAAAAAGCAGTGGATACTGAAGTGCACAAAATTTGAATTTGGAAGCTGCCACAAAGCTGGTTTTTCCAGTGGCAGCCAGCATTTGCAGGAGGGCCACATTAATTTGCATCCTGGGCCACGTGCGGTCCCCGGGCCACATGTTGGACAAGCTAGTCTTAGAGTCTTAGACTATAGAGATGCTGTATCACTCTGAAGTGCAAAGAGACAAGAACATCAAGTTGACAACATTTTCTAGCACTAAGAACACTTATTGAACACTTATTTCCCAGTGAACAATATATTCTATTGATGCTGTCCTTACAATAACCACATAAACCAATAGTTCCAATCTGCGCATGTGACGTCCTGGGATGACACAAGACATTTGCCGGGTGTCATGGACCCGTCACCATCTGGCAGTGCACAAATCTCCAGACAATGGCAGGAGGCTCAGTATGGCAAGCAAAACTGCAGTGTGCAAAAACTGCAAGCTGCAAAAAAACCCTCCCAACTGCCCTGACCTCTTACAACGGTTTGGCACAGGGGTGTCCAAGCGTTTGGCAGGAAGTTCACATCATCACTCTGGGGACACTGTCTCAGGGACCAGAAAAAAGGAATTGATTTACTTTCAAATTTGAATAAGTTTACCTAAATGAATGGATTAGAGACAGATCTTAAGAATGAATGAATTCAAGTCAGTTTGTAAGCACTTTTTAATACAGAGAAGGGGGACTTTTCAAACTAATTCACAAGCACTTTCGTACACAGGGAGAGGAGATGGTGCAGCCTCCCCAGCAAACAAAATACCCTCCAGAGGTGCAGGAAGCAGAGCACAGATGGCGCTCTATTAAGGGGAACACATCTGGCCCTTGGGGCAGGGTTTGAACACCTTTGGTTTAAAGACTTGCGCTAGTGCTCAGGACCCAGAAGTCAATGGCAATTATGTTACTACTTGACACGTTTCATATCATTACCATTCACTTTCAGGTTCCAAAGATGTTGAAGAAAGCAGCAAGTTTGGGAACTTTGTGTACCTTTTTGAAAAAAGTGGTAAATAGTTGCTGGGGAATTGAGAAGAAGTAGCTTGCCTGAAGCCAGGAACTTCCTTGGAGAAGTAAAATTGAACCAGGAAGTCCTGGCTTGCGACGCAGTCTCTTCCACTAACTAGGCTATGCCAGCATATACCGTATTTCCTGGCTTATCACACGCACCGGACCATGAGACGCACCAAAGTTTAGAGGAGCAAAACAAGAAAAAAAATATTCTGAACCAAATGGTGTATTAATATATTTAATAAAATATAGCAGAATAATATTTCAACCATGTAAAGTCAACAGTGGTATTAAGAACCATTATTACTGTCATTAACAAACAAGGAAAGACTTTAAGGTTCAAGCACTCTTCTAATTTTCTGGTAACCCCAAAAACTCATCATCTCTAGTGTCAGTGATTTGTGACTTTTGCACAAATCTCATTGCAAATGGTTCAGGAAGGCAGGTAAGTTGGGGGGTTCTTTTGGGGGTGGGGGGATCCAGGTAGGTAGGGAAAGGTGAGGGGATCTAGATAGATAGGAAAGAGTGATGGAGGAACAGGCATGGAGCAGCAGGGACCACGTCTTGTGCATGTCTACTTTGGAGCAAGTCTCCAAGCCAGGGAAGGCTGCTTAGGATTGCAACTATGCCTGGTCTGAACCCCTGAATACCTACCCCCCATAGCAAAATTCCTACCCGCTTAAAAAAATTGCCAAAAATGTATTTTTTGTTTTTTGGCCATAACGTTTGATAGGAAGGAGATATCTCAAAGCTGATTTTTGCAATGGATTCTGCTCTTCAATACGAATCTACCGACATATGACACGATGGGGTAGGGTGCTCCAGGAGTGGCCCTATCACTCTTTTAGATGCACAGACATTTGCCCCCTCCTGTGGGGAGAACAAACTGCGTCTTATAAGCCAGGAAATACGGTATACGGGTGAAGACAATCTACAGAGAAGAAAACACCACTTCTGATACGTATAAAAATTAGAGCACTATCCTCACCATGTCTACTCAAAAGTAAGCCCAATTGTGTTCAATGGGTTTTACTCCCTGGAAAGTGTCTTTAGGATTGCAGCCTTAAGATGCCTTCTGAAGAGAGCAGCTCTTGCCTGCAGGCTGCAGGGCCCATCTCAGTTTCTAAGGTGTGATGGAGTCCCCTTTCAAAGGCTTCTGGGGAAGCCACCATTCTGTGGCAAGGAGTTCCACAGAATAAATACATGTCCTGCCCAGTAACCTTTTTTATTTTTGCACCTTTTCCATTTCCGCTCTGAGCCTCAGACCTTCTGCAGGGACAGGGAATCTCCACGGAGCCTTCTCTACCCAGAGTGTGACTGGCCTTTGGAACTCCTTGCCACAGGATTTGGTGGTGCCACCTGGACGCAGGTGTCTTCTGTGCTCCCCTGTGAGATACAGGAGGCTGGACTAGGTGGGCGTTTGGCCTCATCCAGTGGAGGCTCTTCATATCAGCCACCACCAAACCCGGTGGCCAGGAGTTCCACAGCCTGTTCACACAGAAATGGCCCCAGTGGATCAGGCCAAGACCCATCAGGCGACTGAAGGAACACACAGTGGCCAGGACTTCCAGTGCCTCCAGCAGCAGCAGGGCCAGGAAAGGAGGACTTGCTGGGTTCTGGAGCTACCAGCTTCACAGAACCCCTCACTCCCTCCCACCAGCACAAGATTGGCCCTCCGGGGTTTCCATACAGCACCCCTCACTCCCTCCCACCAGCACAAGATTGGCCCTCCGGGGTTTCCATACAGCACCCCTCACTCCCTCCCACCAGCACAAGATTGGCCCTCCGGGGTTTCCATACAGCACCCCTCACTCCCTCCCACCAGCATAAGATTGGCCCTCAGGAGCTTCCGTACAGTGGTCCCTCACAAGCCAACGAGACTGAGGCACAGCCGTTACACGCCCCGAGCCACCGGAGAGGCGTGTCAAGGCCTGTACCTTGGAGTACTCCTGCGCCAGCTTCTGGTACTTCCCCTGCAGCTCGGCCGCCGCTACTGCTGCCGCCGCCGCCATGGCCGCCCGCAAAGGACGCGCACCGCCCTCTCTCCCCCTCCCGCCGAGAGACGTACTTCCGGGTTGGGGGCGGAGCCAGCGTGGTGACGTCAGCGCGCGGTCACGCTCTGAAAGCCGCCATCTTGGAAACGCCACCCGTTCGGAAGGAAAGGGGCGGGGTTGGGAAGCGGGGCGGGTCACGTGCCCTTCCCGCGCGCAGCGGAGCAGAGCACGTGGTCTGCAGGCGCGCGTGCTCCGCGGTTGCCATGGTAACCATGTTCCCTCTGAGCCTTTTGTGGGAGAGGCGGGGGGGAGAGTCGGGGCGGTGGCTACGGGGTCTCCCGCGGAGCAGCCGCAGGGCTGCCTGGGAAACCTCTCCCAGAATGCAGCGGCGCGGTCAGGGTCCCCCACAGCCTCAGCCCTCAGCACAGCCAAGCCGTGCAGGCCTACGCAAGAGAAAACCCATTCATTCCAGTAGCTCTACTCCTAGGTCACTGCACTGCTCCTGTCGGGTGGCAGCCTTTCAGCCCAAGCATAGGCCTGTCTACTCAGAAGTAAGCCCCATCACAATCAATGGGACTTACTCTCAGGAAAGTGTGGGTAGGATTCCAGCTTCAGAGTCCACTCCTATGCATGTCTACTCAGAAGTAGGCTCTATTATAGTAAATGGGACTTACTCTCAGGTAGGCGTCCATAGGATTGCAGCCTTACAGCCCAAGGATTGGCCTGTCTACTCAGAAGTAAGCCCCATTACGATCAATGGGACTTACTCTCAGGTAGGCATCCTTGGGATTGCAGCCTTACAGCCCAATCCTGTGCACGTCTACTCAGAAGTAATTCCCATTAAAGTTAATAGGACTTACTCCCAGGAAAGTGTGGACAGGATTGCAGCCTGACATCCGAATCCTATGTCTGTCTACTCAGAAGTAACTCCCATTATGGTCAGTGGAGCTTACTCCTAGGAAAGTCTGCATGGGATTCGCCCTCAGAGCCCAATCCTACGCAATCCAATCCTGAATCACGTTCTAGTCGATGGTGGTGCACATTTTGTCCCAAGACCCCTTTCAAACTTAAAAATCTGTCTGGGACACCCTGTCACACTTACGGGGCCCTGACATCACTGTGATGCCACAACTCCTCCATGTCTACTCAGAAGTAAGTCCCATTGTGTTCATCCAGAAAAACCCAGATTATTTTTTTCAATTTCAGTGCATCAGATGAAGAAGACGGAACAATCCTTGATGTTTATTCAGAAGGAAGTTGCTCTGAGTTAAGTGGAACTCCAGACTTTGGGTGCAATCCTAACCACACTTTTCCGGGAGTAAGTACTATTGAACTTAAGTGGGACTTCTGAGTAGACATGCTTAGGATTGCATTGTATGTTGTCAGATCATTCTGTGCAATAAATTATTCTGAAATGGAGACAGTGTTCCATGACTGCTGTTATTACAGTGGTGCCTCACATAAAGAGCTTAATTTGTTCCGGAGGCATGCTCTTTAAGTGAAACACTCTTCAAGTGAAACAGATTTTTCCACAGGAAATAATGGAAACTCAGACTATTGGTTCCACAACCCCCAAAATATTCATATAAAAATATTAACTGCATGTAAAAATGATGACAAAACACTGGAATTGAATTCAAAACATGCATTCAATGTGCATGATCCTATGAAGTCTACTTAGGCTGCCTTCCTAAAGACACTTTCTTTGGAGTAAACCCCATTTAACACAATGGGGCTTACTTCTGGGTAGACATGGTTAGGAGGTTGTAATCAAAGACACTTTCCTGGGAGGCTTACCTGGGCTGCTGCTGGAGGTTCAAGGTATTTGGGGGGTATTTGGGGGCAGTTAGAGGCAGCAGCACTGGCCGGCAGCCCTTTAATAGAGCCTCCATGCGGAGCGTCAGGGCTGCATAGCGTTCGTGCCCATAGTGCACTTGCTTATTAGGTGAAGTGGAACTTGTTATGTGAAGCAAGATTTCTTGGGAGATTTCTGCTTATTATGTGAAACGTTTGTTAAGTGAGGCGCTTGTTAAGCAAGGTACCACTGTATTGTGAATTTGGCCTATGAAATGCTTCTGCCTTGGGTTTGACAGAATAATGTCAATGGTCATTCAATGTTTCTTTATGGAAATTTTCTTGGATAATGAGATTGTACAGAAATATTTGGAAAGGAAAATGCTACCAGACTTGGCGAAAGTGACTTCCTTTCCACTCCTCAGGCAACCACTATGTAAGGTTGGACTGTATATGTTTGCAGTGTTTGGAAAGAGGCATTTAAGGCATCGTAATAAATTTAGTGATCTCTCCATAAAAGCAATTTTTAACAAAAGTTCATGAAGATTTAAAAGTCACTGATTTTTTCACATTGACACAACTCACATTTTGTACATTTTTATTAAAATAATGGAATTTGCTTTTTACTGTAAGTACACTAGGGGGAGCTTTCTGTCTACATTTGGAAAATCGTGCCTGATTTTATGAACAGGAGAGAATTTATTTTCCTGTACATTGCATAAAAATGAAGTGACAAAATAGAAGCCCTGATTCAGTTACAGTCAATTATAAGTTAGTTACATTGAAAACATTGAAGTATCTTTAACTCATGTTGCCACTTACTCATTTGCTTTTAAATAGGACTTAGATCAATACTACCTTGACCGGTTTCATGGCTAGTATTAATGTGATTATTCTGGATATTTATGTATCACTTTTTTAAAAGGTACACAAAGACCGCAATCCTAAGCTCCACTTAGGCCAGCCTAAGTCTCAGCCTACGTCCTATGCTGACCTGGGGGAAAGCCTCTTTTGCCCCATTGCTGGGGGATTCGATCATTGCACGGGCATATGCTGACCTCCCCACAACATCATGGTAAGATAGGCCAGGTGAGTTAGGGTGGCCTAAATTTTTTAGGATTGCACCCAAAGTACTTAACATAGCAAAAGAGAGGTTTTTCCCCTAAGGACAGAGAACCAGTTGAATACATGACCACAAGTATGTATTGAGACCCTGTGTTTCTTGTTTCCAAAAAACAGGCAAAGGGTTTTTAGCTCTCTGCTACCATAAACCCATAGAACCTGTTAATTTATTTGAATCCCACCACTGCATAGGTTCAGTTCTCTGTGAGCACATACTATATGTGTGGTATTATATATTGCATATTCTGAAATAAGTGTGCAAACTGTAAAGTCTCATTTTCTTCAGGAATCCATTAAAAACAGAGTATAAGCTATGAATCTGAAAGACCATCCTCCCCTCCAATGAATCTTCTGGACCCTGAAGACTTCTGGGAGGTCCTTTTGTACATCTTTTGACTTTCAGAGGCACAGTCAAAGGTGACATGTCTGTGGTGCATTAATTTGTGAGTGAATTTCTTCTTCGGTGGGGATGTGATTGTGTTGGTGTACTTGGAGATTCACTGGCATATCTCACAAGCCAAGTCCTCATAGGTCTCATTTTGCCTTTGCATATTGAAACTGACTCACTTGTAATACAAATCTATTCCCTTTTAATATGTTCAAAAAACAACTATCTTTATTATGAAAACCAAAACTTATTTAAGGTGTATAACTGTTGGGAAATCAATGATTAAGCAATAACCCCAGGACTTTTTAAAAAAATCAGAAATCTATAGGAAAGGGCCATCGTGAGTCATCAAAAGTCATCAGCCAAAACTGGAACCATGCCCACAAATGCTGATGCTGCAGTGCTCTGAACTGCTATTTTACTTCTGTTATCATAGCAACAGCAAGGTTGAGCAGCAAGAAGTACATGCTTTTCTATGACAGCCTGACAAATCTCTCTTCGGCAGTGCCTTTGAAATCTTTCCAGATAGCAGCTGCAATCCTCTACACCAGGGGTGTCCAACACGAGGCCCGGGGGCCGCATGCGGCCCAGGACGAGGGTGGATGCGGCCCTACTGCAAAGTTGGCCACCAATGGAAAGACCAGCTTTGGTTTTCAAATTTCACGTGCTTCTCTGCGCACTGCCCTGGGCAGCCACCACAAAGCTGGTCTGGGCTGCCTGCTTCCTCCCCTACCTGCCTCCTGGCACTCAGAGCACTCAAGGCCCCTGCAGACCTTGCAGCGCTCACCCACCTGCATCCCCCAAAAGCAGCCTCAGCCTCTATCCCAGCTGCTGCCTGCTGCCCTTGAGACCTACTCAGAAATAAGCCCCGTTAAAGTAAATGAGGCTTACTCCCAAGTTGCATTCTGAAAGCCCAAGGATGCATAGGATGGGCTGTGATCCTCTTCAAGCTTAACCTTGGAGATATGCTGCAACCCTAACGATGTCTACCCAGAAGGCCCATTGTACCCAGTGGGTCTTACTCCCAGGAAAGTGTGTTCAGGATTGCAGCATATCTCCAAGGTTAAGCTTGGAGAGGATCACAGCCCATCCTATGCATCATGCCTCATCAGAAGTAAGTCCCACTAAAGTCAATGAGGCTTACTCCCAAGTTGCAGTCTGAGAGCCCAATCCCATGCATGGCTACTCAGCAGAAAACCACATGATAATCAATGAAACTTACTCCAAGGTTTAGTTTGGAGAGGATCACTGCCCATCCTAAGCATCATGCCTACTCAGAAGTAAGCCCCATTAAAATAAATGAGACTTACTCCAAGGTTTTAAAATGTAGGACATCATATAGTATATCCTACAATTTGAAAAAGTTCGTGTTTATGTGCGGCCCAAACCAACTCGTCTTCTGCCAATGCGGCCCAGGGAAGCTAAAAGGTTGGACACTCCTGCTCTACACCTTTACATAAGAGTAAGACCCACTGAACTTAAAGGGACTTCTGAGTAGACATGTAGTGGTCTCTTCCCAGTTATTTGTTTTGTGAAAAACTTGGGAGCGCAATCCTAACCATGTCTACTCAAAAGTAAGCTCAATTGTGTTCAATGTGTCTTACTCCCAGGAAAGTGTCTTTAGGATTGCAGCCTTGGCCAAGTACTCTGAAAAGGGGAGAAGAAAGATAGAAGATACAGATAGCATTTCATGTCATTGCGTTTATAATCCATGAATGTCATAATGCCAAAAGAACACTGTGTACACAGCACCATACAGTGTAAGACAAATTGTTGTATGTGGGCAATTTCCAAGTCTGTTTTACTTTATTTAGCAAAAAAATGTGTATCCTTTCAATAAGTAAGGGATCTAACAAAAATATCAAATGCAATTTCAACTACAGACTCATCAGCTTGACATCGCTACTAAGAAGCTCCTGGGACCAAAAGAGGAATGTAAGGGGCTTTGGAGGAAAAAGCAGAGGCTGGAGCAAGGGGTTGGACTTGAATACTCCCAAGATAACCCCCAATGTGCTTTTAGAGGCCACAACTGCAAAGACTCCAACTCTGTTATTATGGCTGCAATCGTGAAGAAATGTTCCTGGGAGTAAGAGCCACTGAACACAATGGGGCTTACTTCTGAGTAGATATGGTTAGGATTGCGCTCTATATCTCATTGCTGAGCTTCAGATGGGGGGATGACCTGAAGCAGGGTCTGTGATGCTGGTCTTTTAACCTTTATATAGAAAGCAATTCACAAATATTGAGATAAAAATGACCCCATCTAGACATGTACATACTCGCACAGACTCACAAGAAATGTATTTGCAAATTACAGTGGTGCCTCATGTAACAAATTTAGTTCGTTCCAGAGGCATGTTTGTTATGTGAAACGTTTCTTATGTGAAGCGGATTTTCCCATGGGAAGTAATGGAAACTCAGACTATTGGTTCCACAACCCCCAAAATATTCATATAAAAATATTAACTATGTAAAAATGACAAAACACTGGACTTGAATTCAAAACATGCATTCAATGTGCATGATCCTATGAAGTCTACTTAGGCTGCAATCCTAAAGACACTTTCCTGGGAGTAAGACCCATTTAACACAGTGGGGCTTACTTCTGGGTAGACATGGTTAGGAGGCTGCAATCAAAGACACTTTCCTGTTTGTAAGCCTCATTTAACACAATGGGGCTTATCTCTGGGTAGACATTGTTAGGAGGCTGCAATCCAAGACACTTTCAAAGTGTCTCCCCGCTTTCTGCTTCTCTTCATCCTGAGCCTCTCTCCCCTGCTCCCTTCTGGCTAGCCCTGAGCTGCTTCCCTCTTCTCCACTGCTGTTCTCTCCCTCTGTCCAGTGGACGCCCAGCCACAGGAGGAATAACGCAGAAGTGTTGCTTTCGCTATGGGCAGGCAAGCTAGGCAGCCTTGACGCTTTTTAAAAGTGCTGCCGGCCTGCGCGTCTGCCCCAACTGCTTGTTATGTGAAGCACAATTTGTTACATGAAGCAGAATCCTAGATAAACTTTTGTTTGTTACATGGAACATACTTTACATGAGGCGATTGTTATGTGAGGCGCTTCTGTATTAAAATTTAATATGCATTAAAATATTTAGTACAGAAGTAAGATACAAAAGTTATTTCTGGTGTATGTTACAACTCAGTGTTGATTCACTGGGGTTCTCACAGTCCTCAATAACACATCTGTGCCTTTTTCAATTCAACCGAATCCTTTCATCCAATGATAGTAATAAAACAAGACAGATATAACAGGCTCCTTCATGCACTCAGAAGGACTTACTGGTATTGTGCGAAGGAACCTAGTGCTAACTTACCCACTTGTATGAAGGAACCTATGTGCATAATTTAGGCTGCAACCCTAAAGACACTTTCCTGGGAGTAAGAGCACAATCCTGACCATGTCTACTCGAAAGTAAGCTCCATTGTGTTCAATGGGTCTTACTCCCAGGAAAGTGTCTTTAGGATTGCAGCCTAAGACTCATTGAACACAGTGGGGCTTACTTTTTAGTAGACATGGTTAGGATTGTGCTCATAGACTCTTTCATACTAATCCTGAATGTGTGAACACTGGGGACCAGAAGGTGTGGTTCTGTAACTCCTGCATGCATGTGTATGGACATGCAGGTACACAGAATGACTATCTCCCACTGTACCAGAGCATTGTCGATGTCTTTAGTTGTCTACTGTAACTGACAACAATTCTCCCTGATCATAGGGGCAGAATGATCAGTCCCAAGCAAGGACTTCTGGCTTTTTCAACATATACACCACATTCTTTATCACTAAACTGTGACCTCTTACACTTGAATTTTGCTTGACTTTGAAAAAAGTGATGAGGCATGAAGGGCTTTACATACCTATATGAATCACAGTCTCTGGCTGTGCTCCTGTTGCCAAGGGCGGTACACATGTACTTTTGTATGGTAACATGAATCAGGAAGGTGTGCCTTTGATACACAGGAAGGAGCATGTTTTTGAAATCTCACATGCAGTTTCCAGAGTTCTAACCGGCTTTACTTTTGAACTGCTAAGCAGCTCAAAAAGCACATGTGAGGACCCTAATTTGGAAATACCTTATTCTCCAAATTGGAGAATAAGGACAAATAAGGTGGTATCCCAACTAGTGCGTCTGTCCTTGGAAGCTCTTTCTATGGACTGAAGACATCCTTGTGATTTGTGTAACGCTCCTCAGAAGAGGCTCTCACCTGCAGAAACACCCAACAAGTTGCCACACCACCCAATATTTTTTATTAATCACATTCATTATCTGACTTTCTTCTCTTATAAGGCAACACATAAGTTTCCCACCAGGCATTCCACTTAGGCATTGCACATACCCTGGCCTTCTCGGCTTCAACAAGGTTGCAGTGAGTGTCATATTCCTTCAGAGTTCAGACCACATCCTGGGACTCATTTAAAGAACAATCTCTATCTCTGCTCCTTTCAGGGAGAAAAGAAATACCAGCATGGGCAGTTTATTGTTTCAAAACAATACACGTTCAATGTAATGAGTTAGTTCTGTCTTGTTCTTGCTTCTGCACAACCAAAATATGGCAGACGTAGGCCTTGGCTATCCTAAATTTCAGTTTTATTAATACAAGTTTTAGTTTTACTAATACAAGATGCAACATATCCTCTGCTTGGGAATCTAGACTCACCAATAGCCAGGGTAGATTTAGCCCCACCTCAAAAGTAGTTTTACTAACATGAGATGAATATGGTGGAAAATACCATATTTTTTTTAGCCTTCTGTCCTGGAAAAAATCTTTATTGTCCTCCTTTTCCTTCACTCACTCACTCACTGACTCATCACCGCCCTGCCAAAACCGCTGGGCCTAGTATTGCCATCCTTCAGTCTCGAAAGACTATGGTATCGTGCTCTGATTGGAGGTCCTGAAACAACATCTAGTGTGACTAAAGAGGCCAATTTGAGAGTGGCAATCCCTTCCACACTGAGGACAAATAAATTCCGTCCCCTGCCCAGGTCCCAGGTTTCGCTGCTTTCGGGTCTGTCTCTTTGCTTCAGCCTGCCGAACAAGTGTCTCTTCCAGTTGGAGAAGGCCATGCTGGGTCTTTTGCTTCCACGCTGAACGGTCAGAGGTCAAGGTTTCCCAGCTGTTGATGTCCATTCCCAAGGCCTTTAGATCCCTCTTGCAGATGTCCTTGTATCGCAGCTGTGGTCTCCACCTTGGGCGCTTTCCCTGCACTAATTCTCCATATAAGAGATCTTTTGGAATCCGACCATCAGCCATTCTCACGACATGCCCAAGCCAGCGTAGACGCCGCTGTTTCAGAAGTGTGAACATGCTAGAGATTCCAGCACGTTCCAATACTGTGTCATTTGAGACTTTGTCATGCCAGGTGATTCCAAGAATATGTCGGAGACAAGCGCATATGGAAGGTGTTCAGCTTTCTCTCCTGCCATGCATAAAGGGTTCAAGACTCGCTGCAGTACAAGAGTGTGCTCAGGACGCAAGCTCTATAGACCTGGATCTTTGTATGTTCCGTCAGCTTCTTATTAAGCCATACTCTCTTTGTAAGCCTGGAGAATGTAGTAGCCGCTTTACCAATGCGTTTATTCAGCTCAGAGTCTAAGGAGAGAGTGTCAGAGATAGTTGAGCCAAGGTACACAAAGTCATGGACAACCTCCAGTTCATGTTCAGAGATTGTGATACAGGGAGGTGGATCCACACCCTGACCCATGACTTGTGTTTTCTTCAAGCTGATTGTTAGTCCAAAGTCTTGGCAGGCTTTGCTAAAACGGTCCATAAGATGTTGAAGGTCTTCGGCAGAGTGAGCAGTAACAGCAGCGTCATCGGCGAAGAGGAACTCCTGCAAGCATTTCAGCTGGACTTTGGACTTTGCTCTTAGTCTGGAAGGATTGTAGAGTTTTCCATCTGATCTGGTCCGGAGATAGATTCCCTCTGTTGCGTTTCCAAAAGCATGCTTCAGCATGACTGCAAAAAAGATCCCAAATAAAGTTGGTGCGAGGACGCAGCCCTGCTTCACTCCACTTCGGATGTGAAAGGAGTCTGATGTTAAGCCATCAAAAACTACAGTGCCCTTCATGTCCTCGTGAAAGGACCTGATGATGTTGAGGAGCTTAGGTGGGCATCCAATCTTGGGGAGGATTTTAAAAAGGCCATCCCTACTAACCAAATCAAAAGCCTTTGTAAGGTCTATGCAGGCTACAAAGAGTGGCTGTCTTTGTTCCCTACATTTCTCTTGCAACTGTCGAAGGGAAAATACCATATCAGTGGTGGACCTGTTGGCTTGAAATCCACACTGTGATTCAGGATAGATTCTCTCTGCAAGCACCTGAAGCCTCTTCAGTATGACACGGGCAAGCAGCTTCCCTACAACACTAAGAAGAGAGATGCCACGGTAGTTGTTGCAGTCACCCCTGTCGCCTTTGTTCTTGTACAGTGTGACAATATTAGCATCCTTCATGTCCTGTGGTACTCCACCTTCCCTCCAACAAAGGCAGAATATCTTGTACAGTTCAGTGGAAATGGTCCCTCTACAGCACCTCAGAACTTCAGCAGGGATGTTATCTTTCCCGGGTGCCTTGCCAAAAGCAAGGGAATCCAGGGCTTCGTTTAGTTCTTCTAAAGTTGGTTCACTGTCGAGCTCCTCCAAGACAGGCAGGCACTCAATGTTGTTTAATGCTTCTTCAGTTACTACATTTTCTCTGGAGTATAGCTCAGAGTAGTGCTGCACCCAGCGTGCCATCTGTTGTGCTCGGTCCTGGATGACCTCACCTGTAGCGGACTTAAGCGGGGCAGATTTCCTCACTGTTGGACCTAAGGCCTGCTTGATGCCATCATACATCCCCTTGATGTTGCCTGTGTCAGCTGCTACCTGGATCTGAGAGCAAAGCTGCAGCCAATAATTGTTAGCACATCTCCTGGCAATCTGTTGGACTTTGCTACGGGCGACTCGCAGGGCTTGAAGGTTGTGCTCACTAGAACAGGCTTTATATGCAGTTAGAGCTCTCCTCTTTTCCTCAAGGGCTGGTGTCAGCTCCTCCAAGTGGGCTTCAAACCAATCTGCTGTCTTTCTAACCTGCTTACCAAAAACTGACAAGGCGGTAGTATAAACAATATTCTTGAAATGTTCCCACCGTTCAGAAGCGTTTGCTTCAGCCGGGCCTGGGAGAATTTCCTCGAGTGCTTGGTCAAATTCCAACACTTTTTCCAGACTGCGGGTCTTGCTGATGTTAATTCGTGGTCTTCCTTCCTTCTTTGAGTGATGCAGCCTCTTTGCTTGCAGTTTTACTCTGCTGCACACCAAGGAGTGGTCAGTATCGCAATCAGCACTTTGATAGCTACGTGTGATCTTAATGTTGGGAAGGCTGGAGCGCCTGGTGAGGATCAAGTCAAGCTGATGCCAATGCTTCGATCTAGGGTGTTGCCAAGACACTCTGTGTTGAGGCTTTGTGTTAAAGAATGTGTTGCTAATGCAAAAATCATGATAGCAGCAAAACTCTAGCAGGCGTTGGCCGTTTTCATTCATCTTCCCGATGCCAAAACGACCTAGACAAGTGGGCCAAGAACTATGGTCAGATCCAACTCTTGCATTAAAATCACCAAGGATAAACAATGGTTCTTTCTCAGGGATTTTCTTGATAGTGGCAGCCAGATCATCATAGAATTTGTCTTTGGATTCTGCTGAAGATGATAGTGTTGGTGCATATGCACTAATAAGAGTGACCAGCCCTACTGATGTCTGTAGCTGCAGAGACAGAATTCTTTCACTTCCTCCAGTAGGTGGGATAATGGATCCAAGTAGGGTGTTTCTAACTGCAAAGCCAACTCCATATTCCCTAGTCTCACTTGATGGCTTTCCCTGCCAGAAGAATGAGAAATTTCTCTCCTTAATAGATCCTGAGTCTGGCAGCCATGTCTCTTGAAGGGAAACTATGTCCATCTGCAGTCTGCTCAGCTCCATATCAATGACAGCTGTCTTACGTACATCATCCAATTCTCGCAAGTCGTCAGAAAAGCCGGGGGTCATTGTCCGAATGTTCCAGGTGCCCAACTTAAGGGCTGAAGTTTTCTTATGTTTGTTGCATGGTGCTGAGTTGTCGATCGGCTTGTTGGTTTTCACCCTAAACCCCACGCACCCAGTGAGGTTAACAGACCGTGGCGAGGCAGCATCCTACTGGCTGGGGGCTGCCCAGCTTAAGGCGGGCGATAGCTGCCCAATGAGGCACAATGACCTCTCCCACCGTCGGAAGTAGCCTCTGGCATCAAGCTCTTCGCCAATCGAGCAGCGACTTATAACCGGTAACTGCCACTTCCCGTGTTGTTTCCACGCTGTATGCGAGGCTGGAGTTCCTCTCCAGAGCACGAAGGCCTGGGTAGGTTTTTATGGGGGATAGGCTGTTACCCAAGCAGAGAATCCCGCCTCTCCACACCACTGAAATAGTCCAATGGAAAGGCAGAGCCAATACGATTGGTTCCAGCTGCGTCACAGGAGTTACCAGAACATGACTGTAACACAGTCACGAACTGCTTTCGGGACTCCGGCTCCGGATTTTTCCTCGAGGTTTTCTCCTGAAGCCTTTCCCATGAATGGGTATAGCCACAAGGCAGCGGAGGTTTAGTGGGAGTTTTCCTTCTCCTAGGTAGGTTCAATAAGGACTCACTCTCATGATTTACACAGTCGCATGATTGATCCTCACGTCATACTCAGTCTCATGCTCCACTACCAGAGGCAAAGCAGAACTCCCCTCCCGTACAAGCAACCAGCAGGGTAAGACCCAGACTGCTCTAATTCCAAACAAAGGCTACAGTCATTGAGGCATAACAAAGACCTCCTCCCACTCAAAAGAGAAGGAAAAAGAAAGAAAAAAAAGGAAAACCAGCACCATGAGTCCCAGAGAGCCCCTCCTCTCTCACAGGAAGGATACTCTGGACACAGTGGGGACCTCCTCCCACTCAAAAGAGAGAAGGAAAAAAGAGGAAAATCAATACCATGAGTCCCAGAGAGCCCCTCCTCTCTCACAGGAAGGAGTCAGGAAGTGAGTATTTGGCTTTGTTTTCTGGTGGTTACTAGGTGGGAGGGGGCTCTCCTGTTTTGCCGCTGGGCCTAAAAGCGTGAAATTTGGGGTGGGTGTTCCTTCCGTGGCGGAGGGGTGCACTAAGAACCGGTTTTCGGAAATTCCAACTGGAAGGGGATGAAAAGGGGCTCAATGCATTTTCCTCCCTATGCTTTGGAGAATTGCTGACTCATCAACATTCCTCCCCAACTGCTGGGCCTGAAGCATGGAATTCTGGGAGGGATCCTTCTGTCACCTGAACTCCCACCAAGAACCATCTGGAGAAATTTAACCCTTCAGGGGCTGAAAAGGGGGCAACGTGTTTCTGTCCTATACTTAACATGGAAGACTGACCATCCTCCAGCTAATTTGGTCCTCGGTGCGGGGAGCACTGTGGGGGTGTTGTTCAGAGGAAGAGGTTGCACTGGCGAGGATGCAGCGCATGGGGGGAAGTTGCACATGGGGTATGTTGCATATGAGGAGTTCAGGCACATGGGGGATGATGCACATGGGGAAGTTGCGCATGAGGGGATGATGTGCATGCGGTTTGATGCACATGGGGAAAAGTTGCACGTGGGGGAAAAGGTGCGCATGGGGGAAAAGTTGCACATGGGGGAAAAGTTGCGCGTGGGGGGAAGTTGCGTGTGGGGGGAAAGTTGCACCATGGGGAGATGGCATATGGGGAAATGTTGCTCCCACAAAGTGGGTATGCTTTTCGCTAGTAAGTAATATAATGTTTAAGCATATGAAAGCAATTTTTTGAGAGGTTTTTTGTTTTTTTGTTGTCATGCCCTACATTTTGGGGGGGAGGGGTCCTATCCTCTTTCCTGTACTTTCTGTAATGATGACATATCACCACCCTGCAGAAGTGTTACCTCGTGTTGTTTGCATACCGGCAAAATTATATTTGTATTGGAAATACTACAAAGCTGCCTTCAGAAACTAGTGGAAGTTAACTCACCCCCTACACTCACTCAGGCCAAAAAACATCACTGACAAGACACTGAAGAGAAAGACCACATGTGTCTGTAGACCAGTGTTTCTCAAAGTGGGGGTCAGGACCCCTTTGGGGGTCACCTAGAGCTTTCCTGGGGGGTCACCTAAAGACCCCTGGTGCAGGGGGCCAGGTCAGGCTTGCCAGACATCTGGCTGTAGTTGCGCATGCACTGGGGCTGACTGACAGCCTCAGGGCCCAATCCTATGCATGCCTACTCTGAAATAAATCCCATTATAGTTGGCGGGCCTTTATTCCCATGTAAATGTGGATAGGATTGCAGCCTCAGGGCCCAATCCTATGCATGCCTACTCTGAAATAAATCCCATTATGTTCAATGTGTGCACAGAATACACATTTCATTTGTAACAATGAAAATACATCCTGCATATTGGATATTTACATTACGATTCATAACAGTAGCAAAATTACAGATATAAAGTAGCAACAAAAATAATTTTATGGTTGGGGGTCCCCACAACATGAGGAACCTATAAAGGTGTCACGGTATTAGGAAGATTGAGAACCACTGCTGTAGACAAAAGGACATACTGCAGTCCTGTGGGGATCTATGCAGTGGTGGGCTTCAGGGGGTTCTCACAGGTTCTGTAGAACCCTTTACTAATGAGCAGCTGGTTCTGAGAACCAGTTACTGATGGGACATAGAACCTGCTGTTAATTTATTTGAATCCCACCACTGATTCTATGCATGCAATAATAATTTCCATTCCACTTCCCTCCGTCCGATATCAGATTTCCCTTGTGTGCAGCATTTTGTAGTGAAAAAATCATTCTAAATTTCCCAAACTGTTCCCTGGAAAAACCCTAATAGCTAAATACTCAAAGCAACCCTAGGAAGCACTTTGGGTACAACGAGTCCTGGTTCTCCTGGAGTTAAAACTCTTTAAAATTAGGTCTTGCTGGAAGCTGGCTCTGTTTCCTAGCAACTGCTGCATGGGATGCTGCTGTCGTTCACTGGATCCTTCCCAAGAGAGTCACCCTTCTGCTCATAGGAAACGGGTTATGATTGGGTGGAAGTGACATCATGCGACTTGACGGGAGATCCAAAATCACAAAGGCACATTGAAGGCAAGTGTTTTCAAAATCAGTTCCAGGGGAAACTGGTATTCCTTGGATGCAGTCTTCATGATGGATGAGGCAACACAAGGAATCCCAAAGGTCCCGTAGCTTTCAAGAGCCTGGTTCATCATTTCCCCCCAAAATCAATTTCTCCTAGGGTCAAACTAAACATCCCATTAAGCAGGCTGACCAAATACCATAACAAAAAAAGAGAACAAAGCCCCCCCAAATTGTATGACAAAATAAAAGCTGAAAAGACTCTCAATATATATTGCTTTCATGTGCTTAAACACTATATTATTTATTATCAAATTGAAAACTTTTACATATCCATTATATTGTTGCTGGTCTCAGGCAACACCAATCAATGAATATCTGGCTCCATCTATAGCAGCCTCATACATGTCCTCTCTAGACTGAATTTAGAGCCCTGCTTTCAACAGCCAGCCAAGCATTCCACGTGGTTTCCAGTTGTTAGAGCCAGCTCAGTTTGGTCAATGAGCTTGTTTGCAGGGTTGCATTAACACTAAGCAAAGAATCAACATTTTGCTGGACTTGTGGCAGAACATTTTTTTTTGCCTGCCCTGAGAAAAGTCTGGCCCTTTTCCATGTACTCTGTGTGCTTTGCTCCCACTGCCAACCTTCTCCCTTTCCTATCCTTGAAATCGTTCCAAGAGACATTGCAAAAGGGAGATATTCTCTCCCTGATATACCTTTGTTTGCACATTTACATTCAATGCACCTACCTACAATCTGTATTCAATGAAAACAAGGTTGTCGATCCTTATCCACATTGCGTTCAATAGTAGAGCAATGTATGTAAGCTGTTTTTATATTTGAGGGGTCCCAGGCCCTAAACTGACTTTGAAAACAATCACATGTGGTTATTCACATGAACATTGTGCATACAGCTCTTTTGTCTCCATGTTCATCTGGTCTTACATAGGACAAAACGAGAGGGTGCTGGATGGACTCCCCAAAGCAAGAACTGTGCCACCGAGTCTCAGTGAAATAAAAGGAAGACCTTTCCTGCTGTTCACATCTTCTTTCTGCTATTTCAAAAAGAAGAGGTGCTTGCCAAGTAGCCCACTACATCCTTGTCTCAGGATGTCGTGATGGCATCTAGCCTAGATGTCTTTAAAAGAGGATGGCAGTTTTTTTCACCAACCTCTGACTGGCGAGGGAGGGTGGAAGGGTATGATCAGTAGTTTTCATGCATTAAAAGTGTTACTGTAGTGTTTTTGTTGGGAGGTGCGAGGAAAAATAAATTGACAGATGCAGGGAGTGGCAGCAAGGTGCAAGAATCTATGGTCTTGTGTGCTCCCAAGGCATCTGGTGGGCCGCTGTGAGATGCAAAATGTTGGACCAAATGGGCTTTGGGGCTTATCCAGCAGGGTTCTTCTTATGTTCAAATAGGGGCCAACCATTATGACGAGCCAAGTGCAATCCTATTGACTAAATACAAAAGATACGTTGTCAAAAGTGTTATAAAACAAAGTTTATTTTGAAATACTTTATCATAATGAATTGCATCTCTTTGGTAAAAATAAACTCCATAAACATTTTAATTAATAGAGGTTAGCATTACAAAAACTAAAATATCTGTAAAATTGTTTTTAAACCAGGCAAACTACTCAACTGGGATTGGGGAATAAAGAGTTAGAATGGTGTTTCTCTACTGGCAGTTATTCTAAATCCAAGGAGCTTTTTCTTACACTATGTTAGAGGAGGGAAAATACACACACACATACACAAGCTAATGGGAATCTTTAAAAAAGAGCTCTGGTTGCTTTGATCAGAAAGCATTCTTACAATTTCCACTTTTTAAATAAATAGATACAATGAATTGGCAATTGTAAATGGTTTCATATCACTATAAGATGGCAACATAATACTTTAATTTATGCACTTTAAAGTCTGGAAAAAGTGTACATTTCTAAAACAGACCTTTATTGGCACTGGCAGTTAGCTGTGAAGAAATGTGCTTTCCCAAATAAATGGCAGGTACATTATTTTAAAAATACTCTACTCTTCTTTTTCAATAAATATTTTGACTATCCCAGTATTAGCATGGCAGGGTGCATTTTGCTTTAAACCAACAAAGAAGCTGCAAACCGCACAAGATTCCAAGTTGGGCTTACTAAAAAGGATTGCCTGCAATTCTCACCAAAGCTATAATTTAGTAGAGGAATATGAAAGAGAATGATTTGCACAGCAGCAGCCTCAATTCTCTATGTCAAAAGCAGGGCGAGCATCTCTTGGAAACCTCATTTATTTTGAGACTGGTTGGATCTGTTCTTAACATTTCCCCCTACCTTCCACCTCTTGCTAAGAGTGATAATTTGGTGTAAACCTGTTTATAAACTATACTAAGTTAAACAACCAAGCAAACATATGCCTTCAAGTCACACTGAAGATGCAACTGTTCGTTAACTTTACATGAGGCTGCCGTTGGGGACCATTTCTCATCCCATTCCCACCAACGTGATAGGAATACATGAAACACTTGGTCAGAAGCAACCAATGACTTGGTGTGGGAAGCAGTGAAGCATACAGATGGGCATGACCTGGAGTAAGCAATCCTACATTCTGCAGGGGAGTAATCTATATGGAGAAGCTGTTTAAGACATCAGCCCCACGTTAATGCTTAAGTTGCATCTTAAATACGTATTCATTGAAACAGTATAAAAATAATGCAAATTGGCACCACTGCAACATTCTTCAGTAGTATCTCTGCAGACAAGGGATTGCATGGACTGAAAACGCACCATAAAATTTCCCTGCAGACAGAAAGCAAGCACAATGGGAGAAGAATCCTACCTGAGCCTTTTCTTCAAACTGTTTATTATGGGTGGGAAGTACATTATTGTGTGATCCTCTAAATTCTAAAGTGGTACAATCTGCTGGAAAATTACACTGTGTAGTTTGTTTTTTGTGTCTACACAAATAAGCTCTTATTGAGGAATTCTGTATACAAAGAGCATATAGCAGAGACCATATTAATTGCAGTAGGTATAACACAGGACATAACTATTCTTGGAAGAGAAAGGCAAGTGCAGACACTCTTTATATTTAATACTATGAATGCAGTGATTTTTAACTGGGAGGCAAGTCCAAGACACACAAAGAAGAAAAAGGGAGCACCTTATTAGGAAGGCATTCATATCGTGTAAATATCTTTAGAAAACTGTCCTTGGCTTGACCATTGAGTTTGCAAAGATGCTACGTATAAAAATGCAAGGATATCTCTTACCTTCCAATTAATACTCTCTTGCCACATTGAGTAGCTGGAACATCAACTCCAACTATGTTATGGAAATCAGCACATAAAAGTCCCAAAGGAGTGGATTCATACCTAATGCATTTATGTCTCACTGAGGGTGCAATCATAACAAATTTAGGCCAGCACAACTCACCCGTTCCCCATCCTGTGGTGGCATGGGGAGGCTGGTACATCTCTGTGCACTGGCTTAACCAGTGACCCAACAGCACTTTTGTGACACTACCAGGCCAGCACAGGACTTGTGCCAGGGTTTGTGCTAGCCTAATTTGGGATGTAACTCATTTGGATGTAAGATGTCTGAGCCAGATGTAACCAGGTGCAATAAACTGAGCACTTCATTTTCTAGGTGGGGATAAGAACTAACATTCTTTCAATACAAGCTTAGCTTAAATTCTGGTCCTAGGAAGACCACACTGATGTATTATAAGACAAGCAACAGAGACAAAAATGCACCTTCTTCCCATTTTTTTAAAGTTATGTTGAATTATGGATGGCAGCAATAAATAGGAAGCACTGACACTCCAGTGTCAAAAAATGTGGAAGCAAGGCCCATCTGCACAGCAGGTTTGTTGCTTGTTCTGAGAACAATACAAACAAGAGAAATGAATTCTTTGGATGAGCACTCCTCTTGCATGCACTCTACCCACAATACATCTAAGAAAGAATTTCAACCCCTGAATTACACAAAAGGACCCTAAATTCCAAGATCTGAGAGCTGGTCTACTACATATTACATGGAAGCAAACAGGTCATAATGCTGAACGTGACCTCTTCAAAATGCAGGCATATTATAATACATTCGGGGTGACCATACAGAACGGAAGATAGAGTGTCTGTACCTTTAACCATTGCTAGAAGAGGAAATTTAGGCAGGTTCTGCTTTTTAAACTCTTCTATCTTGACAGGGTGACCAGATGCCCCAACCTCAAAAGGAGGACAAGGTCTTGGATTCCTCTCAGCCTGGCCTTTCTGGCAGAAAATGGCACATTTACCTACTCATGAGTAAAGCCATATTTGGCACTTTCACTTTCCCAATGCATATTTTTGAATTTTAGTTTTTTGGCCATAACTTTTGATAGGAAGGAGTTATTTCAAAACCTATTTTTTGCAATGGATTCTGCTCTTCAGTATGAATCCAACAGCATATGACATAACGGGGTACTGCACACCATTGCAAAAGTTCCAAAGTGAAGCCCTTTTGGAGGACACCAGGGCAGATGGCTAATTAAAGAGGACAAACCTGGAAAAATCTGATCATATGATCATCCTGTCTATCTTGAACAAAACATGCTTAAATTCCCTCCTTTATGCAATACTTAAAGGTACAGGCACTCTGTCCTCCATCCTATAGGTCACCCTGAAATTATCAGGTCACCCTGAAATTATTTGACTACTCCCATATAAAACATTTCCCTGCATGAAGTAAACTAGCACATGAGGCAGGAGTCTACACTAAACCCTTTCCCCCCAATTTTCTACTCAGTTACATGAAGGGACTTTTCTGTGTAACATACGGCTCAATTTCCTAAATGCACAGTTAATGTCCTGCCCCTCTTTCAGCTCATTAATACCCTTTAAGAAGTAACATTGTTTTGTTCTCAATTTTTGTTCCCCACTGAACACTTTTATTGCTCTACCCTTGCACACAGAAAACTACAGAAAACATGAACTGGGGAAATGTCTAACAAATACTGAAGTTTCTAGTATACAAATAGTTTCTAGTATAAAGATGACACTGACTTTTCATTAATGAAGGGAAGATACAAGGAGACAATTTTGCCAGAATGGGAAAATACTTCAGATTATCAGATCAGTTGGCAAGACTATAAAAGTGAACATTTCAGTTTTGGGAGAAGGTTAACCTCATATTTAGATCTGGCTGGTATTAGCAGAAACTGAAATGTAGTTCTTGTAAAATTTCAAAGGAGACACAAGACCTAAAGAAACAAAAACACTCTCTCTTTGTTGAGCAGTCCCATAATTTGCACTGCTACAAAAAAACATTTCAAGCCACTGAAAATCATTAAGCACAGATTTTGGACAAATGCTTGTGGGAAGGACAATCAGCCTCACAACACATAGGACTTAAAATCTGTATGTAATACACAGGTCTGTCCATTTGCAAAAAAGCAAATTCACAAGAGCTCCCATGCAGCAGGAATATAATCATTTATAACTATAACTTAAGGGAATGAACTCACAAGTCACATTTGTGGTTAAAAAAACACACACAATGTTGTATATACATTGTTATACAATGTATAAGTATGTACAACCAGATCTGTTCATGAGTTCAGACATGGGGTGGTGAAGAATATAGGGAAGCAACTGTCTTGAAATAGTCTGGGCTCAACCTGTCTCCTCCCATGCAAAGCATCCTGAGGCTAGCTGACAGGGCTCCAATCTGGATGCCATCTGGGAGTTCAACTGACACTTTTAAGCAAACCCCCTTTTATCAAGGCACAACAAACATGGAACACCCTACTGAAGGATGCCCACTAACCACATTGTTGACTTTGCTGTCAAAATTTAACAAATCAGTTTTATTTAAGCAAGCTTTGGAACCCAGTGGGCTTTTCAATTTTAGCTTGAGTTCTAAAATTGTATTAGCTGTAATTTTTAAAGGAAGTTTTATGAGAGTAATTTACATAGAAAGACATAGTCTGGAAATGTTTTGAGATAAATAACATCCATGCCCAACTTAGAAGTAGATACAGATATAAATCCTTCTGATGGTGACTTGTGGTAGGAAGGTGCTCTAGAAGAGAACCTTTTGGCAGGCAAGACAGTTGCTTTGGCCAATCCAACAGAATATCTGAGTTGCAGAGGAGACGATGACATACAAATTGAGCACCATGTGTTTAAAACTTTACATTGGAAAAAGCTGTGTACGAACAGGTGAACGTGCAAACATCCATGCATTCAAGATTTTTTTGTCTAGAAAATAGCAAAGTAATTACAAAGTAGAACCATTTTACAGTGTGCTACCATTTGGACAAAGATTTGCTCTGAAACACATGAATTGCTACATGTATCCTTACCACCATAAGGCCAACAACAGGGACTCTCTGTGGCATTTGGGTGATGAAGGTAGTTCTAATCCAGAAAACCACTAGCTCCCACCATTTCTCACATAAGGCATTTCAGAGCTGGTGACAAGAGGGTTATTGGATCTGGATTATTGCCAATGCATTGGGCCTCTGCAGAATGGCTGCAGCAATTACTGTACTATCAGGGTTGACACAGGATTGGACTCAGAAGTATTCAGGAAGAGGCAGTGAAATAAAAAAAACCCTGACTGCTAACAATTTTGACTTTAAGGAGGCAGAGAGATTCAGAGCTGCTAGGAAAATTGTGGTTTCATTCTGCTTTTCAAGTCTAAAGTCATCTGTTACCTGATTCAATTTTTCTGACGGAAAAATTTGCTTAACTGGCAGTCTGTAAACATCCCCCTAATACCAAATAAATAGCATATCAAGTTGCCTCACCAAACAATCCAGAATAAGCTATGCTTATGCACAGATAATCACAAATCATTCAAGGCCTCCTCAAGTATACAGACACAATGGCCCCAATCCACCACCCAGAAACTTTTTCATCTTGAAAAGATCAGGAGTTGCATAAAAGTACAGCTGTCTGACAGAAAAAAAGAAGAGAACTTCAAGTTTATTTCAATGGGGCTGACTCAAAAGAAGAACTGCAGGCTGGCTGTCTCATATCCAGAGATGTCATCCGCTTTTGGGTGGTTTCTTAATCATCTATCTGCATATTGAAGTATCACAACTGACACAGTCGCTGCCTCATAAGACCCAAAAGTTCATATGCATCATAGTGCATGGGAATAGTCCGATTCACAAGAGTTTTCTGAGAGAATGCCACATGTGTAAGGCCTAACTCTAAAAACCAAGTATCTTTTCAGAGAAAAAACATGTCTGAAGATGCAAGACCTATATCTGCAGTTAGGCCCAAGTGCAGGACCACACAAAAGCGTGTGTGTGTGTTTGTTTTACCATTCCCATGCATTATAATATAGTTACGCTCAGTCATGTGTCAGCTCCCATAAAAAGCTTGGGCCACTGCAAAGCCTGACAACAAATAATAGAGGGAGAGAGAGACAGATAATACGAAAACTGATTTTTTTTAAAGGGGTGAATATTTCAGCTCACTCCTACCCAAGGAAGATGGAGACTGCTAGAAATTAACAGCATATATCTTCTAGATCCCCATCAACATTTTAAATGGTACCCTTTTAAGGCTATGTAGTATATATAGGCTTTATGGGGAATGATAAGTTAAATATAATGGAAAACTGAAACAAATAATAAGGGGGGAGAAGGCTAGTCTTCCAAGAAGCTTAAGAATGCATACAGAAAGCTGTCTGTCAAAGAACTCATTCTCACCCACATAGGAAACCTGCATCTGGGCTGAATCACCAGATTGCTAGAAAGGGATCAATAAAGATGCCAACCTATGCAATAAAGATGCCTACATAGTAAAAACTAGCATGTTGGAAAAATGATTTTGGCTAGAATCTTTCTCCCTTATATCTAGTTTTCTATGTTCAGAGCACTTTTTTACATTATGGAGAAGTATTCCAACCTGTGAGCGTCTCTGTCCCAAGAATCTCGTACCTTACTCTAAAAAAACAGGCAAGTATATAACACCGTCACACTATTCCTGAATATGAAAGAAACAAGTTGTTGTTTCATTCAACAGCAATGTAGCAGATCATATTTTGCATTTAATTTGAATGTCAAGAGACGAAGAAGGATCTGGGTTTCAACCATTTCAGATCTAAAAAATAATTCATTTTTTTAAAGTCAAGAGACAGACTTACTTTTGCTATGACTAGAAAGGCTGTAAGTGTACAAGAAGGGGGACTAACCACTCAAGATGACATCTATCTCAATAATATCCACTGTCTTTTTCTCATGATGACTGAAGATTACAGTCGATTGGCAACTGGTCCATACTGGCAGCTTAATAGTATAGGCAGCCCCCGGCAGATCTGGTATCCAGTTCTCTGCCTTCCCCCATTAACTTCATTTATTTTTGTTACTGTTGAGCCAAGCAAGAATATTTCTTCCTTATCATAAGGATGCAAGCATATAAAAGGCAGGCAACCTGAATGCTAAAGGGAATTAGGCAGAATGTTAACACAACCAGAAAACTTCCTGGTTCCCTCTGGTGTTCAGGCTACCTACCTGCCTCTCTTTTTATAAGCTTGCATGCTTATAGTGTCTAAAAGGAAGAAACCTTGTCTGTTATGAAGGTAACAAATTGAAGTGGGGATATCGCTTTTATCCATGATTTCTGATACTTGCAGGAAGCAGGAATGTATCTGGCATGGATACTGGGGGGCACTTGTATTAGGTTTATAATGGACCATAACTCACCATAACACATAAGACAATTATTATGCAACAATGGAGGCAAAGCTGGAAGGCAATAAACATCTCATATATTTGTCACTTTTAAAACGGAACATATGAAGTTGCCCTGAGTCACAGTCAACCACACATTCTAGATCCCAATACAGACATGGCTCTTATTGTGACCAAATCTGGACCACATACTGAATAAAGTGGTAGATTGTGGACTGTGATTCTCTACTATCCCCACTGGAGACTGCAGGTGTGAGATCATATTGTAGAACCTTTATGTTCATTAAATGGACATATACGGGCATACTGGGAGAAAGGTTTTGCACATATCTTTAACCTATGCAGGTAGTTTGCATGGAAAAGTATCCAGAAATATGAAACTTCACCTGAAGTCTGAAGTGGAATAGTCTAGATAGCTTTCATCTAGCTGACCACCACATTCTGAAGAATATATGAATTGGTTCTGACATTTGAGTTCTGGATGCCAGTTTAGAACAGGTGCCAATGTGCAGTGCTTCCTGATTCCCTAATCTTGAAGGCAGAGGATTGCACAGATTTGTCCAATATGTGGTCCAATATATGCTTGCCTGATCCACATAATACGTATCCCTCAAATCTGAGAGTAAGGGACAGCACATCGGCTTTTAAGTGTGAAAGGCCCAATTTTAGCAGGTTTCCAAACTGTGTGCCATGGTGCCTAAGGGCATCATGGCAAATTCACAAGGGCACTGTAGGATGTCCCTGATGACTCTCCTTCTTGGCTTTCCTGGATTGCCCCATTTTGGATCGTATGAAATCTCAAGCAATCCAAGGAGGCGGCACCTGGGAGAGTCAGGAACAAGAAATTATCTTTAAAAAAGAGTGCTGTGACCACCATAATTTTAGGAGCCACTACCCTACTCTAACATAACGTCCAACATGTAAACACAGAGCAGATCTGGAGGTAGGATAGATGTACCAGGAAGCAGGATGCAATTCCTTTGCATATAATCTACAAAGGACCCCATCTATATAGGGTTATGCATTCCTAAAGTTTAAGCTGAGCGAAAGAAACAGCTATACAACTTTCCACATAATGCAAGATAAAACTCTGTCTTTAGCATGAGAGAATATGGGTAAGGTTCGTGATGCGAATTCAGACCACTGTTGGCAATCTCATATATTCAGGTTGTTAAATGCTATTAAAGAAAAAGAAAGCAGTTAGTTTTCCTCAACCCATTTGTCTTGCACAATTTTAATCAGCTCCTCAGTGCCTAGAACAGCTACTATGACCCTTGCAATTATTTTTTTAATGTGAAACTTTAACCTTCAAAAATTAAAAAACACAAAAAGTCCTTTTATGGCTTTGATCTCCCTTGTGAAGGGTAAAAAGTAGAGGAGTATTGCCACGCTAAAAAATAAAATAGGCATTTATATCCATCCATCTTCACATGGTGTTGCTATTTTTTTTTCCTCCGCTTCTGGCTATGGGTCTTTGCAGTACTTATGAGGGAGCCGAGACACGTACTGATCCCAGCAAGGTGAAGCAGAGACCCAGCAGCCTCTTTCAGTTCCTCATCTATTTCTTGGCAGAGATCCTCTAGGGCTTTCTTGTGAGGTTGGGTTCTGTCTGTGGTACCAATGCGAGGTGGAGCAGTATAGCCGCTGTCTGCAAGGGGATCATCTTCATCCTCATCTTCACCATCTGTGTCCACTTCACTGTGGAACCCATCACTGCCATCACTTCCCACCCGGCTGGCTTCTGAGACAAATTCATATACCTCGTCAATGGAGGACAGGGACGACACACTGGACAAGGATGCACAACGCTGGGAAGCCATGCTGCTGGCACTATAATTGTGATCTTCCTTCGGATCGATGCTGGGGACTGACGAATCATTCTCTTGCTGGCTTGACATACTGTGGTTGTGGAATGCGTTACCATAGTTCCTTTTTTTGGAGAGTTTAAGAGGTTGTGGCTTCTCACCTATGGAAATAGAAACATCTATCAATACCTAGGTCACGCAATTGCAGTCAGGTGGTCTGATTTCCACTTTTAAAGGTCTCAAAGATTGAACTGAAACACAGCCTAAGTGACAGACAGTGCACTCCAAACATGGGCTGGAACAGGCTGGCTGGCTTAGCCTGAGCAGTATCCAGCACAAGGATTGGAAATGCTGTTGCACTACCTTGGAGACTGCTACCGGGGTACGGCTACAGCAACCCCAATAGGTCTACTCAAACTTTGGACCACCTCCAGATGTGAGCAACCTCTGGATCTGTGCTGCTTCCAAATTGAGGCTTGGATTCTGCATAACTGCAGGATCCAAGCCAGTACAAGACCTGCCTCCCACACTCTCTTCTGCCCACCGATGGTCCTGACCACGGAACCATCAAATAACAAATTTGCATATGCACTGTACTGGAACAGCCAAGCCCAAATACTGCAGAACAATCATGAAAACACCATGCAGAGTTATATAACACATGATGCTTTGCAGCAAATTATGGCCCTATGATGATATAACACATGATGCTTTGCAGCATACTTTGGCCCTATGACACTTTTCAGGGAATGGGCTCCATGAGGACCCACTTCCACAACAACCTTGGTCCACGGTGTTTCTAAAATCAGCAACTAGGGAAACTTTTCAGTGTTTTGGCTGCAATCATAACCTCCAGGTAGGACGGCATAAGTCCTGTGCTGACCTGGGGGGTGTCACAAAAGTGCTATAAGGCACTTCTGCCCCTCTCCTAGGGGGTTAGGCCAGCAAACAGAAATACGCCAACTTCCCCACACCACCACAGGAAGATATGTATGCCAAGTGAGTTAGGATACCCTAAAATGGTTAGGATTGCACCCTTTGTCAACTGTTGATTCCTCTAACCAAGGTGCATCTGAAGAGATGAGGCTGAAAGGCCTTTCACAGCAACATTTGTAAAGCAGGCAAAAATTTTCATACTTACAATCTAAAATGCCTTGTTCAATGGAAGTGTTCAGCAGCATCATGGCAGTTGCAGCATCAATATCGGAGTCTGAAAAGGAAACATCCCCTCATATTAGGATTATAAAAACATAAGAAGAGCCTCTGCTGGATTAGGCCAAAGGCCCATCTAGTCCAGCTTCCTGTATCTCAAAGTGGCTCACCAGATGCCTCAGGAAGTACATTATCTATCTATCTATCAGTCTATCTACAGTATTTACATACTGCTTTTCAACTATAAAGTTCACAAAGCGGTTTACAATGAAAATGGAAAAAAATAATAGCAAATTAATAGCGAATGGGTCCCTGTCCCAAAAGGGCTCACAATCTAAAATGCAAAAGAACGCCAGCAGAAGCCACTTGAACAGACATTGCTGGGGTGTGTAGGGCAGTTACCCACCCCCTGCTAAATAAAGAAGGAACACCCACTTGAAAGAGTCCCTCTTGCCCAGTTAGCAGAGGTCAAGATACCTGCATCCAGGTGCACCTCCCTGCATCTGGCATTTTGTGGTTGCCCACATCCACATCTATCCATGCACACAAACACAAACACTCATTCACACACCCATTCATTTGAGGATTCATTTTGAGGAATGCAGAGCAACTACAGATTTAACACAATTGTTTTTAAGAATTCAAATGAGGATAAGGCAGTGGATTTGGCTAAAATGCCAAGTAAAGTTTATATATTTACAATATTCATCATAATGCATTTCTGTACACTTTTGAACCCTGTTATATATATATGCATTTTTGGGCAGAAATGGAGTAAAATATATCTGTCCAATAGTCCTTTCTGTCCAATAGTCACTTAAGGCAATATCTGTCAACATTAGTTAAAAGGGGACTAAAATAAACATGTATAAATGGATTAATTGAGAGTCTCAATGGAAAACCTTTTTGTTGAATTTGGGATGCATGAAACTGAAATGTCCCTTCCTCCCATTTTCCCCACCAGTAGCACCAGTTCTACAGTAGTGGCAACTAGTAGAACTCCTCCCAATATTTTTCCTCTGATCCATGTCCCCTCCCCTGCTATTTTATTACATAGTACTAGCGAAAAGCATATCCGCATTGCAAGAGTAACATTTCCCCATATGCTTTTCCCCATGCGCAACTTCCCCTGATGCACATCATCCCAATGTGTATCAGTCCCCCAGGCGCATTAACCCCCAGGCGCAACTTTCCCCGTGCGCAGCATCCCCCCCAGTGCAACCTCTTCCTCCAAACAACGTCCCTCCAGTGCACCAGGCATAGAGCACCAAATTGGCTGGATGATGGTCAGTCTTCCATGTTAAATAAAGGACAAAAACACATTGCCCCCTTTTCAGCCCTTAAGGGTTAAATTTCTCCAGATGGTTCTTGGTGGGTGTTCAGGTGACAGAAGGATCCCTCCCAGAATTCCATGCTTCAGGCCCAGCAGTTGGGGCAGAATGTTGCTGAGCCAGCAATTTTCAATGCAAAGTATAGGGAGGAAAACGCGCCCCTTTTCACCCCCTTCCGGTTGGAATTTCCGAAAACCGGTTCTTAGTGCACCCCTCCGTCACGGAAGGAACACTCTCTCCAAATTTCACACTTCTAGGCCCAGCGGTTTTGGCAGAGCATTGATGAGTGAGTCAGTTAGTGAGTCAGTGACTTTTCTCTTTTATATATATAGATTGCTCAAAAGAGGTTAGGAAGGAAGGGAGGTGGCTGCATTGTTGAAGAACATTACCGTCATTAAGTGCTGGTAAGTTTCACGCCCTCTTCATTTTATCCTCCTGACCTGTCTCAAATTTGAAAATGGAACTGCAAAAGTGAGGGAGTCATTTCTGTGCTGCCTGAACATCCCATACAAAAACCCAGCATGCCAGAGAACCAAAACTCCAACCAGGAATTCAGGAGTTTATTAAACCATAGGCAAATGGAAATAAATATGGTACATGGATATAATTAGGGAAGGAGCCAACAATTGGCTGCCAAGCCTATCTCTGAAGGTAGAGAATAGAGGAGAGCAATTACCCATTATCTGAAAATCAGGTAAATCCAAAGGGTGGTAAAGGTAACGGTTTCAAGTCATCTAGGACTTTAAACCAGCTATTCTAATCTGGTATCGGAAATTAACTGGGAGACAATTTAGTTGCTACAGTAGCTCAGTGGCATTTCAATTTTTATTTCCCACAATCACATCCAAATATTCAAGGCAAGCTACACTGTCTGCATAGATCATATCACAGCAAAACAAATTAAAAAAGGAAGTGCAAGATCCAACCACCCAACACCTCTATTTCTTTGAAGAGTTCAGTTTTAAACTGACAAGTCAGAAGAAACAGCAAACCAATTACAGAAGCAAAAGGTGATAGTGAGATCTCTAAAGGTAATAAAAGGTAGGGAAAAGGTAGGGAAAATTAGGAAAAAGGAAAAATACAGGTAGAGATCTGAGGATCTCCATGTGCTGGAGAATATATGATATAAATAATAAATGGGAAATAGATTAAGACTTAGACACGCTTTTAAGACATGATTGCAAATGGAGCAGTGGAATAAAATTTAAATAAGTAAAGGCAAGCAAATTAGGTGCAGATGAAATCAATATTCTTAGTTCATGAAACCAGAAAGGAACCAGAAATGCCAAAGAACAGTCCTGGAAGGGGAATGTGTTTCATTCTTCAAGAAGAGATCTCACTATCACCAACACAAGGCTCTGATTAGCTTCAAACCTGTGGGGAACACCTTTCTCTTTTCATACTACTACAACATCAACATCCAAACAGATACTGTAAAATAGTTTCCCAAAGAAAGATCTGAATTGCAATGCTAGAGAACACACAAGCCACGTTTGGATATCATAGCCAACCATGACAGCCTCTTCAAAACACAGTGTCCAGTTCTAGTTTGTTCCAACTCTGGTTTGCAGATGGATGCAAATTATGACTATCACAGACAAAAAGCAAATGTCAAGGAGAGGAGGGATGAGACCAAAGCTCATTTATGAGGAGCTAGGCACAAACAGAGTACCCAAGCTAAAAGGAGAGCAAAAAAAGTAGTGTGCATAATATAGTACTTACCTTTGATTGATTGCCCCTGGCTCTGTTTCAATACTGAGCTTAAGTAGTGAGGAGATGATGAACCACTGAAATAGAGAAAGGGGGGAACAGACTTACAGGATTTACAGACTACGCTTACGGAAATTAAAATTCCTCTTGCCTCCACCGTACACTGCTGAGCACTATTAATATTGGATTTCTGACTCAAACTGAATTAAAATGATTTCCACATGAACTTCAAAACAGCTCAAGATTATTCAGCAATGTCCTCCTCTGTGGCCAAAATTCTCCTCTTTACTCACTAGTAAATCCCACACATCTAACGAAGTTTATTATCTTCAGATATAGCAGGTACTAGTGCTTCCTATTAATCTTGGTTTATAGATTAGTGACTAATGGCCTAGAGAAAGCTTTAATTATTACAATTATTATTACTACTACTACTACTACTACTACTACTACAACTATTATTATTATTATTATTATTATTATTATTATTATTATTATTATTATTATTATTATTATTATTAATTCAATTTGTACTCTGCCTTTCTCCCCAAAGGGCAGAATATCAATATTAAATATTAAATATTAAAATGTAAAATGAAATAGGATGCAGTCAGCCATAAAATGGAATCTGATAATTATGTAACCTTTTTGTTTGTTCTGTATTCATGTTTTTTTTAATAGTGAAAAATTTCTATTCCACTGTAAACAAAAACAAAATAACACACAGGAAGTTAACATTTCTCTGGGGTATAGAAACTGGCACTGGGAAAGTTGGGAGAGGATATTCAAAAGATAATCAGTAAGGGTTCTCATCTATATATTATAGAAATAAAATTGAAGTCACTCACTCACTCATCAATGCCCAGCCAAAACCAGATGGAAATTCCATCTGGAAGGGGGTGAAATGGGGCACAACACGTTTCCATCCCTATACTTTCCATTGAGATTCCCTGACTGAGGGGTGCTCTGCCCCAACCCCTGACCTAGAAGTGTGACATTTGGGGAGAGTGTTCCTTCTGCAACATGAACACCCACCAAGAACCCATGTGGAGAAATTTAACCCTTAAGGGGCTGAAAAGTGATGCAACGTGTTTTTGTCCTATACTTAACATGGGAGACTGACCAACATCCAGCCAATTTGGTACTCAGTGCTTGGTGCACTGGGGGGGGGGATGTGCAGGCCAAGGGCCACCAGGGATTCCAGAACAGTCTTCTAACCCCACTGCTGTAGATTTGTGGCAATCTCTATCCATCACAGATGGAGATTGAGTGATCACAGCTCAGTAGAGTTACATGCTCTGCATGAGCGCTGTCTGAGATTGAATCCCCACATCTTTGCCAAAAAGGGTCTGACAGAAACCTCTGCCTGTGTGCTTGGACAACTGATATCAGTTAGAGCAGACAACACTAAGCTAGATGGTCCACTCTTCTGACTTTCCATGGGTTTCCAACCCAAGAGCCTCTTCAAAACCTAAATTGTTAGTAAGCTGTGCACCTAAAAAGGTGAATGGGGCAAGCAGATGGTCTGAAAACACATGAGTCATAAGAATGTGCACTAGATCTACCTCAAGGGAGATACTTTTAGTACTTTTAACAGTCCATATATACTGAGGAGGCTGTTCATCTAGGCAGCAGGGATTTGCAGGCCAAGAGAAATGTTTCGGTTCAAGTATCTGCAGCACTACAGGCTGCACTACTACTTAGGGCACATTTGTGACAGTGCACACCAGCAGTGAGCCGCCACACAATCCTTGTAGGAAGTTGCTCCAGCCCCTTGGTTTGCTTCCTCCACCCTTTTCTTGACCTAATACAGTATGTCCTTCTAGAGATGAGGCAACCAGAACACAGTATATTCCATGTTTGGCCACACTGGTTCAGATATAACCTCAGTACGATTTAATAGATGGGTGCTAAAGCCTTGCACCCAGTTTCAAGGGCAGAGAAGCAAAGATACAAAATAAAAAAGGCTCATCCTATACTGTGGATCAGGATTGAAGGCAGAAAAAAATCATGCTTCCAGTGCAAGAAAGTGAAAGTGGACTACTGGAAAGGGGGGAATATAGGAAGTCTTTTTCCACTATCGCCAACATGAATATAAGCTTTAGTTTGCTCATAAAAACTAAAAATTTATATTTAATTAATGCTTTAAAAATTAATCTCAGGCTTAACGTTTTACTAAGAAACCACTTAATCCTGGTTAAGTATTTTCTCTTTAAATGTAGGGCCTTAATTCGCCAAGTCAATTTTTAAAATGCATCTAATTCATCTTTAAAATTGAGTGAAGTGTCTATTTAACATAAAGTACCAGTTGATACTGTTTGTTGGCTAGAATGGATTTCTTCCTGCTCTGACTCACCAGCATAAAAGGCAACTTTGGCTGAGTGTTCTGGCAATAATTACAACTGGTAAATTATAACTGGTAAATATGACTGGTAGGTTGGTAGCAATCTGGGTAATTCTACCAGTCATCACCAATATTTGGAGAGCTCCCCTCTATCAAGTTATTAATTAGTCTATACAGCCCAGGACTGTCACTACTGTACTACACTGACTGACTGTAATAGTCTAGGTTTCAGACGGGAGTCTTTATTTTTAACTTGGAAAAAGCAGTTGCTAAAAAAATCTATGACTCTTATTAGCCTGCAACTTATTAGATGCTTTGCATTTCACAATAATTTATTCTCTTTAACTACTATCTGAGCAATGTTGATTTGGAAGTGAGGCCAGTTGAAATCTATGTCAACTGTATAATTTCTTCCAATTACAAAGTTTTATGTTTCCTGATTACATCATCTTTAATAAAGCCTGCTTGATGCAAGTTCAGTAAGTCTCAACTAGTACAAACACTCAGTTAAACAAAAAGAAGAAGAAAGTTTCAGACCAAGCTCTTAGAATGCCAATGAGATGTGAAAGAGACGGACACTTGTGTTGAACACATGAAGTTGCCTTGTATAGACTTAAATTATCAGCTTCTTTCACGTAGGGGACTTTAAGCAAGGGTCTAGCCCTGTAAAATTGGATTAAACCTGGGACTCTCTCAACCACTGAATTTGACTCAGTCCTCTATAAATAAAAAGAGAACAGCTCTGCCCCAGGATTACCAAACTTTCATATTTAAATTGTATTTTTATAATTCACACAGACTCTCACCCATCCCATGGTCTTTTTAATTTTAAAATAAGATTTAGGCTGCAATCCTAAAGACACTTTCCTGGGAGTAAGACCCATTGGGCACAATGGAGCTTACTTCTAAGTAGACCTGGTTAGGATTGCACCCTTAATTACGTAATTTAAATTGCCATATTTTTCAGCTTTTAAGACACAAGACACACCAAAGTTTAGTGGTGTACTAATATATTTAATAAAATATAGCAGAATAATCTTTCAGCCATGTAAAGTCAACAACCATCATCACTGTCATTCACAAACGAGGAAAGACTTTAAGGTTCAAGTACTCTTCTAATTTTCTGGAAACCCCAAAAACTCATCATCTCTAGTGTCAGTGATTTGTGACTTTTTAACAAATCTCATTGTGCAAGTTCAGATACCAATATTTTGCACAAAACTCATTGCAAATGGTCCAGGGAGGCAGGTATGTTTGGGAGAGGGGGGTTTCTTCTGGGGGTGGGGGAATCCAGGTAGGTAGGGAAAGGTGAGGGGAACTAGGTAGATAGGGAAAGGTGGGCAGACAGGTAAGTGGAGAGAGAGGCAGGTAAGTGGGGGGGGAGGGAGGCAGGCAGGAATGCAAAGGATTGCAATACTAGGGACCAGGTCTTGTGCATGTCTACTTTGGAGCAAGTCTCCAACCCAGGGACGGATGCACAAGCATGCAGCAGCAGGGACCTCTCTCTCCTGGAATGCTTCCTCCACCCTTCCCACCAGTGCCCCCTTGTTTTTGCCTGCCTGCCTCCATGCTCTGCTATTCCTCTGATCCTCTGGGCTCTCATTTCTTTGGGGGAAGAGCCTGTGGGGAAGTCTCTGTCCCACTGCCACAGCTTGCCTTTGCCTTTCTATAGGCTTGCTCTGCCCAGGGGGGCACAGCACAGCTGCAGAAGGTGCTCCAGGATTGGCCCCTTCACACTATAAGAAGCACAGACATTTCCACCCCCTTTGAGGGGGAAATAGTGCCTCTTATAAGCTGAATACCCTGCCTTTCTTAGCTGAAGCCAACTCAAAGTGGCTGACAACATGAATGAAATAAACATTTTTAAATGTTTTTAAAACATCCCACCACCCAAAAATTATGATAAAAATAACTAAAAGCACAACAGCCCCCAACCTTCCCATTAATTGAAAGCTTTGGCCCAGAAAAATGTTTTCAGGCCCCACTGAAAACCATGCAGAGGGAGCTGTTCTCAATTCAAATAGACTTCTTGAGGTTCTCGGACTCAAGTAGTTTGAGTCGTATATCTAAAAAACATAATCCTACCTCAGTGGCGATATCGGTGGAGTATAAAATGTGAATGCCGAAGGAAATGGTTGCTTCTTCAGAGCTTGTATAAGGTTGGGTTTATATTCTGGGTCCACACACCACAGAGAGCCTTTTCCATTCACCTAGGAAATAAAAAAGCTAGGTTTGAAACAAGGGGGTTTTCCAGTTCTGAGTGCATTGTGTATAAACAGCTCAATCAAAGTCACTGGAGAGAGGGAAATGGCCTCTTCCACAGCGTTCACTTCAGGAGACCTTGTTCTACCAACTCACACACAAACACAAGGTAGGTTTTACTACCTATGTTGTGGATGTGCTTGGGTGGTGCTTTTGAGAGGACACAGCTAGGCTAGCAAGGACAGTGACTAACAGAAGCATGGAATTGTATTAGCAAGATGGAAGGAGACATGTGCATGCCATGTACGCACATGCACACCCTCTTTCTGCTAGTAGAAAAGGAAGGAAGGAACCTCCCTCAATCATGTGCTTTTTTTGAAGGATTACACTGGAGCAATGTGCACCAATCACTCTACTGTACAGTAATCCACCACTAAAAGTGGCTCACAATTTTGTTTACAGAGCACAACTCTTTAAAAGAATTTATATACTGTATTTCCTATGTTCAGGATAGCATACAATAATAAATAAATAAATAAAAACAATTAAAAACAATTTAAATTTACAAAATCAAATGATGCAGATAAAAATATAGCATAAAAACAATGGCATAAAAACTGCAATCAAAGATGCAAAGGATCCCTAGGCAGTTCCTCCTCTCTCCTCAAAGGCCAAGCAAAATAAATTTTAGACCCTCTGGAAACCATAAAAAGCGTGTTAATGGTGCACTTAAGTACAGAATGACTTAAGTACAAAACAATTTAGTAGACTCCTGGAACCTACTTAGAATCTATAGAATGCCAATGCAGTGGTTTATTATGTCCTTGCAGATTATATCAGGGTGCCTAGAGATTATGACAATTCTGTACTATATCAGAATTCTGTACAATATCAGAGTTTTTGTAAGTGTAAGTTTTTGTAACTGCAAACAAAATACTGCAGTATATGATATGAATAAAATTAAAGGCTTAGCATGGGATCTTTCTGTCTCTTCATCCCTCACCTCCCAACCATTACTTTCACTTCTATCTTCTCCCATAAACAGTTCAGGTTTAGGAGGGAAGTATATGTATTTTTTCAAAGGTTATTGTTGCCCAACCAGTATCTGGAGATTTGGGATGCAGGACACATATTGGCTAAGGCCCCTAAGTCAAGGAAACAATAATCCCCACCCCTGACATTGATGGTGTGACAATCTAGCCTGGTTAATGGGGGGGAGAGAACCAATATAGTGCTCTCATAACAAGCCCTCACATAACAAGCGTTTCACACAACAAGTATAAATTTCCAAGAAATCTGGCTTCACATAACAAGTTCCGCTTCACTTAACAAGCAAGCGTACTATGGGCACACGTGCTATGCAGCCCTGATGCTTCACGCGGAGGCTGCCGGCCAGCCCTGTAAAAGGGCTGCCGGCCAGCACTGCTGCCTCTAACTGCCCCCAACTTGGGGGTAGTTGCCTGGGAGTGCCAGAGGCAGCTGCCCCTAACTGCTCCGAAGGTGCCAAGGTGCCAATACGGCCACCTTGAACCTCCAGCAGCAGCCCAGGAAAGCCTCCCAGGAAAGTGTCTTTAATTGCAGCCTCCTAACCATGTCTACTCAGAAGTAAGCCCCATTGTGTTAAATTGGGCTTACTCCCAGGTAAGTGTCTTTAGGATTGCAGTCTAAGTAGACTTCAATTACAGTGTTTTGTCATCATTTTTAGATACAGTTAATATTTTTATATGAATAGTTTGAGGGTTGTGGAATCAATTGTCTGAGTGTCCATTATTTCCTATGGGAAAATCTGCTTCACTTAAAGAGCATTTCACTTAAAGAGCATGCCCCTGGAACAAATTAAACTCTTTATGTGAGTCACCACTGTATATGCAATTCTTCCACCCTTTGCAAGCACACAGTACAGGGATTTAAGATGGTCACAAGTGATACTGAAGCAGTCACATATCATGCAGTGTGAAAGCAATTATTCTATTTTGATAGGTGGTGGGGTTTGAATAAAGTGTCTTTCTGTGTTCTTTGAGGGAGAGTGACCATATGTCCCTTTTTCCAGGACATGTCTTCTTGTGTCCTGGGAAAAAATATTTATTTTCCTCCTTTTCCTTATGAGCAGGCAGAATGTTACCCTCTGTATGCCCCTTCTTGCCCCCCGGATCATATACCTGTCCACTCAGAAGTCCCATTAAAGTCAGTGGGGCTTACTCGTAGGAAAGTGTCGATAGGATTGCAGCCTATAAAATATTACTACAATCTAGACACTTTCCTGGAAGTAAGACCCATTGAACACAATGGGGTTTACTTTTGAGTAGACATGGTTAGGATTGTAATGATATGTAAGGATTGTAATTCATATGTAATAGTTTTTTACCCATGTATTTGCTTCTGATACATATAAAGAACCCTGATCTTGGAGTTCCCCTCATGTGTTCAGAAATGGTGTTTGCTGGTAGCTCTGTTTTGCTTCCAGATTAATCCACATGAGGCTGTCTTCGAAGAGAATCTTATTCTCACATCATCCAAGTGCCTCTTCAAAGCCCAACTTTTCTAATCCTTACTATAATCAAGTCCTAGAATCAGCCCTAATAAAAGTGCACTTTCCTTCAGTTGCGAATCTGCATTTCTGGCTCCCTGGGACAGAACCAGATTCTCTTGTACTTTGTAAAATGCCAGCAGCACTGGTAATGTGCTATATATAAGTCAATAAATAATAGCATTGATAGTGAGCAAAATAAAAACATGACTGAAGTCAGGCTGAGGCTGTTGAAATGCATAACTAACTGATGCTGAAAGCATTCCTGGGTGCAATTAATAAAGTACAGTAATTCCTTAATAACATGTTTGCATACATTTTTAATTGCATTTCATTTGAAGCTGCCTTGTGTCAGGACTAAGGTTTATTGCAGGCATTCATCTAAGGTCATGTCCTTCTTTAGGCAACAAACTAATGGATGCTATGCCAATACAGCAGTTATTTTCTCATACTGGTATTCCAGCTGTCCTTTCAGATTCTGAGCAGTGGCTTACATGGGGTTCTTGCAACTTACTGTGAATAAGGCATGCTGAACGAAAAGGTACTGACTTATAGGTGCAACAACTTAGAGATGACCAGATTTCAGGCTTGTGGGATCTATTTCATTTTAATGGGATTTTGGAAGCAATCAACAAGATGGCAGTTCAAAACAGGGGGAAGAGCCATCCCTACTGCACACCATGAGCCAGACAAAGCAATGACCTGCACCTACAAGTACAGATCTACATTGGAGTTGCAACAGATCAGGGTCAGGAATTTATTTAAACAGCAAACTCTAAAACTGATCAGCAGGACTACACAGAAACCTGGTCAAGGGACACAAACATCAAGATTAAATTATTGTAATGCACTCTACATGGGGCTGTTCTTGAAGACCAGGGTGACTATATAGAATGGAGGACATAGTGCCTCTACTTATAACTACTGTATACAAGAGGGAATTTAGGCAGGTTTAACTCAGCATAGAAAGATTTAAAAAGTACCACATGCCAAAATTCCCTCTTTTATGGAATGCTTAAAGGTAGAGGCACCCTGTCCTTCATTCTATATGGTCACCCCGTAAAGATGTTCCAGAAGTTGCAGTTAGTGCAGAATGCATGTTTGCTCATGTGGTTGCTGGAGGTTGGCGATTTGACTGTCATGCCACTGCTCCAGTGATTACACTGGCTGCTGGTTCGTTTCTAGGTCTAATTCAAGGTGTTATCTATGACCTATAAAGCTCTAAATGGCCTGGAACCAGAGTATTTGAGGGACCGCCTTCTTCCATACAATCAGGTCCATTCTCTGAGGTCATCTGAGGGGGCCCTGTTGGTTGTGCCACCACTGAAAGAACTTAGAGGAATGGTGGCCAGAAACAGGACCCCACCTTATGGAACTCCCGCCCCAATGAATTAAGGAAATGCTCCTCACTACTGTCCTTCCAGCGAGGCCTGAAGACTCTTTTATTTAGACAGGCTTATGATGCTGTTCCTAGATACTTTACTGCTGTCTGCCTGTTTTTAAATGGTCTTTTAAAATTGGGTTTTATTGTTTTTATATAGTTTTTAATGGTATTTTATTGTGAGGTTTTCATTGCTCCTATCTGCTCTTATTCTGTGTTGTTTTTAATTTTTTAGCCACCTTGAGTATCCTTTTAAGGTAGAAAGGCAGGGTATGTATGTATGAATAAATAAATATTGTAGATGAGAAAAATGCTGAGGATCAGAGAAATCCAAATGGAACAATGCCAGTCATTGCAGTTGTTTTAAACTTGGTATGAACTCAGAAGTTAGGAATTCTTATCAGTGTGTTGCAAGTCATCTAGAGATCAAGTGATAAAGACTGATCTCTGTACCCATAACAAACTTACTCATCCTGGAAAATGGATTCCTGTATGCAACTAATTTTAGAAGCATTTAATTCTAACTATGCTTAGGATCTTGGAAAAATGGAAACTTGCCTGATGCAAGGAAGGGTGCCTTTGTGATAGCTGCTATCATGATCCCAAATGTAACATGAACATGTTAAATCAGATACTTTTTCTTGTATCTATGCAGGAAACATTACACAGGAACAGTGTAATGTCTTTATTACATTCTTTATTAATAAATTCTTTATTAATAAAGATAATGTCTTTATTAATATTTTGAACAAAGAAAGAAGGCCACACTTTAGTTTTAAAAGCCAAGAGATTATCCAAAGAAACTGAATGCACAGACAAATCTGGCACTGTCAGTTGATTTGGAAAAAAAAATCTAAAAGCTAATATGGCAGTATCTTCAGTATCTTCATTAGAACCAAGCAAAAGTTATAAGCAGCAAACTTTTGAGTTTTCTCAACTCTTCAAAAGGCTGATGTTGAGCAAAGAAAAAAGACGCTTAGTTAAGCTAATCAAATAAAGACAACATAAGTCCACCTCTACTCCATCCTAAGATGTTTATAAACTGCAGACTTAGCACTAAACCCAATTAAGAGATCTTGGTAACCAGTGCAAAGGGTGAAGAACAGATCCAACATGTGCAGATGGCCTAGCCTGCAGCAAACAGGGGGCTGGACTAGATAGTCTGCAAGGTACCTGCCAGAGCTGTGATACAAGTGCCCCATTACAATCCTACAGGGTGACCAGACGCCAAAGCCAAAATTCCCCCACAACATCCCCAAAATTCCTGTCCCCCAAGCCAAAATTCCTAACCGGTTAAAAAATATTGTAGGATACCCACAAAAAATGTAGGACAAATGTACGACATGTTAAAATAAAGCAAAAATACAGTACTTGTATTGCTTCACTTAATTTCAACACTTTTAAAATTGAAAACCTCTTTGCAAGAGCTGTTTCACCAACCAGACACAAGTGAAGTGGCTGAAAGCAGACTGGGCACCTCATTTCCCAGGGCAACCTCTTCCAAATAGAATTAGACTATACATCTCCATCCAAAGTAATTTCCCAATCAAGATAATGCCTGGATTAATTTTCACTTTATTTGCAATGGGTGGTGCAAGCGGTTAAGACGCTGTGCCTATTAACCAGCAGGCCAGGGTTCGAGACCCGGGTTGGCCCCACAAGACAGGGTGAGCTCCTGTCTTTAGCCCAGCTCTGCGACGCCAGCTGGATCCAATCGTATTGGCTCTGCCTTTCCATTGGACTAATTCAGTGGCATGGAGAGGGGGGATTTGCTGCTTGGATAACAGCCTATCCTCCATAACACTCTAACCCAGGCTTTTGTGCTTCGTATGCAGCGCTGAGCACAATACCACAGTCTTTCAAGACTGATGGAGGCCTGCTTTTTTTGCCACTGAACTCCACCACCTCCTTGTGATCAGTTAATGTAATGGCAGGTAAGAGTGCTGTCTGCATACTGATGACACTTCAACCCAAACCTTTGGATGACTCAGCATGTGGTTGGTTTGTGGAGTCCCTGCCACAGGATGTGGTGATGGCATCTAGCCTTAATACAATAAGAAGGGATTGGACAAATTCCTAAAGGACCATCACAGGTTATAAGCCATGAGGGGTGTGTGTAGATGTGGACAACCTCAAAATGCCAGATGCAAAGGGGGCACCTGGATGAAGATGTCATATATGCTCTCTAAGGCATCTGGTGGGCTGCTGTGTGATGCAGGAAGTTGGACTGGAAAGGCCTTTGGCCTGATCCAGTGGAAGCTCTTCTTATGTTCTTATGACCTCACCTGGTTGTTTTGTTGAGGTATTGAAAAGTATGGGTCAATAAGAGGCAACCCTTATACCAAATGCCATGAAATGGAACAAGAAGCCTAGAGAACCACCTTCTGAGTCCAGCCATTTGGGAAATGCCAGAGCCTCCCTAACACCATGCTCTCACTACTGGCAAAGCAACCCAGAAGGAAACCATGGTGAGTGGTTTTGAAAGCTCCCATCAGGTCCAAAATAATTAACGGGATAATATTTCCCACCTATATATCCCAACACAGGTCATTCAACACAACAATTAATTTGATTTCTGAGCAAGTTAAGGAGTTGAAACCAAACTGGAGAGGTTTCAGATTATAAGCACCATCTATGACTGCTTAAAGCCAAGATGCTGTCATGCACTCCCATTACCTAACTTACACAGTATTCTAGCCAAAGCTATTTCTATGAATTCTTCTTTGCACGTGGATGGGCACTACTGCACACAGATATATTTGTGTGAAACCAGCTCTCAATTTCTGTCCTCAGGTGAGAAAACACTGGACAGCTCTGCTAGCTGTAACAAAGCTATGTTGTCTCACTCCAGCAGTCTTGGCTTGCTTGCTTCCTGTTTCTATTGCTCAAGCGGATCCCCTTTGATGACTACAAAACTGGTTTTTCAGAGCAACTTTAAAAGGAGCTACAAGTCCTCTGACACTCTTCAGCTGAGGTTACATCAACATACTCATGTGCACGCAGGTGAGAGCTTAGAAAGACAGCAGAAGGAGAGGTTCCTCCTCCTCCTCCTCTCCCCAAGGAAGCAGCACATCACCAGATCAGCGGGGACACCATCTTTGCCTCACCCGACCAGCCCAGCCGTTCAGGAGCCAGTCAAGCAAAAAGAAATGCTGCTATGGCAACACCAACCAGGCTGCTATTGGAGCCTGTGCTTTGCACTTTCAGCTGTCTCCCCATGGCTAAACTTTCAAATAACCAATTTCATCCACTTTAAGGCAGTGGAGCCAACGCAACATGCAATTTCCTGCTGTTCTAAACCAGCCACAGTCCTCCCAAGGTGTGCAAACTCTGCAACATACACCCCAGTGCTGGGAGAGCAGAAGCACCAGGCAGGAAACACGTCTTCAATCCTAGCCATGAGTTCCAGAGAGTATGTCCCACTGAACACAATGGAATAAGCACTGGACTGGGCTGCAAAGGATTCAAGTGACAAGAATGCAAGAATGAGGGAAAAAAGGCATTAATCGCTGCTATTTTTTGTTTGAGAGCTCTATACTTGCACATGATTGTTTACAGTGAATAGAACAAATCTGTCATAAATTTCAAATGTGGCTTGAAACATTTAAAAAACACAAGATCATGGTATCTGGTCCAATAACTTCATGGCAAATAGAAAAGAATGAAACTGAAGTTGTGATAGTTTATTTGGGGGTGCACTTAGGTCACTACAAATGGCAATTGCAGCCAAGAAATGGTTCCTACCAGGGACCATATATGGGAAAGCAGGGCAGATGAAGCATGTGGGAGTAGAAGGGAAAGGAGAAGTGTTTGCACTGCATGTGCTCATCATCCTTGCCTGCAAAGACTTTAGACCAACCGCGTAATCCAAACTTCCACTGGAACTGGCAGACAGGCTTAGCACAAGGATTGGGACTGCTGTTGCACTACTGCAGGAAGGGGAAAGCTTGTTGCCTTCCATTAGGTAGGGCTGCTGCAGCTCTAATAGCTCATATCTGTCCCACTCCTGGAGATGGCACAAATCTGAGCAGCTAAGAGTAACCAGGGGCTACTCTTGCCTGGGGAACGAGACTTGGATCCAGTGTAACTGCCAGGTGCAAGCCCCACTGACTGCTCCCCAATCAATCACAATCCCGTCCTCCCCCTGCTCCTTAAAGCATGTTTGTAACACCCTAGACTGGTGCAAGTAATTTGTGCCAGACCAACTGCAGGGCTAGGATTGTGTATTGAGATTTGCCAGCTTTATCCTAGTAAGATTTTAACCACAGACATTGTGCATAGTTACAATATGTGAATTGAGTGATGGCCCAATCCTAAATAATTTTCCATTGCTGGTGTGCACTGCATACTGCAGTTGGAAGGACAATGTTTTTTCCCCTTATCTTGGGGCTGTTTTGGAACTGGAATGTTGGTTTGGACTGGACTAGTGAGCAAGTGAATACATACACACTCAGTTCAACTAACTGCTTTAATTAAGTGGATTTTTACTCTCTTCTTAGAGCAGCATTTCTCAAAGTGGGGGTCGGGACCAGTGATGGGCATCAAAGAAATTAAGAACCGGTTCTCTGTCCATCTGGCAGCCACTTTTAAATGGCTATTTTTAAACTTTATATGTGCTATCTCTTGTTAACAACCGGTTCTATAGAGTAGGTGCGAACCTGCTGGAGCCCACCACTGGTCAGGACCCCTTTGGAGGTCGCCTAGAGCTTTCCTGGGGGTCGCCTAAAGATCCCTGGTGCAGGGGGCCAGGTCAGGCTTGCCAGACATCTGGCTGTAGCTGCGCACACACTGGGGCTGACTGACAGCCTCAGGGCCCAATCCTATGCATGCCTACTCTGAAATAAATCCCGTTATAGTCAGGATGGCCTTTACTCCCATGTAAATGTGGATAGGATTGCAGCCTCAGGGCCCAAACCTATGCATGCCAACTCTGAAATAAATCCCATTTTGTTCAATGTGTGCATAGAACACACATTTCATTTGTAACAATGACAATACATCCTGCATATCAGATATTTACATTACGATTCATAACAGTAGCAAAATTACAGTTATAAAGTAGCAACGAAAATAATTTTATGGTTGGGGGTCCCCACAACATGAGGAACTTATAAAGGGGTCACGGCGTTAGGAAGACTGAGAACCACTGTCTTAGAGAGAAACAAGGAAATCAAAATGTGATTTTAAAAAAAATTCTCACCTTGCCATGGCTTCTCTCCACTTTTCGGAAACATTTGTTAAGGGAAAGATTATGCCGAACAGAGTTCTTCCAACCAGTGGGTGCTGTAGCAAAGTATGGGAAACGTTCCAGGATCCAGTTGTAAATTTCTTTCACTGGCAAACTTTTATTAGGAGAATGTTCAATTGCCATATAGATGAGGAGGCTAAAAGAATATGGGGGCTTGGAAGTAGTGGATTTCTTCTCTGGATTTGAGCAGCAAGACGAAGAATAAGATGGCATGTTATCACCCTCAATATCATACAGAGGGCTGACCATTGGAAGACCCTCACTTCCAAGGCTGAAATTTGTTAGGAGGTTTGTACTTTCATGGAGCCAGTTCAAGTTTGTGAGCTCATCGTCTGCCAGTTCACTATCCACAGCTGTGGCTTTGGGACGAGCAGCGTCAACTGCCTCTGGTAAGCTTCCCATTCTTTGGATGTGCCTTAGTCCTTCAGCTCTCTCCCCTCCTGGAGTTTCTGCTTTCTTGTCTGGAGTCATTCCAGTTACTGGACCCATTTAATCTTGTGGTCCTACAAGAGAAGAATATTATTACCATTATTATTAAAAATCAAACAAAAGTAAACCTTGAAATGTTGACATCATTTTCAAGTCACAAAAAAGAATGACCACCTAAATTTTCAACTTAGAAGAGCATCTCATGATCTTGAAATTTCCTCACTGTATTAATTATAAGGGCTTCATGAGTAATCAAATTTTAACCCACTTTTAATAGCTCAGACATTGTCTAAATTAAGCAACAGATTTTTAAAACACAGTCATGATTTACAATGCATTAATTCATGGAGTTGTGCCAAAGAGCCAGAATAACAAACTGGAAGTGACACACCAGAACTAGCAGGTTGACACATGCTGTACAATAAGTGGTATAGTGAACTGAACTACTCTCCAAGTAGAGATCATGCCTTGGAATGCTCATTCAACTAGAAAACCAGCACGACATGAACAGATTCTAGTCAAGCCTGTTCTCCTTGAGCTGTTAGTTAAGTTAGAGCAGGGAAAAATTATTATATGGGAAAGCATTAAAAAACTGGATCTTCCTCACTGCCCCAGCCATCTGGCATGATCTAGAATTCTACCACCTCAGTCTTTTCCATGTGTCAGCCAGGACCCAGTCTGTCCCACTTGGAAGTATCCAGCCAAATTTGCCATATACTTTTATTTACCAAATAAAATTTACCAAATTTCCCATAGTATGTACTGTGGGAAGGCATGTTGGATGTAGTATCCAAAACAATCTAAACAACACCACATCATGGGAGGAGAAAACAAAGGACAGTAAGATGAGAGTTGGCATGTGCTTTCTAGAAATAGTGTTGTCCCAGAAAATTCATCACACGAAGCACTGCACTGTATTTCATATTTTCTCCCATCAAGCTGCATTAATAAAATATGCCATTGTTTGTCCTGTCTTTGCTCAAAGCCCTTTCATCTATGTTCATACTCATCTACATAGGCTGGTCTGTTAGCAGTCTGAAGATGGAACTTAAAAAGCAACAAGCCTTGGCAAACCTTCTTGTTATTACATTTATTAATCATGTGTATAATACTCGGTGCGCTCCTGTTCTCAAACACAATATTAAAACTGTTGGTTGCTCTTAACTATCCCCTTTGGAAGTGGCTAAATCAGAGATCGCAATTTCTCACGAGGGGGCTTTTCATGGCAAAAGCTCAACGTGAACTCCCTTGATCTCACTGGATGCCAGAATACAGGAAGTGAAAATTAGTTTAGCAAGAATGTTCAAGAAGTGCAATTTCAGAGTACTGAGCATTTACTGGTAACACTCTCTCATTTGGTGTGTTTTATAGATAAGATTGTCAATTGGGTGGACTGCTGAAAATGCTCTCCTGATTTATTAAAAACTAGCAAAAATGTACCCATGTTGTGGTAGAAAAATTCCCCTGTACGCCATCCCCCAACTGTGCATCACCCCCCATGCGCTACATCCCACCCAGGCACATCACCCCCGATTTGCAGTGTCCTCCCCAATGCAACCCCTCCCTCCAAAAACATACCCCCAGTGCACCAGGCACCGAGCACCAAATTGGCTGGATGTTGGTCAGTCTTCCATGTTAAGTATAGGACAAAAACACACTGAAAAACAACCTTTTAAGGGTTAAGTTTCTCCACATCAGTTCTTGGTGGGTGTTGCTGTCACAGAAGGAACACCCTCCGCAAATTTCATGCTTATGGGTCTGGGGGTTGGGGCAAAGCATCCCTCAGTCACCAATTCTACAACGCAAAGTATAGGGAAGAAAACACGTTTTGCCCCATTTCATTCCCTTCCAGTTGGAATTTCTGAAAACCGGTTCTCAGTGACTCCCTCCGTCATGGAAGGAAAACCCACCCCAAATTTCACACTACTAGGCCCAGCAGTTTTGGCTGGCCATTGATGAGTGAGTCAGTGATGTCTCTCTTTTATATATGTAGAAGATAAACTCTTCTCTCTTACATTGACCCCTGAAAAAATAACATATTTGCTGGCTTATAAGATGAACTATCCCCCCCAAAGAGGGTCGAAATGTCTGTGCGTCTTTTAGGGACCAATCCTGGAGCATCTTCTGCAGCTGTGCTCCGCCCCCCTGGGGCAAGGCAAGCCTATAGGAAGGCAAGGGAAAGCCGTGGAGGTGGGACAGAAACTTCCCCACAGGCTCCTCCCTCAAAGAAATGAGAGCCAGAGTATCAAGAGCAATAGCAGAGCATGGAGGCAGGCAGGCAGGCAGGCAAGAACAATGGGGCACTGGTGGGAAGGGATGGAGAAAGCATTCCAGGAGAGAGAGGTCCCTGCTGCTACATGCCTGTGCATCCCTCCCTGGGTTGGAGACTTGCTGCAGAGTAGACATGCACAGCTGCAATCCTAAGCAGCCTTTCCTGGGTTGACTTGCTCCAGAGGAGACATGCACAGGACCTGGTCCATGGTGTTGTAAACCTTTGCATTCCTGCTTGCCTGCCTCCCTTCCCCATTTACCTGTCTGCCTGGATCCCCCACACCCCAAAAGAAACACCCCCACATCCCTACCTAGATCCCCTCACCTTTCCCTAACTACCTGGATCCCCCCACTCCCAAAAGAAACCCCCTCCCCCAAACTTACCTGCCTTCCTGGACCATTCTCAATGCGACTTGTGCAAAATGTTGGTGTTTGATCAAGTGCAATGAGATTTGTGCAAAAGCCACAAATCACTGACACTAGAGATGATGAGTTTTTGGGGTTTCCAGAAAATTAGAAGAGTGCTTGAACCTTAAAGTTTTTCCTCATTTGTTAATGATAGCGATGATGGTTCTTAATACCACTGTTGACTTTACATGGTTGAAAGATTATTCTGCTATATTTTATTAAATATATTAGTACACCATTTGCTTCAGAATATTTTTTTCTTGTTTTGCTCCTCTAAACTTTGGTGCTTCTTTGGTCCGATGGGTATAAGCCGGGAAATACGGTACTTCTATAATTTGGTATCATTGTTCTGTATGTTGTTATTAAAATGGCAAGTAACCAGTAATGTTACTGACAAACACATGCATCAAAATTCCCTGAATAATTTTGTGGAGAAAACTTTTTTATTAAGTTTTAAATTTTTACTTGAAGTTCTAGAACAATCAGAGCCAAGGAGAACCTCACACCTTGAAATCTCATATACAAAGCTTAGCAGCCACATTTCATGCAATGCCCACCCATTAATGGAAGAGAAGTTACACATACATTGCTGTGAAATTTGCAAACATGAGAAAAAAATCATCTCTGTATCTAGAATTCTCAATGGTCTCAGGACAAAAAAATTTTCTTGAAAAAAGATGGATTGATCATATGTAACAATTGAGTAATTAGGTAACTACTGCATAAAAAATGTTTCCAAACCATCTGGATAACTGAAGTCATTCTCTTTTCAACAAGTTATTACACAAGGCCACCAAAGTTGATTTCATTCATTTAAATTGCATTATTCTATATGCATGAGGTTTCCCCACTCCCTTTTCTCTAAGGGAGTTCAACTTTGCAGTATCTCAAAGTTTCTCTAAATGAAATGTATCATATGACTTTTATCACAAAGGTATTAAAATTGCAGATTATTGCCCAACAACAAAATGAGGATACCTCTTGGTCGCTTCCTGCAACTGCTTTAATTGAATTCAGCATCCAAGACCATTTAAGGCATCAGGAGAAGCTGTGAAGTAGGATAATTTATATTCACTATGCATATTTTTTAAACAGTCTTTGTTTTCACAGTGGGAACACACAGCACATCAGTGTGAATCAAACTGAATTATGACATCTAATCAAGTGATGGTTTCTATAGCAATAGCACAGCAATTCTTTCAGTATGAACTAAACGGCAGCTGCTGCTGCAAACAGCAATTTCAAACTGCTTTGCAAGCCTGGTGTCTCGGGCACCTATCCTGTGAGGTTGGTTATTATTATTTCTGTCAAACAGATGGAGAATAGATCAGAAAGACGGGCACCTTTCCCAAAGTCACCCACAACCTGCTGGAGCAACAAGGTCTCCACCCAGGCATGCTATTGACGCCTTTGTTCCCAGAGTCTTGCTCTATCACTCAGAACCTATGATGCTTGTACCCCACAATTACTACTCCTCTCAAGAGGAGCCACCCCTTTCCTGCAACTCATGCTTACTGCTGCTTATTGAACTAGTGGGTTTTTTTAAAAAAACCTAAAAGTACACATGCAATACCTACCAATTGTTAGGCCGTCTATATACTTATTGCGATACCTTTACAGACCTTTTCATTAGTAAATTCCATTTACTAATCTGATTTTCACTTTGTGAACTTTTTGACTGAAAAGTAATACACAAATCTTCTATATATATAAAAATGAAAAGTCACTCACTTGCTGACTGAATCACTGACTGAATCACTCATCAACGCCCTGCCAAAACCGCAGGGCCTAGAAGCATGAAATTTGGAGTGGGTGTTCCTTCTGTGATGGAGGGGTGCACTAAGAACCGGTTTTCGGAAATTCCAACCGGAAGGTGGTGAAAAGGGGCGCAACACGTTTTCCTCCCTATGCTTGGAATTGAAGAATCAGTGACTGGGGAATGCTCTGCCCCAACCCCTGGACCCAGAAGCATGAAATTTCGGGAGGGTGATCCTTCTGTGACATCAACACCCACCAAGAACCAATGTGGAGAAATTTAACCCTTTAGAGGCTGAAAAGGGGTGCAATACTTTGTCCTATACTTAACATGGAAGACTGACCAACATCCAGCCAATTTGGTGCTCTGGGGGGATGTGATTAGGATGAAGGAGTTGAACTGGGGAGGAAGCTGCGCGTAGGGGTTGTTGCGCATGGGGCCTGTTACGCATGGGGGAGGTCGTGCGTGGGGGTGTTGCAGATGGGGAGGTGATGTGCGTGGGGATGTGATACACATGGGGTGTTGATGTGCATGGCGGGTTGATGTGCATGGGAAATGTTGCACATGGGGTGGATGAAAATGGGGGATTGTTATACATGGGATAGATGCGCAAGGGGGATGTTGCACAGGGGGGAATGATGCTGCACAGGGGGGGATGGCATACAGGGGAATTTTACTCCCGCAATGTGGGTACACTTTCACTAGTATTCTTAATAATAATATACTAAGAACAGACTCAGATTATCATATACCAAAACAGAGTGCAAGCAAATCAGCCACCTCCCCTAAAGTCAGCAGTTTTTACATACTTGGGAGACTGGCTAGGTATGCAGAAATTATAATTTTAAAGGAAAATTAAGAGTAAACAAAATATAGGAATGAAACAGCCTGAATATGCTGTGGCCTCCATGCATCCATAGAATGCCAAGGTCTCACTGAGGAGGAGCAGAACATTTACCTCCTTTTGTATTATTCATAGAAAATAGTACTTCAAATAGCATGACCTTGGTAACCATCACCAAGGAAGAAGAGGGTAAGACAGTGGCCCATATCCAACATCAAGGCTACAGAGAGAGAAGTTTGAATTTCGCTTTTTTATCTGAAGAATTTATATATGCATATTCACTTATCCATCATACAGTTCCTAAAATCCTAGTTATCCACTGTGTCTAAATAAAGTAAACCATGAATAATTATTGTTACCCATAGTTTACCCACCAGATCATTGTTTAAAAGAGGTTTGCAAACTGTATAGGAAGACTAGTGCTAATCACAGTTTGATCAAGTCAGACATCATGGCAAATAGGATTAGGGCACTCTGGAAAAGAGGTAGGACAGATGACTTGTTCCAGTCCAATGAGTCTCAAAACTACCAGAAATAGATAATATGCTGAGTATGCAATATTTTTCTCACCCTCCTGCCTATTATTTAGAGCCAGGGTCATTCCATGTCAAGTGGTCTAGTTTTGGAAAAGTGCCCTGCATGACCATCATGGATTTTGATGCAATTTTGTATGCAGAGTCCCACATATTTTATTTTATTTAGCAGGGGGAAAGTAACTGGCCCTCCACACCCCAGCAATGTCTGTTCGAGTGGCTTCTGCTGGTGTTCTTTTTTGCATTTTAGATTATAAGCCCTTTTGGGACAGGGACCCATTAGCTATTATTATTTTTCCATTTTCTTTGTAAACAGCTTTGTGAACTTGTTAGTTGAAAAGCGGTATATACCATAAATACTGTAGATAGATATCTCAAATGAACTTTTGTGAAGTTATAGCAACTTTTTCCGCTCTATTCAATAGAACTAATAATAATTCTGGCTTCATTCATACAGAGTGGGTAAACTGCAGCAGAGTTCACACAAAAAATAATTATTTTAAAAAAAATTTCGAAGTTTAACATCATATAGCGCCCACAATAGCGAAGTAGTAAATGTGAAATTTAGCACATATCTCAATATAACATTGTTTCTGAATGTATAAATTTAACCTCCTAGCTCTTTTCATTAGTATACAAATTGATTTTAAAGTTAATGATTTTTGTAAAAAGCTCTAAAATAGGGTATTTTCAAACTGATTTTGCAAAAAAGTACTTTCTAAGAACGCTTTCAAACCAACCTCATAAGAGGATGTCTCAAACTTTCAAAAAAAATGGGTTTGATTTTCCAGCACAGGCATAAAATGCCCAAAATTTAGGAACAGTAGGAGACGTTGCCATGGGTATTTCAACATGCATTTTTTCATTTTCCAGATTGTTTCAAATGTTTATTTTTACTGTTATTGTTAGATAATTTTTTCACATATATATGCATGTTTCCTAAGCTTAGATTCACTGCTACTAGTATGTAATAGTTATTTTCCTACCATCATGTTGATTAATATGCATGTGATTGATTAATATGCACACAAACATATTGATGATTATAGTAGGCATTGTGATTCACTAATTACGTACATATGCTTTCTTTTTCAGATTTGCTTTGGTATACATTATAATTCAAAATGAATGTTGATGAGTTCATTGGCAATAATCCATCTGTACCCAAATGTCCCACTGGACAAAAATTGTCATCCAAATGCCACAAAGACTCACTTTAGTTGAACAAAATTGGACTTTTTACTGTACGCATTTTGTCAGCTGATAAAAATTATTTCTGACTGAAACCACGCTCACAAGCACCTTGATCAGAAGTTGAACTTGCAGAAGATTTGCACAGCAAATCTGAAATTTGCTTTAGTATACATTATAAAATTGTTGTACAATGCCACCAATGCAATTTGGTCATCTTCTGCAAGTTCAGCTTCTGCTCGTCAAATAAGAAGTCATTTTTCTTCAGCTGACAAACTGCATATAGAAATAATCGCAATTTTGTTTGAATAAAATAAGTGGCATAAAATTATTGAATAGAGAGGAAAAAGTTGTAAGTTAGCTCGGTTTCATTTGTTAAAAAAAACAGAAGAGGAAATATTGTATCCCAAAGTTGCCGAAATCTTACAGTCATCCTGTACATCGATGCAGTATGGGGTCAAACAAATCACTATATCTGTGTAGCTAAACCTTTACAAAAATTGGTTTGAGATATTACCCATAGATATTACCCATAGTGGGAGGGACTCTGCCTACAAGATTTCATCAAAATCTGTGATGGTCACGCAGGGAACCCTAGACCAGGGTTTCTCAACCCCCGGTCCTGGGACCACTGGTGGTCCTTGGCGGCTGCCTGACCAGTCTGCTAGAGGACTCCTATAAGTGTCCTCCTATAAGTGTCTTCCCCTCCTCCCAGCAGGAGGGCTCTGTCAGAGGATTGCAGCCTCAGAGACCAATCCTGTGCCTGTCTACTCAGAAATAAGTCCCACTGTAGTCAGTGGAGCTTATTCCCAGGAAATCACAGATAAGATTGCAACCTCAGAGTACAATCCAACGCTTCTCTGAAAAACTCTAAGTCCCAAGACTCAGAAATAAGTCCCATTATAGTCAATGAGGCTTAGGGCACAATCCAGAGTAACTACGGGGAGTCCTTGCTCCAGTGTAAGAACAATTTGCTGTGGATTGCAGTATGAATTTCCCATAGGTTTTCATTAGATGGTGCAGTAACTACGGGTACACGTAATGTCTCTTATGTGCTCCCATAGTTACTCTGGATTGTAGGGTTACTCTACAATAAGAGAGACTAGGATGGCTTTGCGCATTTTCAGTGCATCCTGCACTGAAAAAGGTTGAAAATCCCTGCTCCGAGTAGACATGCACTGAGACATTGGGATCTCATCTGCAATCCTATTCACAGAAACCTAGCAATAGCTCCATTTATTATAATGGGATTTACAGCTGGAGGCAGAACTCACCAGAGGCAGAACTCTCCCCCCACCCCTGGGCTGGTCCCTGGAAATTTTTTTCCCCACAGAACCAGTACCTGGGGCCAAAAAGGTTGAGGACCACTGCACTAGACCGGAATGACCCGCAGGGATGGGTAAATCTTGGCCTAGGAGCTATTTGTGGCCCTCGGGGAAACCCAAATTTGGCCTTCAGAGAGCCCCCAATCTCCAATGAGACTCTGGTTGCCAGACTGTTGAACCCCATGCTTGCATGCGACTGCTAGTCACAATGTCCATAATTAACCCAACTGAATCAGTTCATCTCTCCATGAGTTTTCTATTTAGCCTGGGCCTTATTTTAAACCCCCTTGCCTCTGACTCCTCTCTTTCTGTGCTAAAGTCTCAGTTCAAACCATGTCGCTCAGCTGCTAATCAAATGAAAAATTTACATGTACAGAAGATGTGGATAACTTTTCCCGTTCACAACTAATGGAAGGTGGAGGAGGGCAGGGAAGTTTATTGGGTAGTAGATGGCAAATGACTCCCACCCAGATTCAAATTAGCACCCCTGTTACTGCTATTTCAAAGAGGTTTTGGCGGTTCCAGTCACAAAATCCCCACAGTATGTTTAGTTAGGTGCTACCTCTTCTTGCTATAGCAGTGTGAGGACCTCTCTCTCTTTCTAACCATATCTCTCAAAATTTAAACTAACTGTGGGTGGAATCCTAACCTCCAAATACACTGGCACAGGTCCTGGCACAAAACCCATGCTGGCCCATAAGATACATCTGCACCATGCCTAGGAGGTTAGGCCAGTGCACAGACATGTGCCATCCTCCCCACACCATCACAAAGATAGGTTTAGTTGTGAAGATGGGCAAGTTGCGCTAGCCTAAATTGATTAGGATTGCACCTTGTTACTCCCTAATGAGGTACAGTTAGTTATGGAAACACATTACTTAGTGGAATTCTCAGGAAAATTGAGAATTCTGTACTTTAAACACAGGGATCCTCAAAACATTTTTCCTTGTTCAAAATTAGCATGAATTGTGGATAAGAAGGGAGGATTGGAGGCAGGGGTCTTGCTACATTTCTACACAGTGCTATGTGCTAACTTCCATGACTTCATGCTTGGTCAGCATTGCTTGTTCCTGTTGCCTCTGAATTACTGGCCTGTGCCCTCATTATTAGCACTTAAACCTTTGGCATGTAATATGATCATGCATTATGTTGCAATGCTTTTAGGGTGTGTGCATGCATTAGAGTGTATGTGCGGAAGCAGGGAAGTTGTTGCTTGACCTGTAATTATGAAATGACATCGGATAAGATCTTCAGACTGAAGTTGTTAACAGCATGAAAAGGACTGGCTGTGCAAGAGAACAAACCTGCCTGACACTTCTTAACCCTTTCAAACTACACTAGGCCCTATTACATTTAGGCCCTATTACATATAGGCCCCATTGACATATGCACTTTCATTTCCCACTGATAGGAATCACTTACATGAACCCTACAATCCAGAGTAAGTATGGGAAAATGTAAGAGGCACTTACTCTGGATTGCTCCATGCATTTCTCTATGCATTTCCAATAGGTTTCCCATAGGTGGCACCATAACTACGTCAGTGTAAAAGTTCCCGTAGTTACACTGGATTGTAGCTGAAGGCAAAAACCATACAAACAATTCTTGGCTATTTTTCCCAAAGAAGCAGCTTAGATGCAAGCCATCACACAACGTGCTACAAGGAGTACAGGTACGTGACTGCCATTTTACTGCAATGAGGATCACAGTTTTAAAAATGTCCCTAGAACCAAAACAAGACTATAGTCAAGAACCTGGAACAATGTTCCAGAGATCTCGCTTCAGACCTCATGTTGCAAATAGTATAGTAGGTCACAGTTTTACAAGGGGTTCACAATACAATTAAAATCACTCTGTGGGACTAAATAAGGCTCACTATCGATAGGTTACTGCATGATCAGGTTATTATTGCCACCAAGAGAATCACATGGATGAGAGATAAGAAAATCAGTGACAGCAAGTCTTTCAAACCATCTTAGCTAACAGCAGCATGTTTAACTTGTGTCTGAGGATGTATTGAGGGAAGGATTTAGCTGAAGTGAACAGATGCAAGCAAATTGTGTCTTAGCCAGGCCCCTGCTTGTGTACTCACAGAAGATATTTCCTAACTGTAGGTTAAGACCCACCACTGGGTTGTGAGCCAATCTGTGGTGAGTAATGAAGTTTCTAAAATCTGAAAAGCCACAATTTTGCAAGTACAGTATTGTTCCCAATTTCCCAAGATTTCCTTTCAAAGAAAAGATAATGATTTCCTTCCCAGCTTAAATGCATTACTAGCAACCACTGGTACTCTGTATCTCCTTTTAAATCAGAAGATGGGAATTTGGGCAGCATGGAAAAGTTGGGTTGGTGTTTGACTCTAAAACATAAAATGGCCATCTGGACATGAAGACTAACATGACTAAAATGGCCATCTGGACGTGAAGACATGAAGACTCCAACACTTCTATTTTCAGCAGAAATACTACTTTACGATATAGGATTCCCCTTCCACCCTCTGCTTTGAACGCTGGGGCTTGGGTTAAACTGGTATCTGAACCTGATGCCCTGTATAAGTGGATCACACTTCCACTTTTCTCATGGTTTAGCTGGTGAAATAATTAAGCGTTACGTTCATCATGTACAGTCAATGTGCACAGTGAACGTATAGGTGCAAGAGAGAACAGGGATGTGTTAAGTAGACATGACCACTATGTTGGCATAGTCTGACAGCACATTTGTGTGGGGACACGGCTTGCTGATGCACTCCTTCATGTTCCCCCTCACCTGTCAGCTGTACATACTAGGCATAACATATGAAGACGACTACGGAACAAGCAAATAATTAATTGCTTTAATTAAAACAAAGACCCCCACTGGCAAACACAGACACCCACTTAAGATAAACTATATTCTAGAAAACCTAGAGAGAGAGAGGAGCAAAGGGTAACCATTTATTTTCTCTTTTTTTCCTTTGTTCTCTAGAACCTTCATGTGCGCATGAGACCATATTGCCCATCTCACAAGAGTTGTGGTGGAGATCAGAGGTCAGATTTAAATCCCAAAATGCAACTGCCAACGGCCTAGATTTGATTACAATGCTATGTACACCACCGTGTATCCAAGACAACCGAAGCATTATGTTCTCTTCGGGGATAAAAACCTGCTTCTTGGTCATATGCTTAGGCAAGCTGGCACATCACTTAGCAGTCTCGCCTCTAGACTAGATGAAAATGCACTTGCAGCTGTATTGCTCACAGCACAGAACACAAAAGTGGACAAGGAAAACTTCAACTCTCTGGGCTCAGTACACACCGAGGTGGAAAAAACAAGATGGTAAGAGCCATCTTATGATTCAGCCAGCAGACGTTCCCCCATGTGCATCAAGTGGTATGTCCACTTATTTTTAGAGTAATCTATGTTAAATATAAATTGTTAAATACAAATGCTTGTTATATGATTACTGCAAGCTTTTCCTCCTTGAGCTATTTCCAATTTTTTCCTTCCAGTCACCTTTTCCATTCCCCCATGGACCAGGAAATATATGCCCAAAAAGGAATTTCAGGTTTTCATGGTGGCAAACAAAAAATGTCAACTTTCTAGTGTAAATGCTGGAGCCCAAACAGCAACTTTACTTCACCACATCAGCCCCCCAGAATTCATACCTGGGATTTGTTGAGAGAGGCACAGAGGACTTCTGGGGGGGGGGGGGTGAGGAACTGATGAAACTGGATTAGAATACAACCCATGTTGCAATCCGAACCTCCAGTTAGGCCAGCATAAGCTCCAGCATAAGTCCTATACAGACCTGGGAATGTTACAAAAATGTTGTAAGGCACATCTGTCCCACTCCAAGGGATGGGTTTAGGGTAGTGCACAGGCATACATTAACCTCCCCATACCACCATAGGTAGATGTGCCAGATGAGTTATGCTGGCCTAAACTGGTTAGGATTGCACCCCCACTGTACTGATGACAGAAAAGCAGTACGCAAATACAGTGGTACCTTAAAAGACGAATGCTTTGTAAGACAAACTAAAATTTCTATGGGATTCTGCCTTGTAGATCCCTGGTGGTCTAGTGGTTAGGATTCGGCGCTCTCACCGCCGCAGCCCGGGTTCGATTCCCGGTCAGGGAAGAAAAGTTTTGTGTTGTGGGTGGCGCAACTGGCTAAGACACTATGCTTGTTAACAAGCAGGCCAGGGTTTGAGACCCGGGTCAGCCCCATAAGACAGGGTGAGCTCCTGTCCTTAGCCCAGCTCTGCGACGCCAGCTGGATCCAATCGTATTGGTTCTGCCTTTCCATTGGACTAATTCAGTGGCGTGGAGAGGGGGGATTTGCTGCTTGGGTAACAGCCTATCCTCCATAACAATCTCACCCAGGCTTTCGTGCTTTGCATGCAGCATATGCAGCGCCGAGCACGATACCATAGTCTTCCAAGACTGACGGAGGCCTGCTTTTTTTTTCTGCCTTGTAAGACAAATGCCCATTGGCTGGGCTCCCATTGGGTAGCTGAGGTGGGACCTCTCATCCTGCCTGCAGAACGCTCACCTGCCCAGTAGAGGGATGCACAGGCAGAAGCGACCTCTGAGTCTCCACAGCAAGCGTGTCTATGAGCCTCTGCAGCAGCCACCATCAGGTAGGATGGAAATCTCCTCATGGACCCTCCTCTGGATCCTCCCTCAAAAGAAACCCCTTGCCTGGACCCCACTACAACTACCTCTCTTCCCCCACCACCTACCCTGCCTGGACCCTACATACGTTCCTGTGAGTAAGCCCCAGTGGATACAATGGGGCTTGGTTCTTAGTAGACTACATAGGATCTTGCCTCCTTTGCATCAGGCAGAAGCCTTTGGTGCTGCTGCTGCTGCAAACTTGGAAGCGCGCGCGCGCGCGCACACACACACACACACACACACACACACACACACACACACACACACAGAGGTTTTTTGATAAAGTTGCCCAAAAAGACACCAGTGACTCTTTTAGTGAAAATTAATCATCCTTGGCCATAAAAGTTTTTATTTTCTGTTTAACTATACAGTATATTACAGTGTTTTTATTAATATTACAGTGTTTTGTCATCATTTTTACATATAGTTAATATTTTTATATGAATATTTTTGGGTTGAGGAACCAATCGTCTGAGTTTTCATTATTTCCTATGGGAAAATCTGCTTTGGAAGAAGAATGCTTTTTAAGACAAACATGCTTCCAGAATGAATTAAGTTTATGTTTCAAGGCACCACTGTATTAAAAACACTCATAAGCCATTCTTCATGGTAATTGCCATATAACTGTCTCTCACCAACAATTTCAAAGTATCTACAAAACTGCTCCACATTTGGGGACTGGAGATCTGCTAGTGTTGGCACAGACACTAGCCATTTGCCACTCTCCCCAGCTGGTTTTTTTTTCCTGGTTCAAGATAACCATACTGAAAATTTGCTAAACTGTTTTTTTTTTCAGATCTCACTCTAAGAGGGGGGAAAAACAAGAAACACACATTTGCAGTGAAAATTTTGAATTAATTTTGCAAACCATCCCTATCGCTCTAAAAACTTTGTGCCTTTACCCTGAGCAGAAACGAACAACTCATACCAAAAGAAAAGGCACATTAAACAAAAATAGTGCAAACTAAAACTGCTGCTGACTGAAAGTCACTTAAAATGGGGTTCTAAAGCTAAAGGACAACACCCATTTCCCATTTCTGGGCAAGAGTAAAGAAGCTTCTAAGGAGATTTTATACATGCAATGTCTCTGCAACTTCAGAAAAAAGAGCATCTCAATCACATAATGAGTGCAAACAGGAGCAACCCAGTGTTGCCATCAACTATGCCTCTATTAATTACTTTGCCGTTATTCCCTTAAGCATTGTTGTTCCCAAATATTTTCCTAAGGGAAACCAACTGCATTTTGCCATTATTGAATGCCATCTGTTTGTTACAACCCCAGGGATGGTGGTGAGGCAGTGAAGCCGTCATAAATTGCCATGGTTTTTGGGTGATGATGGTTTGGTGGGTCAGTCAATTCTGCACATGCTGTTACTACTTTATGTGAAATTGTGAAAACATTTGCACTCTAATCAATATTTGCAAAAACCATTCAGCATTTGGGGGAAGGAGAAAGGGGAAACACATGCTAATGCCTGAGGTCCCCACTCTTAATCCAACCACCTAGATGAAATGCTTGGTATCCAAATGGATCTGAACTGGATCTATATGCCAACTGCACATGCTTCAGGTGTAGAACTACCTTCAGAGATGGTTTCTCTGCCAACATATGTGCAGGGTGACCATATGTCATAACGGCAAAAAGAGGAAAGTCCTTCCCAAAATGTAAGACATGACAAAATAAAATATTAAAATACTCATATATTTTGCTTTCATGAGGTTAATTTAAACACTGTATTAAAGATAAAGGTGTCCCCTGCAAGTTGTACTGCTCCTCATGACCAACTGTGTGTTGTGATGCTTATCTCCATTTCTAAGCCAAAGGACCAGCACTGTCCGGAGACGCCTCCGTGGTCATGTGGCTGGCATGCCTAAACACTTAACTGTACTGAACACTGTTGAGGTTGTACCTATTTATCTACTTACATCTGCATGCTTTCGAACTGCTCGGTTGGCAGGAGCAAGGTACAGGAGCTCACTCCATCTTGTAGCAACTGGATCTCAAACCCCAGTTGACAGAAACAGTCCCTACGATCCAGAGTAACTACGGGAGCACGTAAGAGACATTATGTGTACCCGTAGTTACTGCACTACCTAGTGAAAACCTATGGGAAATTCATATTGCAATCCAGAGCAAATGTTCTTACACTGGAGCAAAGACTCCATATAGTTACTCTGGATTGCACCCACTGTCTTAATTGCTGAGCTACTACAGTCCTATAAAACACTATATTACTTATTATTAAATTTAAAATCACACACACACACACAAAATGTATTAAATACAAATTATTACATGCAATTTATTAATTGCAAGAAGGCTACATGCTGCCTGCTCATTAGGAAAAGGAGGTCAATGAAGATTTTTTTTTCCAGGACATCTGGTTGAAAAAAGGACATGTGGAAAAACAGGGCCTATTGTTACTCTGCATCTATGCAAAATCTCCAGTATTAACCGATGTCTACCATCAAACAGCAAGCACTAAATATGAACATTCTCACGATAGCAGTGCCTTTCCAACTACTGTACTATGAAACATCACCTCTCCTTGAGCCAATCACACAAGAACGGTTTGAGTGCCCTTTTGGGAAGAAAGGCAGAATACAAATAAAGTCAATCAATCTTCCAGAATTTCTGGGACTATGCCATTTCATGAATCATGCGTATACAGTGATGCCTCACGTATCAAATTTAATTCGTTCTGGAGGCATGTTTGTTACGTGAAACATTCTTTACGTGAAGCAGATTTTCCCATAGGAAATAATGGAAACCCAAGAAGATTGGTTCCACAGCCCCAAAATATTCATATAAAAATATTAACTGGATGTAAAAATGATGACAGAACACTGGAATTGAATTCAAAACATGCATTCAATGTGCATGATCCTATGAAGTCTACTTAGGCTGCAATCCTAAAGACACTTTCCTGGGAGTAAGCCCCATTTAACACAATGGGGCTTATTTCTGGGTAGACACGGTTAGGAGGCTGCAATCCAAGACACCTTCAAAGTGTCTCCCCACTTTCTCCTTCTCTCCATCCTGAGCCTCTCTCCCCCCTGCTCCCTTCTGGCTAGCCCTGAGCTGCTTCCCTCTTCTCCACTGCTCTTCTCTCCCTCTGCCCAGCAGATGCCCTGCCACAGAAGGAACAGCATGGAAGTGTTGCTTTCACTATGAGCAGGTGCACCAGGCAGGCCTGATGCTTTTTAAACAGGCTGCTGACCAGCGCACCTGCCCCAACTGCCAACGAATGTATTCTTTACATGAAGCACAGTTTGTTACGTGAAGCAGAATCCTAGATAAATTTTTGTTTGTTACATGAAACATACTTTACGTGAGGCGTTCTTTACGTGAGGCCTCTTTACCATACATATATGTGAATCAATTCCATTTGTTTGCTCCCCCATTGTAAGAAGCCAGCATAATGAAAATTAACACATCAAGAAGCAGATCATTTTTGAAATGTTAGAAAGACAGATTTTTCTTTAAATGGAAAGAGGATGAAAACAGCAGGATGGATTGATTTAAATCACCAAGGCAAAATGAGAAAATTGTTTAAACAATTGATTTAAATCACACTTTCCTTCTCTTATATTAAGTTCAGGCTTTTTTAAGATAGCCTACTTTAAAAGAAAACCTTGTACCTTAAAAGTTTTAAAAATCCATTTAAAATAGCTATTTTTACCATCCTACAAAGTATGCAATCCTCCACCTACAGCCTGAAATAGTAATTTGACTCTTGTTCACATGGAATCCTTTTAACATTTTATTCAGTAGGGATCCACATTAAGAACTGGAACACACCACAACTTCCTTGAAAAATCAGGTCAGAATCACACTGACTAGTACAACAGTACTTCAAGATTTAACAAACTTTTTCTGCCAGAAAATGTGTGTTTAATGGCAAAATTCACTATATTAGTTCTGCACTGAAGCAGAAATGTCCCCAGATTTCAGTAACAGGGCAGTACCATTAGTAGGAAGAAAGTGCATAGAACATAACATGCAGACATCCTACAAACAGGTTTTTCCTGCCACAGCAGCAGCTAACACACAATGAAGCACCTCAGTGTAGGAGCATCACACATAATGGTTCACGCCCATTTCCTGCCATGGGAACTGCCTTATAAGTAGGAAATCCACATTGTATGGAGTAAGGATGTGTGTAGTCCTTCCCCTGAAAACAATCTTACTTGTCAAAAGATAAACTCATCCTTGAAAATTATCAGCTGAGAGGGAGTCTGACCTTTTACATCAAAATTACATCATACACCTTTTAATGTTTGCACCAACTGTACTGAAAAGTGGTCATGAGTCGTCCCCCCAAGTTTACATTACTTGCTTCCCAGAAAAACAATCAGAATTTTAGTTAAGGCATGACTCATTTGAGTAGACTTCACCATTACCATCCAGCATCCAAAAAGTGGGGGGAAATGATGACCAACTTCATCATCATCATCAACAACAACTTCACAAAGTGTTTGTAAAACTGAGGGCACAATCCTAACCAATTTAGGCTGGCATAACCGTCTGTGTCCCCATTCCAAACCATCCCCTACCCCAGAAGTGATGCAGAAATACTTTATGAGCCTTTTCTGACATTCCCAGACCAGCACAGGACTTGTGCCAGGACTTATGATGGCCTAACTTGGAGTTAGGATTGTAGGACCAATCACACAAAATTCTACATATCATGCTGCAATATAACGACAATACTTACCGTAGTTTACAGAATCATTAGGAGGAATGCATCAACACAATATACGTGTTGATGTATATTGAACACTTATTGAACACTGTGAACACTTAGAAAGAATCAAATGCTATTATTAATTACTACTACAACACAGGTGTTTTTTAAAAGGCTAGAAACCAGACACAAGTGCAACAACCACAAACTAGTGGTCTTTGTACACTAGTCGTCTAGTGTACTAAGCATATGCATAGTTGCATAGATATATGTAATCAAATGGCTGCAGTGGCTCAGTGATTAAAAACACTGTGCTTGTTGACCTGAAGATCATCAGGATGGTGGTTTAAGATCCAAGTACAAGATAGAGTGAGCTTCACAGCTCTTCCGCAGCTCCTGCCAACCCAGCAGTTCGAAATCATGTAAATGCAGAAAGATAAATTGGTGCCTCTTTGAAGGGAAGGTAAGAGCATTCCATGCACTTAGGTGTTTAATTCATGCCAGCCACATAACCACAGAAATATCTTTGGACAATGCTGGCTCTTCAGCTTTATATTGGGATGAGCACTGCTCCCTAGGGTCAGTCATGACAAGCAGGGCAACCTGTGGGGGGCACCTTTACCTTTTCTTTATGTAAGCAAAGGTGTGTGTGACTTCCACTTGCAATGGTCTTCCAGCAGAGAAAGCTTTGAAGTGGACACGAAAATGCCTTTCTATGTCCTTATTATACTGACTCGGCTCACAGAAAATCAATCAAGAGGGCTAAACATGATCCCTCATGTTCAAACTTGGAGAATTACGATGACACCATAATCATGCTGACCATTAACACAGTACAACACAGTCTCTATCTACCCAACAGTCAAATACATATTTCCCACAATTAGTTCTGGCATCCAAAACAGTGAGCCCACAATATAAAAGAAAACTGTCAATGTGAAATAGACTAGACTTAAAGAGCCAAAACTTGAAGCAAAAATTAATTATGTTATGTGTGTTGTGGGCTGGGACTCAATTACTTGGTTCTTCTGCTGCCTAATGAACTCCAATAGTACTGTGGAGAATGATCCACATGGGTCCCCCAATGGCACATCCCCAGTGTATCATTTTTACTTATGCTTACTATTTATTACTTGGATTATTAGTTTTTTGTTCTTCATTGGCATCCTTCAGTCTCGAAAGACTATGGTATCGTGCTCAGAAGTAGAGGTCCTAAAACAGCGTCTTTTATGACTAAACAGGACAATTCAAGAGTGGCAATCCCTTCCACACTGAGGGCAGATTTGCCCAGCCCCCAGATTTTGCTGTTTCCGGGACTGCCTTTGTCTCAGCCTGCCGAATGAGTGTCTCTTCGAATTGAAGAAGGCCATGCTGCGTCTTTTGCCTCCACGCTGAATGATCAGAGGTCAGGGTTTCCCAGTTGTTGATGTCCATTCCCATGGCCTTTAGATCCCTCTTGCAGATGTCCTTGTATCGCAACTGTGGTCTCCCTCTAGGGCGCTTTCCCTGTGCTAATTCTCCATACAGGAGGTCTTTTGGAATCCGACCATTCTCACGACATGACATGTCATTCTCACGACAGGCCATTCTCACGACATGTCCAAGCCAGCATAGACGTCGCTGTTTCAGAAGCGTGTACGTGCTAGGGATACCAGCACGTTCCAAGACTGCACCATTTGAAACTTTGTCATGCCAAGTGATGCCAAGAATACGTCGGAGACAGCGCATATGAAATGTGTTCAGCTTTCTCTCCTGCCACCATGAAGGGGCCAAGACTCACTGCAGTACAAGAGTGTGCTCAGGATACAGGCTCTATAGACCTGGATCTTTGTATATTCCGTCAGCTTCTTATTAAGCCATACTCTCCTTGTAAGTCACTTTACCGATATGTTTATTCAGCTCGGTATCTAAAGAGAGAGTGTTGGAGATAGTTGAGCCAAGGTACACAAAGTCATGCACAACCTCCAGTTTATGTTCAGAGATTGAAATACAGGGAGGTGAATCCACATCTTGACCCATGACTTGTGTTTTCTTCAAGCTGATTATTAGTCCAAAGTCTTGGCAGGCTTTGTAAAAATGGTCCATAATGGTCCATTTTTGTTCTTATGGAACATAAGATAATAAACATGAAAGGCAACACCACCTACTTTCACATACCTACATAATTTTCCATATGCATTCAAGATTTTATCTGCATCATCACATGGGGAAATATTATTGACTATTTATTTAAGAAAGCTAGGATGGTTCACAAAGATCACTGTTCCTTCCCTGAAGAATCTCTTTCAAATTTAGAAAAGGCACATACCAAAATGCAATGTTAGCTACTTAAAGGTCTTAAAGGAAGATTTTGTAGTCCTTGTTCTCTGGGCGTAACACAAGGCTAGAAGAGTCACCCATGTGCTGGTGACATCTAACTCTATCTTTCCTTTCCTCCTGAGTCCAAGGAGGCAGTTGATGTCCTAAGTCGCTGTCTGGAGGGAGTGGGGGGCTGGATGAAGGTGAATAAGCTGAAACTGAATCCTGTTGAGACAGAGGTTCTCCTGGTTCAGAAATCCGCGACTCATGAATTGGATGGGTTCCTGCTCTAAATGGGGTTGCACTCCCTATGCAGGAGCAGGTCTGCAGCTTGGCAGCCCTCCTGGATCCACAGCTGCTCCAAGAATCCCATGTGGCAGCTGTGGCCAAGGGTGCCTTTGCTCAGCTTTGGCTGATCTGCCAGCTGCAGCCATATGAGTCACTCAGATCTGGCCACGGTGATCCATGCACGAGTGACATCTAGACTAGACTACTGCAACATGCAGTATGTAGGGCTACCTCTGAAGACAATCCAGAAACTCTTAACTACTGCAGCATGCAGCAGCTTTTGTGGTTGCTGGGGCTTGGCGGTTTGACTTGGTCAAGCCACTGCTCTGGTAGCAACACTGGCTACCGATTCGCTTCCTGTTTAATTCTAAGTGCTGGCCTTCACCTATAAAGCCCTATGGTTCGGATCAGGGATATCTGAGGGACCGCCTTCTTCTATACAATCCAACCCATCACCTAAGGTCATCATCTGAGGTGCCCTACTGATTGTGCCACCACTGAGAGTGGTGAGGAGTGTAGCAGCCAGAAACAGGTCCTTCTAAGTGGTTGCACCTCAACTGGAACTTCTGTCCCCAGGAACCCAGGAAATCAATCTCCTTACACCTCTTCTTACACTTTTAACTAAGGTGGGGGTGTGGTGGTTAAGTTTTATCATTGATGTATGTTTTTAATATTATAAAAATTTAAAATGTTTTCTATATGTTCTTAATGTATTTATCAATGCTGTTTTAATTGTTAGCCGTCTTGAGTCAGCTCCAGCTGAGAAAGGTGAAATACAAATCTACTAAATAAAATAATGTTCCAAATCCTACAAATTATGGGAATTCAAAATCACACAATCTTTTCTCTCTCCAGGTTTCTGCTTTGATCAAACCAGAGTTTGCCATTACATTTTTACTAAGCAAATGGCAAACTATTTTTACCATTTCATCAAACCAGGCAGTAAGAAAAAAAATCTGATTGTACAAAAAGAAGGGCATCAGATGGTTTGACCACTTCTGGTTTGTTAGAAAACCTGGAAGCAAGGCTTTTCTTCTAGGGGTACTTCACCAGTACTCAGTATTGGCACTTTTTTCCACGCAAGCAGCTAATTAATTAGTCATATGGGGATGACCTGTGATGAGAACCAGCACCTTTTCCCCCAGAAAAAGCACTGCTGGGAAGAACTTTTTGGGGTGCCATCTGAGGAATGGGGTGGCCATGCATGACTTCTGAAGTCCTCTGATGGCCCCCACATGTGGATTTGACTCTCTCTGGATTTTTGTACCTGCAGGGGTGTATCCAGGAATGGATCCCCTATAGATTACAAGGACCAATCAGTATTTGCAACCCCCTTATTGCCAGGATCTCCCAGGACTTCAGTGTTCTGGAAAGTTTCATCTCTAGCTGTATGCAAAGGTAGGAAGGGAATGGACAACAAGTATATTATTTACACACACTGCCCTACCTTTAAGGTTGTTCATGTGCAATCCCGGAAATTTTTCAATATGACCTACATTTTATTTTTAGAAACTCACACCTATGCAAGGAATTGAGTACAGAAGTGGGGTATTTCTCCCCACTCTAAAGCCTCTTTAGAAGCAATTCCAACAGCTTAAGCCTAAGTTACCATCCAGGAATATTTTCCACAGCCTTACTCATAGGCTGCGCTGCTCAGCATTTCTGCCTGAAGCTTACAACTAAAGACTGCAGCCCCGCTTAGTAAAATGCTATTTCCCCCTGCAGGGAAAGATAAAGCAGGCTGTGAAAATGCAAGTGATTCTATCAAGTACTCCAAGTGACAATATAAAAGTAGACCAGAATAATTTAATTCATACCTATCAAATACTCCAAGGAAATATGAGAAAAGCTGCCTGCTACCTTACCTTGGTGTCTAGACTGAACTGAAAGATCTGACAACATAATGCGGGAAGACAGAAAGGAAGAGACTCAACTCTATTGGAAGGGCATGTGATAAGCTTTTGGTATGCAACTTCTCACGCTTCAAATTCTAGTCACTACACACACACACTCACCAAGGTTGTCATACTTTGCCATATGCTTGGCTACTTTTCCCTCTTTAGGAACAGAAGAAGCTGACAAATTTTTAAGACAGAACAATGCATCCACTTGTTACTGAGCAAGGCAACAAAATTTCCTAAGGATCATCATAAGGATGCTTCCAGGTGTCCCCACTTTCTGATGGTTCATTTTCTGTCAATCTGCTGTTTCAACAAGTTGTATTTATACCTGAACTCATTCATTCAACACATGCTCATTTCTTTCAACCTCTCTTTGCTGTTTTAAGGGCTAAAATTGCCTTCCCTATGTTAAGTTACATATGACATGAAGATTCAAACTCTCTCACTCTGTGTTTGTGTTTGTGTGTGTGTGTGTGTGTGTGTGTGTGTGTGTGTGTGTGTGTGTGTGTGTGTGAGAGAGAGAGAGAGAGAGAGAGAGAGAGAGAGAGAGAGAGAGAGCACACACGAATGAGAGTCCATTTGCAGAAATATATTTCATTTATTTTTAAGATTTGTACTCCGCCTTTCTTCCCGAAGGACACCCAAGAAACCTTTCTGCAACAGCAGGAATTTGCAAGATAAAAAAGACATTTGTAGTTGTTAGCTAAAAAAGCATTGGAAGCAACATCTGTAAAATGAAAATGGGTTCTGCATTTCAACCATTTCTTTTCAACACTGCTCTGACGCTTAACCTGTCAAATAAGCAGGGAAAGACTGAATATGACAGATTTTTGGGAGTCAAAGCTATCATATAATCACTGCTTTTAACCTATTTGTTGCCTTCAGCCAGAATGTTCTAGGCCAACATTTCTCAAACTTTGGTTTGGGTCCCACCTCAGAAGTCAATTTCAGATGGTTCACTTAGCACCTAGCTCAACCACCACTGAAAATATAGAACTAGAGAACACAAGGTACAGAGCTAATGGGCATGGAGGGTTCCACTGGGAAAATGGGCTCTGGAAAGGAGGGAAGGCTGGGTAGTTGAAGATCCAAATCTGGGTTCTGCTTTGACTTTCAAACTGTAATATTTGAATTCTAAGCTATGCAAAATAATACCATGAGCAAGCACACTATGCAGGGGGACCTTTGGGTGATCATGGTTTGGGTTTGATGCCTAAATTAAAGATGTCGCTTCCAGCCACAACATCACTTCTGTTTGTTCCTGCTGATTGTCTCTCAAAAAAGGGTGCTGTACACCAAAAGAGCACAAGCTGGAAGGTTTGGGGGAATTCACACACGACACCCACACTGGATTTCAGCCTCTTACATGCTGAAGTGAAACTCAGACCATCCAGGAATTACACCTTTAAATCAGAAACATGACATAGAGCATATTATTGATCCTCCATCCCATTATTAAGACAGAGCTGGACATTTTCCTAAAATGGGAAAATGACCATTTCTACACCTGCTGGTAGGAATCATGACAACCTGTAAAGGAGAAACCTCACTTATGAACTGAAAAAACACAAGCCAGCTGGTGGAAACATCACTGAACCTTGTGGGCAACAATTAAACCAATTTTCAAGTCATTGTTAGAGCTCATTAAAAGCCCATTTCTTTTCTCAAGAAGGGGAGAGCTGGAAGCTGAGAAGGTGAAGATGCTTAGTAAATTTCAATTCTTGCAAATGGACTCTTCACTGTTTATGATGGGTAGGAAAGAAGAGAAGAAAAAAATCTTTTTTTCTTTTTGAAGAAAAAAATCTAAATTTTTTCAATATTTTTTTTTCACCTACAGGAGAACCTGGCCTCATACATCCACCCGCATCACGGCTTAGTTATGGTAAGCATCTCTACATCTATCTGATATAAATGGGGAAGTTGAGGGCATGCTTATTTCTTTGTTTCTAAATACCATTGAGAATTAGATGAGCTTAATTTCATTACATTTCTATCTTTGCCCTTCTTCAAAAGAAATCCAGGAGGTAGCATGGGAACTCTCGCCATCTCACAGCACCAAAAAATATGAGGATGGAAAATTAAAACTGCCTTTTCACCCAGCTTCACAACTGCATGGGAATTTTGAGCCTAGGTTTCTTCTGTCCAAATCCAACACACTACATTATGCTGGATCATCAGGTTGAAGGCATCAATCAGTCCTGTCCAAAACACACTATTCAGTTTACTAATAAAGAAAAATAAAACAATATACAGTAGAGCCTTGCCCAAATAGCCAATCTAAAGAAACAGAAATTACAGAATGAAATTTGAAACTCATCCATTGTAAATATAAAAATGTATGGATTCATCTTCATTACACATCATTGAAGTGACAGGATACACAATACACAGATGTAGAGATGCTTAACAAAGCCAGTTTTCACTTGCATTTGAAAAAAAATTAACCAGCTTAATTTTTTAAAATTAAACATTAAACCAGCAGTCAATCAATCCTCTCCCTCTCCAAGCGCTTAGAACAGCTTCAGATTGAGGCATGTGACCCCTCCCTTCCCCCACCCCAATACCTGAAATTATTTTAAATCACCTCCTCTTTGCATTCTTTTGCTGCCTGCAATAAAGACTGATTGTCTGCCTGCTGCCTCTGTCTTCCATTTCTAAGGTAAGTAAGGCTGTTTTAAAACTGCAAAGAAACATTGTTCTTTAAATGGATTCCCTTTAACATAATTTTTTTTGCATCCACACGGCTTCTGGAAACAGAAGTTGCCCCTCAGTAAAATCTAGATTTTAAATCTAGAATTTAGGTTTAAACGTTTCCTGCTAGCCATAAGTTACATTTCAGTATTATGTCAGAAACAGACATCCTCAGAACTCAAAAGGTCAAATGTTAGTTATTTCAAATGTATTTAACACCCTGATTAAGATTATGCTTCCCCAAAACACACACCTGCTTACGAAAGTGATAACTGCAGCCTATTTCTCAACAATTTCCGAGTGATTACTGCAGCCCATTAAAGTTTCATCCAAATGGGGTCTGCTTTGGGTAATACCATATACTTACTGTTCAGTAAGTTCAGACCACAATTTCCCACCAGAATCATCTCAAGAGTTCTCCTGTGACTAAAATTTGCCAAAACTGGAACAAAGAGCAGGTGTGCTCACACCAGCAGTTACTAGCAAACAACCACTGGACTGAACTGGGGGAAGGCAACAGGCACACTTCTGGACCTTCAATTGTTTAGAGCACTGATATCATGTATTTGAGCCTAGGATCCCCTTTCAAACTTAAAAATCTGTCAAGGACCCCATCAAACTTACTGCCAGGAAAGCCTAGTGCCAAATTCCAAGATGGCAGATCTCGCAACACCCAGCGACCAGAGGTTACAATCCCCCCAAGGGGGTCCTAACCCCCCCCCCCTTTGAGTACTACTGGTTTAGAGAGGAATGACCAAACTTTTTGGCAAGAAGGCAACATCATCTCTCAGACACTGTGTTGGGGGCTGGAAAAAAGGATTTATTTACATTTCATATTTGAATAAACGTATATAAATGAATATTAGAGACAAAACTTATAAATAAATGAATTCAAATCAGTTAATACTTTCTAACAGTTAATACTTTCTATTTACCATTCTAAGGGTAAATGCAGCCTCTGTGGCCCTCAAAATACCATCTTGAAATGAGTCGCCTCTGAAGGATTATAGAGCTTGTCCGCAGGCTGCATGAAGGGGACTTGCTGCAGACTGCATAGAGGCTCAATGCAGGCCACACCAGGCTCCCAGGACCACATTTGGGTTCTGGGTATTCCTTGAAGCACATACACAATTCCACTCACAATTAGTTTTAATAAGGTGGGACACAGGTATTTCCAGCATTATATGTAATCAGCCAGGAGGTCCATGCTTAAGCCTTGCTCTGCCAGTCTCAATTAACAGCCTTAGAAAAATCACTGCTCCTTTCAATCCCTTGTTGCAAATCAGGGGAAATTTAAATTGTTGTTCTCAAAGCAATTCTCAAGGAAAATGGGGATAGTATGCATAAAACTATGCCTGATGAGTCTTGAAATTTGAAAATGTGCCCTAGTAAGTTATTTCAAATGTTCCTGCCACACTTGCTTGCTGCCCCTATCCCCATGTGTGTATTAAATATCTAAGCCTCTCTAAGAACTGAATGGCTCAAACAATAAAACTGTCATGCCACAATTTAAAACAAGAGAGGTTTTTAAGAAACAGAAACTACCTGTGTGAGAGCTCTGTGTAAAAACTCTGGGGAAGGACGGGAACTCTCAATAATATGGCTTAGAGTGCAATCCTAACCAACTTTCCAGCACTGTGGTTAGGAAAATGCAACTCCAAGGGAAGGGAAAAAACACTGCCTTACATGGAGGAGGTATCTGTGACTGATACCCAACTGCAGGATACAGCACATGCCCCACTGGTACAGCTATGGCAGTGCTGTAAAGTTGGTTTGGATTGTGCCTTTAGATAGTTTATTTGGATTAGTCAGTTCGACCATATCAACACACAAAGCACACAAAACCAAGGTAAAGCAGTTAAAAAATAATACAATAAAATAAAAGCATGAAAACAAGAGAAAACAATTTTAATTATGAGAATCAGCCCAGCAGGAAACTGCTATTTTGTCAGCGTAGTGGGATCTTATGTCCACCACCTCATATTAGTGCCATTAGTTACCATCCTAAGGCCACAATCCTATAAAAAGAAACTCGAATTCAGTGGATCTTCCTAGTAAACATGTGCAGGACCATCCAGTAACATACACAAACACACGCACACACTGCTTTCCACATTCAAGGGAGTTAGGACCAATCCTACCCAACTTTCTAATGCGGATGCAGCCAGGCCAACAGCTGAATCCTATGCGTTATATTTTGCAGTGGGGAGACAGTCAAGAAGGGCGGTGGTTCTCAAAATGGGGATCATGACCCCCTGCAGGGTTGCAGAAAGCTGGAAATAACTATCTTGGAATATGGCACTGGATTACCACCATCTTGTAATAGTGTATTCAGGCTGCTTTCCTGGGAGTAAATCTGATTGAAAACACTACCGAGTAGACAGGGAGGAGCTCTGACACTACAGTAATGTTTGATGTCACTTCCAGCCATAACATCACTCCCAGGGGGGTGTCCCCAGAAGGGGGTCCCAGGCTGAAATGCTCCAGAACCACTGGAGACCTCACTGGAGTTGCATGAGCACTGCATAGTGGAATAAGACCTGGGTCCTTAAAAAATGCTGGGGGGAGGGGGTTGTTGTCTGCTTCTCAGTGCATGGACTGATGGAGTGCAGCAGGAAGGGGTGAGCGACCATCCTTAGGCCAAAATCCTATAAATACAAACTTTAACTCAGTTGATCTGTCTGGCTTTTGCATTCAGAGTTTTCATTTTTGCAACAGGAGGAGAGGGTGGACTGGGTTGAGTTTCCAAAAATGCAAGGGGGTTGGTGGGTGGATGCACTTTTTCAGCTCCCTTAAGAGAAAGAGAAACCTACCCAGTGGTGTAGCTACAGGGGTGCAAAACACTAGGGAGCTTCACCATCATGTGCAAGGGATCCCTTCAGAGCTACTGGGGGAGCAAAACGTGGCATAGCTGGAGAGGGTGCAGAGCACAAGGTTTTGCAGGGAGCCTCACCTCAGCTCCCTGCAACCTGAAAGACTCCAAAAGGAAGGGACCCCTCCAAGACTGACTGCTGCACCCCCTCCACCTACGCCACCACATGTGGCTGCAGCAGCCTCCTCCTCCTTACCCCAGGCTGCCTGTGATGGTGACAGCCACGTGGTCCGCTCAGCCCACCAAGGGGAAGCACAAAAGCCTGCCAGAGGGTGAAGATCTCTTGGTGGCATAGCTAGAAGGGGTGGCCATTGCACTCCCCGGCACCATGCCCATGAAGCCCTACTTGGGAGTAAGTCCCATTATGGTCAATGAGGCTTACTCCCAGGGAAGGGTGTTAAGGATTGCAGCCTAGAAGCCTAATCTTATGCATGTCTACTATAGCCCCATTATAGTCAATGAGGCTTACTCCTAGGTAAGTATTTTTAGGATTGCAGCTTGAGGACACAATCCCATGCATACCTACTCAGAACTAAGCCCCATTATAGTCAATGGGGCTTACTCCCAGGTAAATGAGGCTAGGATTGCAGCCTAGAAATCCAAGACTCTACATGCCTACTCAGAAGTAACTTCAATGGGGCATCTCAGGATTGCAGCTTCAGCCTTACTTGGGTGTAAGCCTGCTCAGCTCCAAAACTAAGCTCCCCCCTTCCCATTCATCCAGTCCTTTCTCCCTCGTCCCAGCTGAACAGGTTGGACATGGACACTGCTTCACACACACACCCCACAAGATGTGGGTCTGGAGACCTTTGGGTGTCCAACTGGTTGTGCATCATCTTCTTGGACTGGTTTGGAGGCCTTCTTGCTTGCAAAGACAAAGATGAATAGGAGCAACTGCAAAGCCTTCTCTCCCTCCCAACCCCTAGACATTCACAAGCTTAGCAAAGACACAAACACACAATCCCACACAGATGCACAGTGTGTGTCACATACCCCAGGAAACACACACACCTCTCTGTGACTCACACAAGACAGTGAACTCCATAACCTCCCCCAAGCCTTCAAACCAGTGCATCCTCCAGCAGCAACACACAAAACACACACACACAACCCACCCCACACTCCAATGTGTGGGGCAACACAACTGCCCAAGCAAGGGAAACACAACCACAGATGGAGGCACAACATCCTCCCCCCACCCCAGACATGCACAACACACACTGTTCTAGCGTGTGATTGTGATTTAGATCACACTCCACCCTTACCTAGGAGTAAGCCCCATTGACTATAATGGGAGTTACTTCTAAGTAGGCACACATAGGATTTGACCAGGTTCCAATCCTATGTACACTTTTCCTGGGAGTAAACCCCATTGAGTATAATGGGGTTTACTTCTGAGTAGGCATGCATAAGGATTGGACTCAGAAGTAAGCCCCATTATGGTCAATGGGGCTTACTCCCAGGAAAAGTGTGCATGGGATTGCAGCCGTAGGCTGCAATCCCATGCACACTTTTCCTGGGAGTAAGCCCCATTGACCATAATGGGGCTTACTTCCGAGTATGCGAGCATAGGAGTGGGTGGAGGAGCAGCTCAATGGGCAAAGGGGGAACCCTGTGGGGAGGTGCCTCCCTCTCTGCCTCCCCCCAGGAGAGTGGAGACTCACAGCACTCATGAAGCCTGCAGGGACTGGAGCCGGGCTTCACCCTCAATATGGCAGCAGAGGCGGCAGTGGGGAGACGGTGTCAGGGATCAGCAGCTGCTTCTGCCGCCTCTGGCTCTCCCTGCCCTGCGCAGCAGCAGCACCTCCTCCTCCCAGCTCCCCATAGCAACACCGCGCCAAGCCCTGTCCCCTCCCCGCCCCTCGCGATGGGGCCTCCCCTTCCCGCGCGTCTCCCTCAGCACCCAGGCCCAGTCCATTGCGGAGGAAAGGGGTGGCCGCTGAGGGGAGCCGGGAAGCGCCTCTCGCCTCCTCAGCAGCCCAGTTCCCACGCCCGCCTCGCTCCCTCCTCCTCAGGACAGCCTCAGGGAGCTCAGGAGGCACAGAGCCCGCCCAAGGCATGCCTACTCTGGAGTAAGTCCCATTCTACTCAATGGGGCTTACTCCCAGGGAAGAGTGGGAAGGATTGCAGCCTTTCAGTCCAGTCCTGGGCATGCCTTCTCTGGAGTAACTCCCATTCTACTCAATGGGGCTTACTCCCAGGGAAGTGTGTGAAGGCTTGCAGCCTTTCAGTCCAGTCCTGGGCATGCCTACTCTGGAGTAACTCCTTTCTACTCAATGGGGCTTACTCCCAGGGAAGTGTGTGAAGGATTGCAGCCTTTCAGTCCAGTCCAGGGCATGCCTTCTCTGGAGTAACTCCCATTCTACTAAATGGGGCTTACTCTCAAGGAAGTGTGTGAAGGATTGCAGCCTTTCAGTCCAGTCCAGGGCATGCCTTCTCTGGAGTAACTCCCATTCTACTAAATGGGGCTTACTCTCAAGGAAGTGTGTGAAGGATTGCAGCCTTTCAGTCCAGTCCTGGGCATGCCTACTCTGGAGTAACTCCTTTCTACTCAATGGGGCTTACTCTCAAAGAAGTGTGTGAAGGATTGCAGCCTTTCAGTCCAGTCCTGGGCATGCCTTCTCTGGAGTAACTCCCATTCTACTCAATGGGGCTTACTCCCAGGGAAGAGTGTGAAGGATTGCAGCCTTTCAGTCCAGTCCTATGCATGCCTACTCAGACGTAAACACCATTATAGTCAGTGGGGCTTACTCTCAGGAACGTGTATATAGAATTGCAGCCTAGAAGTCCAGTCCTATGCATGCTGCTCTGATGCCTACTAAATGTGGACAGCATTGCAGCCTCAGGCTTACCGAGGAGTAACTCCCATTATTGACTATAATATTACTTTATAACATTATAAATAATTATTTATAATACAATAAACTATTGTATAATGGGAGTTACTTAGCAGTAGGCATGCATAGGACTGAATGTTAATCTGCAATGCTTTGTACAATTCCCCATTGACTATAATTGGATTTACCTTTGAGTAGGCATACATAAAATTGGGCTTCTAGGCTACAATCCTTTGCAAACTTCCCTCTGTGTAAACCCCATTGACTATAATAGGTCTTCTGAGTAGACATGCATAGGCTTGGGCTTTCAACCAGAAAGTTTCCTGGAGGAAGAGAAGCATGGCCAAGTCATAACAAAGGAAGGATTTGCTGTGGGGTGACAGTAAGGGCATGTGTAAAGGGTCAAGAAAGTTAAAAACAAAGAAAAAGGGTTGCAAAGATGACAGACTCCGGGTGGTGGTCCCTGAGCGCAATGCACTTTTCTCCAGCTTACCATGTGCATGCTTACTCAAAAGTAAGAAACATTGTGTTAGGTATAGGGCTGACTCCTGGGAAAGTGCATGGAATTGCAACCTACCAACCACTTATCAATCAAGCAGATGTCTCACATATTTAATTTTCTTACTCCCATGTAAATTTACATAGACACAGGTTAAAAGACAAAATTTAATTATCTACAGGAATTACACTTTGGGAACCTGGGCATTGGTTGTAGCATTTTATTACAGGAATATTCATTATATTAAATGGAGTAGTTCACATGGGGGCATCACTCGCATGAATTGGTTATCACTGTTGATATTATTTCATTCCTGGGTATGTTTTTAAATCATGTATACATTGTCAGGATGAGCAGCTGAATTTTCAAATTCACACTCGTGCACATCTTTGTGCAGTCTACTAATAAATGTGGAGACAAACCCCCCCCCCGGTTCCTGACTCACAAGTTGGAAATTCTGCCACCTGCACTAACGGTGCAGAGAAAGCAGCTCATCTTGAGTGCAGCAAGAGCAACTTTGAGTATCCTAGTTGTGGCACTCTCCCTTGCCCACAACAAAATCTAGGATCACCAGGTCTAATAGATGTGTCATGACATATGTTTTTGGGACCATTAAGGGCAACTTTGTTGGATGTATAAGGTCGTCTCTGGTCTACAGGATATTTCAGACCTTCCCCATCCATTTAGTATACATGGAAGTGGACAGCAGGGCTGTCCCCACTGGTTCCAGAAGCACTAGTAAAGTCCCAAACTGTGGGGTTGGTGCTACCTTTCTTTTGTCCCCATCTCCATCTTCCTTGCTCTTCCCAGAGGCTTTCAAAGCAAAAGGGGTTCATCCAGCCAGCTGTCCAAAAACTTTCTAAGACTCCAAATGGCCTTTAAAACTCACTTCTGGTTTTTTGAATGCCGGAGATTGGCACACCCAGAAGACTCTTGCTTGATATTTTTGCTGCACTGGTCTGCCCTGTTAAAGAAACAAGCCACTATCAGGTTGTAAAGCCCCTGGCTCTTTCAGTGGCAAAATAATTATTTTTTCATTAGTGAACTAATTACCCATAATAGAAAATAAAAATATGACCTGGGCTTAAAATAAAACAAGAGAAATTGAGCATAAAATAAAACAAAAAACTGTGCCACGTGTATTTAAGCTATGAAGGCCTGAAAATTTTAAGAAACAGTTCCTATTTTTTATATAGTGCATCAAGAATTTTATTTTTTAATGATTTTAAATAATAATTAGTACTGTATAATGGAAATACGTTTTCCCTGTGTAGTCACATAGGTTGCAATCTTAATGTAGGCAGGCACAAGTCATTGGTCTTCCCATTCCTGTGGTGATGTAAAGAGGCAAGCGCATATTTGTGCACTGGCCGAACCCTCTCCTAGGAGTGGCGCAAGTGTCTTATGGCCCTTTTGTGATACCCTCAGGCCAGCATGGAACTTATGCTGGGGCTTAGGCCAGCCTAACTGGAGATTAGGATTGCAGCCATAGTGTTAGTTTGTTGAGCATGCATACTTAGTGTTTGTACTGAGCGGTTCCACCAACTTGTATTCCTTATACTGTTAGCTTGTTAAGATCCCTGGCTAAAAACTTTTGTATTTGTTCAGCACAATGTGTTCCATAGCATGTTGAAAGTTAAGAGTTTCACCACATGAGATAGGAGTTGGAACAAGAGTTTCTTAACTGAACACTGCCGCAAAAATGGCACTGTCTGTGTGGTCACACCATATCACTTAAAGCAATTATTTTCAACCAACGTGTCATGGCACACTGGTGTGCTTGCAAAAGGGTCCACAGGTGTGCTATGGGAGTTTGGAGCACAGCAGCTAAAAATTATTCAGAGTTCCTGAACTCTGTTTCTAGGACAATTTCTGTAGTAATAAATTGCCCTGTGAGTCAGCAACAATGGCACCCACAGAGTCACAGATTATGGGGCAGACACTGCCAGGGAATTAGCATCATAACCCCCAGGAGCTCACATTCCTAAGAGCCTAGTTTGCCACCATAGTTAAAGCACCCAAAAACAAATAAAAGAAGAGATTGGGTGATCAGTTGTCATAAATGCAAAAGAGGTCAATGCCACCACCACCCATCCCAAAATAATGTAGGCCACCCAAGAAAAATGTAAGACATGAAAAATAAAAAATAAAAACACTCATGTAATCTATACTGCTTTCATGAGGTTAATTTAAACACTATGGGTGCAATCCTAAGAAATTTAAGCTGGCCTAACTCACCTGGCCTATCTGTAATTATGTGGGGAGATGGGTGTATGTCTGGGCTTTGGCTTCAGCCCCACAGGAGTGCGGCAGAAGAATCTTACTGGATTTTTGTGACACCCCTAGGTCAGCACAGGACTTTGGCCAGCCTAAGTGGAGGTTATTTATTAAGCCTATTTTATTTAGGGCCTTCTCAGTGGTAGGCAGTCTCAGTGGTGGCACCCCAGCTTTGGAACTCCCTCCCCATAGAATTAAGGAAAGCTCCCTCATTGCAGAGCTTCAGGCGGAGCCTAAAAACCTTTTATTTCAAAGGGGCTTTTTAACAGGGCAGAGGTGGGGGGGGGGCTTTGGTTTTATATTGTTTTACGGTATCTTTTAGCCTATATGTTTTAATTGTTTTTACTGTATTTAATTATGTTTTTAATTGTGTTTTATGTTTCTGCCGCCTTGAGTTGGGCTAGACAGCCTGAGAAAGGCGGGATACAAATTTTTAAAATAAAATAAAATAAATAAATTGATTAAGTTTAAAACATATATATCATTACATGAAATTTATTAATTACAAGAAGTCTATGTGCTGCCTTTTCACATGGAAAAAAGACACTGAAGAGTTCTTTTCCAGAACAAAAGGCAAAAAAAGAGTACTTGGTCATCCTGTGAAGAAGGAACATACTTTTGGACTTCGGCTGAGAGCTAACCTTTTAATTACCCATCATGAAGGTGGGGCCTGGAGGCCTAAGAAGTATTGTGCAGGTACCATCAAACCTGTATTGGACTAAGGCCTAAATCCTAAAGTGAAATTGAGCCCCTTGCACCAGAGCAGTTAAGATGATTTTCCATAAGATAACACTAGAGGGTGACGTAACTGCTATGGATTTTGCCCTAAGGCTGCAATCCTAAGGGCACTTTCCTGGGAATATAAGACCGACTGAACACAATGGGGCTTTCTTTTGAGTAGACATGGTTGGTATTGTGCTCTTAGTTGCTTTCTTTCTGGAGTCCATTCAGGGTTCTGAACTTTATTCTGGAATCTTGGTTTGGATCCACAGTCCTGGCATGTCAGTTGTTTTATAACGCTCCCCAATCCAAGCCACTGCATGATCCACAACATGTGAATGACGTCCGCTAGGAACTCGGCCTCCTCCAGATAAACTCTGCCTCCTTTTCATAAAGGAGAGATAAAGTTGGGTGTTTTCTACATCTAGTGACATTGCAAGCTTGTGGAAATCCCTTTCGGGGGTTTCATAATGATATTAGCAGGAAGGGGGACCTCCGTAAGTCAATAGTCAAGAAGTCGAACAATAGTATTCCAGTATTTCCAGGCCCTTCTATCTAGCTAGGAGCAGAACCAGCACAAAACACTGTCTCCCAATCTAGTACAGCAGGCAAGGAAGACGTTAGGCTCAGTGGTATCAAAAACTGTTGAGAGATCCAATAGAATCAAAGTCCAGTTCCCAGTGTCCTTTTATCCCAGTATTGACAAGGCAGTTCTGGTCCCTAGATCAGGCCAAAAATCAGAATGAAATGGGTCTGGAAAACCAGCTCGACGCACACACACTGAGTCTCTTGGGGCCAGCTGGACGCACGCGCACTGAGTCTCTTGGGGCCGAGCCCCAGGAGGCTTAGTGCGCCTGCGTCCAGCTGGACACACGCGCACTGACACTCCTGAAGCCGAGCTCGGCTTCAGGGGACGCACTGCGCATGCGCCAAGCCTGGCGCATGTGCAGTGCGGCGTGGTTAGGGCCCACCCCCTGACCCCGGCCCAGCCCCCGAACTTCCGGCGAACCGGATCTTCGGGGAAGCTGGGCCCATCACTGCCATATAGGTAAAAAAAAACCCTGCTGCAGTGTATTCTGGGGCTATCGCAGGTCCTATTGTGGGGCTCCTCAAAAAAGATGATCCATAACTGTTGATAAACTCTGAAGTTGTCTGCCCTGGAAGATAACTTGTCCATCACGCCATAGCAACTCAATAGTGTTAGGTGTGCATTGCATTCAGAGAACAAGGCTGAACAGACTTGAACAGAATGCCACCTCAAATCCTCAGGATCCAGGGTTACACAACAGCAAAGTCATCATCACCATGATTAGTATTATGAATTAGTATCATCACCATCATCACCATGATTAGTATTCTGCTTTTCAACAGAAACACTCAAAGTTCAGTTTACATTACAAAAAGAATGAAAAATATCAGTAGTTCCCTATTCAAAAAGGATTTGCAATCTAAATGACATTTGGGAGATTCTAGCAACAGCAACTGGAAAAGATGCTATTCTGGGGTAAGTAGCAGGAACAGTTGTTTTCCCCTGTTGACTATGAAAACAACACCACTTTAAAGGTGCTTATTTGCCCAGTTAGCAATGTGGTAAGGGTTCCCCTGAAGCTAGTTTCTATAGCGACTACATAGAGTTCGAACCTGTAGCAACAATGATTGGCTTTTTCAATAAGGCATAATCAGTTTCTTGTTTGGAGCCCCAACTGATAAAAAGAACCCTTGCTATGGGTCTATATGGCAAGAGAGGCAACCCGCTCTGTAATCTCCATGGCTGAATTACCCAGATAGGTTTTCTTTTGAAGGGGGTATAGAGATGCTTCAGATTTAATTGCCAATAAATCAGCATGACCTCCTTTCCCTGGCATCTTTTAAAAACAACGATCTTTTCAACCAGAGAATAGACAGCAGTTTTTACAGTGTGTGCAAACTGTCTGTGGAAAGATAACAAGGATGACACAAGCTGTTTGCTCCATTAAAGGCTACACTAGATAATGAAGGACTCCATTAAAAGCATGTCCTATTTGCTTTCTAGTTATGTTCATCTTGTATTACGGTGTGTGAGACAGAAAGGGGAGAGAACCCAATAATAGCACTTATTTTTCAATAATCATCTTCTGTGATGATTCAGTATTTCTAAAAACATTGACATTCCTTTTCAGAACACCTTTTGGAAAAAATGTGCCATTTCAAAGCAGAGAAGTATACACAATGACTGCTTTTAAACAGACGTGACTTGATGAAATTATTTTATCCTTGTATAAATACTGGTGATGTTATCCTAGCAGAATACCCATGGGTAGAAGACAAATGGGATCTGATCTGTGTTTGTGTCAGTGGCATAGCTAGTGGGGGTGCAGGCAGTGGTGGGATTCAAATAGATTCTATGTTCATAGATCAACAGGTTCTATGTCTCATTAGTAACCAGTGCTCAGAACCAAGTGCTCATTAGCAAAGGATTCTATAGAACCTGTAAGAACCCCCTGAGGCCCACCACTGGCCTGGGTGCACTAGGCTACAAGCTTTGGGAGGCTACAAGCTGAGCTTGACGTTAGTGGCTAACTGTGAAAAACAGGATATGTATGACTGATAATACCATCACATTACATGTCATTGGAAAGGTAATTTAATACAGAATGCAATGAAACAAACTGCACTGGAATATCTATATTCTATCTAATGTTATGCCCAATTAAGCAGAAAATGAAAACACAAAAGCCAATGGAACAAAAAGTGGACTTTCTTAATTCAACTTTCCCATGATACTGATTGTTCTGAGAATCAATGATATGTGATTCTGATATCTTATGGCATTAATAAGCTGTTAATATGAATCAGCTCTCATTTCCATATACATATATCATAATACAGTTAGCCATGCTAACTGTATATACAGGCACTTCTAAGTGGTGCTCCTCTTACATTTATCAGGGAAAGAATAATGCCTCTTTGCCCCAGCACAGTTTTCCTAACCAGTAAAGGACACAATTTTCATTTTTTTACATAATTAAATTTGATTTTATTATCAGGGGAGGGAGAAAATGACAAAATCTTCTTTAACTCCAGATAGCCAACATGTGCTTTACAGTGATGGGCCCACCGAGCCACAAGATCTGGTTCGCCGGAAGTTGGGGGGTGGGCCCGGGGTCAGGGCTGGGGTCAGGGGGTGGGGCGAGGGGCGGGCCCTCACTGCGCATGCGCATGCACAGTGTGTCTCCTTGAGGGAGACTCAGTGCGCCTGTGTCAAGCTTGACACACGCGCACTGAGCCACCCAGAGGAGCGGCTCAGTGCGCCTGTGTCCAGCTCGACGCAGGTGCACTGAGTTGCCCCGAGGAGCGGCTCAGTGCACCTGCATCCAGCTCGACGCAGGAGCATCTCCTGAAGCGCGGCTTCAGGAGACACAGTGCGCTAGCATCCAGTTGGACGCTGTCACACTGTGTCTCTTGAAGCCCTGCTTCAGGAGACCTGGCGGCCGCTTGCAAACCGGTCCCCGCAGCTCTTGCCAGTTGTGGCTCTGGGCGGTTCGCCAGCAGTCGCCATGTGGGAAGATCTGGTTCGGGCGAGTAGGCCCGAACCGGCATCTGCCCACCACTGGTGCTTTATCTATGACACCAGAAGAGCAAATGGATGGAGAACTGCTGCTGAGGAGGAGGAGGCAGCAGCAAGTTTTACCCCAATTTTCTTTTAGAAATACCTGGGGATGACATCACTTCCAGTTGTAACATGACTATCAGGGTAACAATTTGAGTTTTGCACCATCATTAGCTGACATTGGCAGCTGGCATCAAGACAGGTGACCTGGGCAAGTATTTGCTTTTGCATGGGGAAATATATGGTATAAATTGAATGAATGAATGAAACCCACAATAATCAACTGAAAATAGATATATAATGGAAGGGTACCACCTTCTCCCTGAAACTAATTATCTGAGATTATAGTCTTCAGAGAAAACCGTTTACATTGATCTAATGAAATAGCCTTCAAAGCTGAACATAAGAAGAGCTTCCACTGGATCAGGCCAAAGGCCCAACTAATCCAGCTTCCTATATCACACAGCAGCCCACCAGATTACTCAGGGACCAGATATGACCAGCTACATTCAGCTCCCTTACATCTGGCATTTTGAGGTTGTTCACCTCTACACACTCAGAGCTTCTAATACATGGCAAATGGGTGGTGAACTGTGAGGAGGAGGAGGCAGGTCCAGACAGAGATGGGCTGCCAACTTTTGATTTCTGATATCTGGAAAGAGTCAGGAAAGGGTGAGAGGGAAGGGTGGAACCTGGCAGATGTTGGCAAAGTGAGATGAAAGAATTGCACAGAGAAGCTAGTGCTGCAGCACTCACAGCTGCTGAGCCACGTTGCTTCCTTGAAGCCTTGGGCAGCTGTGATTCCTTATCAGGGAAGGAAGCAGGCAGGCTGACTGAATGGAGTAACCCCTAGCAGTTAGCGATCATACATGCCTTCCAGTTCTTCACTTTTCCTTTTTACTGGATTAGCAGCACATGAGGAGGAATCTGTAATTTGCAGCCACCATCCCAGGCTAAAGAGACTAGGCAAAGGAAAAAAAATCCAGAGTAGCATCTTTGAGTGATTGGATGTAACAACCCACTGAGGACATAATCTTAACCAATTTAGGCCAGCACAAATTTAGGCCAGCACTCTCTCAACTCCCTGTTCCTGGAGTGTGGAGGCCAGCGAATGCCTGTGTACCCACTTAACTCCCCCAAGAGTATAAAGTGTCTGACTTGGCTGGATGGTCCTAAAGAAAAAGCTTGACCACATGGATTCCAAATCTAGTAACATCCAGCAGAAGGAGGTGGGATGCTACTTGAGAGTAAAGTATACTAAATCATAAAGTTTGTAGTGAATTTCCGCACTCCTTCTTCACGAAGTTAAATGAACATGTAAACTGAAAGCAAGGTTAAGGGATAGGGAAGTAGGTGTTAACCTAGCTGTGGTCCCTTCATTGGCATCCATCAGTCTTGAAAGTCTATGGCATTGTGCTCGATGCTGTATGCAAAGCACGAAGGCCTGGGTAGATTAATATGGAGGATAGGCTGTTACCCAAGCAGCAAATCTCCCCTCTCCACTGGACTGAAATAGTCCAATGGAATGGCAGAGCTGATACAATTGGTTCCAGCTGCGTTGCAGAGCTGGGCTATGAATAGGATCTCACCCTGTCTTGTGGGGACCCTGGTCTCGAACCCTGGTCTTCTGGTTAACAGGCATACTGTCTTAACCACTTGCAACACCCACAGCTCTTGGTCCCTTCAAAGAAAAAAGAATATGTGGTTTGTATTGGCTGAATCAACTTGCCAAACCTATGCCTTAATACTGAAGTTTTATTCTCTGTAGGAGGGAGGAAGGGTGCTCATCACGAATTGGGTTGCCCTTCCCCCCATGTCAGCAGGTCGGATGAAACTTTCTCCCTCTAGGGGGAAGGCACCCACCGGTCCCAATTCCGTCCGACCTCTGGCAGAGCAGGACGTGTTCTGGAGTGCTCTGCTCCACTCTTTTTCTTTTCTCTCCTTCTTCTTCTCCCTCCTCCTTCTGCTTTCCTCTCCGCTCCTGGCTCCAGCATCAGCAGCCTCAGGAGGGGGACCGTGCCAGTTGTGGGCGCCAGGAGGAATTGCCCTCCAGCCCTTTGAAACCCCCCAGTCGGGAGCGCCCAAGAAGACCGTGAACAGCACGGGTGAGGCCAGACGGCCAAGGGGCCTGAGGAGGAGGGAGCGCAAGGGCTGCGGGGACCAGAAGATCGCAGTCTTTAACAGCAAGCGCCCCCAGCCTCACTTGGAAAGCGCCAAGCGGCGCGTAAGAGAAGTGGCTGAGTGCGGGGACGGAGGAGCGCAGCCTGCAACAGCAAGTGCCCCCAGCACCGCTTGGAAAGAGCCAGGCGGGCGCGAAGGAGGTGCAGAGGAGCGCATCTTCGGCGGGAGCACCCCCGCACCCATCTACACAGTAGCACTGGCTCGCAGCAGGCTCCAGGCCCACGTCTTCCTGGGCTGCCTTCCTGAGGTAGAGCCTTGCAGCACTACTGTGAGGAGCCCGCAGGCGACCTGCTGCAACAGTTTGACACATGTGGGAACAGAGGCTACAGTGGTTTCCCGTGTTGGCGCCATTTTGCCTGGGTCCAGGCAGCCATCTTACACAGGTATGGCCAGATCAGGCCCTATAAAAGGGGGACCTCCAAGAGTGGGGGCAAGGGCAGGAGTCAGAGCCCAATTGCCCTGTCTTCAGCCTCCCTGTCCAAGATCATGAAGGAGACAGTGAAGGAAATTTTTGAGGAAAAGTTCCATCAATTATTGGGGGCCTCCCAAGGCCAGTCTGGTCACACTGGTTCTGGCAAGTCCAAGCGTAAACGGTCTCCTCAGCCCTCCTCATGGTGACTGTTCGACATGTTCTGAGGTTGACTCTGAGGAGTCAGAGGCTGATGCCAGGGGTTCAAAGAAGGCTAAGAGGTTTGTGGGCCGTCTTTCCATTGACCCTGGGGATGATTTAGAATCACGGTCCTCCAGTTCAGAATGGGAAGAGGGGGAATTGTATGGGGATGATGTGGAGGCAATTCCTTCCCTCAGTAAAGTGGATTTGTTATGCCCTGCCCCCCGGAGCTCTACCCAAGGGTGCTATCAAAGTCTGCTGCCGCCATGGATCTAACTGTCACACCCGGCACCTCCAGACCTAATGATCCATCCTCCCGGGCTAAATCCTTTCGTCAGGGCCCGGCTAAGCCCTTTGTGGTGCCCTTCCCAGAGCAACTGGAAAGGGCTTTTCTTCGGAATGGGAACGTCCTATGTCTTCTAGGCATAATTCCGGCCTTCTGGACAAACGTTATGCACTTCCAGAGGCCATGATGAATAGGATCAAAGTCCCGGTGGTGGATGGGCCAGTGGTTTCTCTTTGGTCTCCTGCCTTGCTGCCCTCGGAGGGGGAATCGGGGCCCAAGGAGTCTTGTGACAGGTGCATTGACACCGTGCTTAAACGTAATTTTGAGGCTTCTTCCCAGGGGTTTAGAGCCTCAGTTGCCAACTCCATTTTTTTCTAGAGCTGCCTACATATGGGCAGAGGACCTGGCTGCAGACAGGTCCATTCCAAGCAGAGTCAGATCATCCTTGAAGAAAATAGCATTGGCAGCAGCAGCATCTGCTGATTGTGCCTTTGACTCACTGGAGCTTTCTGCCAGGGCTAAGGCTAGTGGGGTAGCCCGTAGAAATGTCTGGTTACGACATTGGCAGGGGGATCCGGGGTCTGCCGCTCGGTTAGTGGCAGCCCTGTTCAAGGGCAAAAAGCTCTTTGGAGACGCCCTTGAACCTCTTCTGGTGGAGGATAAAGATAAAAGAAAGGTCCTGGTAACATCTAAGAAGGAGGCTCCTAAAAAGAGCCAGTCCTTTTGTCCTTCAGGGTTTCGTTCCTAGGAGGGTTGGAAGCGTGCCAAGCCCAAGTGGGTCAGGGGCGAGCCCGCATTTAAACCCAAACCCGGACCATCTAACACCTCCCAGGGATCCAAGGCCCCCAAGGAGCAGTGTGCCATCTGACTGTCACACAGGCCCCTCCCCCCTCCAGTCAGAGCCAGGCTATTGCATTTTGCAGGGAACTGGGCCTCGATGACCACGGACCCTTGGGCACTTCAGGTGGTCCACCGAGGTCTCTCTCTGGAGTTCCTGATGTTCCCGAAGGATTGCTTCTGTGTCCCTGCTGCAGTCAAGGGATCCTCAGCATCACCATCTGTGGATGGAGGTCATCCAACACCTTCTGCAGATAAGAGCAATCGAGCCAGTCCCAATCAACCAGAGGGGCACTGGGGAGTATTCAGTGTTCTTCCTTGTCCCCAAACGGAAGGGCGATTGGCGGGCCATTCTGGATCTAAAGTGGTTAAACAGGTTTCTGTGCAAAAGAAAATTCAAAATGGAAACCTGGAGGTCTATTGTGGCCTCACTACAACAGGGGGACTGGTTAGCCTCTGTGGATCTCATAGAGGCTTGCCTACATGTACCAATCAGGGAAGAACACAGAAGATACCTCAGGTTCTGTTATGGAAGACAACACTTCCAGTACAGGGCCATGCCTTTTGGGTTGACGGTGGCGCCACGGGTGTTCACCAAGCTTCTGGTGGCCCACCTACGACTTCAAGGGGTGGCCCTCCATTCGTACCTGGACGATTTGCTGATTCAGTCCCCTTCCTGGGAGAAGGCCTTGCAGGACATCCAGATGACTCTTACCTGTCTTCAGTCCATGGGGTTCCTAGTCAATCAGGAGAAGAGCAATCTTGTCCCAACACAGAGACTGATTCACTTAGGGATACTGATAGACACCCAGCAGTTCTGAATCTCGCTGTCGCCAAAGCGGCAGCTGTCTCTCTCCTAAGCCCTACAACAGATTGCAGGTGTAACTCAGCTGGATGTCATGCAACTGGCCAAGCTCCTAGGACTTATGGTTTCGTGCCAGGACCTGGTTCCCTGGTCGCATTTTCACCTGCAGCCCCTTCAGAGACTACTTCGACCGCACCTCAGTTGGATAGAGAGGAGGAAGCATCTTCCTATCCTTCTCTCCAAGAGGTTTCATGAGAGTCTCAGTTGGTGGTTAACGCCCAACAGGTTCTCTTTAGGGGTCAGCCTCGTTCCACCCAAGAGATTGATGTTGACCACAGATGCGTCCTTACTCGGATGGGGGCATAGTAGTAGTGGACACCTTACTCGCCTCCAAGAGAGTAGTGGACACGTTACTTGCCTTCAAGAGATCCTCTACATTCAAACTGTATGGGGCCACCTGGAAGAAATTTAGAACCTGGTGTTTGCAAAAGGGCGTATCCCCCTTACAGCCCAAAACCGTTCATATCCTGGGGTTCTTACAAGATGGTGTGATATGGGTCTTAGCACCAGTACACTGCGCAGACAGGTAGTGGCCTTGGGTAGCACTCTGGGGGTGTATGGTGGTAAAAGACCTACAGAGCACCCTCATATCAAGAGTTTTCTGAAAGGGGTGGCCAACATTAAATCGCCTCCAGTGCATAGGTTCCCTTCGTGGGACCTTCATTTAGTACTGAATGCCCTGATGCATACCCCCTTTGAACCCCTGTCAACCATTGACCTCAAGCATCTAACCTTTAAGACTCTCTTTTTAGTTGTAGTGACATCGGCAAGAAGAATTTCAGAGCTGGGTGCTCTTTTGACTAATCCAAACATTTGCGTGTTTCAAAGGGATAAGGTGGTATTGAGACCGGACCCATCGTTCATCCCGAAGGTTAACACCTAGTTCCATAGAGCACAGGACTTGGTATTGCCATCTCTGTGTCCCAAGCCTTCTTGCCTAACTGAACAGGAGTGGCATAGGTTGGATGTGCATAAGTCTTTGAAGTATTATATTGAAAGAACCACACAAATTAGGAAAACAGTCTATTTATTTTGTTCCAGGGTTCAAATGTGGGCAAGTGTGCCTCTCATAGTACTCTGGCGAACTGGTTCATAGGGGCTATCTGTTTGGCGTACTCATCCGCAGGGAAGACTCCTCCATCCGGCATTACTGCCCATTCAGCAAGAAGTGCAGCAGCCTCAGCAGCATTCGAGGGATTTGCCTCCTTAGAGGACATTTGCAAGGCAGCGACATGGGCTAGTCCGTCTACATTCACTAAACATTATAAAATAGATTTGGCAGCCTTGGCGGATGCCCCCTTTGGGCGGAAGGTCCTTCAAAAAGTCGTGTCAGTCTAGGGCCTTGCAATCCTCCCACCCTATTGTGGATGAGTACAGCTCTGGAATATCCCAATCAGTGATGAGCACCCTTCCTCCCTCCTACAGAGAAAACAGGAGTTCTTACTGTGGGCTCCTGTTCTGGGAGGAGGGAGGGAGGAAGGGTGCTCAACCCACCACACCAGATTGGGAGGAGGGAGGGAGGAAGGGTGCTCAACCCACCACACCAGATTGGGCTGTGGCCTTGACTGGGGTGGTCACCACTGATGCCTATACTTTGGAGTCAGGGTGGGCTCTGTTTGTTTCTCCCTTTTCTCTGACTTTCTTTGTTTAATCTTTGCCAAGTTGGCTAAGTTAGTAGTTGACTTGGATGCTGGTTAATAACTTCTGCTTAGTCCTCAGTTGGCTAGTCTCCATGTTTGTGGACGGCTGACAGAAGATACTCCTCTTCTCAGCTTGGCTATAACTTTCTCCGACCTGCTGACGTGAGGGGAAGGGCAACCCAATCAGTGATGAGCACCCTTCCTCCCTCCTCCCAGAACAGGAGCCCACGGTAAGAACTCCTGTTGTCTGCCACCCCTATGGTTTTCCTTACAGGGAAAGCATGAGGTCTACCAACCCTTGGCTAAGGGGGACATAAGGGGCATGTTCTCCTATGAATCTTTTTATCACTGTAAAGGAGAAGCAAAATGTGGGCAAAGCTCCCATTTAGATAATCTCTCTTTGTATATATTGTACAAACACAAACTATTCAGAGCTCCCAGCTGCTCTCTGCAACACAGTAATTGGTGTGAATGGAATTAATACTTTCATTCTATAATGAACATGTGTGCTAATCCAAGCTGGTCAAATGCTCTGCAAGAGACTCCTTGGTCCAAAGCTTGGGGGTGGATCTGTGGATCTGTGTCATTGGCATGGGTAAATAAGGCTGCAATCACCAATACATTGATACTGGGGCACGCTCAGGAAACATTGTTAGGATTAGAGCATTATTCAATATATTTGAATAATAATGATTTTAAAAGTTTGCAAACATGCTGATTGAACTGCTCATGCTGTGCCATATGCAACTTGCTATTGCTGTGACACACACAAACATTCACACTCCCTTGTGCTTCACAAATCCATTCTTTAGGCAAAAACTTAAAAGGTAGGAGCTTAGTGGGTACCAGGATTCAGACAAGCATCACTTGATTGGCAATGGGGAATCATCAAGTCATTACAGATAATTAAGGTAGATTGTAACAATCCATTAGTACATCAAGCACTGGAAGATAATGAAACACCAGGGGGTCCCACATTCTGCTGCTGTGAGTCATACAGAAAAGATCTCGAATAACTCATCATTGCTTCCAGAGGATGGAATTATTATTTCTAGGAGTCATGAGTTTTCATTCTCATCTTTCTATGTTATGATGTACCCATCTGGGAGTGTCTTCATAATCTCTTATGAGTCAGGTGAAGGGCAGCACATCCCACACCTCCTCTAACACTGTTTAGCATTCTGGTTCATGTTAATTGGCAGAAACTATTTTAAGATGTTTGTCATCACTGAGCTCAAGAGATATCTCATGAAGGCTCCATCAACAGCTCCGCTGTAGGCTGGGATCTCTTTTTGACTGTACCAGTGAATATGAATACATTAAGGTACCATCTACTGAATCGGTGTATGGATCCATCTAGACCAGTAAACTATAGTTCTAAATAATTGCAAGCAGAAGTGTTTTCCATCCTTGCTATTTGAGACCTTTCTAATGGGGTGGATCCTGAAGTTTTTATGTACAAAATGGGTGCTCTCTTAGGTTGCAATCCTAACCCCCAATTAAGCTGGCATATGTCCTGGCACACATCTTATGCTGGCCTGGGGTGTCACAAAAGTGTGACACTTCTGTGCCGCATGGGGGGGAGGTTGGGCCAGGGCACAGACATGTGCTGGCCTCTCCAGATCATTACAAGAACAAGAAAACTTACTTACCGATGGTCCATTCCCAAGGAGATGCGTATCTGGCCAACAAGAATCGCAGATGTAATTCAGGCACACTTATAAAGGATATGGATGGTGTGAGTACAAATACATTGAACATGCTTACTCCCAGAACGAGTTAAACTCTCATCTTGTTTGGAGAGGAGTTTGGGAGAGACCACTGAAACCTCTATGAGATGTAGGGCCTTTTCTGTTCCTGTCACCTTTCCAGCAGCACTTCAGCTGGTTCAGTAGTTGAAGACATTATGCTTGTCAACCTAAGTTTGGCAGATCAATGGTTTGAGACCCAATTACCTCAAGACGGAGTGAGCACCTGTTACTTGACCAGCTTCTGTCAACCTAGCAGTTTGAAAGCATCCAAATGCAAGTAGATAAATAGGTAAAACTTGGGTGGGAAGGTAACAGCGTTCTGTGCTCTTTGGCATTTAGCCACAGGACATCTTTGGACAACACTAGCTCTTCGGTTTTGTAACAGGGATGATCACCACTCCATATAGTTAAGTCACAACTAGCTTGCTACCTGCGAGGGACACCTTTACTTTTACCATCTTTCCAAAAGCAATTTATTATCTTTGTTTTCTGTAGCGTTTTGCAATTTGATTCGGCAAGATCACCTTTTCAGCTCTTTATTACTTTTGTTTTAATTATATTTTTTAAAGTGCTTGTTTTATGATTTAATTGATGGACAATTATGTTATACTGTATAGCATTTCATAAATTTACACTGAAAAGCAGTATTAAAATGCCATAAATATATTAGCAAAAAACCATGATTCCTGTGATTTGTCCCACCTTGATCCTTATACAGTACGTTTTCCTTCCAAGCATCAGACTAGCGAATTGGAGATCACTTCGAAAATCAAGAGCAATTGCACCTTTAATAGTTGTGCAGCAGAGGGAATATATTAGGCTGCAATCCTTACCATGTCTACTCAGAAGTAAGCTCAGTTGTGCTCAGTGGGTCTTACTCCCGGGAATGTGTGTTTAGGATTGTAGCCTAAACAGATCATGAGTCTGCAGACAGTGCTCATTCTTTTAAACTTAATTACTGTGCACCAGTGTTTGAGGCACTTTATACATATAAAAATAATAATATTTTACAGGTTCATTCACCTTGCAGGCATCAGAAAACTGTCCCTCCTGAAACTCTTTTCTACACAGCTGTTAAAGACCTGGAGCACAATCCTAACAATTTCTATTCAAAAGTAAGCCCCATTGTGTTCAATGGGTTTTACTCCCAGGAAAGTGTCTTTAGGATTGCAGCCATAGAAGCCCTGCTACCCTGCATTGGTTTCAGGACTGTATTATGCATTAGGTCTTTTTCAGTAGTCTGTGGGTGGTGCAAGCAGTTAAGACGCTGTGCCTGTTAACCAGCAGGCCAGGGTCGAGACCTTGGTCGGCCCCACAAGACAGGGTGAGCTCCTGTCCTTAGCCCAGCTCTGCGACGCCAGCTGGATCCAATCGTATTGGCTCTGCCTTTCCATTGGACTAATTCAGTGGTGTGGAGAGGGGGGATTTGCTGCTTGGGTAACAGCCTATCCGCCATAACAATCCAACCCAGGCTTTTGTGCTTTGCATGCAACATATGCAGCACAGAGCACGATACCATAGTCTTCCAAAACTGACAGAGGCCTGCTTTATTGGTGAAATAATGAAGAGGAAACACAGGACTGCTGGTAGGTCTTGTCTGGCACCCCTTTTAATGTTTGGCCTTTTGAACTAATCCTTCAGATCAAGAGAGCAGATTGAACTAATCCTTCAGATCAAGAGAGCAGAGTTGGTTCCCTGGGATGATTTACTGTAAAAGCAAGCATCCTGCAAGTTGGCTTGAAAATCCAAAGAGTGCAGAGATCAGGTAGGAACCCATGAATTAACTCTGATACAGGATTCATTTCTAACCATATAATACTGTAGAGAGTTGGAACACAATCCTAACCTGGACTACTAAAAATAAGCCCATTGTGTTCAACGGGTCTTACTCCTAGGAAAGTGTCTTTAGGATTGCAGCCTTTGTGCCATAAGATCTTAAAAAGATCTTACAGCCAAATCGTATTCTTCTCACCTGCGCTGGTGCAACCATACTGTACACTGTGGCTGGAATCCTAACCACACTTTCCTGGGAGTAAGTACTAAGTAAGTACTAAACACATACATATTGACATGTAGACATTGACCATGTAGACATACTTATGATCGTACTGTGTAGCTTGCAAAGAGGAGGGGGTGGGAATCCGGAGATTTCAAAAGAGAAGGGATTTCAATCCTTATCCATTTACGACTCCACAATAGGTTTTCTTACTATTTACTCATTTTAATGTGAGTACTGTATAAAAATTTTTAATAGGATGTTTCATTTCAAAATGGAACTTGTGCACAAAATAGACCGGCAAAACCAATGAGGGGAAGGTCCTGAAAACACTGGAGACTTGGGACTTTACTACACATTCTGTTCAAAGTATACAAGTCTGACCCTCTGTGTTTTTGATGTGAAAAATCAGCTGCAGGAGGCTTGTGTGAATGGGTTTCTCAGCAGGAACAGAGGGATGCTTGAATCTTTTACTGGTATCTCTGTTTTGATACTGATCTAAATTGCCCCCTTTGCTGTTCATTCCTTGGGGGAAGACAGTTCCCAGTCAAGCCCAAGCCTGTACTGCTCCAGGTAGCTCATTGACTCAAGCCATGAAGTTCAAGTGCCAAAATCCCTAATACTGTACTTTGTTCCTAGTCCATCTCGAGAAATTCTATTTGCTATTGGTCTTCTGAATACTGTGGCAGCGTCAGTTGGTAGGGTCTTTGGAAGCACATGATGCAGCAATCCTGCTGGAAATAAATAGGGAGTGTCTGAGTTGGGGGGACTTCCTTGAACCTTTGGGAGAAGAAATATGCATATTTTTATGCAGCTATTACCAGCTGTCCCCCACATGTAGGGCTCTGGCAGCATTTCCTCCTGCTAATCTGGGTAAACCCACATTAACTGAAAGCATTCCCCCATGCCCTGAGAGCTCTGGCTATTATTAGATCAGGTTATTATTATTATCAGGTTACATACTAAACTGGGTCTACTATTTTACAGTATTTAAAAAAAACTAAAAAAAACACCAAAGCAATTAAAGTGTAATGCAGGTGACTCAAAATTTTTCGGCCTTGGATATTTTTGGCCTGTATGTTGTATAACCATACAATCCCAAGTAACTACAGGAGCACCTAAGAGACATTACGTGCACCCATAGTTACGGCATCACCTAAAGAAACCCTATGGGAAATTCATATTGCAGTCCAGAGTAAACTGTTCTCACACCAGAGCAAGGACTCCCCATAGTTACTCTGGATTGTGCCCAAAGTCTTACAATTCAAGTACATTTTCTTGTGATTTTTTAAATTCTAAGGAATTTGTATTTGTTCTTTTTCTGTTATCAAACCGGATTTCCTGATGAGTGGAAATCCTATTCAGCAACACCAAAATGTCACCTCAGATTGTCCAGTCACACTCTTGAAGACTTACCACCTAGAAACATAGAGGGGAGAAAAAAAGGTTTTGGGTGTGGGGGAGAACTGAGATTCTGAGGATGCTAAATTTTGCATCCAGCACCAATTTGTATGGGAAATCACTGAATGATACAGTACAGAGGAAAACGATAAACTGGGTTTCCCTTTTGCTGGCAACCTCCACGGGTACGATTGCCTCAAGTAACTTACAGCTGCTCTTGCAGTTCAGCAGCATTTTGTTCCATTTTATTTTTAGCTTGCTGACTCCTCTTCTTCCCCCGCATCTGAGACCTCCAGGCCAACAGAAATCCAAAAACAATAGAAGTTCCCAGTTGAGAGCTAAACCCACAACCCGACAGCCAGAAAGGAGAAGTGTCTTTGAGAGTCCAAACATCAGTTCCTTGATCCAGCATGCATGCAAACGCACAGAGAGGAAAGGAAAGCTCTTTTGCTCATTCTGCTGAGCTCTACATTGCAATCCCAAAGACATTTCAAGGAGTCCAGAATTTGCATAAAGACACTGAAATCCTTTTGTGGATGTTCTTTCTGCAAACATGTACCTCCAACCAGCGAATGTCATTTGAATCTGCACACTTAAACTGCCATGGCCTTAACAGGAAGCTCTTTTGTATATTCGTTCTGCTGTCACAATCCTTTGCCTCTCTGGGGAACTGAAAGATCCATTGTTTGGAGACAATTCGCTTTTTGTGTTCAGAATAGCCATTTGGCCTTGTCCCTTCCATTGTTTGCGTTAAAAAAAAGGCACAGCACAGTGGAGGGAGAAATAAAAAGGAGTTCAATTTCAAAGCATGAACCTGCTAAGGAATCAATTGTAATGCGCTAAAGTGTCATAATTTAAAAGAAAATATGATGTATCATTTTTTTGTTGATAATTCCAAAGTTTTGTGCACACCAGTTAATTGGCAGTCTCTCCACATATAACTTCGGCTTTCATTTCTGCTTGAAATATTTGTGCAAGAACCTCTGCTAAGGCCAAGGAAGCAGCACATTTTGTTCCGATTCAATAAGATCTGCACAACTAAAATGGTGCATTCCTTGAAGGGGGGCAAGGCCATCCTGCTGCATTTCCTGTTACAGTGGATGGCATCTCATTCACCACAGGGTATTGTAGTAAAAAGAGCTCACTATGTTCTAAAGCAGGGGTCTATATACTTTTCAGCCAGGGGCCGCATCAAATACCTGGCACAGTGTTAAGCGCCAGAAAATAAGTATAAAATTTAAAACATAGGTGAATGAATATGGTACATTGGATAAAGAATGGGCTATAATTTCCAGAATTTCTCCATGCATCAACACACATTACAGAAATAAAGCATATACTCAAATGGGTGAGATCAGTGGTGCCAGTGTATGCCATATCCAACCTTCCTTCCCAGGCCTAATCCACCTCCACGGATCAGCACAGACTTGAGCCACTGATATTACTGACTCATGTTCTAATTAATCTGTTTTGGCTGGTGGGAACAAATTACCCCTTACCCTGAGGGCATCTTCAGCACACAAAAATCACCCACAGTGTAGCAGTCTTGTGCCAGTGTCACTACATCACATCATGTGGATTTACATTGGGCTGGTATTTAAATCTACTATTATCTTACAGCAGTGGTAATGGTGGCCATTGCTAGTTGTCACTACTGGTTTGTCTCCAGGGGGCAGCTTGCTTGGTGTTAGCAATGAGCTATAAGCAGCAATAGCAGAGGCAGGGTGAGTACCTAAACCCTATATTTTTGTGCCCTGGTCCTGTCAGGCAGCTTAAGGAGCCACTGGCCAGATATACAAGGCACAACTGAAACTTTTAAAAAGTAGTATGTGAGCTCTATCTCAGGATGCTAAGCCCAGAATGGGTTGTGCCCTGTTGAAGCAGGGCACCATAGGGGGTCTGGAAATGGACTGAAGCACAAAAGTTGTCTCTTCATAATGTGTCCAGCTTAAGCAAAAAGCAGGAGAAAGGGTGAAATGGCCTTGATTTTCGATATGACCAATTTTAGTCATCTTCTGATTAGGTGGCAACTCTGGCTAAAGGCATAATGCAATTCTCGTCATACTAGAACAGTGATTTTCAACCACATTGCTGTGGCACACTGGTATGTAGTGGATGATTTGCAGGTGTGCTGCAGGACTTTGGGATATCATTTATTTGAAGGGCAATTGGGGGATTTGTGCCTCCTACCAGCAGCATGGTGTGCTTTATCATTTGTCAAAATCTGATGGTATACCTCAACAATTTTAGCACCTTGTCTGTGTGCCATGAGATGAGAACGGATGAAAATCTCTGTACTAGAAGATCCACTATATGGATAGGACTGGATCTATATATATAAAAAGAAAAAAGTCACTGACTCACTGACTCTTCAACACCCTGCCAAAACCACTGGGCCTAGAAGTGTGAAATCTGGGGTTGGTGTTCCTTCTGTGACTGAGGGTGCACTAAGAACTGGTTTTCAGAAATTCCAACTGGAAAGGGGTGAAAAGGGGGTATACTTTGCATTGAAGAATCTGTGACTGAGGGATTCTTTGCCCCAACCCCGGACTTAGAAGCATGAAATTTGGAGAGGGTGTTCCTTATGTCATATAAACACCCACCAAGAACCGATGTGGAGAAATTTAACCCTTAAGGGGCTGAAAAGGGGTGCAATGGGTTTTTGTCCTATTGTTAACATGGAAGACTGACCAACCTCCAGCCAATCTGATGCTTGGTGCCCAGTGCAGTGGGGGAATGTTGTTTGGAGGGAGGGGTTGCACTGGGGAGGATGCTGTGCATGGGGGGGGTTGCATATGAGGGGATTGTGCATGAGGAGATGATGTGCATGGGAGTGATGCACATTGGGAGGTTGATGCGCATAGGGGTTGATGCTCATGGGGGAAGTTGCGTATGAGAGGTTGATGCACATGGGGGTCGACGCACATGGGGGTTGATGTGCATGGGGGGATGATGCTCATGAGGTTATATTGTGCATGGGGGATGTTGCGCATGGGGGTGCATGGGGTTGATGTGCATGGGGGAATGTTGCACATTGGGGGGTTGCGCACGGGGGATGAACATGGGGAATGTTGCACATGGTGGATGTTGCGCATGGGGGTTGATGCGCATGGGGTGGATGAACATGGGGGATGTTGCACATGGGGGGTGATGCGCATGGGGGATTTCATACGAGGGAATTTTACTCCTGCAACGCGGGTACAGTTTTTGCTAGTTCAACTTATAAAAGAGATGTAAGCAGGATATGTCCTACATTGTGTTTGGGTATCCTACATTTTTGGTGGGCCCTGTGTGGTTATGACATGTCATCCTGGACTTTGCACAGTGTTTTACATCAGGCTCAAGTGGTTCTGGGGCCATCCTCAAATATTAGAACCCAAGTAAGGTTTATTTTTGATGGCATCATGGTTCTACCATGTTGGCACCAACCATCTGGTGCAAGCAACATCACCAGAAAAAAATTTCCAAAATTAGGAGGGGAAATCAGGACCAAAGTGCTGTTTTGCTTGGTTGGTTGCAGCTGCTTTTTGCTTGGTTATGCCTGACTATGCATGCAGCCATCACAACAGATGCTATACTGTTTATGGTCATTAGCCATCTGCTAGCCTGGCAAGTTGCATAGGAACAGTGGCAACTGAAAATCCAAGTCTGCTTGTTTGAAGGCAGAAAATAAATGTGGTTCATCAGGCAGCTACAGCAACCACAGAAACACATTCAGCTGCAAGCTACACAATGCTGAACGTTGTATATTTTAATGCTAATGAGTGGAAGGTGGTATGGATTGCTGTAGTTGCTACTAAATACTACATACATATCAAGGATGGACCCTGCACAAGGCAGCATAGAAATTGTCCAGATAACAAATATAAAGCACTCTGTGTTGTACATATATTTTATTATTTATTCCTATCATAGATGTGAAGATCAACATAGAGTACATAATGTGTGTAGTTTGTAGAAACCTAATTTACTTATACAAGAGCATCCAGCATCTAAAAAAGAACAAATGCAAAGATCTGTTGTTAACACTACTCGCTTTGTTTTCTCTTTTCTCAGAGTTTTTGAAAATGTATCTTTTCCAAGGAACACTTTCCATACCACCTTCTCTACAAAAAGAACCCCTGAACATCAGCCACTGAATCTGTGAACTGAAGAGGATTCTGGGACATACAATATGTGACCTAAGGCTGCAATCATATGTACATATTATTGGAATGGCAGCCAATTCTATGCTGCCCTTATGCTACTGGAACTAGCATTCTGGCATTGTAAACACTTACAGACACTGTTGTCATAATCATTGCCCATTATAGAGAGCAGCCAGATCACTGCTGAAAGTGGCAAGGCTGATAGCAGATCCTAATTCCACCCCACCTTTGCATGCTAGTGGAACAACATGGGGAGGAGGAGAAAGAACAGGGAGGAGACAGAATGGAACAAGGGTAGAGCAATAGGGTAGTATCGTTGGCAGTGCCACTACCCAGATCCTATCCCCCTTCTAGGCCTTGATCTGAATGTATTCAGATGTGCGCAAGCAAACTAGCTGGTGCAGATCCAAGTAGACCCATTCTGACATCAGATGAATAGAGAACAGGGAACAAATAAGAGCACAAATGCTCCCTTACAATTCCTAAAATTACAATTAAAATTATTGATTTATTAGGAACTACACATGGAACTCCTATTGAACATTACAAGTCCTATTGAACTCCTTTTGACAAACTTACATGAGATATGGAAAGTAAATGTCGCATGCAACCAGTATAAAGTTTAAAAGCAACTGTATGAGCCTAAACACAACATTATGAGCCTAGTAAATTGTATGAGCCTAACAGCTGTGGTAAGCTTGGCCTTGTACTGCCCTCAGCCAAGACTGCAAAATGTTGTGACCACTCGTTGCATCTCCTGGCCTACAGAAGGCCTTACAGTGCAAACCTAAGACTGTCTACTCAGAAGTAAGTCCTGATTCAATGTATTCAATGGGGCCTACTCCCAGGCAAGTGTGTTTAGGATTGCAGCCTTAAATTACTTACTATTAAGGCCTTAATGTGCAGCAGCAAATTCCATGTGTGGGGTCATTAGAAAAGGGACTGAGAATAAAATGGAAACAGTTATGACACCATTGTACAAATTGATGGTGAGGCCACATTTGGAGTACTGTGTCCAGATGTGGTTGCCACATCTCAAAAATAATGTAGAGGAAATGGAGAAGGTTCAGGGGAGAGCAACTAAAATGATTGATGATCCGGGACATCTTCTGTATGAGGAAAGGTTACAGTGTTTGGGGCTCTTCAGTCTAAAAAGAGGTGCTTGAAGGCAGACATGATTGAGACATACAAAATTATGCAAGGCATGGATAGAGTGGATAGAGAGATGCTCTTTTCCCTTTCACATAACACTAGAACCAGGGGACATCTACTAAAATTTAACGTTGGGAGGGTTAGAACAGACAAAAGAAAATATTTCTTTATCTAACGTGTAGTTGGTCTGTGGAACTCCCTGTCATAGGATGTGATGATGGCATCTAGCCTCAAAGCCATGAGGGGTGTGTGTAAATGTGGACAATCTCAAAATGCCAGATTCAGATTCTCAAAATACCATATTCAGGGGAGGACAGCTGGATGCAGATGTCATATATGCTCCTTGAGGCATCTGGTGGGCCACTGTGTCATAGAGAAAGCTGGACTAGATAGGTCTTTGGCCTGATCCAGTGGAGGCTTTTCCTGTGTTCTTAAACATCACTTTCAGTGTTTGAGACAAAGCCAAAAGTGATACTTTCAAGTCCTCTTAGAAGGCAGTTTGTGGAGGCTGTGTGTGGCCTCTCTGTTTCTCAGGATGCCTCTAGAGGGAGAGGCAGCAGGCATGGGCAATCCTCAGGGTGGCATTTCTCCCTTAGAAATGCTGCTCAGGAGTATTTGCAACCATGGATCTCCCCCAGGTCTGCCAATGTCTAATAGGATCAATAGCCTTAAAAAAATAAATTCCATGTATTATATGAATCTCATTTTGAGTCAGTCGAGGGAGGATCCAGATGCAAACTTTGAAATATGGATTTTTACTGATTTAAAGCATCACTGTATAAGAACAGGAAATGCTGGATTGTGAACAGCAAAGAGCAGCAACAGTATATGATGGCATTTCCTAGATAATAAAAAATTACAGTAATTCAATATTCTTGCAATTGGAGACAAGAACTTCAAAATGCTTTCCATAAAATGAGCTTTTACTGGTAAGTCTGAAATCACTGAGTTAAGAGCCATTCAGCTGAATTCATTGATTTTTTTCCCCTCCTCTCTCCTTGCCTTCCTTTTAATGGCTTCCATTTACTATTTACTGAAAGCAGCAGACATTATAGCAAAGATATTATCAGATACAGGAAAACCAGAGGAAGAGTTCTCAGGGGTGAGAGGCAAAAGAACAACATACATTTCCAGGAAGCATCTTAATAGGACATCTGCTCCAAAAGCATTCACTGCTCAATGCCACATCAGACAACGTCAACACAGTCAGCTTATCCACTTTCCTGGTCCAAGTGAGGAAGAAAGCCCACTGCTGTACCAGGAGCCCAAGGGCAAAATCCAGAGTAACTACGGGGAGTTCTTGCTCCGGTGTAAGAACAAGTTATTCTGGATTGCAATATGAATTTTCCATAGGTTTTCACTAGGTAGTGCAGTAACTACAGGGGCACGTAAAGTCTCTTACGTGCCCCCGTAGTTACTCTGGATTTGGGGGCAAGAGCCCAAATTTGGAAGAGTTGAGTCCTACAACATATGAAGTTGTAATAATTAGTGAAGAGCTAATTCTTCTTGGCTCAATTTGATATTAAACATGACAAACCAAATTGTTGTTCCCTTAAAGAGTTTTTTTTCCTAAATAAGTTTTGAAATTCACACTGTGTCAAATCCCAATGAATGCCAAGATCCCACAAGAGGCTATGGAACTTATAGTTTTCCAGTGACCTGCTATCATGCATTTCCCTAATTTAAGCAGCCTTTATTAAACCAGATATGATGGGTCAGTAACCCTGCAGAGAGGTATCCAGTGACATATTTACTATTGCCTCCTGTTCATGCATGGCTTTTACAGAAGGGGGAAAATAAATAAGAAGGCCTTTACTTATGGGGGGAAAAAGTAGACTAGATTACCTTTGGGAAGCTCAAGGAGGGCTGTTCATACTACTGTTAATAATTATCATACCCTTCAATCCAGAGTAACTAAGGGAGCACATAAGAGATATTTACATTGATGTAGTTACAGCACCACCTAGTGAAAACCTATGGGAAATTCATGTTGCAATCCAGAGTAAATTTTTTTTATGTCGGAGCAAGGACTCCCTGTACGCTCCCCGGACTCTGGATTGCGCCCATAATCTCAGTTTAGGTTGCCTCTTGTCACTCCTTCCCTCCCTCAACATCACAACAGAATATAGGAAAAGACATTTTTTTTTAGCGAAGTGGCTAATTCTACCCTCCATTTGAGCTGTAGGTCAGTATTATTGGTTTCAAAGAGCAAGGTTAAGGACTCGTTCTACTGTTGTATCTGACAGCGATGCCAGCCACCCACCCTGACCAAACAACAACAAAGCCCCTATATGTTGCAGTATCGTTAATAGAGGGGTCTTTCCCCAGTGAAGATGATAGTGTTAGGTGGCAAATAAATTTGCCTCTTGTCGCAAAGTCTTTCAGCTGGTTTTGTTCACATCAGTGATAATAATTTATTAACAGTGAGGTGGGAAAAGACCTGAATCAGCTTAATGTGCTATAAGTAGGACATTGTCATGGCAACGAGATGCGGAAGGTTTGCTACTATTTATGTATGGGTTTTGTTTTTCTGTTGAACCTTAATACCAATAGATTTGGAAACATCTTGTTAAGCACACTAATTCCCACCACCTCATCCTTTGATGCATCTTTAAATACACACATATGTTTGCACAGAACATAAATGAGCATGTGTAAGTTTGCAAACACTGCCACAAAAGATAGTTAGCACGCTGCAATTTAATTACACAGAAACAAAAAAGGTCTTCTTTCAGATTTATGTCTAGGTATTGGTGCTGATTGATCTGATGGATATTAATTTTTTTAATGCTGCAATCACTTTCCCAGTCTTTGTATCTTTTTGCAGTATAGTGCACATAAACAGGGAATTGAAAGAGGTGGACTCCATGGTTTACTCCATGGTTTTCATACTATACACTAGTGGAATTTACGCGTCGTTGCAGGAGTAAAATTTCAATAATATTTGTGGGTGCCGGGAAGTGTTCTCAACAAAGAACACTGGTTGAGTATCATTAGAGCAAATTGTTATTATGTAACAGAGAACTGCTGTCTCACTAAAGTGGGAAAATGGAAAACTCTCTGCTTAGTCTCTCATTGCTAGCTGGAAAATACTGCAGACACTGGTTTAGATATACAGTACATGAAGATGTTGCTGTACCTTCAAAACAAGTACAACAAAAACTGTTTTGTACTATCTGAGAAGTCTGATACTGAAGCTTTATAGATCTGAATTTCCAGAAGGACCTCAATGGATTTTCTTAAGAAAGGTTTTTGCTGTTTGTTCACAGAATAGCATTACATCCATTATGTACACGGATATGACAAAAGTGCCACATATGTATGAACTGCATCTGCATGTATTTTTCAGCCACTAATCTGTTAGTGTCCATATCTTCCACATTGAGGTATTAAAGTGACCAAACAGCAGATGTACACTGAAACATCTGGTCATGATTTGCTTCTCTTCTCACAAATAACAGGTATCGTACTGCTTTTAAGGGAGATCTTTTCAGTACTGATGACTACCTGGAATATGTGAAGAAGGTTAAGTAGATGGCAAAGACATTGGGGCTCAACCCTCCTCTCCTGCACAGATGAAGTGAGCGCATTTTTGTGAACTTATTTTTGATATTACAAGCCCTGCCCTAACAGAGCACATTGCACATATTTTTATAGGGTAAAAGAAAACGCAATATTTCATTTTTATAAGTATGCTCCAAAAATCTATAGGACTTGCAAACACAGTCTTTATTCCTCTACAATAGGGACAGGCAACCTTTTTCGCACGAGTGCCACCCCATGTGTCCAGAACTCCAGGCATGTGCAGTGGGCCGGGAGCTCCCTGTTCCCATTGTGCATGCCCAAGCTCTGGGTGTGCACAGTGAGCATTGGCCCTGACAGTTTGGCTAGGCTGCAAAGAAGAGCAGCTGCTCTGAACATAAGCAGGTAGCAGGATGGGAGTGTAGGGTAGTGTTATGGCTGCATACTGGCTGTGAGGGCTTGGAGGTTCCGCCATAGCACACGTGCCATAGGTTCATCACCACTGCTCTAGAGGCATCATTCCTCCACGTCTACAATACCAACATGTATATTCCAGTACCAGCTTTCTATATTCATGACAAATGGCTGTGGGTGGCGCAAGTGGCTAAGACACTGTGCCTGTTAACCAGCAGGCCAGGGTTCGAGACCCAGGTCGGCCCCACAGGACAGGGTGAGCACCTGTCCTTAGCCCAGCTCTGCGACGCCAGCTGGATCCAATCGTATTGGCTCTGCCTTTCCATTGGACTAATTCAGTGGCGTGGAGAGGCGGGATTTGCTGCTTGGGTAACAGCCTATCCTCCATAACAATCCAACTCAGGCTTTCGTGCTTTGCATGCAGCGTATGCAGTGCTGAGCACGATACCATAGTCTTTCAAGACTGACGGAGGCCTGCTGAGATACCATAGCTTGTCTCTGATGTCAACATCATGACACTGACATTGAAGGATGGACAAAAGTTACAGACTTTGCTGAAATGGACTAACTGATTACCTTACTTAAAGAGAAGTCAACAGAAAATTTTAAGAATTGGAAACCATTTATTGACTTTTGGCATGAAAAAGAAAACAATGAGTTAATGAATTGTGGATTTGAAGATTAGGTTTTAAGTGATAAATAACTTTACTCCAGAATAACAATTTCAAATTTTTATATATTTTACATGTGTGTGCACGCAAGTGCGTTTGTGTGTGCACATTTAAAATAAAAAGCTGTAAGTAATCAGAATATTTGATTTCACCATGCTCCACTATTATAAATTTTATTACCTGTCTTTTGAATGTATTTGCTAACTTTTTATTTTATTGTATTTTCATTATCTTTTTCTTACAATAATGAGAAAATATTGTGATGCTGACACAATACTTCAAGGTGAACAATATCAACAATGGTATACATAAAACACTTTGAAATACCATCATCAACATATTCTCCCCTTGGACGTAACCTCTGTAGACTCTTGGAATTCCATCAGCAGGTGATCATAGTCAGGAGCGGCTATGCCATAGAATTTATACATGTTCTACCATTGGGAGTATTCTATGTCACCCAACCATCCAATCCCTTTTAAACAAAACAGATACTCCAGAAAAGTGCTATTAAGCCCTGCATCTCAGTCAACATCGAAGTTTTTATCTGAAGTACTTCATTATAACAAGTTGTGAGGAAGACCGCCTGGCTGGGCTCTTCTCCCTCCGGCTGGACAGCTCCCCAGAAGAGGCAAGAACCCCTCAGGCCTCACCGGCTGGTCCAGCATCCCGAACGAAGCACCGGCTGACAGGCTGGCCTGGGACTGACAGGCGGGGTGCGGTACAACATGCCCCTGGACTCAAGGGGGCACCCAATTGCAGTGGTGCACCCCTGAATGGACATCAGGAGGGGGTACTCTGGATAGCAGACTACCACAACTGGCTGGCGTGGCTGTACCCTGGAAGGGAACAAGACTTAAGGGGTGGGGGGGAAGAGCAGGAAGGCAGTGGCTACATGAGAGAGGAACCAGCAGGGCTGAAGCAACTGTTTTCCCCATGTTAACAATGCTGATTCTGTGGTTCAGAACACCTTGTTGAAGTTGAGTAAAGTTTCCTAAGTTCTATAAGCTACAGTGTCCAAGGAGTTTGTGCTGGAGGCAATGAGGGATGAGGAGGAGGAGGGAGTGGAGGGAAGCTGGGAAGGAGGAGAGGCCACCTGGATCCAACCACATAAGTGATAGTAGTCTGTAACCTACCTAGATTGATGAAATATCAATGCTTTCATTCTAAATAATAAAATTCTGTATGATAAACACTGAGCATGCAGATGCTTTAGCAAATGTTGTTTTATATATAGCAATGTTGTTTTATAATATGCCAACATTGGAAGTATGGCAGAATCCAATACCTGAAACACCTGAACTTCACTGTAAGTCTGTTACAGTGTAACTTTATTACAGTGTAACTGTTACAGAGGTTAATATCTCCAAATCTCTTGGAATTGATTTAGGCTGCAATCCTAAAGACACTTCCCTGGGAGTAAGACCCATTGGACACAATGGGGCTTACATCTGAGTAGACATGGTTAGGATTGTGCTCTTACTGTATTTGTTTCATAGCTATCAGGGCTATCTCTTGGAATTAAGACATCAGACTACCACTCTCATTAAAGATTTCTAAAGATCACCATCTCCATCTCAACCAGCTCATCAGATCCAGTGGTTAAATCACATAATTATCACAGCAATCATCTTGTTAGCACATGAGGCCTCTAAAAAGATGGTTGCTGCAAACACACAGGCTTCAAGTGAACTGTCAACGAAACTGCCACTTCAGTTAAAGGGATCCTCTGTTACTGCTGTTTACTTAAGGTCATCAACAGGCAAATCTGATTTGGTGAAGGGCAAGTACTTTCACTTAGGGTGAATCCAGGGTAACTATGGGGAGTCCTTGCTCCAATGTAAGGACTTTGGATTGCAATATGAATTTCCTGTAGGTTTTCACTATGTGGTGCAGTAACTGAGGGTGCACATAATGTCTCTTACGTGCTCAAGTAGTTACTCTGGATTTGGCTGTTAACCAACTGCCTGAACTACCTCCCTAAAAAGTGCAGAGTGAATACTACATCAAGACACAGAAGCCTGTGAAGTGTATGCTTTAGATTATAATCCTCTATTCATCAGACCATCCAAATCATATTGGGCATTGCCTTTTTCCTTGAGATGGCTGCAACATTCCACATTAATAACATTGCTGATGTTCTTTCTAAACGTGGTTGCAGAAAGAGATGGAGTCCTTCATACATCAGATGCTAAGTGAACCCTTTCCTTCTGTGTTCGCATAAATGCATCATTCTGGAAGACAACACCAGGAGCATCCCTCACTTATTGGATGTACCAGACAACACCAGGAGCATCCCTCATTACAGGCATTCCTCACTTATTGGATGTGTTAGGGACCGGAGCACTGTCCAAATGTGAAAACCATTGAAAAATGGAACCCAGTCTTTTTCAGCTTGCAAAGGCAAAACAGCCACCAAAAAGGCATAGATATAACTTGCAAAAGCCAAAATTACACATATTTATAACACATATAGCCACATATTTTATAACACAAAATAACACACATAGCCAAAATACATAACAAGTTACAGTAAAATGAACTAAGGCATGCATGAGCAGTGAATATCTTATGTATTTTGAATGGTGATTATTTACTGAGGAAATCATAAGGAAATGCCAAAAACAATTTGATCACCATGTCACATGCAAATCAACATGAGGGATGACAATTTTAGCCTTCAGACTAGAAGATGTTACAATCTGAATTGAGGAGGATAGTTCTCAAAAGGATCTGAGGTATTTGGCAAGCTTGCCATCCTCAAGGTACACTGTGTGCACAGGGTCTCTTCCACTCGACAACAGGGCAGAACATTTGACAAAGCTCTGTTGACTCTGAGTGTGCAAAAACTCTACATGTTTGCAAAAGTGACCATTGGAAGAATTAATGTTGAACAACCTGGTGTGGTGACTGCTTGCTATGCAATCAGATGCTTCTTTAAACTGACTTTAAATTGTCTGAAGAACTGTAGTTTGCAAAACGATAATAAATGTGTTAAGTCTTTGCTCAACAGATTAACACAGCTGGGAACTAATGTCTGCATAAACCTGGACTGGAAACTAAATACAGTAGTTATCTTAAAATGAAATGTCGCCATCTAGAGGTTCGATTAACAAAGTTTACTTAGCACATCCTCTCACATTCCCTGCAGCCTCCATTGCTTCCTGATGTGTTTGCATTCCCCTTTATAAGACCTTTGACAAGAGCCAAAGGACGATTGTCTACTTATAAGTGAATGGATATCTATGGCTCTTTCACTTTCCACAGATCTTTTGAAGCTGCCCTGGTGGTGGAAATGTTAGATAGGATTGGGCTCTGACATATCAGTTGTTCATAATTTTGAAGTCCTATACTGTATACATTTCCATGGGCTGATCTCAGTAAAATTTACATTGATAAAATTGGAGTTTATTTTCAGACTTTTTTCCCTTATTGAATGGTATCACTAACTGTTCCATTTCAGTTCTGTTTGTAAATGGGATTTTCCCACCCCCACCCCACCCCACCCCGCTGTTTATAGTATCTACAACACTGGCTATTCATTTTGTGCAAACATGACCCAATCCCATTTATTAGAACAAAAATAATTGATATTGTTAATATATATATTTTTTCAGTGTCTCTGATGAGGAGTTTAGGGTTTGAAATAAATGAGAATGATTATTGACTTAACTAGTCTCCTCTACTTACTAAACTTTTGTTTCTTTTGGCTTTGAGGTGCTGGTCTTTCAGTGGTCTTTTGTACTGATACACTGCCAAAAATGAAATTGTTGTGCAGTGTTATTAAAAGCCTCTAAAACTCTCATAAAATTATGAGAATGTATCCCCTGCAAGTGTGAGGATATGCCTGTAATGCTTATAATATTGTTATAATACTGTTGTAATTACTTGCAATACTGTTATAATACAAGGTGCTGTCCTGATGATTAATATACAAGGTGCAGTCCTGATGATTAATTATTAATTGGTCCACTCTGCCTCTTCGTTTCATCTTCTCCTTGCACTTCTTCCACCTGGGATCATCCTCATACCACCTTTCCCCCAGGACTCTTTCTGCTGTGTGAACGAGTTTCATTGGAGATCTGGACAGTACTTTCTGTGATGGTGGGATTGTGTGTTCCAGCAATACAATAGGCTATGCTGGAAGTAGCTGGCAGAGACACTCATGCCAGACAGGCCTTTGTTGAGGAGCCAGACTAAACCAGTCCAAAATCCCACTGAATGTGGGTTGTCTGGAGAAGGAAAACTCCCACCTCAAACCTCCACTGCCTTGTGGCTATACCAATCTATGGGAAAAGCTTCAGGAGTCAACCTTGAGGCAAAATCTGGAGCCAGAGTCCTAGAAGCAGTTTGTGACTGTGTGCAATCATGTTCTGGTAACTTCTGCAACACAGCTGGAACCAATCGTATTGGCTCTGCCGTTCCATTGGACTATTTCAGTGGTGTGGAGGGGGGATTTGATGCTTGGGTAACAGTCTATCCTCCACATTAATCTACCCAGGCCATTGTGCTCTGGAGAGGACACTCAGAGCACAATACCATCGTCTTTCGAGACTAAAGGATGCCAATGAAATGAATGATGAATGTATAAGGGTCAGATCTGTTTTATCAGTCACCAGAGAACAGTTTCCCTTTTTTTCAAAAGGCATACTTTGGAAAGTGTTATGTCCTCTAGCCACTACAGTTAGGACACTGTGAATTATGCTTTAAATTCCTCTGTATGTCCAAGGGGCTCAGAGTAACCCACAGGACCCTTCTTTACCCACAGCAGTTGTCTGAGGCAGGTAAAGAGAGATGGTATCTAGCCTAGCACAATTTAATAAGCTTCATTGGGCTAAATCCAGAGCAGTTACAGGTCCATGCAGTTACATCATCCTCTAGTGTTATCTTATGGAAAGTCACCTTAACTGCTCAGGAGCAAGGGGCTTAATTTCACTTTAGGATATAGGCCATTGTTAAGCTTACATAAATGTAATCACACACTACCAGCTCAAATTCATCCAAGAGCTGAAGAAAATCTAAAAGCACAGGCAGTGAAGAATCAACAATTAGAGAGGGAAGGCCTTAACATTTTATTGAAGGGAAATTATGCCCTCTATTTTGACATTTTCTCATCTGCAGAAACTTTCTCTGCCAGGTGCACACTTCAGGTAGAAATGGGCAAATCATCTGGAAGTCACAACCTAAACTGAGTAGCTAAAATTCACTGACAAAAACACCAGTTATAAATAAATGAACATGATTATATCTTTAAGCCAAAAGTCATATCAAACCAGATATTCATCAAAGGTGTATTTCCAAAGAACCTTTGCTGCACTGCGAACATATTCAATCCTCAATGGCAGTTACTTTCACAGGTGGTCCTCTGTGGCTACTCCTCCACATAAAGCACAGACTTTCAGTTGTCTTCTTCCAAAATGGAGCACGACAGAGCAACTGAAGTCCTGGTGCTCTGTTTTGGATGCCCTCCCCTTCCCCAAGCAGGAAGACACAGTTCTTGCCAGGATGCCTAGCCAGCATCCCTGCTGCTCTGATGGGATTCCTTTCAGCCATGTGCTCCTGGATTTTTTTGGGCTGCATGCAAGGGAGCCAACACGGCCTTAAATCTGCAGCGCTACCCTGAGGTTGGGCATTTGGCAAACTTGGAGATCACTGGGGTTGCGGCAGGGAGAGGGACCAAGATGGCTGCCCCTCAGCCTTTGCAACCCACCTGAGGGCCCATCGTAACCCACCTGTGGGTCAAGACCCCCCACTTTGAAGACCACTGTTTTAGACACAGACACTAACCCAACTTGGCATCCATCAGTCTTGAAAGACTATGGTATTTGCTTGATACTGACACTGCATGTGAAACACAAAGGCCTGGGTAGATTGTTATGGCTAGGCTGTTACCCAGCAGCAAATCCCCCCTCTCCACACAACTGAAATAGTCCAATGGAACAGCAGAGCTGATACGATTGGTTCCAGCTGTGTTGCAGAGCTGGGCTGAGGACAGGAGCTCACCCTAAGACAAATGGCTGAAGCGGACTCTTTCTACAACTCCTGGGGCTAAGCCTCTGCATTAGCAGACATATCACACTGGGGACGCACTCCTAATCAGTTGCCAGGACTGGAATGGATATGCCAGTGTGGGATGTGCTGCAACCTGAAGTGAGAAACAATTGTGGAGGACTCCTCAAGGTAAGGCAATGTCTGTTTCCTTACCTCAGGATTGCCCAGAGATGAAAAACTGGTTAGGATTGCACTCTCAGTGTTATAGGATATGACATAGGTCCCTGGTCACAAGCACAACTACAGAAGGCCTAATGCTGTAGTCCCGGATTTGTTGTTCAATGTGCCAGATATAGTAGCATAATGATGTCTTGGTATCAAAAGACACAAGTGGTGATTACAGGTATGCCATGCTTTCTGTTGGTTCTAGTATGTTCTGCTGTTTCAGCACTTTTCACAGTTATACCCAGAATTTGTTCATTCAACACATGTTCTGCTCTTTCAACCTCTGATGTTGCAAAGGCTAAAATCACCATCCCCCATTGTGATTTGCCTATGATGTTGTCATCCACTCTGTTTTGGTATTGGTATGTGTCTGTGTGTAAGGGAGAGCATGGGTAGCCACTTTAGTGCCTAGGTTTTTCCCTTCCATTAGGAGTTCATGAGAATCCACTTGCAGAATCTTGTTGCAACAGCAAGAATTTGCAAGATAGGGGCATTTCCAATTAGCTAATTAAAAAAAAAAAGCAACACTGTAAACTCAAAAAGACCAGGTTCTGCTTTTCAAACATTTCTGCTTTTCACCACAGCTCCAGTCCCTAACTCATCAGATAAGCAGGGGATGCCTGTAACAAGAGGTGATTATTCTGGACCTCATTTACCTGAATCTTTTAGACAACGGACAAGCCATAAACACTGGCAAAATGGTATGCCAACAAGATTTGGTGCACGAACCAAAAACTTGTAGAATATAACACTGAGAAAAACAAACTAGAACAGTCTCAATTATCAGTGTTATCTGAGAAAGGTTTGTCATGAACCCTGACCTGAGTAACATGCGTGGACGAGGACGCTCCTCCAGGGGTTCCCATAATCAATGAATCAGTCCCTCCGTTAAAGTAATTCCAGGGAGACAAGTGAGGTATGGTAACAACTACGTCTTTACTGCCATCCATTCTGGAGGTACTTTGCTTGAACAGTTACATCAAATAATAAACTGGTGTACAAGATAAACTGAGGGAACAATCCAGAGCAAGTTCAACCTGCTCTGCCCTAACTGCTCTCTCCTAACTATTCTGTATCCAGAGCAGAAAGTTATGCTGCATCCAGAGAGTCAGGAAGCCTGGGCTGCCCTAACTGCTCCAGAGCATGCTGAGTCAGTGACAGCTGGGGAGGGCTTGCTCCTGAGTAGACCCCCCTCAGATCACACTGAAGGAGGAACAGCTGTGGTGCCTACATTATAAGGAAGCCCAGCAGTTCCTGACAACCAGTTACAGCTGCAGTTCTTCTAGTGCAAGATGGATGCTTGGAGTGGCCTGCTGTATCCTGAGGTTAGTGGGCTGCCATAGTTGTGCCATATCCTGAGGTTGAGAGGCAGGGATTGCAGCTAGGCCGGCCAAGAACTCAGATTTTTGGTCAACACTACCATTCTTACTCAGGCTTTATCATGGACCTCTATGGGTCTACTCATTACTATACCTGCTCCTGAGGTGGTATATCTCTGAGGAACTGGAAGAGGGCATTTCTGCCTTGAAACAGGCTTTGGATACAGAGTAACTGCTCTGCCCTAGGCAATGCTAAACATGCCCTCAACTTGCCTCTCCTGAGCTGTTTAGGCTGCCCCAGTTAGGGCAGAGCAGGTCCACCTCTCTTAGGGCACCCTATCTTGCCTTGCTCTGCCCTAAGCCTCTTCCAGATTAACTGGGCTGGAGCATCTTGCAGTTGCTCCACCCTAGTGATAGATAGGGCAACCCAAGGGCTCTTATGTGGACAGATTAGTTGCTCTGGATTGTCTCTTGTGGTCAATAGTCCAAGTCTCTTCAACAACAGGTAAGTACAAACATTCTTCTCAGACACTTTCACTTAACAGGTAAGTATAATCATACCCCCTAGATCCAGACCTGACAGGCAGACCACTCCCAACCATAGTCCTCCTTCTCTCATCTCCTTGCCTCCCAGTCTGCCCCTCTTCCCACTCTTTTCCCCTTATACATCAATACCGAGGGCCCCACCCCCTGGGGAGCTTCCATGCCTCAGCTCTGGGAGGGGGTGGAAGGTTCCACCACCATTCAGGCCCTCTGATGGGTCCTAGCTTTCTGAGAGTAAAACCCTCCCCAGGAGCCATCTTAGGCCTTCTTTTAGCCAACCACTCTCGGACCTCCTCTACCTCCCATTTCTTCTGGTTGTCCTCATACTCTTTGACGGCCTTGTCCACCTCCTCAGGATCCTCCACCCTATTCCACAACTCCTCAGTCTCTTGGTCCATCCTCTCCTGTTCCTCAGGAGTCAGAATCCTAGTCACTGGCACCCGGACTGCTGCCCCATAATGGCACTCCGGATCTCCCTCTTCGTAGGACATCTCCAGGAACATGAGGTCCTCCGCCAGTTCCTCCTCAGGGGTTTGTTTCTTGTGTCCCCCACAAGGTTCATAAACAATTCAAACAGTTTCACCTGAGAGGAAGACCCCTCTCTTCTTCCATGTGATTATCACATCAATACATAGTGATAATCACTTCTGGATTGCTTTGTAAGGGGAAGCTTCTGCCTCCAAGCTGACACTCCGCTGTTTTGCATTTATATAATGTGAAAATTGGTTCCATGAACCTCCATGTATACCTAACAGATGGTGAGGTTGAACCTGTAATTAAATGGCTCCCAGTCTTCAAAAGAGACACCTCAAAATAGATACCTCAAAATAGACGCAAAGAAACAGCAGCAAACTGCCACCATAAAAGACACTGTTCTGAGAGGGGTGAAAAGACACAGCCATTCTTTTCCTGCTAAATATAAGAGCAATACAACCTTTTAAAGTGCCTCTTTACCCAGTTTGCAGGAGCTGACTGAACTGACTGTGTGACAAATGGAATTATTGTACATAGAAATGAGAGTTCATGTTGTTCAGTTAACTTGGTTGTTATGACTTGTTATAACTTGGAATGTTATGTACACTTTATTGGTTCCATCCTGTATCATAATTAACACCTCACCAAAACAATCAGTCTTACTGAGTCAAAAAATCCACTTTTAGTTACATGATGGTATACAGAATTCCCTCTTTTAAGAGATAGTTAAACTATGCACTCTGACCTTCTTTATAATCTTAAATAGATAGGCCACTGAAGGCTACCTTGATGCAATAGATTAAGAAGTGTACATGGATTGGTGTTACACAACAATTCTCATGGACTGGTAAATATTAAAATATGCTCTTTGCTATATCATACAGACACTTTAGCTGCTTGGAGAAACCAGATCAGTTACTCATACTTTACAACAGGGCATTTCTCCACACTAATTTCACTCCACACTAAAAACTCATGCTTTTCTCCACACTAATTTCAGGGCTCATGGACCTTTAAAGGAGGGAATTTCAGCAGGTGCAGCTTCTCATCTGACAGATCACAAGCTGAGATTCCCACTTCTACACACTTGTCCAGGAGTCCTGAAGTTAAAAGTTTGGAGACCCCTGCTTCACAATATAAAAAATTTAAAATGCAAATCTGTGAGGCAATGTCAAACAATGAACAGGGACCATGATGCATATAAAGCATGTTTTGACCCAGAAATGTATGAAGCAGACTCATTTAGGATGCACTCTTATACATATTTATATAATAAGTTCTATTAAATTCAGGGAGGATTACTTCTCTTAAGAGATGCCTAAGGCTGCACTGCCACTCTTATTTTCATTGTTCACTTTAAACAACTCAGTTCTGTATAAGAGACCACAAGACCTGTAAATCACAACCATACACACATTAGAAATGAAAAGCACAAATGAGAGAAAGTACATCTCATAGGCGAATTATGAATATGGCTTCCATTTACATATGGTAATTATATCTCTTAAACGGTGCATCTCAAAGCAAAAACTAGAGGTATTCAAACACAAATGCTAGAAATGATCACAGGGAAGGAAAAGCACCTAATATTTTCCTTTTATAGGATTGAACTGGGTTAAAATTAACATTGTTCAGTCTGTCCACTGGGGGTCTCTATGTGGTTACTGTATAAACAGAGCCTCTCAAACCACCTCTGCCTCCCCTATACAAATACAAGTCATTTTAAGGCTACAATTGCAAAAGCCAACTTTGCTGTACCAACAGATCTGGCCTGTACCCAGACAGTCCCTTCACTAGTTGCTGAATCCTACTGTTGTTTGAACATCTGGATACTACTCAAATGGAATTAGGAAAATAAACCTTCAGGACAAAGGTGACAATTTCAATTAAGCTTTTGTTTTGACAAGCCTGAAATTTTAGCTAACTGCTCTGTGCAACTTGAATGCAAGAACTGACGTGGTGTAGGATGACTTTGGTCTGAAGTTCACCTTGTTTAAAGACTCACCAGGTATGTAAGCTACTTGTCACTAAAGTTGCAGCTTACCATCTGAACTATGGGAATAATTCTGCTGAGTTGCCTTACAGAATTATTGTAAACAATATGAAGTCTTGTACACACTTGTGTACATATTGTCTAAAATCAAGTATACACTGTGATGTAGTAGAGGCTATCAGAAATTCCCCAATTTGAATCTCACCTCTGCCATGAATACATCAGGAAGCCTTAGTAAATTGCTTTCATAGCTCCCCAGTTACAATATGGGGATTCCTACAGAATTGTAATAATTACATCAAAAACACATGTACTTGGAAAGCTTTACACAAACTTTTAAGTACTGTATCAAAATTGCATTTGAGTGCTTACCATTTTTAAGTGCTCTAAAAGGCACACAAATTAATGTTGCAATCCTAAAGACACTTTCCTGGGAGTAAGACCCATGAAACATAATGGGGCTTACTTTTGAGTAGACATGGTTAGGATTGTGCTCTAAGTCAGGATTGGTTGTCTTGCATTTTATGCACACTTACAAATTAGATTCCATCTACCTACAACTTTGCTTTAGGGCGCAATCCAGAATAACTACGGGGAGTCCTTGCTCCGGTGTAAGAACAACTTACTCTGGATTGCAATATGAATTTCCCATAGGTTTTCACTAGGTGGTGCAGTAACTATGGGTGCACGTAATGTCTCTTATGTGCTCCCGTAGTTACTCTGGATTGTAGGGTTAGTTTTCCACTGTGGCAATAGGTTTTGGAGAGTCCAAGCAGAAACTGGTGGGAGCGGGCCTTCTTGTGGGGTGCACCTCATATGTGGAGTTCTCTACTGCTGAAGTCTCAGTCTCCTCAGTCCTCTTTCATACAGGGCTTTTTAAAAAGAACATTTCATTAAATCTTTCCTTAGTAAGGCACAATCCTCTGAACTTTTTCAACACAAGACCCATTGAAATGGCTCTTGGGTCGCCCCGATTCACTTCAGTGAAATTATACAGGAAACTTCTATAAACTAAATCGTTATTCTGTTCAGCAAAGCAACTTTGGTGATGGGCTAATTAACATTAAGATTGGTTTATCAATTAGAACAATTTGCTGTGTAGTACGTTCATATAACTTTACCTGCACCCAGGACTTACCGGTACACATTTCCTTCCTACTATCCTTCTGAAATGGTTTTCTCTATATGCTGTATTTGTTATTGTGCTGTACTTCTTCACAATGGGCCACCTACAAAAAGTGATTATATTCCAATTGCAGTTAATTGGAAAATATTCCAATTGCAGTTAATGGAAGAATTTGAAGCAGAATTTCATGTTGCTGAAGTTACAGAGATCTTGGTAATACTGTAGTTCTAAACACCAGCCAGACAAGGTTGTACAGTAGTTACCAAAGAAATAGCATAGTAAGGATACTTTAAAAAAATAAAGGCATATCTGCCCTTCGTTACAGACAAGCAGGTAAGGAATTCTATGCATATTTTATAAGGAGAAACCAAACTTTAGTATTTTGAAGTAGACAGACTCTTTATGAAAAGTAAAAGAAACCACTAAAAGAGCAACAGAATTATACCTAGCACAAGAAGAAGTATTAAACTTTTTCAGGCTCAGGATTCACTGCTCTATACACAATTTACAGTACTGTATTTATTTGCTCTTGGATTGTGCTACATGTTCTGAACCACTAATAATGGGTTGTAACAAAAAAAATATTAATACTATAGTCCTACATGTGCTTTTGCAGAAGTCAGCCCTATTGAACAGTTTATTATTTACTTCTGAGTAGGCTTACATAAGCTCTTTTCTGATCCAAAAAGAGCTCTTCAAACTGTGTAAAAGGATAACTATGGAAAATATAGTTTTAATGTTAAAAAGGGGTAAAGCTTCAACAAATGGGGTGAAATATGCCAATTTCACATGTACACGGAATGAATCTAAAATCAAAGCAGTTAGTGATGAACCAAGAGGGAGATCTTGAGATTGTAATGGTTTGCTCAATGAAAATATGAACTCAGACAGAATTCCATGGTGGGATTATTAGGAAAGGAACTGAACATAAAACTTCTGATGTTACATTATCCCGCCCTATACAAGTCTATTCATTATACATACAGAGTCCACCCCTCATTCAAGGTTTAATCCAGATATTCGGTAGAAAGTGCCCCTTCATGCTTCTTTCCAACAGATATGAGGGGAAACTGGCAAGCTCTGCCACTAGCTCTTAAAAGTTTTGTAACAATTATATAGAATTATTTATAGAAACTAACTTGAACAGCTGTTATATTCCACTCTTGTGGGACTCATTAAAATCTTGTTTGACACTCGTATAAAAGTGTATTGGGAAGAGAGGGGAAGAAAAGTGTGTGTACGTTAAGTAAATTACAGGATTTGGAAATGAAGATCAAAGGTGGGAAATGCTAGTGTTGGATAGCACCCCATCTCTGCCACAGGGCTGGCCCTTGGGAGATAAGGAGGCCTTTCCACAGGAGCTCAGCAGCACAGAAACAAGCTAGCTTACTGGATTAGAGCCAGTTGCCTAAGGCAGTGGTTCTCAAACTCTGTTTGTTGGGCAGGGGCTTGAAGAATGAGGTGATGCCCAGAATAATGCCCCTGCAAGAGAATGGGGAGGCTTTTTCTACACATCACAGGGGTGCTGCAAGGATCTGGGAACCCCCGATGGGTGCTTACAGAGTTCTTTGTGGCCTGGAAACAGTTAAGCTTCCAGCAATGACTAAACCTGAAGTCAATCACAGATGCCCTGGTAGTAAAGCTTCCTTCATTTTTACTCAAGAGGGTATGTCACTCATCTCTGTAACTCCTGTGGAAGGGGATTAAACAAGTGTGGTAGAGTAAGGGGGTCAAGGTGTGGTGGGATATACCAAGTATTACACCTTGCAGGTGTTGAGGACTTGGAGCCTGCATGCCACTTTCAGGGGACAAGACAGGCTGTGGCTTCCAGTAGTATACTATCATGATGGACCATCAGGCTGCCTAACAGAGCAGATCTCAGAGTCTGCGTGGAGTGCGGCTTTTAAGCTAGTAATTAATAAAGCAGAAGACATGGATAGCTTGAGAACATTTTGAGACCATTGGGAGCTTGAGACCATCTTGATGGGTGCCCTGCCTGTCCAATATAAAATGCAGCTCCAGGTCTAGCCAATTGGTTAGAACCCATTCATTCTTATGGGAAACAGTGATGCCTAATATCCTCAAGACTATAATTGTGCACCATCTCTTTAAAAAACCATCTCTGGACTTGAGCACTTCAAACAACTGTTGACCAGTTTCTTAGGTAAGGTGACTAAGTTATGGTATACCAGATCCAGAAGTTCATAGACAAGGAGGACTATTTGGACCCCTTCTAGTCTGACTTCTGGTCATGTTCTGGAACAAGACCACCAAGGTTCTAAATATGGAAACTTCACCAAGGATTAGATAAAAATAGTGCAGGCTGTTGTGGTACAAGTGGTTAAGGCACTGTGCCTGTTAACCAGCAGGCTAGAGTTTGAGATCTGGGTCGTACAAGATGGGTTGAACTCCCATCCTTAGCTTTCCTCACCTAGCAGTTTGAAAGTCATGCTGGCCCCATTATTACTGAAGTGTCTTTGGACAATGCTGGCTGTAAAGGCTTAGAAATGAGGATGAGCACTGCACCCTACAGTTGATCACAACTAGCAGTATAGCCTGGGAGGGACAGCTTTACCTTTAGTGCATCCCTCCATAACAGGTAAGTAACTCTTCTCACGTTTTGCCCTTTGAAGCAGGTAAGTAACAGGCCTTAGCTTAGAAGGAGAGGCCTAAGTTGCACAAGCATGAACTTACCTCCGCCTTTCCTTTGCCTGTCTTTTCCCAGTCTGCCCCTCTTCCTGCCTTTTATGCTCCTTTTATCCATTCCAGGGCCCCTCCCCCTTGGGAGCTTCCACCCCTCTGCTCTAGGAGGGGTGGAAAGGTTCCACCATCACACAGGCCCTTTGATGGGTCCAGGCCGGTGAAGGGTAAACCCTTCCCCCCGGTGCCATCCTGGGCCTTCTTTGAGCCATCCATTCTCAGATCTCTGCAGCCTCCCCATGTCTTCCTCCCTTCTTCCTGTTCCCTGAGGAACCTCTCTGTTCCCCTTGGGCCCTCTCTCCTGCTCTACAGCTCCTCAGTTCTTCTGTCCCTCGCATCTCTCTCCTATGGGGGGTCCTAGAGACTGGCACCTGGACTGCTGGGTCACAGTGGCAATCTGTGTCCCCCTCCTCGTATGACACCTTGAGGTTCATCAAGTTCTTAGCTAGCTCCTCCTCCGGGTCTGCCTTTTGGTTCCCTCAGTTCCATTCCTTCCCATCTACCTGGTCTCAGATTGTGGTGCTGTGTGACCCGTCTGTCACCCTTACAGATGGTATGTCACCAGAATCCATCATATTGCCCACATTTTTAAATATCTACATGAAACCACTGGGGGAGATCCAAGGTGTGAGATGCCACCAATATGCAGATGATACCCAACTCTATCTCTCCCTGCCATTCTGCTCTAAACTACAGAAGTCCTGGAATACTATTATGGTCTGGATGAAAGCCAATAGCCAAAAACTAAATCCCAAAAAGAGAGAGGTTCTCCAGATCCAGAAATCCTCAATCCACTGAAAGAACAATCTTAAGGCCAGTGGAATTCAACCATCTCTTTGTACCCATGGTGAGGCTGATGCATATCTGTGCACTGGCCTATCTTCACACCAGAGGGGCGCAAAAGTGCCTTATGACACTTTTGTGATATTCTCCAGGCCACCACAGGACTTCTGGCAGCCCAACCAGGGATTAGGATTGCGCTGTGAATCCTATTGAATGGAGTTGAACTCCCTTTACAAAACATGTGCTCCGCTTGGGATTACTCAGCTCAGGAATGTACTACTGTATATATGGGTAGAGCAGTTCTAAAACTGCAGTTAGTGCAGAGTGTGGTGTCCTGAGTGGTTTACAGGAGCTAGACATTATTTCTTGGCTGGACCACTGCTTCAGCAGCTAGACTGGCTGCCATTTGCTTCCAGTCCCAATTCAAGGTGATGCTCTTAGTCCAGCGTTTCTCAAAGTGGGGGTCAGGAGGACCCCTTTGGGGGTCGCCTAAAGACTCCTGGTGAGGGGGCCAGGTCAGGCTTGCCAGACCTCCAGCTGTAGCTGCGCGTGCACTGGGGCTGACTGACAGCCTCAGGGCCCAATCCTATGTATGCCTACTCTGAAATAAATCCCATTGTGTTCAATGTGTGCATAGAACACACATTTCATTTGTAACAATGAAAATACATCTTGCGTATCGGATATTTACATTACGATTCATAACAGTAGCAAAATTACAGTTATATAGTAGCAACGAAAATAATTTTATGGTTGGGGTCTCCACAACATGAGGAACTTATAAAGGGGTCATGGCGTTAGGAAGATTGAGAACCACTGCTCTAGTCTAACCTTTAAGAGCTGGATCTAGGCTTAACATGGAAGACTGACCAACACCCAGCCAATTTGGTGCTTGGTGCACTGGGGGAGATGTTTGGAGGAAGAGGTTGCACTGGGGAGGATGCTGCACATGGAGGGGTTGCGCATGGGAAGATGTGCATACAGGGGACTGTTGCGTGGGCGTCGGGGAGACTGTTGGGCGGGCATGGACGGGTGCCGGGGAGACTGTTGGGCGGGCGCGGGTGGGATGAACATGGGGGATTGATGTGTGTGGGGGATTGATGCACAGTGGGGGGATGGCATATGGGGGAATTTTACTCATGCAACGCGGGTACGCTTTTCGCTAGTATTCTATAAATCTCTTAGGCTGCAAACCTAAGTACGGTTTCCTAGGAATTAAGACCCATTGCATAAAATGGGGTTTATTTCTGAGTAGACATGGCTAGGATTACACCCTTAAAGTAATAAATTAGCTTGTAATTACTCACTGCTTTCCCAGCAATTTATTAAAAGAGTGGTTTCTCCTTCAGAATCAAAAATGGAACAGAAGAACAAGATACACCTATATTTTATTCTGCATCTGTGAAAGAAAAGAGAAATAGCCAGGATGACCAGATGCCGAAGCCAAAATTTCTTGCCAAGTCCCCCAGGCCAAAATTTCTACCTGGTTAAAAAAATTGCAGGAAACTCCCAAAAAATGTAGGACAAGTGTACAACATGTTAAAATAAAGCAAAAACACTTGTTTTCCTGCACTTATTTTCAACACTTTTAAAATTGAAAACCTTTTGTAGGAGCTGTTTTCACCAATCATGCACATGTGAAATGGCTCAAAGCAGACACCAGCCCCAAAATATCTGCTCCCATAGCTGTTCCATCACACCCTTTCTGGAGCAGACAGGAGACCTGGCTGGTTGGAGGTGCTCCAGAGAGGAGATGCAGAAAACCCAGGTGGGCCAGAGAAGCAGCCTAGGTGGTATGGCGTGGCTCTGTTGCACCATGGCAGAGTTGGGGCTGGCCAGGGCTGACCTGTGAGGGAGAGAATGCAGAGGGCTCAGCCCCCTCAGCAGAGCCCCCAAGAAGCAGCAGCAACTGCACACAAGTCCTCATTCCTCCGTGTCCTATCCCTCTTTCTCCCGCTATGGGAAGCCCCAGAGCCTGCAGCTGTGCGCCCCATAAATTTGGATGGCTGGGTGAAATCCAAGAGGAACAGGAGTGTTCTCCTTTCTGGTGACACCTTTTTCCTAGTTGGTCCGGAGAATCCAGTCCTCTGGGAACCCTGGAAATAGTAAAGACATGGGGTCTCATGTTAAAATGAACAAGTTTTGAATCAGTTGATGCAGTGAAGAACAGTGTGGCAGATGTGTTAAAGGAGCTGACAGAAATAAATCTGTTCCACACCTTTGACCCACAAGACAGCCATAAGTATGTTGGTGCAAATACTAAGGGGATAAACATTTGAATTTTAATACCTATAAAGGTCAGTTGATGTATTAGTCTTATTCGTTATTTTTATTTATTTTTAATTTAAAGCTAGTTACATTATCAGCAGCATGTCATTTTTATGAAATTTTGAAAATTTACATAGCTAAAAAATTTCACATAAATTTCACGTAAGGAACATTGGCTGCTATTTTTGCAATTCACCATATATCCCCAAACTTTATAAAAATTCAATGAAGTCAGTGATATAAAAATTCAGTGAAGCTTAGTTATGATTAAGATGCGCCCAAGTAAGTGGCCCAGGAATGTCAGCTCAGCCAAAGCCAACATTTCAGGAAGGTCTGTGGTCTGAATAATTGTTTTGGGTTTCCTCTCTAGGTATAGTGACTAAGTGGTTTTGGTACTTGCACAGATCCCTCACAATTGTGGTTTAAGAAACTCATTGTGGTTCACAAGGGCCCCCTAAACTGTTAATTGGTACCTGATGCTTTTGGGTTGAATAATGCTAGAATAAAGATAGCTAGCTAGATATATTCCATACAACCAAGGGAACAGAATTGCTCTTTGGCTGGCACAAGTCCCTTGCAAACACTGCCATAAAGCACAGTTTCACTGCCCAGAGGGGATGCCAGTGCAAGGAGGTCAAAGGGAGGTGTTTCACTGCAGAGAAGGGCAGAAGCGGAGTGAAAGGTGGAGACAGGACCTTGGACTTGTGCCAGAACCAAGTCTCAATCCTGGCAGCCTGCAGCAGTCCCAGACTGTTCAGATCTGTTACACCTGCGAACTGGGCAAGAGGCACTCTTTCATGTGGGTGTTCCTTTAATTTAGCAAAGAAAGAGCAAATGTCCCTCTTCACCCCAGCAATGCCTTTTATAGTGGCTTCTGCTGGTGTTCCTTAGCATCTTTTTAGATTGTGTGTCTTTTTGGGACAGGGAGCCATATTTGTATTTTATTAAATTTATTTTATTATTTATTACAATATTTCTATCCCGCCTTTCTTACTGACCTGAGTGGCTCACAACGTAAAATATATAAAATCAACATGAAAACCACCATGACAATCAACTTCATATAAAATTCAGCAACACCATAAAAGATTATAATATTAAAAAAAATCACATTAGAAACAATTAAAGCAGTGACATTTAGACATAATCCTGAGCCTCTAAAAATCAGGGTGATAAAGGCCAGGAGGTCAGAAGGTTTGTATGCACAGATGTGTCTTCAGGCCTCACCTGAAAATTTCTAGGGAGGGAGCATTTTTAAGGTGAAGAAGGAAGGAGTTCCATAGTGTTGGTACCACGACTGAGAAGGCCCTGTTTCTGCCACCACATGCACCTCCCTAGGTAGCAGCACTCATAAACGAGCCTTCTCTGCTGACCCAAGGCATAAGCCAGATTATATGGAGCTTTTGTAGATAGCCTGGCCCCAAACCAAATAGAGCTTTATAGGTCAAGACTAGCACCTGGAAATTAATGGGCAGCTAGTGCAGCCGCTGGAAAAGTGGCCTGACAGAGGCAAGCCACTTTCCTCCAGTAACCACATTGGCCATCGCACTTTGTACTAACTGCAATTTCTGAACCATTTAAGAGCAGCCCCACAAAGAGTGTGTTACAAGAATCTCATCTTTATGTCACTTTGGCAAGACCACCATAGCCAAGGTCCTCACAATCCAAGTACAGCCACAACTGTCACACAAACCAAAGTTGGGCAGAGACTCTTCTGGCAATCCCTGCTACATGGGAATCCAATAGCAGCTGCAAATGCAGACAGATCCCCAAGCTATGAACTTCAGGAGGAGCATAACCCCTTTCAGAATAGGGCGCTACTCTAGCATAGGAATCTCCAAACCTTTTGGCAGGAGGGCCACAGCCTTTCTGACAGCGTCAGGCCAGAATAAAAAAGAATTTATTTACATTTCAAATTTGAATAGACTTATGAATACCATAAACAAATATTAGTGATGGAACTTGTGAGTTAATCAAATCAGTTCATAAACACTTTCCAATACGCACACAGAGGGTGATCTTCAAACTAGTTCATAAGCACTTTGTTAAGCACACAGAGAGAAGATATGTGCATCCTTCCCAACCCTCAAAATATCCTCTGGAGGTACATCAGACACTGTCACGATGGCATACAAGCCATAACAAACCCAGTCAATTTTGTCTATGAAATATTTTGTGAACACATCACAGTAGGTATTGTGTTCCTTCTGATGTTTCAGGGGCCCAGCTGTAGGAGCTACCCGAACCAATGCCCTGGCCATTTTCTCATTCCAGAAGTCAATGAGGTCTTCAGGTGAAAGACTAGTCCTGGCAGCTGGAAAATGCCTCAGAGCCTTCAGGTTCCATCCAGGGTAGACAATACAATAATTTCCTCCACCTATGCAGAGGTAGGAAGCTGCAACAAGCCTAAACCTTACTAGGAAGTGATCTGTCCATGAAATCAGAGTGATCTTAAATCCCCTCCACATCATACTTTCCTGCTCAGTTATAAACACTAGGCCCAACAAGTGTCCAGCCTTGGATGAAGAGGCCAAGGTCTTTGGAGATGGGCCCATGATTGCCATGAAATCATGAGCTGCACCTACCCCAAGAGCCTCAGCCTGAATATTGAAGTCCCCCAGAAAAGTAAGTATGGGGACTCCACTATAACCTCTGAAATCAGTCACATCAAGGTGGGGAGATTGTTGGGCAACAAGGTGGGAAGTGCACCAACAGATTCCCAGTCCTGTATGGCTCTCTTAACACAACATGCAGGTAGTCAAACCCAGTGAACTGCTGAACAGGGGACCTGGTGAGAAAGACAGACAACCACTGCAACTCTCCCTCCCTCACCCTGCAATCATGGCTGTTGCAAAGTCTGGAAACCTAGAAGACAAAGCTGGGAAAGACAAATGAAGGTAGCAGGCGTGTCTGTTGTTAGAGCCCATTATAAGTTATCTGTAGTCATGGCATGATCACGATGGCTCGTGCCTGCAAGCTTGTGCCTCTGGCAAGCAAAAGGCTTTTGTACCTGCAGAGAAGGAAGCAGAAAAGCTAAGGCAACCCTAATCCCCAATTTTTTACATCAATCCCCAAGATTTCACTCTGTAAACCAGTTTGTGAACTTTTTGTTGAAAAGCAGTATATAAATACGAATGATTGATCTATGCCACCATTTGAAGTGGTACAGACTGGAGATGATATTGCTGCATAACCTGTTGCTGCATAAAATGTATGTGAATGCCCAGTCTGCCACCTAAGATGGAGGAACTGGAATATTTGATGGCTAGGAAAAACATTACTATGGTTGGTATATTGGAAACCTGGCAGAATAAGAAAACATAGTGAGATTAAGACTGCAGTCTTAGAGTACACACTTACAGCACAACCCAGAGTAAGGGCAGTGAGGAGAGCCCTAGCTGGGCTGTCCCAACTATTCTGTATCCACACCAGAAAGTTATGCTGCACCCAGAGAGTCAGGAAGCCTGGGCTGCCCCAACTGCTCCAGAGCATAAGTCAGTGACAGCTGGGGAGGGCTTGCTTCCGAGGAGACCCCCCTCAGATCACACTGAGCAAGGAACAGCTGTGGTGCCTGCATTATAAGGAAGCCCAGCAGTTCCTGACAACCAGTTACAGCTGCAGTTCCTCTAGTGGAGGAGGATGCTTGGAGTGGCCTGTTGTATCCTGAAGTTAGTAAGCTGCTGTAGTTCCATATCCTGAGGTTGAGAGGCAGGTGTTGCAGCTAGGCTGGCCAAGAACTCAGTTTTGGTCAACAATGCCACTCTTACTCAGCCCTTATTATGGAGCCCTACTCATTACTATTCCTGCTTCTGAGGTGGACTAACTCTGAGGAGCTAGAAGAGGGAATTTCTGCCTTGGAAACAGGCTCTGGACACAAGAGTAACTGCTTTGCCCTAGGTAATGCTAAACATGCCGTCAACATGCCTCTCCTGAGCTGCGTAGGCTGCCCCAGTTATGGCAGAACAGGTCTGTCTCTCTTGGGGTACCCTATGTTGCCTTGCTCTGCCCCAAGCCACTTCCAGAGTAACTAGGGTGGAGCATCTTGCAGTTGCTCCACTCTAGTGATAGGGCAACCCAAGTGCTACTCTGGGCTGTAAGAGGCGCATACTGGAGTTGGAGTAGAGGATCCCAACACCGTATGAGACAAATGCTAAAGGAAGAAGATATTGGAGGAAGAATGGCCCTTTATGTCAAAGCATAATAGAGTAGAAATTGAAAGGGTGTCCAACTCTGCCAGTTGTGGGTTAAGTTATCAGGTCCAAGGAAAAAAATGTAATAATGAGACCAGGTTATCCTCCAGATCAGAAGTCTGAAGAGAACTTTCAAGATGAGAAACAAATACAGGAAGCCTAATAAAGGGATGTTGGAAAGACAAGATGAGGTCAATGACTTCCTATTGATGGAGCGAGGAGAAAGACTGTAAATGAACAAGTACCTGAAGTATTTCATATGCTGCCTGGTGCCAGGATCATTTACTCAAATGAAAAGACATACTTTGAAAAGCTTACCCATTAATTAATTGAAAAGCTTACCTGAATTCCAATAGATTTAATTAAATCTACAATATATGAACAGATTTTAAGAAAACACAAACCACCTTTTAACTTGATGCATGAAAGTTAAAGTATTACCTCCAAGGTGAGAGAATAATACTGCTTCAAAGAGAAAGATTGCATGTGTTTGTGTCACTTTTGCACAGAAGCTAGTAAGCATCATAGCATTATTGAGAACGAAAGCGGATTTGAGTTCAACATGGCTTCCTCTTAATCAGGTGTGGTTAGGTTTGCTGTCAAGAGAATACTATACACAATATATACAAATGACTGTAGTTCACCTCACTATTATACTTTCAAATCTCAAGTTTTTATGTATCAAGAATATTTAGGTAGTATACCAATTTACAAGTTCACAAAATAGTTTTACACAGAGTATTATTAATTGCTTCCTATTTTAAAAACTGCAAAAGAATACCAGCAAAAACCAGTAGAAAAAAACTGTGCCGCAGCTGGGGTTTGCAAACCCTGGCCCAGTGGCCAAATGCAGCCCGTGGTAAGACTCATCCACCCGGCCCACAGACAAGCCTTGTAATCTATGTGAGTATATACTGGTATATAACTGAAAAGTCACTGACTGACTCATCAACGCCCAGCCAAAACTGCCGGGCCTAGAAGTGTGAAATTTGAGGAGGGCGTTCCTTCCCTGATGGAGGTACCCACTAAACCGGTTTTCAGAAATTCCAACTTGAAGGGGGTGAACAGGGGTGCAACATTTCCTCCCTATTGAAGAATACCTGACTGAGAGACGCTCTGCCCCAACCACTGGACTTAGAAGCATGAAACTCAGGGTGTTCCTTCTGTGATAGCCACCAAGAACCAATGCTGAGAAACCCCTCTTAAGGGGGCAAAAAGGGATGCAACATGTTTCTCCTATACTTAACATTGAATACTGACTGATCAACATCCAGCTGATGCACTTGGATGGTGCGCAGTGGGTACTCCCGCAACACAGGTACGTTTTTGCTAGCGTATCTAATATACACTTTATTTAATTATGTAAACTTATTCAAATTTGAAATTTAGATAATCTTCCAGCTTCCAACACAGTGCCGGAGAGATAATGTGGCCCTCCTGGCAAAGTGTTTGGACACCAACACCCCTGTGCTGGAGTGACAAGAGACCATGCCTCTTCTGCCCTCTGCTAAATAGGAGTATCACCTGAAAGTAATGCCTTGCTGTGATCACCTCCCCCAGAAGTTTTCTGGTGCTATAGAGCTTTTATTTATCATACTGCCAATTCTATTTTATTACTAGCTCTTAATTCTTTATGGTGATGCCTTCCATGTTATTCTATGGTATTTTGACTTAAGTCACCCTGACCATTCTAAACACTACAGACGGCTTACACCAAAAGTAACATCGTTTCCCCAGAAAGACAACTTTGTTCAACTGCTGATTTCTCACAACACAACCTTGTAACGCTTCAACAGCTTACTATGGTACAATACAAGCTTTCAAATCATGAAAGTGTTACCAGCCTAAAAAATATTTGTCTTTAAACAGGTACTTTTGTATTATTGTCACAAAACAGGTTTAGAAAAAAACAAGCACAACTGACTACCACAAGCAACAGAAACCAGAAAACAGTAAAAAATGGTGCGTTTTCCACAACAAGAGATAACTACATGGTACACATGTACAGCACAGTATGTGTCATTATGTGATGACTCTACCAGGCATCACATTAAGTGATGGGATTCAAAGAAATTAACAACTGGTTCTATGGCCATCTGGCAGCCACTTTTAAATGGCTATTTTTAAACTTTATATGTCCTACCTCTCGTTAACTACCAGTTCTGCAGAGTAGGTGCAAACCTGCTGGAGCCCACCACTGATCACATTGGAGTGAAGCCTATTCAGTTTCTCAACATACCCATTCTTTGGGTCCGCACATGTTGGGAGTTTCTGATGTTTGCAGACTGTTGCCCCCTTAAGCCAGATACCTCAGTTTGAGCAGAAAGCTTTATGTTGAACCCCATGCAGAAAAAAGACAAATCAACAGCAGTTAGAGCAACATATTCCAATACCCTTCTCAGCTTGAACTCTAATCCCATTGTTTACAGGTGAATCCTTTGCTTGTCTGCTCACAAATAAGCCCCATTGTAGCCAACTGGGCATACTTCCAGGGAAGTATGGATAGGATTGCAGCCTCAGTTTTTTTATTAAAGCCTGCAAATCATACTTATGTGGGAGTAAGCCTCACTGACTATAATGGGCCTTACTTTTCAGTAAACATTCACAGAATTTGGCTTAGGGCACAATCCAGAGTAACTACGGCGAGTCCTTGCTCCGGTGTAAGAACAGTTTACTCTGGATTGCAACATGAATTTCCCACAGGTTTTCACTAGGTGGTGCCATAACTATGGGTGCACGTAATGTCTCTTGCGTGCTCCCGTAGTTACTCTGGATTGTAGGGTTAGGCTGCAGTCCTATCCACAAATACCTAAGAGTAAAACCCATGGACCCCAAATAACCTGTGAGGATTACTTCTGAGGGAACATGCATTGGATGGGGCTCTGAGGCTGAAGCTTTATCCAAACTTACTTGGTAGTAAGCTTCATTGACTGTATTAAGTCTTACTTCTGAGTAGACATGCATAGGATTCAGTGCTTAGGCTGCAGTGCTAGGCACACTTACCTCTAAGTAATCCCATTGATAATAATGTGGCTGACTTCTGAATAGACAAGCATAGGATTCGGCTCTCAGGCTGTAGACCTATCCACACTTACCTGGATGCAAGCCCTCTTGACTATAATGGGGCTTACTTCTAAGTAGACACATAGAGCTGGCTCTGAAAAAAGAAAGGTTGAAGCAAGCCTGAAAGGAACCATCCCCTCAGGTGGAGAGGCACTTCCTAGCCTCTCCCACAGCCCAACGGAATGCAGGTCTACTCAGGAGTAAACACCATTGCGTTCAAGGGAGCTTACTCCTAGGAAAGGGTACACAGGATTGGGTCCTCCCCAAAGCCCCCTGCTTCACCTGAGTAAACCCTCTCAGTTTGAAGGTTATCCCCCCCATCCTTCGGTGCCTCTCCTTCACCCCTCACCCAAGGAACCCAAAGCTTCCCCCGCCTGCGCCTCACCCCTTTTATACCCTCCCGTCTCGTGCCCACCCTCGCCCCGCCCCTCTCTTCGTCCCCGCCCTCTTTGTCCCCGCCCCTCTAACCTCTTCCAACCGCCCTCCTCTCCTCACCACCTCCTCAGTACTTTGCCTGCCAGCCCTTTCGGAGGCTTTTATGTAAGCCTCTCGGTGATTGGCTGATACGCCGACATTTTTTTTCTGTGTGGGAGACGCGGATTGGCTGCGGCCTTGCCTGTTGTGTGGAGGAGGAGGGGGTGTTTTTGTCTCCTCCCCCTCTGACGGTGTGAGTGGCTCCTCCCACCACGGAGCGGCGACGGGGCTGAGGGGGGGTGAGTGGAGGAGAGAGGAGGGAGGGGGCAGCGACGGTGGGGGGAGGAGGGGGCAGGCAGGCGCGTGCGCTCTGCGAGGGGGAGGCGGAGGGGGCCACCAGCGGCACGAGCATCCCCCTCACCAACCGCCGCCGGCTGAGGAGCCACCCGGGCGGTGACTGAGGCGAGGCGCGGCGGAGGCTCTTCCCGAGCTCGTCCCCTCACAGCCTCCGGGGCTCGCCCCACCCCAGTACCGGTGCCGGAGGAGCGACCCCCTCTCCTCCCCCCGCCCGAGCCGGCAAATGAACTCGGTCCGAGCCGCCAACAGGAGACCCAGGCGAGTGTCCAGGCCGCGCCCGGTGCAGCAGCACCAACAGCAGCCACCGCCGCCGCCTCCTCCTCCGCCGCCTCCTCCGGCTCAGCCGCCGCAGCAGCAGCAGCCACTCCAACTGCCGCCGCCGCCACCACCCCCGCCGGAGAGGAACAACAACGCCGCTGCCGCCGCCGCAGCAGCAGCAGCCGCCGCCGCCGGGGAACGGGGTAAGAACCGGGTGGGGTCCTCGGCCGGAGGCCGCCTTCCTCGCCCTCCGCCTCCACACACACACACACAGGCCCCGCTTTGTTCGCCGGGCCTTCCTCGCTCTGGGTGTGCGGGTGGGCTGGGGGGCTGCTCAGGGGGAGATGCGGCACAGCGCCCCCTCTCGGCTCCCCACGGAGAACGGGGACGCAGGCAGGCCTAGCTCTGCCCCCTCTTCTTCTCCAGGTGGGGCCCAGTAGTGCCTCCCTGTGACACCTCTGGGGCTGCAGCCTCTCCACCCTTCCTCGTGAGTAAGCTCCATTGGCTCCAGTGGGACTTACGCCCGAGTAGACAGGCCTACGTGCGATGGGGCTCTTAGGTGCTCTTTCTCTGATGGGGCCACAATCCACACTTCCCAGAGAGCGAGCCCTGCTCACTGTAACGAGGTTTACTCCTGAATAGACGAGCATAGGCAAAGGGTGCCTGTGTGTTTGTGATGGGGCTGCAGCCTCACTTTCCAGAGTAAGCCCATTGAGCACAATGAGACTCACTTCTGAGTGCTCTTGTTCTTTCTCCTTGACTCCACACCCAGCCTGTGCAGGTCTACTCGGAAGTAAATCTCATTGGGTTGAGTGGCGCCTACTCCCAGGAAAGCGTGTGGAGGATTGCGCCTCTCCTCCTCCCTCCCTCCCCTCCCTCCCTCTTTCTTTTTCTGTAATGGTGTCTTGTCTCATGGAGACAAGAACTGCTCTCTCTCTCTCTCTGTCTCCCCCTCCCCTTCCTCTTCCTCTCCTCTCCTCCCTCGCCCTGCCCCAGTGTTTTTGCTGCGCAGTTCGCGTTCAATGTGGCTTTGGTTACCCGGGCCCCGCAGGGAGGAGAGAGCTGGGCTCGGGAGGGCTCTCCTCTCCTCGGGGTGGCATGGAAGGGAGAAGGGAATGCAGCCCTCTCTGCCCGCAGGAGGCGTCTCTCTCTGGGTACACGATCGGCCATTTATTCCGCTGCTTCCTTCCCTCTCGCCCCCCTCGCCCTTCTTCGCCCACCGCCCCAAAGCAGACCCCTGGTGCGTCCGGGAACAGCCCAGCCTTCTCCTTTCCTGGGCGGCGTGTGGGTTCAGTCCCTGCCCGTGTCCGGGGCCTACAGTGCAAAACGTCGGGGAAGCACCATTGTCTGCAAGGGCTGGGAAGGAACTCGTGCGTAGGGACTCCCCTTTCCTTCCTTCCTCCCTCCCTCCGTCCTTCCTTCCCTCTTCGGAAAGGAAAGGAAGGCCGCCCATGATCAATAAAGCTGGGTCTGGGGGCTCCTCCTGCCGTGGGTCGGGAGAGAAGAAGAGCGATCCGATCCCTCCCTCACTCCCAGCCTGCGTAACTGTTGCCATATTAATTGGCTGGGCTTCTCTCTCTCTCTGTGTGTGTGTGTGTTGCTGTGCTGTCGTCGCAGGGTTATTTTCCGAAGGAGAAGACGGGGTGGGATCGAAGGAGACATTTTGCATGTATTATCTGGTGGGTTGGATTTTAATTTTTTATGCACCGGGTGTCGCACCCACCGCCAGATAAAAGGAGGATGACCTGTGGTCGCCGCTTGAAAGACAGGCAGGCGTTTAACAAAAACACACCTCTTTCTCCCTTGTCAGCCCCACGTCTTTTGTTCCAGTCTGTGGGGTTAGAGACAAGACCTTGTCGCCTAGGAGGACCTGAGCGTTCATATCACTGGCATGTCAATACATTAAACAAAGAAACGGATCCTGCTGAAGCTCTTTTAATTTTTTCCTTTCCTCTGTGTCTCTTCCTCTGCACACCCAACTGGTCAGAGATAAATGTTCCCCAAACCAGGTGGCAGTGTATTTTCAGAAGACATGGTGCCCTATTCTCAATTATGGCCTTTGCGGAAACTATTAAAAATCTTTGTCAGTTACATAACTATTGATCTACTAACGTGCCTTATATACAGAAGGAAAATAGCATCCACCTCATTTTCTTTAACCCATGATACAGTCTTTGCTTGCCTCTTTCCTGAATATAGAATGGGTTTTTAGGTATGAACTTCTGTGCTGCTGACAGGTTCTAGATAAATTGACAAATGATGAAGGATGGTGAAAATGAGGTTGAGGCTGCAGCATGTTACACTTCCACATTACTACATTCAGAATTGTAACAAATGTTCGGAATGTTAGATTTCAAAGGTTGTTGATATTATTCAAATAGGATTAATTTTTCTGAAAACTTCTACTTTAAAGTTAAACGTTAAAAAATTAGTAGCATCCACATGTATGTGTAACGTGTGTGTGTGTATGTATATGTGTGTGTGTATAATTGTTCGTATTGTAACCCAAAGCAGAAAACACCATTTATCTCAGCTCATCAGCAGAAGTTCTGCAATCACATTTTAAAAATGCTGTATTCTTGACATTTCAAATGTTAAAATTGCTGTAATGGTTGTTCATAGATTTTGTGGGGCTGGAGAAATTCTTGCTTCTGACATCCTCTTGCTCACAAGTGCTCCAAATGCTGCATATTTATGCATTTTGTTAAGGTTAGTGGTAACTAAGATACAATATCTTCTCTAAACATGTCTTCTCTAAAAGTGATAAACATATAAGCTGTTGGATCATTTTCTTTCTTTGCCAATTTATCCATCTATTCCCTTATTTCTGCTCCTTTTAGATGTTCTAAAGCAATTGTTCTTAAACTTTGAGGGAGTTCTTGTCCCTCATAAAGTCTTTGCAGGGCTAGTGCAGTGACATTTTGCCCCCTGTGAGGGTCTGGGGAGTCTTGTGGAACTTTGCAGAGTTGAACTTCTGGTTTCATTGCAGTTGGAACGTTCACTAGTTTTTAGCCTTTGGGAGCCCTGTAAGTGCTCCCCAGAGCTCACAAGACCCCCCAGAATCTGGCATGACCTCCGTTAAGTGGTAAATAGCCCGTCATTTCCCTGCAGGTGTGTGATCCCAGTGATCCTGTTGCTCCTTTTCTCTTTCACCTGCCCGTAAGGGATTGGGGACCTTTATGTGAATTGGGGGGTCATGACTTCCAGTTTGAATATCAATGTCCTTAAGGCCTTAAGTCTTTTATGTCACAGTTCTAAGCACTGATTACTTAGAATCATATGCTATTGAGAACAGTGGACTAATTCCAAATAAATATTTTTAGGCACAAGATGCCAAAGTCATTGCCCTTTTTAAATGTTTGCCAGCACAAAAATCAAGTCAGTCATATAAGTAAGGCTGTAACAAATTCACTTTTCTCCCAGCAGTCTGCTGTAACAAAGTTTCAAAACATAATAAAATGAATCAAGAAAATAATGTATGTAGTGATGCTAAGAATTACTGTGTTCCTATGTTCTCAGAAATGAATCCCATTGTGTTCAGTGGGGTTACTTAGAAATATATGTACAGTTTTAACTTGAGTGTAAGGGATATGTTCTCTGAAAGTTGAGAACTGTGTGGGGAAAAAATGCTATATCATTTAACTACAACTAACCAAACTATGTTTTCAAATGCGTGAATTCGAGGCATGGGCAATCTGGCTGCCAATTTGGACATGTTTTCAGTTTTTGCAAACTTTTTTGTTCACTTGATTTGTAATGCAAGGAACAGTGTGAATTTCTTTATCGCAAATAGTGGGCTCCAAAACCTCGCCAGTGTGCTAGATCAGGCACTTGCAAATAGTCTCCCCATGGCAGCTTAGAGCTTTCTGTATTTCAGTGCAGCATCTTATCTTTCAGGGAGATATCTATAGCAGCTCATACAGGGCTGCCACTCACTCTTGGTAGCTCTGCACCCCACACTTGGATTTTGGGGTGGAAGTGCTGCTCAGTGCAACTTGCTTCAGAGATCAACTTGAAAGATAAGACAGTGAAGAACATAAATCTCCATGCTGCTGGGGGAAAGGCTTTTTTCAAATTTGGTGGTTCTGCGGTTTGGAGACCACTGACCAAGAAAACTGTTGGCATCCCTGTGATGAAGTGCATGTTCAGGAACCAAAGTCCCTGTAGAAGCACTGGTCATTTGGACTCTAGATGAACAGATTTGTGTGATGGTTTTGTGTCATTCTGCAAGTACTAAAATGGGCCCAGGTTGCTGGAGTGAATTGGCCTTTAACACTACACTAAACAGGAAATGAATTATATATTACTGAAATCTTTTATCTTTGGTACTCACTTCCACTTAATGATATTTCTAAAAAGGTTTAAGTATTTTGCTTGCATGTTGGGGGGGGGGGGGCATAATTTCTCATAATTTCTCTTAAATTATGCTTTCTTATCCCAGCACAGAAATCTTAAACTGATTGCTAAATAAAGTTGGTAGAATTTCAGAAATAAATGAAACTGAAGCTAAACAACCATGTCTTCAGTAGTAGTAATATTGAATAACTCTATTAGGAACTTATATTTTAAGTACATTTTAAGTATATTTTAAGTATATGGTCCAGCTTTTGTCATGCTTAATGAAGTAATGGCAAATTACTTGAGACAAAATCTCATTGAAACCAATGCCATGTGGATAAATTGAACTCAAATTTAGATGTGCATTCTAGTGTGTATTTGGATTTGAATCCAATTTAAACCCTCACAGTCCCTTATGTGGAAAGCAGTGCGCATGCAGAAACCTGCTTTTGCAAATGGTTTTTCAGCAAGATTGGGGTGATTGTGTTCTAAGAGATAGTGAGAATAAAATTTGGTCTGTTTTTAAAAAATCAGGCCTTTAAAATTGATTTTCTAAAAATTCTGTTAATTTCTTAAAATTGATTTTTATGTACCAACCATACCATCAAACATACTAACCATATGTTACTAGTATGTAATGTAATATTTCAGATATGTAGATTCCTGCAGTCTAGTTTTTAAAGATTAGACAAAAGGTATACCAGGAAACCCGGTGGATCCTTTGTATACTTTGTTCACTTATGCTTGTGGCCTACTATAACTTGGTTTTGGGTTAATGGGTAGGTATCTAGAGAACATAGATGGTGATTTGGCCAAACTTGCTTAATGTAAGAGCCACATACAACAAACCTTAGATATTTTGAGAACTGCAATAGAGATGTTTGAGAAGCAATTAAATTCTTAAAATTTAGATACTCCCCATGAATATCTCAACCAGGGAACAGTATTTCTAGAATCCAAGCATTATGTCAAAGAGCTTGATGTGGTTTATGAGCCATGGTTTGGCCATCCCTATACATAGTGAACCTTCTTGAAGATCTAAATTCTGGTCTTGACATTTCATGTTAGCCACACTTGTACTAATGCAGATCTACAGGATAATTCTTCATGATGTTTTTAGGAGTACGCTCCAGTTCATACAGTTCATACAGCTTTTGATTAATAAGATTGCACTGTTAATTTATGAAAAATATTCAGTACTAGTGGAATTTACCCATCATTGCAGGAATAAAATTTCATGAATATCTGTGAGCCCTGGGCACTGCCGGGCACTGGTAGGCATGGGGTACCAGAGGGTATCAGGGCAGTGGTGGGCATCCCTAGTGGGCACCAATAGGAACCCCTACTGGACACTGGGTATCCCTACCAGCTACCAGCAGGCATCCCTACAGGGCACCTCTGGGCAGATAGCACCAGCAAGCACCAGGTAACACAAGGCACCAAATAGATTATTTTTGGGTCCTTGCATATAGAAAGAATATGCCCCCCAAATTTCATGCTTCTAAGTGCAGGGGTTGAGTTGAGAGTTGTTGATCACTCAGTCTTCAGTGTTATATATAGGTACAAATTGCACTCCTTTTCCCTCCCTTCAGGGGTAAATTTCTAAACATTGGTTGTTAATGATGATTCTAGGTCAGGGGTGTCCAAACATTTTGGAAGGAGGGCCATATCTCTCTGACACAGTATTGGGGGCTGGAAAAATGATTGATATTTCAAATTTGAATAAATTTACATAAATTTACATATATAGGAGTAAAGACATAGCTAGAGTCTTGCCTGGAGGCCAGATGATAAATATTGCTGTGGACCACATTAAGGCTTGTGGTGGGCCACATCTGGCCCCGAAGCCAAGGTTCAGATACCCCTGCTCTAGGTCCATGGGTTTGGGCTGGGTGTTGATTAGTCACTGAATCTTGAATATGCAGTGGTGTCCAAACTTTTAGCCAGGCGAGCCACATCAACTCTCTGATACTGTGTTGGGGGCTTCAAAAATGATTTACATTTCAAATTTGAATAAATTTAGGCATTGGGCACCACTGGGTGGCAGTGGGCATCCATACTGGGCACCAAGCATTGTGCATCAGACTCTTAGCACTATGGGCACTGCACAGCCCTACTGGCCATCCCTCCTGAGTACAACCAGGCGCTGGGCACCATCGGGAACCACATATCCCTCTTAGGCACCACTGGGCACCACCTGGTAGCAGTGGATAGCTGAAAGCATCAGGCACTATTGGACATCCACCCCAGGTAGCAGGCACCACTGGGCACCAAACCAGTTATTAGTGGGTACTTACATCACATAAGGAATATGCTCCCCTAATTTCGTGCTTCTTGGTGCAGGTGTTGGGTGTTGATCAGTAAGTGTTCAATGTTAAGTATAAGGATGGAAACACATGCACCCTTTTCACCACCTCAGTGGTTATTCTAAAAATCTGTACTTAGTGAGTCCTCCCAGATGGAATATCCTCAAATTTCATGCTTCTAGGTCCTAGGTCAAACCTCATGTGCTGTGGTTGCTGTTTTGAAATGGGCCTGCAAATCAAGTGTAAGTGTAAATTACAGGGAATCATTGGGACAATGCATACCTTTCAGGTTTTGGAGATAAAAGGAATTACTACTTCATATAAATACAGCAATGGTTCACAAGCATTTTAGCCTGGGACACCCTTCTGAGAATGACAGTCTGTCAGGGACCCTCCCAAGTGATGTCATGGCTAGAAGTGACAGCAAACAGGAAGTTATATCATTGTGATGCCAACGATCCTTCATATCTACTTGGAAGTACAGTGATGCCTCACGTAACAAATTTAATTCGTTCTGGAGGAATGTTTGTTATGTGAAACATTCTTTACGTGAAGTGGATTTTCCCATAGGAAATAATGGGAACTCAGACAATTGGTTCTACAACCCCAAAAATATTCATATAAAAATATTAACTGGATGTAAAAATGATGACAGAACACTGGGATTGAATTCAGAACATGCATTCAATGTGCATGATCTTATGAAGTCTACTTAGGCTGCAGTCCTAAAGACACTTTCCTGGGAGTAAGACCCATTTAACACAATGGGGCTTACTTCTGGGTAGATATGGTTAGGAGGCTGCAATCCAAGACACCTTCAAAGTGTCTCCCCACTTTCTCCTTCTCTCCATCCTGAGCCTCTCTCTCCCCAGCTCCCTTCTGGCTAGCCCTGAGCTACTTCTCTCTTCTCCACTGCTCTTCTCTCCCTCTGTCCAGCGGACACCCAGCCACAGGAGGAACAGCGCGGAAGTGTTGCTTTCGCTATGGGTAGGCGTGCTAGGCAGCCCTGGCGCTTTTTAAACAGGCTGCCGGCCAGCGCATCTGCCCTAACTGCCAATGAATGTGTTCTTTACATGAAGCACAGTTTGTTACGTGAAGCAGAATCCTAGAGAAATTTTTGTTTGTTACATGAAACATACTTTATGTGAAGCGTTCTTTATGTTAAGTCCCATTGTCTTCAATGAGACTAACTCCCAAGAAATTATGGATTGCAGCTTGAGTATCCCATTCCAAGATGGAGGCATTCAGTTCCAGATTCCAAGATGGCAGCACCCAACTTTTCGTGACTTCCAACCCCCTTGTTTGAGAACCACTGATATATAGCAATGCTTCTCAAACTTCTCAGAAACTTTCTTGCATGGCAGGTGGGAAGACAATGACAATATCTTCCCCAGTATCATGCTACTGTGAGGGATAGAATGGAGGATTAAACTTGCCCATCGGTGTGCTTGTGTGGTGAGCCTCATGCCTTAGAAAGTGTAAAATTTTAACTGTGGGCCGTTTCTAGTTTGAGACCATATATACAGTAGGTATGTTTCATAAATATAGGTGCTAGTATAGGTATAACCATATAGGGATGTGTTTGTATGTGTATATATACATGTATACGTCGGGGTGTGTGTGTGTGTGTGTGTGTGTGTGTGTGTGTGTGTGTGAACCCATATATAGATATGTTGACAGTGAATGGTGTAAATCAAATAACCTTTTTATATATAGTACAGTAATATGAAAGTGGTTGAAAGCATAAGTAAACCAAGTCTATGCAAATTTATTTAGAATTCTTAAATTAAAAAAGTGAGCCCAAGCAGAAGTAATGCACAGTGATTTGTATTTGTGTGTGCATACTTAAAAGTAAATGTGTTTCTTGTAAGTTGCCCTGCTAGTTATGACTGACTCTAAGGATGATGCTCATCCCAGTTACAAAACTTAAAAGCCAACATTGTCAGATGTCTCTGTGATAATTAGCTATTTTTTCATTTTCTTTATAAACCGCTTTGTGAACTTTTTGGTTGAAAAGTGGTATATAAATACTGTAGATAGATAGATAATGTGTCCTGCATGACTAAATGCCAAAGGAACGCAGAACACTGTTACCTTCCAGCCACCTGCATGGTAATTTTTTGAACTGCTAGGTTGGCAGGAAGTGGGCATGTAATGGAAGCTCACTCTGTGGTACTCTGGTCTCAAACTGCCTGCCTACCAACCTTCAGCATCTTTAATCGCTGAGCCACTACAGACCCTTGATGTGTATACTTATATTAACTGTATATTGCAAACCAGTGATGAATTGGAGTTGCGTGTGCTGGTGCAGTCTAGGATCTGCAAAAAAATTACACATGTTTTAATGAATTTCATACATAACTTCATTTATATGAATGAATTACATTTTGGGGTTACATCAAATCTGGAACAATAGAGCATCTAAGAAGAATCTGAAGAACTTTGGGAACTTTGTGAAGAACTCAGCACACCAGTTGGTGGGTGATTGAGGATCCCTTAGTAGAGCCATTTTCATTTGCTATGATGTGGCATGGGAATTTGGGAGAGTGCCGGTGGGGACCTGAGCTTCTTGGCAACTTCAGTCTGCTTCCTATGTCTTGCAGAAACCTATGTTCATGCATGTTGTTCTCAACAATGGACTGCTTTCTAAATTCAGTTATCTGTCTTCACACTATGAAAAAATTATTGAATATATGCTTCTTTCACTAAGAACATTATTAGATGTAAATGGAACATAAACTTGCTTTCTGAAAAGATGCCCACAGCAATTGTCCTGTAATTGACAATATTAATAAGTAGCCCTTTAGTTACACATCTCTGGGCAGTGTGTAGACCTTCAATATGATGAAAATAAAGTTAACAATTATAGTAAAACGGATAATGTAGGGACTGATTAACATATGAACAGAAATGTGAATTAAAACATTACTGCCTAATGCATATAGATTTCAGTAAATAATGCCTCAGTTATGTTTCTCCTATGTGGCTGTGGTTGGGGGCAGAGGGAAAGAAAATATATATCATTTTCACATGTATGGGCATATATTCAGACAAGGGTGAGAACTCTCTCTGGGTCCCCTTCTCCATTGAGGCTAGGTAGGTTGTAACCAAAGAACAGGCCTTCTCTGGTGGTGCCCTGACCACAGCATGCTTTTCTAAGTTTTCATTTCCCAGCACCAGTGTTTACAACTTTTCAGTGCCAGGTAAAAAAAATGTATTTACTTTTGTCTATTTAGATGTGTTGCATCTTACTATTGCTAGCCATGAATGTTATGTTGGAGGTTATTTATTGCTAGCCTTGGATCCGTAGGATATGTTATTATTAAGGTGCTTTTTGGTCTAATTTTTGTAAGCTACTTTGAATAATTTTGAGAAAGGATATACATATAATTATAAAAATACTTGTTTAATAAAAAGGCACATGTTAAGCATCTTCAAGGAAGAATTTTGACATGGAAAAGTAAGATGTGGGGTATAGCATTCTGATAGAATACTGACTTCTGTGTCCTTTGCAAGTATTCTGGAATAAAACTTGGCTCCAAAGGGCTATAAACAATGTTGACGATATAATTGAGGCTTCCTTTCTTGCAACTGCAACTCCTCTTGTCTATCCAAAAGCAGTGCCTAAGAGTTAGATGAATTTCTGGAATGTATGGGATAAGGAGAAACTATAGAACTCCTGCAGAAGTCCTCCCTTGTTTAAGTTGAAGTGTCTGCTGCTTTTTTTGAGTGTATAGTTTAGAATTAAGTAATATCAAGCTCTCTGTCATGTTTATATACTCTGTCATGTTTATATACTCCTCTGTTGGTCCTCTTGCATTGTGGAGAAATAGACTTGAGCTCTAATCATCATCATGATTATTACATGCTTCTTATAATGAGAGTGCTCTATACAGGTAGGCTTGATTGGTACAATTATTGTCTTCCTCATGGTGTGTTTTAATCAAAAGAATTATACAAATTGGTTCACTGTACGTGTAGTTAAAACATGTAAAGCCGTTTTGTAATTTGTATGTGATGGGGCATGTTTGCATTAGTTCTTGATCTCATATCTGCTCTGATAATTTTACATATTAGATCTAAAATGGGCACTATATTGAACCACTTTGTGACCCATTGTCTGTCCTCTAATTCTGTATTGAGTGTAGCATTTGTTGGTGTTCTGGAGTTTGGGCTGCTAGCTGTCCATTTCATGTGCTGCATTGACACTTGTGTGCTATGTAAGGACATGGCATTTCTTAAAAGATGACTTTTGTAAACTGGCTGACACCAACTTAGCTGAAGCTACAAAAAAGAAGCTAGGAGATTGAGATCTTCTACACCAGTGATTTTCAACCAGTGTACCATGGTACACTGGTGTGCCACAGATAATCCTCAGGTATGGCACGGAAATTTGGAGATTGACATTCATTAATAGGACAGTTGGGGGATTTGAACAGTCTGGTGTGCGTTATTAATGGTAAAAACAACTGATGGTGTGCATTGACAATTTCAGTGCCTTGTTAAATGTGCCATGAGATGAAAAGGTTGAAAATCACTGTTCTAGACAATAAAGTTTCCCACCAGGTACATAATGGCAGTACATAATGGTGAAGAATTTGATAGTTTGGTAATAATGATACCCACCAGGTACATAATGGAGGTATGTAATTGAATTTGATTGCTTATTATAAAAGTGATACACTATAATGTCTTATTAATGTTCAGTTTAATTAATGTATTTTGGTTATGTTATACTTTTTGATTTTTGGATACAGTTTCCTGAACAGTATCCTGACAAACGTCTTGTGTAGATTAGAAAAAGTCTTATATTTTCATCACACTTTAACTACAGATCAATTTTTCCCAAACTGGGTTATAACCTGATAGTTGGTAGGTCATGAAATTGAAACTGACAAGTTGAAAAATGATGTGAAAAATGTATTGAGCCTTATGAAAAGTGAAACCGAAGGGACAATCTTAATCAATTTAGGGCAGCACAACTCATCTGTCTCCCCATTCCTGTGGGGGTGTGGGGAGGGTAGTGCATGTCGGTGCAATACATAATGCCTCAGGAGTGGCACAAAAGTGCTGTAAGGTACAACACCTCAAGGCTACAACATGGGGCTACAACAAGGGGTTAGGGTTGCAGCCTGAGCCACATGTATGGGTTTACTCAAAAGTAAGTGAATGTACCTCCATCCACTTTGGATGTAGGGCATGCTGAGAGGAATGCAGCACCACCAGAGGATTCTGATCCAATGAAATCAGCATCCAAAATCCACTTCAGAAGGGAAACATCTATCCCATACTGATAATGAAAATGCATTGAACGCTATGGAGAACAAAATTGACCCACATGTGCTCATTTACTCTTATGTGAACATGCCTTGTCTCCTATGCAAGACTAGCCAAGGGGAACTGCAAGAACAACAGAATAGTCCTGGTCTGATGAACCTGGAGTTCAACAAATGTTCTAAAAGAACCCCTTCCCATGAAAAAGATATAAAAATAGAAGCTTGAATGCCTGGTAAAGTGAAACTTTTTTTAGTCACATAAAGCAGGATACAATATATAATTTTTTAACACCAGAGTCTTCTGGTAAAAAAAAATAGGAACCACTGGTAGAGGTCATTTTAATGTTTAAAAAGTAGAGGAGAAGAAGGCTCAAAATGAGATGTGGTCAGATGAGAAGAATGTTGAATCTCAGCAGTTGCAGGTCAAGGGTGAATTCCTATATATGCTGAAATGTTGCATTTGCAGTAGAACTAAGATTTGGTGTATTCTTGTGATACACCAAATTCTAGTTCAATTGAAGATAACGGCAATTTTTTGGCATAAAAAAGAATTCATCCTTGACCTGTAAGTGTTCAGTTTCAAAGGATAAAACCTTTATGATAAAGGTCTCAGAGGCCATTAGATTGAAATTTGTAATATAATCTCTTATATTTTTGCTTGATCTGGAGGTTTGTTGAACCAGTAAATACATATACAGTGGTATGTTGATTTACAAGCATAATTCATTCCAGAAGCATGCTTGTAATGCAAAACACTTGTATATCAAATAAAATTTTCCCATAAGAAATAATGGAAACTCAAAAATAGTCATATAAAAATAATTACAATTACTCTGTGTGTGTGTGTGTGTGTATATATATATATATATATATAAAACAGAAAGGTGACTGATTCACTCACCCATCAACGAACGGCCAGCCAAAACCACTGGGCCTAGAAGCGTGAAATTTGGGGAGAGTGTTCCTTCTGTGATGGAGGCATCCACTAAATTGGTTTTCAGAAATTCCAAACAGAAGAGGGTGAAAAGGGGCGCAATGCGTTTTTCCCCCTATACTTTACATTGAAGAATGCCTGACTGATCAAGGCCCTGCCCTTACCCCTGGACCAAGAGGCATGAAATTTGGGGAGGATGTTCCTTATGTGTCATGAACACCCACCAAGAACCAAGATTGAGAAATTTTTAACCCTTAAGGGGGTGAAAAGGGATGCAACGTGTTTTTGTCCTATACTTAACATAGAAGACTGGCTGATTGACATCTAGCCAATTTGGTGCATGGTGCCTGATGCACTGGAAGGGATGGTGTGCATGGGTGTGTGTGTCGCACAATGGGGGATACTTTACTCCCGTGACACAGGTACATTTTGCTAGTACTGTAATATAATAAAGAAAATACAAAATATTAAAAAATAAAACCAATTAATCTTCAGTTACCCTACAATCCAGAGTAATTACGAGAGCATGTAAGAGACATTACATGCACCCATAGTTATGGCTCCACCTAGTGAAAACCTATGGGAAATTCATATTGCAATCCAGAGTAAATTGTTCTTACACCGGAGCAAGGACTCCCCGTAGTTACTCTGGATTGCACCCTAAGTCTCTCAGGTCTGGCTGCAGTCTGCCCCCTGGCACAGCAATGATCCCCACTGATTATAATAGGGCTTACTTTAAAGTAGACATGCAAGGCTGGGTCTCTTAGGGTCCTTTCCATTGCCTCCCTTACACAGAAGTGAACCCATTGACTGTAAGAGGCTTACTTCAGAGTAGACAAGCACAGGCTCGCCTTAGGGAGGAAAGTCTGAGCAGGTCCTGGCAGAGCGCTGAATCCGGCCATATCCTGGCTGGGACTTTTTTGGCTTGATTTACAAGACATCCACCTGTATTGCAAGTCAAAATTTATTGGAAATGTGTGCTTGTCTTGCAAAATGTTCTACATCCAAGTTACTCTCAATCCAAGGTTTTACTTATAGAACATGGAATACTTTGCTATGTATTTTGACAATTTGATGTTTAAATTGTGTCATTTTTCTAGAGGTTACAGAGAGACTGTGGTTTCATTGTCTGGGATTTAGTGAAACCCTATGGTTCTCCTCAATTAGGGATCTCTTGAGATGTTCATTCGAAATAAAAAAGCTTATCTGAAAAACAGTAGATTTGTATAGTCTCCTCTCCATTCACTGAGATTCAGATCTGTATGCTGAGGACACAATCCTAACCAATTTAGGCCAGCACAACTCTCTGTTCCCACAGTTGTGTAGAGAGGTTGGCACAGGTTTGTGTGTAATCCCCCAGGAGTGGCTCAGAAATAACTTATGGCACTTTTATGACACCCCCACGCAAGTACAGGACTTCTGCCAGCCTAACTAGGGATTAGGATTGCACTGTGAGACTGCAATCCTAACCGCCAGTTTGGCTGACATTAGTCCCAGCACAAATCCTGTGGTGGCTTTGGATGTCACAAAAGTGTCATAAGGCACTTCTGCAATTATCCTGGAGGGTTAGGCCAGTGCTTAGACTTCTGCAGGCTTACCCACACCACCATAGGAATGGGAAGACAGGTGAATTATACCAGCTTAAAGTGGTTTGGATTCCGCCTCGAGTTTATTCTCTTATTAAGAGTGGCGTGGAACTGAACCTGCTGACCTTGCCCCTGATATTGGTGTATCCACTGGTTATGCTTTTGACACTTGCATGTTACAATGATATGAAAGACATCTGCATGCATACAGGTCTTCTTTGTGAACAGGAAGCCTGATCACTACAGTGTTCTTGATCATGTGATAGGAATGACTATTCATGTAGACTGGGGTGGGGGTTCCAAACCCTGGCCCTGGAGGCAGAATGTGGCCCATGGCAAGCCTCGGTCTTCAACCAGACCCCTCTATCCAGCAAGCCTTGTAATGTCTCTAATACAATCTTATATGTTTATGTTAATTTATTCAAATTTGAAATGTAAATCATTTTTCCGGCTCCTGACACAGTGTCAGAGAGATGATATGGCCCTCCTGCCAAAAAGTTTGAACACCCCTGATGTAGACCCATATTAATATCAGAACTTGTTAACATATGGATGAGTATATGGTGTAGGGGAGAGTTATTTTATAAAAGAACAGAAGGTAAAATTTGAAATGTTGCACAACTTTGCAGTTCTGTAACACTTCTTTTGTAAGGGCTTGTAGTATTTAATTATTTAACTAGAATAACTGACATTTTTTAAGAATTAGAAGATGCCTCTTACTCAGGAAGTATTTGTTTTTAAATGCAAAAATTTAAAAAAAGTGTGTGGTTGGTGTCTCTTAGAGGCATTCCCTCCTCTTACATGAGAAACTACCATATTTATTTGAATCTAAACGCCATTGAATCTAATGCACGCCCTGATTTTGGAGACTGAATTCATCTCAAAAAGAGGAGCATTAGATTTGAGTAAATACTGTATGTTTCTTCTAAGGTGGTGACTTACAGTACATGTGCTCACTACAAATTTGCTGTTTTTCTTTAGAACTAGCTTGAGCTTTAGATAGATAGATAGATTGATTGAATGATTGATTGATTGATTGATTGATTGATTGGCCAAGTATGAACTCCATACCTGGAATTTGGCTTCGGCAACGGCTGCAGACATACAAACACCAAAGCATATGAATGTTAAATTTATCAGTTAAAATTTATTTTAATCTACTAAGAATTGTAAACATTTCATATTTTCAACTGAGTAATGGAAATATGTCTAGAGGTCAGCAACCTTTAAGCAGTGTAATGGCAAACTAATATTACTGTGTTATTCCGCATGCTGAAATGATTCTAAAGTTATATGCACATGCAAAGACCACCTCCTGGGACTTCTCTGTCCTCAAGCCAGCACATGGTTTCTCCATCCCAGAGCTGCTATGGGACCTGGAGTTGCTGAAGAGCAGCCACATCCTATCCTTGGCATGCCTCTTACAAAGGGGCTAACTTCTGAGTGTAGGTGTAGGATTGGGCTCTAGGGATGCACTATTCTCCACCCCTTCCTAGGAGTAGGCTCCATTGACTGCAAAGGTGCATACTTCTGAGAAAAGAGGCATAAGAAAGGGTGAGCTTGAATGGGACAGAGCAGCAAGGTGCTCCTTCGCCAGCCCTACACAGGGCTCAGGCTGCTGGGATGGCAGGGAGGGCTCCGCGCTGCCCCTTTGGCCCCATGGCCCCCTGCCAGGATTGCTTATCTGCCTGACCTTGGTGCCTCCAGACCTGCTGCTTCTTAGATGGCCCTGGGAGGGCTGCTGAGGGAGGCACTGCAGGGAATGAGGCTGGGCCTTTGGTGCTGTTCCCCACAGCCACATCCAAGCTGCACACCGGCTCTCCTGCAGAAGGCTCCAGAGGGTGCCAGGAACCTCCATTGTGATGACAGCAAGGCAGTTTGAGGGGAGGAGAGACGTTGCCATTTTGGGCACCTGTGATGGGGATAGCCAGCTGTCTGCTGGCAGTTGGGACAGTGGCAGCACTGGCTGTCTCTGCCAGGGGTGCCTCGGTGTGCCGATAAGCACCATTCTGCTTGCAGAGTTCAGCACCTGTGGCAGGGGTGCCTACCTCTAGTCTACACAAAAGTGTAAATCCATAACCTGGATTTCATAAATTGGAGTCAGGATAATTAATATCATAAAAAGTGATTGGAAAATTTAGAAACTACTATATTGTATAAATGTTTGTTCTTAAACATACAGGCACGCGTTTCCCCTGCCCCCAAAATAAAAATGTTGGGTAAGTTAGTGTGGGAGGGAGTGTCAAAGCCCATTTCCCATGGCAGTATGAGCTCTAAAAAAGAGCTCTTTCTTTTGAAGCCTGCATACATTCCACCAGGAAGACTCCAAGCTAGTTACCTCATATTTTGTAATTCTTATAGTATCTGGTAGTCACTGGCAAAAAAACACAAAAAATGAACTCATACAACATAGACGCCTGCATAATTAGGCCACTGGCATTTCATGAGAGCTGCAATTAAATTGGCCACAAGTAGGAAGTATCAGATTTATTCATAGAGACATGGGTTTTCTTTAAAATTCAGGCCCTTCATTTGTCATGGCCAAACAAAGCAATTAAAAGCAGACAAAATCAAGTTGTTTTCTCCAAATATTAAATAAACTTTCCCAAAAGCTGCTTCAGTTAAATTCTTTTTACCTATTCACGTGATAGAATTTGGGCAGTTTCAAAGCTGTGCTGTTTAAAATATAGTTACCGGTATATACCCCAATACATAGGAATTTGAATCACCTTGTAGTAATACTTTGTGGTTCTTTCGTTTAAGCAAAAGAAAGAGCTGGCTATTTTGAGGTTCATATATTCTAACTTCCAGACAAGAATTAAGACATTGTTATCTTGTCTGTTGTTGCCCTTTAGACTATTCTTGAAGTACTGTTCTAGAGCCTTTTGTGTTTTGCTTGTGTTTTGCTTGTGTTTTGTGGAATCAATTCTCTTTTATTCCGAGCAAGGCTCTGCCACATGTGACTTTCTGAGTCCTGAAACATTTTTGTGTGTGAACTAGAAATGGCTTACATATTTCCCTGCATATTTCAATCTGCCAATGTTGTGGGGGTGGGGGGACGGCGGGAAGAGTATATGCAAGTGAAACCTACTCATATTAAGATGTTCTAGATCATGTCATTGGAAGCTGAGGTGTCTTGTAAATACTTGAATTACAGATGTTTGTGAAAGAAAAAAACCACATAAAAGTTAGAAAGAAAAGGCCTTAGTAGCATCATGTTTTGTCAGTCTGCATTGTATGTTGCTTCCTGTAGCCTTGATTGTTACCTTTTTGTGCTATGATTATTTTTGTGTTTTGCAGCAAATAAAAGGTTTAGGGTGGAACAGTCTCAGCAGTAGTCTGTGCTATGGCAATTATAAATTTGAAAGCTTGATTGATGCACTTTGCCAAATAACAAAACAATGTGCATTGTTTTTATTTTTTAAAAATTATTTTGTCAGCTGATTGTGTTGGTTTGATTTGCTTAATGGTTAGCTCTGGTGGGATAATGGCTTAGTTATAAAGGAGCCAGATCAGGGGCATCACCCCGTGTGGGAGGCCAGCTTGTCACCCCCACGTTGTGCAGGGCAACAATCTGGATGGTGGGCGTGGTTATGTGCCATTGACCCGCCTCTGTTTGGTTTTGGCCACACATTTTGATAGAATAAATATATTTCAAAGTGGTTCGTTCCATTACATTCTGCTGTTAATTATGCATCCAGTGGTATGTAACATGATGGGATTATTCCTAAAAACCATGTTTTTTTAGCCATTTTGGCCACTAGTGCTATCACTTCCTCAAGGCTGCCACCTTACTAACAACTTATTGCAGAGTCACAAACCTTCTAGCATGGGACCCTCTTTTTAGAGGGACAATCTCTCCAGGATACACCCGAAGTGATGTCATGGATGGAAGTGACATCATCAAGTAAATTAAAACAAATAAATGTAAATACATTAAAATAAAGTAAATAACTTCAACCCCCACCCCATCCCGCCAAAAAATTCAATAAGATTTTTGACCATTGGACAGAGAAGCCCCCTCCCCCATGTAGAACACCCAAGAAAAGTGTAGAGCATAACAGAATAAAAGCTTAAAACCCTCATGTGTATTTCTTCCATGTGCTTAAAGACTAACAGTGCAATCCTAATCATGTCTACTCAAAAGTAAGTTCCATTGAGTTCAATAGTATTTACTCCCAGGATTGTGTGGTTAGGATTGCAGCCTAAATTACTGAATATTACATTTAAAAATTTCATATAATTTAATACATATAATTTAAGAATTCCATGCAGAAAAAGAGAACATGTCACCGCCAAAATGTAAGATACCAAAGAAAAATGTAAAACACTCATCTATCTATCTCTCTATCTATCTCTCTATCTATCTCTCGTGAATAAAGCTGCAATATGCTAATTTTGGGGCTTTGGAGGCTTTTTTAGTTTTTTGGCATTATCTTTGGCTTAGTAAGGTGCTAGCTCAAGACAGATTGTTGTGTTGAACTCTGCTCTCCAAGATGAATCCAACGTCATGTCACTTGAGGGGGTAGTACGCAGCATAGCAAACTTGGTTTTGGGGAGGGGGGTCACACCACTCTGGTGATGCCAGTGAGCCAGATTGTTCTCAAGGAATCAATATTGCGTTATAGAAATATATGTACAAATGAAGCTACTGTCACAACTCCAGAGAGAAAGACTATACGCTTAGTTGTTTGAGCTATGTTGATTCTATGTGCGTTGCCTCCAGGGCAGCAACAACATGAGGGAGTGATGTTATTCAAGCCCAAATGTGGCCTTGGAAACTTAAGTTACTGCAACAGTGACAGGCAATATAATCTAACAATGGAAATTCATGACATTAATATACTCTTTGACCATTCTCCTTATGCCAGTGACTTATTGCAGCAAATAGAATTGTAGCCTACAGATGAATAATAGAAGAATGGTGATAGTTGAATTAAATCTGTCATAATTAGTAGCTAAAATGGGATAAGACTGACTGTACCCTATATAATCATAGCAATTAGGTAAAATTGTCATTAATAACCAATTTAATTACCACCTAGCTCCTTTTGGATGTAAAATGTGCACCCAACATTTCATCTAATTTCAACTGGCTGGAAAGCTTTACACGTCTGTCATTTTATCAACATCATACAAAAATACAGTTCTTAAAGTACGGTACTTCAAGTCCAGGTTTTAACTTGGTTCTCAAACAAATTAACAGACATGCTTCTTAGCTGAGCAAATTCATTTTTTAACGCAAACAATAAGGCTGACCAAATACTCCCCCCTCCTTTAAAATCTGAAGACCCTATGTATAAGCAGGAAATGGTGGGGGAAGGGAATTTGGTAATTTTTCTTTCCAAATACAGTATTGCCTTAAATACTATTTTGCAGGAAGGGAAGGGAAAGCTACAGGAGAAACTTTGGGTTTAGTGGGAAGGAAGATTTGAAAAGCCCTAGTGTGTAGAACAGAGCACAACATTTTGTCTCCTGGTGCTGTTGTTGATGGTAGACTTGGCTGTACTTTCATACGGAGTCTAGGCGCTCAAACAACAATTTATAAAGAGGTAGTAAAGAACTGCTTTCTTAATTTCTTAAAACCTGATTCAGGTTTGTTCCAATGTGAGGTGGTGGATGTCTCAATATCGCCTGAGACCCCCTCCCCCAAAATGCCTCCTCTGCTCATGCATACTAGGTGGATAATGGCGGAAGGCAAGCAAACAGATGGGCTCATTCTACTTATCTGTACTTATGAAGGGAGGAACTTAAAACAATTATAATTTGATAATACTGAACATTCAGTTAGTTAATTTTCAGTTAGTTAATTAGGTTTTTGTCCACCATAAAGTAAAAACAAAATCTTCATTATCCGAAGTTTGATTGTCCTGCTTGACTACAAGCAGGAGCACTATTATCCCAAATTACTTGAAAGCTTTGGCCTTTTTATAGATCTTCTTAAGATGGACGGCAGTGCTCAATTTTCATGTACTATGATTATTACACAGTGTACAACAGTAATGGCCAGCCTTTCAATGTTAGGGCTCCTGGACCTTTAACAATTGTGTACATGAAGAAATTTCAGCACATCATCTATGAGGTGCACCTGATGAATTTGCTCTTCTGTACAGTTGATAAATGTCTAGGACAGCATTTCTCAAAGTGGGGGTCGGGACCCCTTTGGGGGTTGCCTGGAGCTTTCCTGGGGGTCACCTAAAGACCCCTGGTGCAGGGGGCCAGGTGGGAAGACCTGGCAGAAACACTGGAGCTGCTGCGGCTGGAAGAAGCCACCGAGAAGCAGCTCAGAAGGAGCCTCTGAGCGGCTGTGAGACTGATGTGGAGCCTTGGGGGCAGGGAGGCGCACAACACACTCACCACAGACAGCAGCCTCCTCCCCCCCCCACCCCACAGATCCTCAGTGCACCTGCTGGCTGAGAGTGTTAAGCGCACTGAGGTGTGAGCGTGGTGCCAGAGCTCAGGCGGGTGGGCTGTCTGGTGGGCGCCCTGCTTGTGCACCAACCATTGTGCCCTGCTCCTTGTGCCCTACTCAAAAGTAAGCCCCCTCAATGTTGTTGTTGTTCATGATAAGTGAATGGGAGTTACTCCCAGGAAAGTGCTAGGATTGCAGCCCTAGAGCCCAGTTCTATGCATGTCTACCTACCCCTGCTAACTGTGCAAGAGGCACTCTTTTAAGTGGGTGCTCCTCTTTTATTTAGCGGGGGGAGAGTGACTGGCCCTACTCACCCCAACAATGTCTGTTCAGATGGCTTCTGCTGGTGTTCTTTTTTGCATTTTAGATTGTGAGCCCTTTTGGGGCAGGGACCCATTAGCTTTAAATTAGCTATTATTATTTTTCCATTTTCTTTGTAAACCACTTTGTGAACTTTTTAGTTGAAAAGCGGTATATAAATACTGTAGATAGATAGATGTCTACTCGGAAGTCAGTTCCATGATTGTGAATGGGACTTACTCCCAGGAAAGTGCTAGGATTGCAGCCTTAGAGCCCAGTTCTATGCATTACTACTCAGAAGTGTAATGATAGTGATAGTGAATGGGCTATTCCCAGGAAATAGTGGCAGGCTCTGCCGCCTGAGATCCCAATCCTATGGAGGTCTCCTCAGAAGTCTGTCCCATGATAGTGAATGGGGCTACTCCCAGGAAATAGTGGCTGGCTCTGCTGCCTGAGATCCCAGTCCTATAGAGGTCTCCTCAGAAGTCAGTCCCATGATAGTGAATGGGGCTACTCCCAGGAAAGTGCTAGGATTGCAGCCTTAGAGCCCAATTCTATGCATGTGTACTCAGAAGTCATTCCCATTGAGTTCAGTGAGGTTTACTCCCAGGAAAGTGTGCATAGCATTGCAGCAGTAGCAACAAAAATAATTTTATGGTTGGGGGTCCCCACAACATGAGGAACTTATAAAGGGGTCACAGCATTAGGAAGATTAAGAACCACTGGTCTTGGATCTCTACAGTTTGACCATTCTGGTATAAAGACACCCAGGTTTTTGTTGACAGGACCTTTTTGCTTTCGCACTGATGTATAGATGTATACTTTTTCCATTCACACTGATATTCACAATCATGCTTTTTGGTTTGGGTTTTGATACTGACAATATACATTGCAGTAAGCAATCTCTGGGACACTGTGTACTTATGGGTCTAGAGGGCTCAAATGCTGTGCTATTCAGAAGATCCACTGTATTCAATGAGATGTACTCCAAGGAAAATGAGTATAGGAGTTTAGCCTTAGTTAATTATCTTGCTGGCTGGTTTATTGTGGCAATTTGTATGTGAATTATAGTTGCCAACTTGGTAGACACTTGGGTTATGCAAACTAAAAATAAGTCATAATGTTTTTGAAGGGGTTCTGTAGAATCTTGATATACATTAGATTCTGAGGGAAGATCATATGAAAGACATAATCCTAAGCAATCCTAAGTATGTCTACTCAGAAGTCCCATTGTATTCAATGGGACTCTCTGGAAAGTGTGTTTAGTTCAACTCTCTGGAAAGCGTGTTTAGGTTTGCAGCCATAGTTTTAATGTTGTCAGATTGAAGAGCTGATGGAGTGGATAGAAAGTTGGAAGTTGTTTACATTTCTTATAACCTTATAACTGAGAAATGTTTTGATTAGGCTGAAAGATAACTAGGGTTCAAGACCCGGGTTGGCCCCACAAGACAGGGTGAGCTCCTGTCCTTAGCCCAGCTCTGCAACGCCAGCTGGATCCAATCGTATTTTCTCTGCCTTTCCATTGCTGTGGAGAGGGGGGATTTGCTGCTTGGGTAACAGCCTGTCCTCCATAACAATCCAACCCAGGCTTTTGTGCTTCGCATGCAGTGTATGCAGCACCGAGCACGATATCATAGTCTTTCAAGACTGACAGAGGCTTGCTGCTTACAAAATTATGTGTAATTATAGTAAATTTTAACATACATTTGGGATACTGTACTGGGCTTCTTCTATTGTGTTTGTATGGCTGCAATCCTAAAGACACTTTCCTGAGAGTAAGATGCACTGAACACAATTGAGCTTACTTTTGAGTAGACATGCTTAGGATTGTGTTCTATGTCTACATATTTAGGAGAAGAGGGGGTAGGATAACTCCATTTTTGAAAAAAAAAACCTGAGGTCTAAAACCATACCCAAGATCTAATATCAAGCTGGTATAATCAAAAGAAGTTTCTGTAAAGTGCTTGGTACTTTCCGTAAACAGAAGGAATTAGGAAGAGCAGGTACCATGTCCTGTCTGTTTTTATATACTTATACAGTACCACCTCACGTAACAAATTTAATTCATTCCGGAGGCATGTTTTGTCACGTGAAACGTTCTTTACGTGAAGCGGATTTTCCCATAGGAAATAATAGAAACTGAGATGATTGGTTCCAGAACCAAAAATTTTTTCATATAAAAATATTAACTGGATATAAAAATCATGACAAAACAATGGAACTGAATTCAAAACATGCATTCAATGTGCATGATCCTATGAAGTCTACTTAGGCTGCAATCTTAAAGACACCTTCCAGGGAGTAAGCCCCATTTAACATAACAGGGCTTGCTTCTGGGTAGACATGGTTAGGAGGCTGCAATCAAAGATGCTGCAATCAAAGACACTTTCAAAGCTCCCAACTTTTTCCTTCTCTTCATCCTGAGCCTCTCTCTCCCCTGCTCCCTTCTGGCTAGCCCTGAGCTGCTTCCTCTTCTACACTGCTCTTCTCTCCCTTTGCCCAGTGGATGCCCAGCCACAGGAGGAACAGCGCAGAAGTGATGCTTTCAGTATGGGCAGGTGTCCTAAGCAGCCTTGTCTCTTTTAAAAAGGGCTCCTGGCTACTGTGTCTGCCCCAACTGCCAATGTCTATTTTTGTTACATGAAGCAGAATCCTAGAGAAATTTTTGTTTGTTACGTGGAACATACTTTACGTGAGGTGCCACTGATGAATCTCACAGATTAAGTTGCAAAGGACAAATTGCTATCAATCCCATGTTATCAGGTTAGAAGGCAGTTGTGTATCTATGTCAGATCTATATGTCAGGTAATGGGCAAACTGTGTGGAGTATGAGAGTTTTAAATTTTGTGTGTTGCAGATCTGATGATTGTAGTCTTAAAAGCAGCTATGCTGACAGGAAAGAACATGTGAAAGTACAGTGGTGCCTTACATAAAGAGCTTAATTCATTCTGGAGGCATGCTCTTTAAGTGAAACACTCTTTAAGTGAAGCAGATTTTTTCATAGGAAGTAATGGAAACTCAGACAATTGATTCCACAACCCCCAAAATATTCATATAAAAATATTAACTGGATGTAAAAATGATGACAAAACAATGTAATTGAATTCAAAACATGCATTCAGTGTGCATGATCCTATCAAGTCTACTTAGGTTGCAATCCTAAAGACACTTTCCTGGGAGTAAGCCCCATTTAACACAATGGGGCTTACTTCTGGGTAGACATGGTTAAGAGGCTGCAATCAAAGACACTGTCCTGGGAGTAAGCCCCATTTAACACAATGGGGCTTGCTTCTGGGTAGTCATAGTTAAGAGGCTGCAATCAAGGACACTTTCCTGGGTGGTTTACCTGGGCTGCTGCTGGAGGTTCAAGGTGGTCGGTGGGGGCATTTGGGTGCAGTTAGGGGCAGCTGCCTCTGGCACCCCCATTGTTGGGGCACCCCAAGTTGGGGGCAGTTAGAGGTAGCAGCGCTGCCCGGCAGCCCTTTTAAAGAGCCTCCATGCGGAGTGTCAGGGCTGCATAGCACGCACGCCCATAGCGCGCTTGCTTGTTAAGTGAAGTGGAACTTGTTATGTGAAGCAAGATTTCTTGGAAATTTTTGCTTGTTATGTGAAACACTTGTTAAGCGAGGTACCACTGTAGTTGAATCTAAAATTTATCAAAGTTGGACTGGTAGGCTTTGATATTGTAGTATTAATGGAGGAAATCCAACTCAGAACCTGGATTCCAGTTTTTGGATTTCCGTTTGCAGGAACATTACCCAAATGCCTGCATTATAACTAGCAAAAGTGTACCCGCATTGTGGGAGTAAAATTCCCCATACGCCATCCCCCACTGTGCATCAGACCCCCATGTGCATCATGCCTCCCATGCGCAACATCCCCTCATGTGCAGCATCCTCCCCAGTGCAACCCCTCCTTCCGAACAGCATCCCCCCAGTGCACCAAGCATCGAGCACCAAATTGGCTGGATGTTGGTCAGTCTTCCATGTTAAGTATAGGACAAAAACACCTTGCACCCCTTTTCAGCCCCTTAAGGGTTTCTTCACATCAGTTCTTGGTGGGTGTTCATTGACATAAGAACACCCGCCCCGAATTTCATGCTTCTAGGTCCGGGGGTTGGGCAGAGCATCCCTCAGTCACTGATTCTTCAGTGGAAAGTATTGGGAGGAAAACATCTTGTGCTCCATTTACCCCCTTCTGGTTGGAATTTCTGAAAATTGGTTCTTAGTGCACCCCTCCGTCATGGAAGGAACACCCACCCCAAATTTCACGCTTCTAGGCCCAGCAGTTTTGGCTGGGCGTTGATGAGTGAGTGAGTGAGTCAGTGACTTTTCTCTTTTATATATATAGAGAAGATAACCATGTTTTGTTTAGCAAGTCAGAATTGGCATGTAGATGATCACTAAGCTCTTATGTTTTGGCTCTAACTCCCCTGGTGCCTGTTCTCCCATGAAATGTCCGGCTGAAATCCAAATGCTTTCTTTCTTCCCTGCTCCTGTCAAATCAACCCTATAAGTTACTCTTGCTGTTTGGTTGGGAAAAGAATGTGGGTGTTGTAAACTGATCATTGTAATCTTTAGAGTCACATTTCTATCTGTTATTGGCACAGTTGAGCAAGAGGTACAAAATGTAGTTCTATTCTTTTTCCCTTTACAAGGAATGTTAACTATTGTCCATTCCCTACAATAAATACATTAAAAATTAATAATACATATTTAAAGAGCTCCAGAAAGTTTTGTTTAGCAATTTTAAGTCACCTCTTACTATTTTTGAGTTTTTGTTTATTTTAAAATATCAGGCTTCAGTCTAAATGCGATTGCTCCTTTAGCATTTATATTTGCTTATCTGACAAGTGAGACAGCTAATCAGTCCCCAAATTTCATGCTTCTAGGTCCAAAGGCAGGGTGTTGATCAGTCAGCATTTCTTCATGGAAGAAAATGAAGATTTCTTTCCATGACACAAGGCTGAAGTCTAGGACATTTCCTGGAAAAAGAGGACATAAGGTCACTCTATTTTCACCTTAATATAAAGTACTGAGATACACAAGTTTAGAGGGGGAAATAGTATTATAAAACTCATGCTGACAGGAGTTCTGCTTTTAGAATGACCTTTTACCATGAGAACCTATAACTGCAATTTTCAGCTACTGCGCCATGGCTCACTGGTGTGCTGCAAATGGTCCACAGGTGTGCCACAAGAGTTTGGGAAGGTCATTTATGAGTAGGCCATTGGGGGATGTGAGCCCTCCACTTGCATTGTGGTGTGCCTTGACAATTTTAACACCTGTTCAGATGAAAAAGATTGAAAATCACTCCTGTAGGCTATAATGTCTTGAGTAAATGCACACATGTAGCTCTGTTTCACTTCTCACAGTGCTCAATACATTTGTCAATTTGAAGGGAGGGACTTCCTTCTCAAGTGATTTTTGAGGCCTGCCTTCATCAGATCAGGACCATTCTGGTGGCGTTGTAGAGGTCCAACCTTTTTATACATGGATTTGACTAAACACGAATGGCCACTGCAAATTACATTTTTAAAACTGCTTTTCCACTGCTTTAGGCAGCCATGAAAACTGCCGGAATCAAACAGCCACAAATTTTCAGACTACCTTATTCCATAAGATACAATGGAGGAGCAAGAAACCTATTTTTCCATAGATCTACTTATACACGGATTTTTTGTTCATGGTTGGTTCTGGAATGGAACCTAGTGGATAACGAGGGATACATGTATTCAATTGAGACTGTCTTTTGAAATAGACTGAGCTGCATTAACCTACTTGCAAGTACACATATAGTGTGACTCAGTTTCACTTTCCATGCATTTCCCTTATTAGCTTCTGAGCTTTGCCAGAAGACTCTAGCCAGAGTTGCAGAGAAAGCAGCAGAGTTGCATGTGGAGTTAGGGGCTTAGAACCTCAGTCAGAAGCACTTAGGACAATTCACAGATGTCATAATGACAATGTCATAAAGGGGCACTTTACTTAAGTTACTCTCTTTGCAACTCTATAAAGGACTTGAGTTGAGTTGCCTCCCCTAAAAAACCCTGCTGCTGAAAAAAGGGCTTCTGCCATGCTGCAAGAGTGGGCAAACAGAGGTTTGAACATTACCTGCTGTCTCCACCCATCTGTAAACAGGGCAAGTGTGAAGGAGACCCTGAGAGAGCAGGGAAAGAATCTGAAAGAGGGAGGTGGAGGCCATTTTTTTTACTGTAATGGGACTTGCTTCTGAGTAGGCCTGCGTAGGATTGGACTGACAAACACTTTCGCTTCCCCTAGTGGTATGCACCCGGTCCTAATGTAAGACCCACTTTTGGCTCTGCTTCCTGCGATCCCTCAGCCAATTAAAATACAGTAAAGCCTTGGATTCAGGGTGTTTTGCAAAACAAGCATTCATTTCTAATAAACTTTGTCTTACAATACAAGCAATGTCTTGCAATATAAGCATAAAAATTAGTCCTGGCTGGGTTACGGCTAGTTTGGTGTTCCGCCAGTACCTGCCCAGCCTCTCTTGAGAGATCAGCCTATGCATGTCTATTCTGAAGTAAGGCTATTACAATTAATAGGGCTCATTCCTGTGTAAGGGGGGGCCAATGAAAAGGATCCTCAGAGACCTAGCCTTGCATGTCTATTTTAAAGTAAGCTCTACTATAATCAGAGGGGCTCACTCCTGTGTAAGTGGGCAAATTGCAGCCTGTGAGACTAAGTGTGCAATCCTAAGAAATTTAGGCTGTTCTAACTCACCTGGCCTGTCTTTTCATGATGGTCTGGGGAGGTTGGTGTATGTCTGTGCATTGGCCTAACCCCCTTCCTCCAGAAGTGGGCAAGATCTCTTACTGCCTTTTTGTGACACCCCCAGGTCAGCACAGGATTTATGCCAGGGCTTAGGACAGAGGTTAGGATTACAGCCTAAGCACAGCTTAATTTGTTTTATTTTTCTTTATTTTTTGTATTTTCTTTACTTTTTGTATTATGTTACAGTATTGTGAACATTTTCATATGAATATTTTTAAGTTGTTGAACAAATCGTCTGAGTTTCCATTATTTCTTATGGGAAAATTTGCTTTTGGATTCCAAGCATGCTTCCAGAATGAATTATACCTTTAAACCAAAGTACCACTGTGTTAGAATTTCAATCCTTCGTCCAGTGAGCATCTGTTTCTGGCTTCCTATCAGATTCAGTCAAAAACAGCTTTCTCCTGCCTCCCTCATCTTGGGGACGAGAGAGTTCTTATCCCCTCTTACCCAAGAGTATGTGCCATTGACTATAATGGGGCTTATGTCTGAATAGACCCGCATTGCTCTCTTGCATCTGTAAGGGCTACAGGATCATAGGTGAAGCACCCTCCATGCTGTGAAACACAACTCACTAATTGTATGCTCCTCCCCTGCTGCTGTGTAGAGTGGTATAGTGTACATGTGTGTATTTCTCTGTGTCACAGTTATTCCATTTAGGCAAGACTGCAGTACCTCAGGGTAAGTGCCATTGATTGTAATCAAAATATTTCTGAACAGACTCGCATTATTCCCTCCATGTATAATAGGGCTCCTCTGCGCTCTTTCCTCTTCCTCCCTGGTTCTGCAGACAACAGCAAGGCAGGAAATGCCTTAGTGTTCGCAGAATGTTAGAATTCAGAAGCATTCATTCCTTCCTTCCTTTCTCCTGCCTCCCTTACCTAGCTTACCTAGGGAAATGTTAGTCCTTCCCTGCCTAGTAGCTGGAACTCCCACCTGCTTGTCCAGTCTGCATGATGGCTCCCCAAGGTTTTTTCACACTGCAAAAAAGTAAACAAGCACCTGAAAGACAAGGACTTCTCTCGCTGACTCTAAAACACTCAAGTTGAGAAGTTCCCACTTGTGCCTTTCAGTTTCAGACTTTCATGTGAATCTAGTCATTGAGTCATTCCAAATTGGAATTTTCATAACTCAAGTTTGAGTCATTTGAGTGGCACATTCAATATTCTCTTCATATAAAAAGGCACATACAGTGGTACCTCGCTTAACAAGCGTTTCACATAACAAGCAAAAATTTCCAAAAAATCTTGCTTCACATAACAAATTCCATTTCACTTAACAAGCAAGTGCGCTATGGGCACGCGTGCTATGCAGCCCTGACACTCCACATGGAGCCCTGACACTCCACACGGGCAGCGCTGCTGCCTGGGGGGTGCCAGAGGCAGCTGCCCCTAACTGTCCCCAAGTGCCCCCACCAATCACCTTGAACCTCCAGCAGCAGCCCAGGTAAGCCTCCTAGGAAAGTGTCTTTAGGATTGCAACCTAAGTAGACTTCCTAGGATCATACACATTGAATGCAATTCCAGTGTTTTGTCATCATTTTTACATCCAGTTAATATTTTTATATGAATATTTTGGGGGTTGTGGAACCAATCGTCTGAGTTTCCATTATTTCCTATGGAAAAATCTGCTTCACTTAAAGAGTATGCCTCTGGAACAAATTAAGCTCTTTCTGTGAGGCACCACTGTAGTATGCTTTGGGTTGACCAACCTGGTTTAAATGGTAGAGACGAAGCAATCTCCCACATCTACATGCCTGTTGACCTTTTCAAAGAATTCTAAAAGGTTCATGTGGCACGACTTACCTTTACAGAACCCAGGCTGATTCTTCCTGAGCAAAGCCTTCTCATTGATGGGCAAAATCCAGAGTAACTATGGGGAGTCCTTGCTTCAGTGTAAGAACAACTTACTCTGGATTCCAATATGAATTTCCCATAGGTTTTTACTAGGTGGTGCGGTAACTATGGGTGTACGTAAAGTCTCTTACGTGCACCCGTAGTTACTCTGGATTTGGGGGCATGTGTTTTATAATTCTATTTCTAATTAGACTTTCCACTATCATACCTGGAACTGATGTTAGACTGACTGGCCTATAGTTTCCTGGGTCTCATCTACTTAAAAAAAAAAAGATGTGATATTTGCGATCCTCCAGTCATCTGGCACCATGGCTGTTGTTAGGGACAAGTTGGTTTCAGGCTCGGTTTGCTTGTGGGAAGCTTCTTAATAGCAGCCAGGATTACGTGATCCAGAAGGCTCCATATGGAGGGATTCTGCTCCCCAGCCTGACTTTGTCTAATTGCAGATTATTAAAAATATGAGAGAAATTAAAAATCAGAGTGACTCATGCAGTGTACAGCATGTTTTTGGCGTGTCAATTGGGAGAAGAAAAATTGGCTAGTTTGATGAAAGTAAGGAATACCTGTAATTGCACTGTTAGTGATTGCCCTATTCTCATAGGACTGTCTCAAAACATAAGAACCATTTAGTCCTGCACCTTGTTTCCTACAATGGTTCACCTGTAATTCACGAAGAGGAAAGTGGTAATCTTCTTCCACTGTTGCTCCTTTGCAACTGGTTTCCTATTCTCCCACTGTTGCTCATGTACCTCTTGTTTTTAGAGGAATATTGCTTTGGACCAACTATGGAACCATGACTAATAGCCAGTGATATGTCCATAAATTTATGTCTTCCACTTTTAAAACAATCTAAGTAGGTGGCCATCACCACAGCTTAATGTATTATGGAACATAACTGTATTTACTCAAATATAACGCTCACCTTTTCCAGCCAGATTTAGTCTCAAATCAGGATGTGCATTAGATTCAATGGTTAATTAAATTCAAGTAAAGTATAGGGTGCGCATTACATATGATAGCAAATTAGATTTGAGTAAATATGGTAGCTTAGTGAGGAGCACTTTTGATGTCTGTGGTCCCCTGTTAAATCCAACCAACTTCAAGATAGGATAGAGAAAAATTCTTCTCTTAAATCTTAAAGAGTTGCTGCCAATTCCTTTCAATAACACAAAGCTTGATGATCAAGCTCTGACCTTAGTATAATGTTACGTTTAGTACAAATCTTATGTTTCTGACTCACCCTTGGTAATAAAAACATAATGTGAAGTTGCACTGCAACTTTTGACATTTTAGGACACTGTTTTTATATATTAGAAATTATAATTGTGTTATTACCAATACTGGGCTGTGGGTGGCGCAAGTGGCTAAGACACTGTGCCTGTTAACCAGCAGGCCAGGGTTTGAGACCCAGGTCGGCCCCACAAGACAGGGTGAGCTCCTGTCCTTAGCCCAGCTCTGCAACGCCAGCTGGATCCAATCGTATCGGCTCTGCCTTTCCATTGGACTAATTCAGTGGCATGGAGAGGGGGGATTTGCTGCTTGGGTAACAGCCTATCCTCCATAACAATCCAACCCAGCCTTTTGTGCTTTGCATGTAGAGTATGCAGCGCTGAGCACGATACCATAGTCTTTCAAGACTGATGGAGGCCTGCTCTTGTCCATAAAACAGTAATTTCCAACGTCAGGTGGATTGAGATCTAATTCTGAGTTGTGAAACTGGCAAGCTGATATCTGACAAGGAAAATGTATTGAGCCCTATGGAAAATGAAAGTGAGCGCTTTGTGTAGGTTTACTTGTGAGTAGGTGAATGTGCCTGAGGGAAAAATCCATAGCAGTTATAGGTCCACACAGTTACATCACCCTCTAGTGTTATCTTATGGAAAGTCATCTTAACTGCTCCGGAGCAAGGGGCTTAATTTCACTTTAGCATATAGGCCAGAGTCTACTTTAAAAGGCAGATTGAGAGGTACACAAAGTCTCTAGAATGGTGCTGATTGGATGAAAGCAGGCCCCTAAAAACACTTGAGAAAAAGCTGTCCCCTTGAAACTGACAAGTAAAATGTATTGAGATCTATATAGAGTGTGAGTCAAATGTGCACATTTCTTTGCAAGTAGGCAACCATGCATGTACATTTACCTGCAAGTAGGCAAGATTTTTTTTAAATGGAAAGCCAGGTAACAGGAAATGCAAAGCCTCCAGAGTAGTCTGGAACCAATGAATGTGGAGATCAACAAATGCTTGTGTCTTAGTGAAGCTCAAAACTGATGAAAAGACCACAATTTTGCAATTTCTGGTTTTCTCAAGAAACCAGAAATAACAGTTTCTTTGGACAAGGAAGGGTGGCATTCCTACAGTGGGAAACCCCTTTCTTCTGGAGGCAGGATTTGATCTCTCAAGACTGGTGATATCCCTCCACAGACCAAGTCCTGCCTCCCAGGAGAATACTTAAGTTTCTCTCACTGAGCCTTATTAGTTCAGCCTTTTTTCTTCACTTTATGGTGGGTGTAGCGAACACCACCACAGACTGGCTCAGCAGAAGATGCCAGAAGGGAAACAGCTTCCCTAGGCCTCAAAGGCCATTAAAAATAACCTCTGGTATCTTTGGGAAACTAGAAATGGTGATTGGGGGGGGGGCATTATGTGGACGTGTAGATGTGCCTGTCTGGGACTCAGAAAAACTCCTATAGATGAGGGGAGCAAGTTCCCCTTGGCTTCAGAAGCCTGGTACTGATCAGAATGTTGCTAAGCAGCATACACCTATAAGGAAAAACACAGTGTCTGTACACTGTCCCTTTGCAGATTGACAGAGAAAATACTGCATTCATTACCCTTTTTAAAACGTTCATCTTCAGTTTCCCCTACTATACAGGTTGGGTCCAAACTCAGAAACTGTTTCCTTCTATACAATCTGGCATGCTCCCTCAGGTCATCAGATAAGGCTCTTTTACAAATACTGCTGCCTTGGGAAGTGGGTGGGGTGGCCACAAGAAATATAGGGCACAGGTGGGCCCAGGCCGGTTCAGTCCGGTCCAGTTCTTGGGGACCGAATGTTCCTATTCCCCCTACCACTGGTGATCCGGTAGCGGCGGGCGGGGGGGGGGGGCCGTGATAACCGGGCGGACCGGTTTGTGTTCGGCCGCTGGAGCGGCAGTTAGAGGGCACTTTTAAATTTGCCGCTCCAAGCGGCAGCCCGCCAAGGCGCCCCACAAGCCCCAGCGCTGGAGTGTCCTTTCCCCGGCCGCTTTAACTGCCCCCTTTAACTGCCGCTCCAGCGGCCAGCAGGAAAGTGGCTGGGGCTGCAGCCTGAGAGCATCCTTCCTGGCATGACTACTCTGAAGTAAGTGCCATGACAATCAATGGGACTTACTCCCAGGAAAGTATGGCTGGAACTGCAGCCTGAGAGCCCAATCCTATGCATGACTACTCTGAAGTAAGTCCCATGACAGTCAATGGGACTTACTCCCAGGAAAGTGTGGTTAGGGTTGCTGGGGGGCACTAACAAAAACTTAGATTTTTAAAACATTTTTAAATTTTTAGATTTAAAAAAATTCCCCTTTAAATTCTCCCCGGTCCTGCCCCCTGACCCAGCCTGGCCCCGCCCACTTCCGGGGAACCGTTGTTGGGCCAGGCTGGGCCCAACTCTGATATAGAGCCTTCTAAGCAGTGGCACCAACCCAATGGAATTCCCTCCCTCTTGATTTAAAAACTGCTCCCCCCTTGAAACCTTTCGCAAGATCTGAAAACATTTCTTTTCAGAAAGTCCATCTGAGTATCCAGCCTTTTAAAAGATTATCAACACTGCCTTAAAGGTGCTATTGCCTTCTGCTACTTCCACTGTGACCATTTCCTATAATATACATTTTATTTGATTTTAACTGCTTTTCTAAATATGGATTTTTTAATGTGGGTTGTTTTTAAAGTTGGTATTTTTATGTTTTTAGTGGACTTTAGCAATCCTAAACATGTCTACTCAAAAGTAAGTTCCATTGTGATAAATAGTACTTACTCCCAGGAGAGTGTGGTTAGGTTTGCAGCATTTGGTGACTATTGTGAGCCACCTTGAATCCTCCGGGAATAAGGTGGGATACGAATATTCTATTCTACCATGAAATTTCAATTACATTGGAGGTTGGCATCTAGTGTGTTCAAAAGCTTTGCATTCTAGTGACTGCTCATTGGTTGGTTTAATGACCAACTATAGTTTTAGTGGCTGTAGTTTTCAGGAGCAGAGATAATAAATACATTTAGAGTGTGACCAAAATATTTGACTACAGCTTGAGCCTTATTAGTTCAGCCTTTTTTCTTCACTTTATGGTGAGTGTAGCGAACACCACCACAGACTGGCTCAGCAGAAGATGCCAGAAGGGAAACAGCTTCCCTAGGCATGGGTCCCCTTCCCTTGGGTCACACAAAGATCTGTGTGACCCAAACTACTGTCTTTGCTTTTGATGGAGTCTTCCCATTTTGCTACAGAAAATTTAGGACTAGTGGTACTGATTAGAGTATATGGGGATGAAAGGCTTCAAGTAATCTCATATCTACATCTGTCTTCACTATTGTGACCATGTGAACAGCATTGTCTTAATAGCTGCATGCTTTGGTCTCTATGAATGATGTTACTTTTCTATCTGTTGTATTCCCATGGTTTATTGTCTTGTCAGTTTTTTTAACTTGAAATTTGGAGGTCTGTATTCAAGTTCCAGTTCAACTATAGACTCAATGAGTGGTCTAAGGAAGGTAATTATAACTTACTTCTTGGTTTGCAAATACGATGAAGAGTGACTTAGGGCACAATCCAGAGTAACTATGTGGAGTCTTTGCTCCAGTGTAAGAACAATTTGCTCTGGATTGCAATATGAATTTCCCATAGGTTTTCACTAGGTAGTGCAGTAACTACGGGTACATGTAATGTCTCTTACATGCTCCCGTAGTTACTCTGGATTGTAGGGTTAACCTCACAGGATAGTTGTGAAGGCAAAACAAAAATTTTAAGTGCTTTGTAAGGTGATTTGCCTGCCTGCTTCTTTATAGGCTGTAGTGACTTCGGCTTGGTGGGTCATGGATTAAACTTGCTGAATTAAAAGAACTGAGGCTTGCAATCCTAAGTAATTTAACTGGCATAACCCACCTGGCTTAACTTCCTGTGATGGTGTGAGGAGACTGGTGCATGCCTATGCGCTGGCCTAACTACCTCCTCCCAGGAGTGGGGCAAAAGTGCTCTATAGCACTTTTGTGATACCCCCCACACTGGCACAGGACTTATGCCTGGACATAAGTCAGCCTAACTGGGAGTTAGGATTTCAGCTTAATTCTTTTATAATTAGATTTTTGCTTGGCGTGGTAGAGAAAAACCAGGATTTGTTAGATCAGGAGTGAGGAGTCTATACATACATGTTCATATTCTGCTCTTCCTTGTTTCTTAATACTTATATCATCCTTCTTCCCTCATTCAAAACCCAGCTGAATTTAGAGTTCTTGGTTTGTTGAATCACAGTTTTTTTTTCCTGATGTCCAATCTGAAAAACTGGTTTATGTATACAGCTCATTTATAGTAAAAAACATGTTTGAAATGATGTAGTAGAAAAGTAAATTCTTAAAATTATGATTATGGGAATTTTGACATAAAATATTTGGCTCGATTTTTGTTTGTTAGAGATTTCTCAGTAACTCAACCTAGCTTTACTCATGGGTTAGAACAGCAGCCCCTCAACCCTTTTGGCTCCTGGAACTAGCTGCGTGGAAGAAAACATTTCACAGACTGGGGGCTGGGGAGGTTGGCAGTGGTGGGCCAGTAGCATAGCATGGGAGGGCAAGAGGTACCATGTTTATCCACAGTGGGGAATTAAAAGCTGCCCCTGAACACCCTCCCCCTAAACATGGCAGCTCCATGTCTTCAGGGGGCTGCTGGAGCCTCCATGGCCAGCGCAGCACAGTGCCACCTCCTCACCAGCCTGCACAAGTCCACCTGCTGCTGAGAGGCTGCCCAGGTTTTGTGTACCTATCTGCGGCTTGACTGTTGTTTCTGAAGTCTGAAGTGGCAGTGGCGATTGTGGCTTCTCCTCCACCCTCTGCTTGTGACATATGCCCAGTCTGTCTGTGTCCTACTACACTGTCTGAGTCCTACTCCCTGAAGTCTGAAGTAGTGGCAAACAGAGAAGCTTGCCACCCTATCCAGTGGCTTCCTTCCCCGTTTCCTCACAGCCTGGTTCTTAAATAGGCCATGGACCGGTACAGTCTGTGGCCTCAAGGCTGGTGACATTGCTGACCCCTGGATTAGAATGTCACAAGAAATGATTGCATCAAATATCATCCATGCCTTATAAACATTGTGTTTATAATATGGATCCTGCTTTTATAGATCCAGTTTCTTTGTCCAGTCAATTGGATGCGATTCATACTCCCCACAGGTGACTGAGTGAGTGCCTATTTAAAAACATGGCTTATATAATTGCACATATTACCAATCGGGTAGGTTAATTCTAGCATAAGTGTTTTCTATAATAAAATTACATGTTTATTCAAACGTGGGTTAGTTTAAAAATGTTCCAGTTTGTTCTGTTATACTCTTACATGGAAACATCATTTTGCTTTTCCTTTTATCTCCTATCTCATCTTTCTAAAGTGATAGTCAGCGATGCTGTTGAGATTTTTTTAAAGGAAGGATTTGGTTTTCATATTTAAAACAGAAAGTGAGACTTAAATGAAAGTCCTTTGTCTTTGGTAAATATCTTTTAGTAAAAAAGATAATGAGTTACTGCCATATGAGTTACACTAATGTCATGTGCTCTGTTTGCCATGTGTCCAACTTTGTTTCTTAATGGTTGGGCCAAGATATGTTAAGCATACACATAAACATTCAAAACCATAAATATTAAATAGTATATATTTGCAAAGATGAAGGTATGTTTGTGAACAAAAACAAAACACCACAGCACAGTAGGGATATTTACATAAGCCTTATGGTTGTGTAATTTCAACTTTTCACAAAGCCAATGAATCTCAACTTCTCTATGAGTTACCTAAAGACGACATTTCCATTTGAGTCAGACCTTGCCCTCTCACGGGTCGAAGAGGGGAGCTCCCAGGACTTGGGACAGCACTTTAGCTCTTTTTCCAGAGGCACTGGCTGTTTCTTGGAGCAAGCACAAGCTCAGGCTGCTACTGGCATGCAGCAGAATGGGTGCTTTGGGGCTTGTTTGCAGAGGCTGTGCAAAAGAAGCATTCAGCACTTGATGCATGCTGTTCTGTAAATAAAGCTGGGATTGCTACTCTTCATTTAAAGAGCTTTACAGAGCAGTGCATGTTGGATGATCCTCTCAGTTCTGATATATGTAAGCGTTGACATTCAAGAGAGCATCTGGAACAGAAAAAAAGCAGGCCTCCGTCAGTCTTGAAAGACTATGGTATTGTGCTTGGCGCTGCATACGCTGTATGCAAAGCACGAAAGCCTGGGTTGGATTGTTATGGAGGATCTGCTGTTACCCAAGCAGCAAATCCCCCCTCTCCACGCTACTGAATTAGTCTAATGGAAAGGCGGAACCAATACGATTGGATCCAATTGGCGTCACAGAGCTGGGCTAAGGACAGGAGCTCACCCTGTCTTGTGGGGCCGAGCCGGGTGTTGAACCCTGGCCTGCTGGTTAACAGGCACAGCATCTTAACTGCTTGCGCCACCCATTATAAAAACCAGGCAGTGCCAGAATAAGCAATAGCAATGGATACAATGATATGGATTACATTAAATGGTACAGTGATATTAATTGATTAACAGGTATCCCCCACTTTCTAATGGTTCATTTTCTCATGATCCCACATTGATAAGACAAAAAAGATTGGGCTCAACTTTTCAACACTTTTCACTTTTGCACGGTCATCTGGTCTCTAACCCGGCCAGATGGAAAGCCAAGTGGGGGAAGTCTGTAGCTATAAACTTGATTTCTGTATCGTGTAGTCTACAGACTGTGTAGTATTAATGTTTCACTTAGATATTCCTCTATTTGGGCTTTTTTCTTAGTTATCTTTAACCAGTAAAATCTACAATATGGTCTATGCTTACGTGATTTCATTCTTTTTGGCTGTCTGGGCTCATACAGCAGTCTGATGTTTAAAATGCAGATTTTCAACTTCTGATGTTTGCCACTGCTGTGGGGTGTCTATAGGTGAAAAGCAGCATGCAGTGTGTGTCCTAAACCTTTCCCTTGTGAGTTTTTCCTCTCTTTTTCTGCAACTGTTCTCTCCTCCCCTCCCCCCCCCAGAAACACTCCAGTCCACCTGACATGCATAGTACTGGCTTAGAAGCAGAGTTTTCTGGTCAAGTGGGGAAAATTTGCAAGGGGCTGCAGATCCAAGAAGGGTCAAGCCTTGACAAACATGGTTATTGCTGTGGCTTTTTCACACCGCGTTTTCATTGAACTGAGATTCTGTGTTTGCTGAACGTCAAGTTCTGTCTAACCTTAGGTTTTCCTCATTTTCATATTTGCCAGACTTGGAGAAATTTGAAATACAATGATTTAGCCCATGTTTCTTAGTTATGGCTGAGTCAAATCTGGAAAAACTTAACAGATATGTATCCTTTTGCCCCACCCTTCCCATTCCACCACAGCATTTTCTGGCTTTGTACAACAGCCAGTTTTGGATGATGTAATGGAAGTTTAATATAGTACACACAGATATGTGAAGGCTGGAGGGGAAGGGTGAAGAAAATGATGAGAAAACATGAATACTTTTCCTGATGCCAGAAAAGGGGGCAGAAAAATTATTTTAAAATATAGAGGGATCCCTCTTACAAATAATGCTTTTTCCCATAATGAGTTAAATACTTTAAAAAACAGTTCCATACTAATGTTCTTTCATCAGGTTCATGTTGCAGCAATTCCCTTGATTCAAGAGTCAAGGCTGGTAGATGGCTTAAATCATGCTGATGGCTACCATCATTCTGCTGGTAGATGGCTTAAATCTCCCCAAAAGACAATCTAATACATGACTCTTCCCAAATTCCTGCAACACACCAGTGTTCCACACATTGCAGTGGTTGAAAATCACTGACTTAACATATGTGTACGCAGTGTCCAGTTCCTGAGACTCTTCTCATCTCGCATCGTGAAATAAACTGATAAATACCTGGACAGACATATACACACAATGAGTTAAGAAACTAGTTCCAGTTTATGAAAATCTTTCATATTCAAAAGTTAAGAATGAAAGTTCACTATCAAACTTTGATTTTTCAGACACTGGTTCTATTTAGATAGATTACTGTATTTTTCTCAAAAGTAGTGCACCATTGAATGCAATGCGCACCCAATTTTGGAAGGCTTGAGATTTAAAACCAGTTTGCTGCAATTATAATGTGCAGCCTTCTAAAATGGGATGTGCATTATATTGATGGTGGGGCCCTTGAAGTGGGGAAGAGTGCTGCCACTGCTGCCTGCTGCCCCCTTCTTCTCCCCCACAACCCCGACGGGAGGAGGGCTGTCCCCAGGGCATTTACCCAACCTCCCCCCCAGGCCACTTTTCCCTGGAGGGCTCTGTCTTTGTCCCTGCCTCACCTCTGTCCAGCCAGCAGCCTCATTCCAGCCCCGATGGCACCTTGTGGGAGCCAGGAAGAGCCTGGCTGGGCACAGGGTGCTTGGAAAGCTGCGCTCCTCTGCTTCAGTGTTCAGTTAATGGAGCTCCTGCAGGGTGCCAGATTGCGGATCTCCGGCAGGGCACCATTGGGGCTGGAGTGAGGGTGCTGGCTGGATAGAGGTGAGGCTGGGGGGCTGTGCAGGAACAGGGGCAGAGCCCTCCAGGGGGAAGTGGCCCTGCTGGGGGTTGGGGAAGAGCCCACCAGGCCAGCCCACTGGTGCCCACAAGCATCAACCCTCCTGCAAGCCTGGCTTTAGCAGGGGGCAGTGGGAAGAAGCACCTCCCCCCACTTTAAGGATGGCCCATTATATTTGCCTATGTCCACAAATATAATGTGCCATCAAATATAATGTGCCTGGAATTTGGCTGAAAAAGCTGTGCATTATATTTGAGTAAATATGGTAGTTTGAATTGTGCTAGTAATGATGGAACAGAATATGGGTAAATAATAGGTTACGGATAGCTCAATTTGTTCTGTTATTTTAACAAGTGATAGAAAAACTCTTCCATCCTGACATTGAAGCTGGTCTTTGTAAACTTGGGGTTTTGTTTCAAGTTGGAATTTGCCTGTTTTTTTTTCTGAAATTTTGTCCCTTTCAATACAATACATGAGGAGCAGAACTATATAAAGTCCAGTTGCTTGCTCTTGAGCTTCTAAATCCAGTTTGTCACTTTCCTGCACACTTACCTAATACTGACAGGGTGGTCTTATGCAGAGCCTTCTTCCCTCAGTGGCACTTAGAAAGGTATCAATATTCAGCTGTGTCATAGGTGCAAGGAACCCATAGTTTCCAGAACATCCTGTGTCCATTGAATGATACTGGGTACAATGGGAAATTCTTTCCCTTCTCCCAACTAGCTAGGTTGGTAGTATACTACGTCAGATTGTAATTAAAGTGACTATTGCATATACAGTATATTGTTACAGGTGGAACCTGTTTATATACGGATTATACTGTCTGTGCATCTGGCTCAATGCAGGTTCCCAAGAACTACATTGAGTCAGAACAGGCTCTACCCGAGTCCTCCTAAAATTAATTAATTAATTAATTAATTAATTAATTAATTAATTAATTAATTAATTTCCTGCCTTTCTTCTTCCCAAGGTGGCTATACTCTGGCCCCTCTGTATTGAATCTGTACTCTGGTACCCTCTAGAGGTCTTTATGGAGATGTGAAAAAAATGCCACTTCTGGTTTCCAAAGGGAAACAGGAAGTGACTTTTTATTTACCTTTTAAGGCATTCTAAGAGCCAGAGTCCTTGGAAGGCTTCCACGGAATGCCTTAAAATGCTAAAAAGTCAAAAGTGGCTTTTTTTGCCTCTCTGGGCTTCAGAAAGCCCCTCAAGGTGACAGGAACACAGCTTTGTTCCCTTTTGGAGGAGTTAATGGCACAAAACATGCGGATTTGAAATTCTCAAAACATATCTGAAATTCTTTATCAGTGGGGGGTCCATGAATAGATCCCTCAGATATCAATGCTTCACACCTGTATTTCCCCAAATGTATTTCCCACCTGTATTTGTCTCCTGGATGAAGGAAAGAAAGAAGAGGAAGGATTTTGCTCTGTCTCATGGGTTTAACATTTTTTGCAAACGTTAATTTTTTTTAGCATGTAGTATTAAATATAAGAATCTAAGATGTAAGCATCTGTGGCTGAGGGGTACTGCCGCCAGTTATTAGGATACTTGCTCTGGCTACCTAAGTATTTTGAATAAGAGCATGAATGGCATATAGTGGATATATAATCCTGGCTGAAATATTTGCTCAACAAAATGGCTAAAGCCAGGATGGTGTAATGGTTGGGGAGCTGGATTAAGATTTGGAAGATCCAGGTTCAAATCCCCCCTCAACCATGAAGATTCCTGGGTGACCATAGGCCAGTCACTCTCATTCTTGCCTGCCTCACAGGGTTAAAAAGCAGGCCTTCCGTCAGTCTTGAAAGACTATGGTATCGTGCTCGGCACTGCATATGCTGCATGTGAAGCACAAAAGCCTGGGTTGGATTGTTATGGAGGCTATGCTGTTACCCAAGCAGCAAATCCCCCCTCTCCACGCCACTGAATTAGTCCAATGGAAAAGCAGAGCCAGTACGATTGGATCCAGCTGGTGTCGCAGAGCTGGGCTAAGGACAGGAGCTCACCCTGTCTTGTGGGGCTGACCCGGGTCTCGAACCCTGGCCTGTTGATTAACAGGCACAGTGTCTTAACCGGTATTGTGAGGTTAAAAGAATAAGAGCTTTGTAAGCTGTCTTGGGCATTCTCTCTGGCATGGGAAAGGTGGGAAATAATCCCTTAGATTATTGGATGTTATGGACAAGTCTTGGTCTTCAGTCTAAACAACCTTATCGGGTGGTTATGAGAATAAAACATGTTCTCAAGTTTTTGAATCCTCTGTTGCATTGAATTAGAAATATTGACAGGGTGGGATAGGTTTAAGCTAAGATGCACGTTCCTGCTCTGTTGTTCTTGCCATTCCAGTTCAAATTCACCTGCTGAATTTTGATTAAATATCCCATTATGATTCTCCTGCATGTATTTCACTAAATAAAGCAGGCCTCTGTCAGTCTTGAGAGACTGTGGTATCGTGTTCGGTGCTGCATACGCTGCATGTGAAGCTCGAAAGCCTGGGTTGGATTGTTATGGAGGATAGGCTGTTACCCAAGCAGCAAATCCCCCCTCTCCACGCCACTGAATTAGTCCAATAGAAAGGCAGAGCCAATACGATTTCACTGAATAGCTCTTCTGTAATATGTACAATGCATTTTCGTTTTTCATTTTTTAACAGATTTCTTCTGATATCTTTTTCTGTCCTTTTTCCACTTCTGAAGCTATCTCAATATTCTTAATACCAATTCCTAGATCTCCCTGCATAGCTCTGACATACACTGTAATGTGGGGCATTCGTTTGAAAGATGTGATGATGTGTAATTGGAGGCAACTGCTGAATTCAGATGTGTCAAGTACTGTACACAATCTTCTTTTCTATCTATCTACATTATTTATATACTGCTTTTCAACTAAAATGTTCACAAAGCAGTTTACAATGAAAATGGAATAATTAATAGCTAATGGGTCCCTGTCCCAAAAGGGTTCACAATCTAAAATACAAAAGAACGCCAGCAGAAACCACTTGAACAGACATTGCTGGGGTGTGTAGGGCCAGTTCCTCTCCCCCTGCTATATAAAGGAGGAACACTCACTTGAAAGAGTGCCTTTTGCCCAGTTAGCAAGGGTTATCTATGGACTTTGGGTCCTCTCGACCCCTGATGAGCCCAAGCTGGAGCCACTGAAGGGAGAGGAGCAGCCCTCTGGTTGCCTCCAGAGGCTCTTATGAGGCTTTTGGTGGCTGCACATGAGTCCAGTCATGTTTGGAGCTCAGTGGATCCTGAAATCTGTGTGATGTGATTTCACATGGAATTTGGTATCCAGGATAAAAATGGTTTGCCTGTAAGAATATTTTTCGAGTTCTGGATCTGATTAAACTATTCACATTTCATTTCATGCCAGTAAACATCAACATGCCAGAGCAAAAATGAAAATATTGTTTAACAATTGATTTGTGAAATATACTTGAGTGGGGTATGTTCAGCAGGTTAAGAAACCCAAAATTTGTAAACAAATTTAATGTATAGAAAACAAATACAGGGTAAACAATACAGGATAAGTAGTTAATGTCTTTAGTATATTAACGTACCTACTTTTGGACTTCATGTAACTTGATAAATCCTCTTTCTTGGTTTTTTTATGTAGTGGCTTTTTATGTTTCTTATGCAAGAGTTGCAATTTTTAATGTTGATGTCCCCCTCCCCCATTGTTTCTTGGCAGATGATGATGTACCTGCAGATATGGTTGCAGAAGAATCGGGTCCTGGTGCACAAAATAGTCCATACCAGCTTCGCAGAAAAACTCTTTTACCTAAAAGAACAGCTTGCCCTACAAAGAGCAGCATGGAGGTATTTAGCAAACTAATATTTGTACTATTCAGTACATACTAAAATCAATGTATAACTCAAATGGGCATGTTCTGATTCATGTTCTACTAGGTGGAGGGAATTCCACATGTGGGGAGTAACAGAACTTGAAAGAGGACTTGATGACAATGTATCTTACCTAATTTTCTTTTCTAAAAACTTGTTAGGGTGCCTCTACGTCAGCTACAGAGAACTTTGGTCATCGAGCAAAACGTGCTAGAGTATCTGGGAAATTGCAGGATTTGTCAGGTAATTGCCTCTTTTAGTGGTAGTGTATAAAGAAATGTTTAGCTTTCTAATGTTTCTGAACTGTTTTAAATGGAAGAATGGTGGGCGATAGTAACAGCTCTCTTTATCTATAGTCATTTTATTATAATGAGTAGGGTTTTTTTGGAATTGGAAGCATCTTGGGTGAGATAAATGACTTCCTGGAAAAGTATTTTAGAAACAAATGTTGGTATAAACTGCTTGAAAGAGGGTGGGTGGATAAGCGAGTGGCTTACCCACTTGTTTCTGGCAGGATGTGGGGTACACTTTTGCACAAGCAGCTAGGAGTACAAGCAATATTATGTCAGATTAGATTGCATACCTTACCTATTGCTAATTTGTATGTAGTATCCAAGACAGAACTGATAATTTGTTTGAATGGAGCATGGGAATCATAGTGGTTGTACAGGAAACAAGATAATACACAACCTATTTTGTGGGAGTTGCTTTGACTTCCTGTACACGTACAACTTCAAAGTGCTGACTATGACCTTCAGAATACTATTACGTATTTGAGACTACCCCTTCTTTTGCAAGCCTTTGCTTGCTGAGAGACCCATGTCTGGGTGTCCACCACCTGCATTTTCACGTCTTGGCGTAAAATGGAAGAGCCATTAGTCATTTTCTATGTAAACCACTTTGTGAACTCTTGGTTGAAAAACAGTATATAAATATTACTATTTGATTTCTACACATAGGCTCAAGATGTAAGAACAGATTTTTAGTCCCAAGACTTTAGAATGTACTTCATATTGAAATGTGTCTCAATTCTCTTCTTTAGAAATCTATTTCAGTTTTTTTTTTGAGGGCACCTGGATGCAGGCATCATATGTGCTCCCTGAGGCATCTGGTAGGCCATTGTGTGATACAAGAAGCTGGATGAGATAGGCCTTTGAGATAAGAAGAGATAGGCTCTTCTTATTTTAGCATTACTTTGAGGAACAAGGCTAGTTTGCCCTTTGGTGAACAAATCTGTGGTTTTGTCTTTTCTAGCCACTTTAGACTGGTACTAAAAATAGGATATGAATCTTTTAATTTAATAAATAGTATAGTCTTTTAATTTAATATCTTAATTAAATTAAAATATTTTAATTTAATAAATACTGATCGTATTTCAAAATTTTGAAGCCATTTAGCTATGTCATCAGAGTTGAATGGTGCTATTTTGTTGTTGGAATAGTTGTCATGTGCTCTCACAGCAAATACAGGTTGTCCCTTGTTATCCACTTGAGTTCTTATTCAGAACCCCCCTATCGCCTGGATTGAAAAAATCCATGGATAAAAAACAGTGGAAAATAGATGTAAAGACTCATTTCCAGGTTTTTTTATCCTTCATCGCTCCTAATGGAATAAGGTTGTGCCTCAGTATCCACAGAGGTTGGATTGTCAAGCCTCTGCTTGAAGATCCCCAATGAGGGAGAGTCTACCACTTCCCTTGGCAATCTAGGCCACTGCCCAACTGCCCTCGCCCTCAGGAATTTGTTAATTAAAAGCAATTTTTAAAGTGTGTCCCTTTACAGTTGTTTAAAAACAGGTTTTCTTCCTGTTGTAGAGAGGCAGTCAGCAACTAGAAATGCAAAAGACACCCTGCCTTTGCCTGCCTCATCTGAAAAGTGGAATGATTGTTTGCATGAAGTAGTAAGAAAAGCAGTTTTGTCAACTGTGATTTTCAAGTGATGCATTTTCCCCCTTCTTTGGGAATTGGCATGCACCTTCTCATTTGCAGTGGCTATTTGTGTTGAGTCAAATCCATGTATAACAAGTTTGGACCAGTAATTCTTTTGTCTTGATTTTCTGGCAACTTTGTGTTCATCCTGACTGAAGAACAAGTTATTAACAAGGTTGAAATGTAAATAGGCATTCTCAGAAGACAATAATTAGATAGCACTTGCAGAAAATAAGAAGGATCAGAAAGAGAGCAGGGTCGTGTTCTGTCCTACTGTTTGGTCTATATCTGTTCAAACTAAGCTCTGTTGCTCACTTTTTTCTTGTCACCTAGGGCAAATACTTCATCATGTAGCAGATTTTAAAACAGTAGCCTTCTTTGGACCAGTAGGGCTGGTGATTATGAAATGACCCTTGAGCATTTATGTTCTTTTCCTTCAAAAAAATGAATGTAGTTTATAAAAAACATTTGCAAAAGAACAGATTACATTAATTTATTAATTGATTAATTCCTTCCTTCTTATTGATTCTGAAAATTCTTTAGCTTCCCCCTCTTCCCAAAGGAGGAGCTTCTATGAAATGAGGTGCTTCTAAATTTTAACTCTGACATTGAAAAAGGAAGCCTTAAGAGAAAGCTGAATACTTAAAATTCCTCAGTCCAATTGGAATTTTCCTCAGTCCAGATGGAATAACCAATTCATAGTTATTGCTGAAATTCCACTGATTTTAAGGGGGTTTGCACACTTGACACTGTATGTGGTTTGTGCCAGCAGTTTGTTGAGTGAGGCTAAGGTACGTGGTGGCACATGTGCCTTTTATGACAACCTTGGAGTCTGTTCCCCATGGCATGTGAGTTATATTTTGAGTTGGGTGCAAGATCATTCCCTTACCCACTGAACAACAGCAGCTTGCCCCACCACCCAAAGATATGAAGATGGGCTTGTAGAACAATTCTCAAAGCTCTTCTAGAAGCCTACACAATAAATTTAGTTGCTCCCCCCATTCTTATCCACCAGCTATTCACAGTTAAAATGCAGCTTTTTATTTTTCCTATCTTTCACCTACTTTACCAAAGGCAGGTTCTTTATTTTTTGCAACCACTCGAGCACCACTTTATGCAGCAGCACAAGCCAGCATGAATCTGCTTTTCATCACCAGAGCAAGAAAGGTTAGTTAGAGTAACCTTTACTTCCACAAAAGAAGTTCACTCTAGGTTTTTGTGCCTGTCCAACCCTTCAAAGCAACCTGGTCCTTTTGGAGGTTTTCTTCTCTTTGTTGTCCTTGAGAAGACAAAGGCAAGTTTGGAACCTCCCCTTTCTGGAATGGGGAACTTTGCTATACAGAGCCCAATTCTCACATGGCAATTATTCTGGTCTGAGATCGTAATAAAGATGAATCTGAATCACATGACAATAATTTTGCATAATCACATCCACATAAAGTATCTTGCTACTCAGCCAAGTTTGGTTTTCTTTGAGGATTTATATCCTATTGCTTTGTTTTTCTTTTTTTCTGGTCCGTACATTTGGAGTGGAAGTGGCTGCCTGGTAATAGGATTGTCTGGTAACAGAGTGAAAGGGAGAGGAAGAACACTAAACATGAAACCTATTTACACATCCTGTTGCACAATAGCAGAGGGAGAGAAAGAATTGTCCTGGCACATTCATGAGAGCCATGAGTTCTGGCACTTGGATCATGTAGGGGCTGATGTGGAGGCAAATCAGCAACATGCACACATAAATGAGACAAAAATGATCAGTATCTACCGAGTTTGCAGAGTCTTTTGTTGTTAACTCAGGTTGAATGTGAAGAAAAATAGTTTCTTTTCTTCTCTTGCTAGGTTTTTTCTGGAAGCAAGAGAATCCAAGTTCCTTCCTTTTTCCAAAAATCTAGTCCTTTTCTTTGCTACTCCAATCCAGCAGCACTGGATTGAAGTTTCCACTATTTAGAGAGCTCCTTTTTATCACTGCAGGAAAGGAGACAACTAGATTTGTTGGAGCCTGCATTATTCTCCAGGCAAGATCAGCATCAAAGGGAGGGGCTTCCCCATATCAACCTTGCCTGGTGAGGGTCATCTTAGTTGCAGCAATTTGTTGTTGTCCCTCTTTCTTTGTTCTTGTCCATACATTTCTTCAGATTTTTATACTGCCCTTTCTCAAAGGAGATCAGAGTAGAGTACAAAGTTCCACCTCCCCATCACTGCAACCCTGTGAGGTTGTCAGAGAGTAACTGGCTCAAAGTTACCCAGAAAACGTCAGGACTCAGCAGGGATTTGAACTTGGATCTGCCATTTCTTAGTTCAGCACCCAAAACCTACAACAATCCTGGGTCTCAGGAGTCCTAGTTAAACTTTTGAGCCTAGAGCACTGCATTGTTACACTCAAGGGATTTTCAATGGAATCACCTGCAGCAGCTTCCATGCCTTTCCCAGAGATGGGCGTTGAGGAAGGATGAGATTGTGCCTTAGAAAACAGCTCATTGGTCTTCTCCTTCTCCCATAGTGCTTGGGGAGGGCCATGAAAGCTTTTCACAAAAGCCAAGTGTGAAACGCTGCCTTTTCTTCCCTGACTTGCTGGAGGAAAAGCTGTAGAAGTTGCATCAACTGGAGCAAGTACAAGGGACTGCAAGCTGCACATGCAGATTCTGCACCATCAACAACGCTACCATCTCTTGATGCAGTGAAGAGGCTGCCTCAGCTGGATCTACAATTGCTCCTACTTTGCTCCACAAAGTAGAGCCTCTAGAGCAGGGGTGTCCAAACATTTTGGAAGGAGAGCCACATCATCTCTCTGGTACGGAGTTGGGGGCTAGAAAAATGATTTACATTTTAAATTTGAATACATTTACATATTAGGGTGCAATAGAGACATTACAAGGCTTGTCCATGGACTGATAGAGAGGTCTTGCTGAAGGCAACATTGAGTCTTGCTGAGGGCCACATTTGGCCCCAAGGCAGGTGTTTGGACAGCCTGCTCTTGAGCCCCATGTTGTGGAGATCTTGCAGTGGAACAAGGAGTGGCAGTATATGGACTTTTTCAGAGCCTGTGTCCAGCAATTAGTGACCAAGTAGTTAGGGAATTGTTCTTTTCAGTCTCATGGACTGCTGGAGGCACTTGTAAAGGCCTTGGATGGAGTAGAAATTTCAAGTACTTAGCCATGAGAGCTGTAGTTGGTGCCTCTGGTTCTCTTCCTTCATCTTTTGAGAAGTTTCTGAAAAAGGAATGGGCTTTCTCTGATGGGGGAAATCTCTTTACAAACTCATCTCTAAGTCTTATGTTCTTCCTCTTGAGATAATGTTCAAACAGACCTGCCCAAATGGATACCCCAGTGGTTGCTCGGTTCCATTTATTCCTTTCCATGGATATTGAAGAAGTCTCACATGACATGTGTTATAAACACATGAAGGCAGTGCTCAGGAAGAAGTTTAAAACTCCGCAACCACTTTGACAGTTTGCTTTGCTAATTTCCAAGAGCAGGTTCTCTCCTGTCTTAAAAACTGGCCTCATCTAAACCGGGTTTCCCCAAAGATGTAAAGGGAAAGCTGCAGAGGAGACTGCAGCATAATTCCTGCCTTTTTAACTACAGGGTGATTGAAAAGTAATTCCCTGTTTTAAAAAACTTATAAATTGTAATATAGGGAGATACTTTTCAATCACCCTGTATATCCTACATGCAAAGAAAATGTCTCCCTGGAATCACTGTAGAACTTTAATCTTACTCACCCTGGGTTCAGTCTACCCACCCTGGCTGAATTGAAGTGTGCATAATCTTAAGCCTGGGATTTGCCACTGCCTTGGCATTGGGTTTACTCAACTAAATCAAGCCTTATGGGTTTTCCTGTTGCTTTATAAGTTCAGATTTTGTGTTTTGGTTAACCTTCTAATTCCTGTAGCTGTGACAAGTAATTCCAAATTTTCAGTTCAAAATGAGGGTCGGAGAGAGCCCCTTTCCTTGGTGTTTTTTAGTCATGTATATTTGAAGTAGGAAGAGCATGCCAGTACTGAGCCCCCCCAAACACTAAGGAGAATTTGCAGATAGGCTGAAATTTCCCAACTCCGCCTTCAATCTGAATAAGACCTTAGTTACAATTAATCAAATTGTAAAAGAATGGTAGAATTCTTGAATGATGATCTCGATCTTATGTTCAGATATCCTATGACACAAGATCATATGTTGTGTCATACAGGGGTCTTCAATCCCCAGTAAACAGCGCACTGCTGGTCTGTGGTACTTTGGTAGCTAGGCCACGCCAGGACTAGAGCCTGGATCAGAAGCAGGAGCCCTGCTGTCCCCACTCTCAACCCTGGAGCGAACTTGGCATGTGCGGCCATGTACACATGAACCTCCTGGCAGGTTTGTGGGATTTTTTTCCCCTACAGTCCTGGGCCATGGTCCTCAGAAGGTTTAGGACGCCTGGTGCATTATATTTAAACCATTGATTTTTAAACTTTTAAAAGGTTCTATGTAGAAGCTGCTGTTTGATTTATAAATGCCAAGTGAATGATTGGACAGCAGAGCTCTCCCCAAAGTAGCAGTTTGTTTAATCTTCGAAGCACATGGCCTAAACGATCCTGTAAGTTTCACATACCAACAAAAATGGGTTCATAACCCATAGTTTGGGAACTGCTGACGTAATCGGCTAAAACATAACACAAAATGTGATATGTATAAACACAAAAAACCTCAAACAAGCACCCCATAATAATAAAAAAGAGCAGCATGTAAAACTCAAAATAATAGAAAAATACATTATAAAAACCCATGGAAAATCAATACATAGACTGAAATAAAATCAGAAAATTTCTCTAAATATAAACCTTGAAGGTCCCAAAGGAAGCTGCTGAAGGAAGAACATGTAAGGTAGTGATTTTCAATCACTGTGCCATGGTCTGCAGATGTGCCATGGGTAGTCTACAGGTGTGCTGTGGGATTTTGGGGAAGGTCATTTATTAGTAGGGCAGTTGGGGGATTTGAGCCCCCTACCAGCATTGTGGTGTGGCTTGTCAATGATAAAAAACTGATGGTGTGCCTTGACAATTTTAGTGGCTTGTCAGTGTGCCATGAGATGTTGAAAATCTAAATAAGGGTAGGGAATTCCATAAAGTAGGTACCACTAATAAGGCCCTGTTTCTTGTCACCCTCCCCCCCACATCAATAAATAGCTGTCAAAAAGAATCCTCTCTGTTTCTTTTAGATGTGCAGCTATTTATATTTGGCAGGTTGGTTTATATGGAAGAAAGCATATTTGCCCTAAGCCATATAGGGCTTTAAAAATTGAGACCAGCACCTTGAATTGGGCACAGAAATTTATTTTTTTATTTGATTTATATCCTACCTTTCTTCTTTAAAAAAGGAAACTCAAGGTAGAAATGAACCAGCATTCACTAGAGCAGTGATTTTCAACCAGTGTGCTGTGGGTAATCCTGAGGTGTGCTGTGGGAATTTGGGGACTGACATTCATTAATAGGAAAATTGGGAGATTTGAACAGTCTGGTGTGCCTTGTCAATGGTAAAAACAATTGGTGGTATGCCTTGACAATTTCAGTACCTTGTTAAGTGTGCCATGAGATGAAAAATGTTGAAAAACACTACATTAGAGCAGTGGTGTAACAGTCAACCTCTGACAACCACACAAGCTGCCACCTAGTTTTAATTTCAGTTTCCAAACTGTATTCAAGAGCAGCCCCACACGGAGTAGTCAAACCTCAGTGTCACTGTGGCATGGATCGCCATGTCCAAACATGCGTTACCAAAGTCCTTTCCAAGGAGCAGTTCCTGTGCCAGCCTTTGAACTATACAGCTTGTCTGCCTCTGGTTATTATGGATATATGGAAACACCTCACTGTGAAGACCAACATGTATGCAAAAAAGATCACTGATTAATCTTTTCATTCTAAGCTATCAGGAGTAAAGGGCTTAAACAAAATAATTCTTCTGTCACTTGAATTGTAATTCCTAGTGTATACCTCTTTTGAACTTTTTGCATATGTGAATGTGTGGAATAGTCAAATGTAACCTATGTTAAGATATTTTTGACACACCTAGTTTTCCAAGAAAAAAATCGCAAAAAAGTCCTGTGCTCTTGCTTATTGGCTATGTCTTAAAACACCTATTTGTTCAGAGTCCAAATTCAAGGATTTCTGTCTTTCAGTGAATCTTGTGTAATGAATCTTTACCATCTTCCTTGTACCTTTAATTTGTGATTTAAAAATATTCCTGAAAGTTAACCAAAAGTTTATAAGCAAGCCCAGAGGATTTTCACATACAATATATAGCATTCTTTTTTGATAAATCTAAAACCAAGTTACTTTTTAGAGTTCTCGTCAGACTTTAAAATCAAAAGCAAGCAGGCAAGCTCTGCCTCCCCTCCACAACGCACTCACTAAACCATCCTGTCTCTCTACACATACAGCATTTGTTTATTCTGATAATCATTTTAATGCTTCAATTGCCCCCAAATGCTTCAGGGAATACACCAGACAACAAGAGACCTATGTGCTGGTGCACTACTGTGCAGCTGACATTCTGAAGTAGCTTACATTAAAAATATGCGGGATGCACATAGCCATCATGGCCTGTAACTTGTGATGGACAGGGTACCTTGCTTCCAAAAATTTGTCCAGAAAGACTGAGAAATATATGGTTAGTTTATTCTCCCTCAGCAAGGCCTGTTTTAAGATGTTATCTTTGAGGTATTTTACCATCTTACCAGGAACTGATGTTAAGATAACTGGCCAATAGTTTCCTGGGTACCCTCTCCTTACCTCTTTAAAGACTGGTGTGACATTTTCTATTCTCCAGTCCTTTGGCGCCATATCTGTTGTAAAGGACAAATTGTGTATTTTAGCCAGTGGATCGCAACATCATTTTTCAGTTCCTTATTAATTCCTGGGTGGATGCATGACTTATTGATTCTTAATTTGTCAGTTAGGGCTACTACGTCTTCTAACATCCATCTGGCTTAATTGTTTAGTAAGGAGGGGGCCTTTTGGGCAGCAGTACTTGCCTAAGGACCTCTGTTGTGAAGACAGATGAGAATACCTCATTTACTTTCGCTACCCTCTCCAACTCTCCTTTTACTTCCTCTTTGCCTTCCTCACCCTCCAGCAGGCCAAGTGCTTTTCTGACCGGTTTTTTTGCTTCAAGCATAATTGAAGAAGCTTTTGTTATATCCATTGATATTGCTAGCCATGTGTTTCTCAAAGTCTTTCTTGGCCACCTGTATTTCCTTTGCCACATTTTATGCTCCTTTTATATTGAGGCAAGACTTCCATTTATCAAGTTGGCAATCCTATTTTTATCAACAGCTGCATGAAAAAGTGTTGCTGAGTTTTGTCCAAACCAGTCCCTTAAATTATGAAGTCATGATGTTCTCCTTCTGTATGGACTTTGCCTTCAATCTTTCCCTGGAAGATTAAATGGGGGTATGCCATATTTTTCTGGGTGTCACATCTGACAAGCCTTATTTTCAGTCTTAGGTTTATGTCATGACAGTAGAAGACCTTTTTCATTTTGAGGAATGCTGTTTGTGCTTTCTCTATCCTTGTCTTTACTTCAGATTAGGAACATCATATTATCCATGTTTTATATTTTTCAATAGCAGCACCAGCAGAACAATATCTTCAAGAGAAGTTGCCTGATGAAGTGGTTCTGAAAATCTTCTCTTACTTACTGGAGCAGGATCTTTGTAGAGCAGCTTGTGTATGTAAGCGCTTCAGTGAGCTAGCTAATGATCCAATTTTGTGGTAAGTGAAACAGTATTCTTGATTATCCTGAGGTATATTGCGTATGCCAGGCGCAATAGGAAAAATTGAATTCCTGGTTAGGTATTCTAATTACTAGAATGAAAACCAGTACTGGAATTGCATAAGGAGTACGGCTGTGCACAGATCTGAAATGGCGCAAATGCTTTTTCCTAGTACATATACTAGTACAGTGGTTCTCAAATTGGGGGTCAAGAACCCATTGTGAGGGTTGTGACTTCATTCCACAGGGGTTGCAACAAGCTGTCACCACCATCTTGGAATCTGACACTGGGTACTGCCATCTTGAAATGGAGCACTCAGGTTGCTCTCCTGGGAATAAGTCTCATTGAACACAATGGAACTTATTTTCAAGTAGTCATGGAGGAGCTCTGGTATCACCATGACTTCCCTTCACTTTCACCATGACTTCACTTCAGAGGGTTTGGGGCAGATTGTCATTCTCAGAAGGAAGTCCCAGGCTGAAATGCTTGAGAACCACTGTCCTAGTATGTGTCTAATTGTGACTGAAGACTTTCCACACAATCTGTTTTGTTGTGCAGTTGATCTGTGCCATTATGATTGTGAAATAAACTTGGAATATGCAGAAGATGTAAACCAGTCATTCTCATGTTCACAATACAATGTATTCTGTATCCTGCCTAATATTATTATTGTCCCAATTACATGAATCACTTATAAATTAGTGTTGAGCAATTGATACAAGAGCCAAGTATCAATTAGTTACCGGCGCAGTATGTATAATGTTTCTAAAAGCACCATGTTTTGCAGATCACCACTAATTTTTCTTCAGTAACTCTGGCATCTCCAGGAATTGTGATTTGCTTTTCTATTAGTATTTTATCTGGTGTCTTGTGTTTAACGTGCAGGTCAATCTCAATTTTATAAAGTCCTAAGAATCTTGACTTGTTCACATTGTTTTAATTTGGATGTCTTTGTTCAGGAAACGACTCTATATGGAAGTATTTGAGTATACACGCCCAATGATGCACCCTGAACCTGGTAAATTTTATCAGATTAATCCAGAAGAATATGAACACCCAAACCCTTGGAAGGAAAGCTTTCAGCAACTGGTATGCAATAAATTCCTCTCTTTTTTCCTGCATGCATATATTTAATCTCATTTAGAGCAATTAGGGAGAGGGGCCACTGTTCAGTGGTCGAAGGTGTGCTTTATGTTTCACATTTCTATACCACTCTTCCTCTAAAGAATTCAGGGTTGTTCCACTCCCTCTTTTTGTCCTCAAAACAGCCGCCTTGGGAGGCAGATGAGGCTGATAGTGACTGACTGGCCCAGGGTCACCCAAGAAGCTTATCTGAGAATTTGAACCTGGATCAGCTCCCAAAGTACAATTAGTCTTTGATTTTTAAGCATTCAAGATATGAACTTTCATACGTATGAACATCTCTACTACACTACATTTTCATTTTTTCCCCAAACTGGGTTAAACATTCATTAACACCAATGGTGTTGGACTTACAAACAAATTGACTTATGAAAGAGCTTTTGGAATGGAACTCGTTCATGAGTCGAGGACCATCCTGCACCATACTGGCTCTTTCCATTCTTTGCATGTAGAAGGTATCTGGTTGGATGACTGCTGCTTCAAGTACATCTGGGAAGTATTAATATTGGTAAAATATATTCTAAACCTACAATTAAAATAGAGAGATAAGTGTTGAAGATGCTGAGAAAGAGGACCCAAAGTGCAAATTTAGTATGATGCATCTTTCCATATAAGCCTTTTTAAATGTAGAAAGACAATGGATGGTAGGAGTTCCCTTTAATTTTTCCTGATTTATTAAGGAAAATAATCTTGATCTTTTCTTCTGTAATATTTTTTCCTTCAGTCAGTTTAGAATGTCTTTACAAATGTGTGTCTTTTCACACAAATATTTGTGTTTTAACAAGTGGGTAATCATCTTTTATTTAGCAGTGGAAGAGTATCTGACCTTCCTTCCACAAGCAGTGTCTTTTAGTGTTATTTTGCATCTTTTTAGATTATGAGCCCTTTTGGGTCAAGTGAACCATTAGCTATTTCATTTTTGTCCGTAAACTGCTTTGTGAACTTCTGTCGAAAAGCAGTTTATACTCAAATACTGTTAATTTGATTGATTGTCTTGTGGTTGCTATTATGATCAGTCTGACCCTCAAATCTGATCCAATCCTAGCATTTCAAGTTTCTGTGTCCCACAGCTCTTTTCCAAGTATATTTTGGAATTCCTCAGTTCAAAGTCTTCTTCAAGCCAGTGCTTTACAAGCCTTTTCTGAGCTGCTATAACTTCCACTTTTCTGCTGCTTTTATCATCAGTCCTTTATTCCTTTCTCTTTTTCATCAGCTACAGCTGCCTGGTCTATCTAATCTAAATATAAAATATCTGGGAGGGACTATAATGTATCTGATGTTTTGGCCAAAGCCTAGGATACTGCTGGTGTTGAATTAATGTTAAATTATATCACTATTGACAAGGATGGACAAAAGCTTGTGTAGAGGGCTGACTTTCAATAGATTGCAGCGAGGGAGCTGCTCTGCTACGCACGAAACCCCGACCCAGAATCAGGTTGTCTACGAATGATTTAGCACCAGGTTCCCCACAAACATGCAGAGCACTGTGGGTGAGAGGCGGCCCCCTTCCGGCCATGCTCTGCTCCCAAGGCGGAGGGCTCTCCACAGCGGGCTGGCAGAGGGGGTAAATAACAATTAAGGGAATGCCCCCGTTCCCGGCCTGGCTATCCAAGGCCAATCGAGGTTCCACGGCGCTGCGGTATTGTTACGTTTAGGGGGATTCTGACTTAGAGGCATTCAGATATATATAAAATTGAAAGAGTCATTGACTCACTGACTCATCAACGCCCAGCTGAAACCACTGGATCTAGAAACATGAAATTTGGGGACACCATTTCTTCAGTGATTGGCACTCACTAATAACCAATTTTGAGAAATTCAAACTGGAGGGGTGAAAAGGGGTAAAAATGTTTTCATTTCTATATTTTACATTGAAGAATTGCTGACCCATCAATGCCCAGCCAAAACCATTGGATCTAGAAGAGTGAAATTTGGGTTGGGTATTCCTTCTATGATGTCCAGTTGGGTGCCTATATGATGTCCACTTGGATGCCAATGCCTTGTAGTGTCCATTGGTGCCTCGTGCCCACTGGTGCAGCTGCCAACTTGTGTCTGATGGTGCCCACTGGTGCCTGCTGCCCAGTAGGGGTGTCCAGTGCCCGCTGCTGCCCACTGATGCTCCCTGCCCACTGGTGCCCCATCCCTGTTTATGACTACTGCACAATGGTATCTGATGGTTCCTGGTTAGGATGCCCATTACAATGCCCATTACGATGGCATATAGTCACAAAGAAAGTCCATGATTAGGACAGAGTAAAAGTACTTCATTTCTGGGGCAGAAGCTGTTCAGATTATTGAGCAAAAAGTGGACTCTTGCATCAGTTTCCTAATTCAATACCTGAAAGTAAAAAGAGGATGTGATACATTCAGTTGATCTACAATCTGCGAAATGTGGTAAAGCTGCACTCCTCCCAGAAGAGTCATTGACATTTTTTATTTTGATGCCAGGGAAGTTCATAGCTTTCAAATGCCAGGGAAGTTCACAGTTTTCTTGTGACTGCACAACAATTAAGGGAATGAGCTTCTAAAATTGAGGTCCTTGCCTAATGTTGAAGGTCACATAGTACTTTAAATAAAAGTTCATTCTTCTCCCAAAGGACAGGCTTTCTAGATGTTCTTGAGGAAAACAGATTGTGGAATCTAGATCCATTAAGTGAGTGCAGTTAATGTTAAGAATTCTTTGAATTATTTTCAGGTACTTCCAATGTTATACTTGCTTTTTAAACACATAGCTCATAGGGCATTCTGCATTAATGTGTGATGCTTTCTTTCTGTTTTCAGTACAAAGGAGCACACGTAAAGCCTGGATTTGCAGAGCATTTTTACAATAGCCCAGCAAGATACAAAGGAAGAGAAAATACATTGGTATTCTTTCTGAAGCATTTTAATTTAAATAAGAGACATGCTTTTCCTATTGTACTTTTATTTTAAATTGCTTTTTTTCTTTCTTTTAGTACTATGATACAATTGAAGATGCTTTAGGCGGAGTTCAAGAAGCTCACTTTGATGGACTAATCTTTGTTCATTCTGGCATATACACTGATGAGTGGATATATATTGAATCTCCCATCACCATGATTGGAGCAGGTATTTGATATGAAACGTGTGATTTCGATGGTTTTGTATTTACAGTATTACACCTGATTGTATCAACTGGTTTAGGTCATGTTTTCAAACTATCAAGAAAGGAGGCATTGGGTTACACAGAACATTTTTTTGGAAAGTTTTTTTTCAGGAGTTGTGGAGAGATTAGTATTTTTAGGGTATTCCTCAACTTAAAAAAGCTGCAGTATGGCTGGTTGCCTAAATCAAAATCAAAGTTAAAATAATGTTTTTTTATTTTAGAAGTTGCAGAAAGGAAGATGAAATAATAGCATTTTTATCAAAAAAAGATCACTGATGCAGATAAAGAATGGATGAATCCATACTTACTTGAATCTAATGTGCCATCGAATCTAATTCTTCCCCCAAAGGATAACAACTGAGTGGAAAGAGAGATGCTCTTTTCCCTTTCACAACATCAGAACTAGGGGACATCCAGTGTGTAGTTGGTCTGTGGAACTCCCTGCCACACGATGTGGTGATGGCATCTAGCCTCAATGTCTTTAAGAAGGGTTTGGACAGTTTCCTGGCGGAGGGGACCATCACAGGTTACAAGCTATGACGGGTTGGTGGGTGGGTGGGTGTCCATGTGCATAGATAGATTTAGATATGACAACCTTAGAATGTCAGATGCAGAGGAGGGCACCTGATGTAGGCATCATGTGTGCTCCCTGAGGCATCTGGTGGGGCTCTGTGTGACATAGGAAGCTGGAATAGATGGGCCTTTGGCCTGATCCAGCAGAGACTATTCTTATGTTCTTAATGCACAGTCTTTGAAAAGAGCGTGTTCATTAGATTTGTGGTGCATTACTTTGCCGCCTGTCTCCACTCTCCCCCACAGACTGCTGGTACCTGGGGAGCCAGTGAGCTTTTCCCTCTTTCCCTCCCAATGGGAGTACGAGGAGCAAGGCAGGGACACTGTAAGATTGGGCATGTGGACATCCGGTAGTGACAGACAAAGGACATCTGGAAGTGACAGGCTGTGACTGGGGGATCCCCCCATGCACACCATCACCTCCTGTGCCCCTTCCCTTCCAGTGCAACAGATGGATGTTTATCAGTCTTCCATGTTAAGTATAGGACAAAAACACCCCCTTAGGACAAAAACAACCCCTTTCACCCCCTTAAGGGTTAAATTTCTCAACATCTATCCTTGGTGGGTGTTGATGTTACAGAAGGAACACCCTCCCAAATTTCAGGCTTCCTAGGCCCAGGGGTTTGGGCAGAGCGTCCATCAGTCAGCGATTCTTCAATGCGTAAAGTATAGGGAGGAAATCACGTTGCGCCCCATTTCACCGCCTTCCCATTGGAATTTCCAGAAACCTGTTCTTAGTGAATGCCTCCGTCATGGAAGGAACACCCTCCCCAAATTTCACGCTTCTAGGCCTGGCGGTTTTGGCTGGGCGTTGATGAGTCAGTCAGTCAGTGAGTCGATGACTTTTCAGTTTTTATATATAGATGAATCATGAATTATGTCATGCTGATTTACTTGTGGATATAACTGTGATATGTTTGATATGGCTCACAATATTTGTCCAAAATGACATTGAACCTGATTGTACAAATCAGAGAGCTTTGAGCTCAAGAGACATGGTGCTTAACATTAAGAAATGCTTGTGTTTTTTTTTTTACAGTGGGCCTTTATGTAGTAAACCTGTCTCCAGTATTGAAGAAATGTGCATTGAAGTATATTATTTTAAATATAATTTTAAAGATGAAACCAAATATGGCTTTAAAAGAATGTCCATGTTTCTTCTTTCTTGCAACTTCATAGAAAATAATGTTAGTAGTGAAAATTTCTGGATTTGTTGAAAAGAAATGAAAGTAGGGATAGATGATTTCCTCTTTGGTAGGTAGGCTTCCTACTTGTTCCTCTTAAAAAGCTACATAGGCCAAAATTGGGTTGTAGAAGGTATATATTGAAAGAAACACTTCATCTCCATGTGATAGGGTAGTTTCCCAACTAGGATCCAATTAGTTGGATCCGCCTTCCCCAACTGGAAGGAGTATTCTGTTTCTGTGGCTAGTTCTGGCACAAGCAGGATACTCCTATGCAGAGGGAGTTTCTGGCGGCAGAAATGCTAGTTGGGATTTTACCTATTGTATTTCACTCAGTACTGCTGCTTTGGCCCATCCAAAGAGAGAATGAGTGCTAAGTTGTCCAGTTGTACAGCATGAAGAGGGGCACATTTTTTGAATGATTCTCCTAAAGCTAGAATTTTTAATACTGAACCTATTTTGTACGGTCTTTTTATTTTCCTTTGTTCTAAGAAAATTCATTATGAAATGGTGCCTTTTGCCTTGTGTTATTTTTCCTGCAAAAATACACTGTGGAACTCAAAATCAGAGTTTTTAATCTTGAGTTTAGGTTGGTTTTTTTGTCTCTGCTCCCTCTGCTGGCCTCTTAAAAATAGCACTTGAGGCCTTGTTTTCTTGAGTGGTTCAGTTTTAAAAGAAACAAAACTGGTTGGACTGAATTTCACTGCACTTGATTTGAATATTACTAATTGTGAAATAATGTGTCTTAAAATTCCTTCAGTGATTGCAGTCTTTGTTTAAGGAGGTATGGAGCATGGTTTTTTAAAAAACTATATTGGAGAAGTTAGCCTTTATGAGACATGGTGTGAGAACAATGTTGCATTTTATATATGCAGATTTGATAAAATTTTTAATGGACAGTATGTTGGATTCAACAGTGCTATTGGGCAACTTGTTCAGCATCTTCCATTTAAAGTGGAAAATAGAGCAGAATTGTTTACAAATGCTTTATTGATATAAAGACTGTAGATAATGCTTTAGATCAGGGGTCTCCAAACCCCAGCCTGGGGACCTGATGAGGCAAGCCTAAATGTGGTCCCCAGCAAGACTCCTCTATCCAGCCCTTGGGCTAGCCTTGTAATCCACTCCAATACATTCTTATATGTAAATTTATGGACATTTATTCAAATTTGAAATGTAAATTAGTTTTTCAGTCCCTGACACAGTGTCAGAAAGATGTGGCCCTCCTGCTAAAAAATTTGGAGGCCCCTGCTTTAGATCAGTAATTTTCAGTCTTTTTCATTTCATGGCACACTGGAAAGATGCTAAAATTATTAAGGCTCTCCATCCGTTTTTTGACAAGGGACACAATGCTGCTAAAAGACTCTTATACTCCCATTGGCCTACAAATAAGTTTTTCTTCCCCAAAACTTTCATGCCACACATGAAAACCATTCACAGCACATAAGTGTGCCACAGCACACTGAATGAAAATTGCTGTTTTAGAAAATCTATTTTCCTTTGTACTTAAAAGTACTAACTTCTAAGATTTTGGACCCTGAAAATGGCTTTATCAATTCAGGAACAACCTCAGATTTCTTGCAAAATGAAGCTTTAGTTTTAGAGTTTGAATGCCTTAAAACATGAGTAAATAGAAGAGAGTGGGGACCTGGTGCTAGTTAGGGCTAGCTAGATCTCTGGCTAATTTGCAGTACCTCTGCTAAATAGGCAACAAGATACCTTTTAAATTTATTTTAGGCACTACTTCATATTTAGCAGTAAGATAGCAACGTTTTCTTCATGTCCAGCAGATCGACTTCATTTCTGGTGAAAAGAATCTCCTATGTGTGCACTGGTTGAGTAATTGGGGGTTATTTAAGTTTAAAGATCCTTTCAGACACCAAAACATTTCTCCATCTCTTTTTCAATGGATATTGCTCCTGGCAGTTTGTTAAACTGTACAGCAAGTCCTTGCTTAAAATTGTCGATAGGTTCTTGGAAATTGCAACTTTAAGCAAACAATTTATTAGAAAAACCAATTTTATTGTAGACTAATTGATATATGTTAACAAGAGTCATGTTCTTCTTACAACAAGTTTCTGGTCAAAAATCATCGTCACACATCTAAATAAAGACCCCAAGTAAGTCTAATATTAAACAATGAAATATGTGCAAGCTTCTGAGCTGGAGAAAACCCACACAGACATGGGAGAGTATGCAAACTCCTCTCAGACATTGGCCAGGAATAGATTTTGGCTACAATCCAGAGAAACTATGGGACCTTTTCCATCAACAATTACACTGCCACCTATGGGAAATGCATAGAGCAATCCAGAGTAAGTATCTCTTACATAGTTACTTTGGATTGTAGGGTTTGTCTTCTTATCAACTTTATAGTGAAACAGTTTAAAATGAAAGTGAGGACTTTCTGTATAAAAGTTCTTAATAGATGGGTAATAGTTTTTTTCCCAGTGGTTTAACAAAAGCACGTATCACAAAGATTTTTATTAATAAGAATTGAAACAAAAATCTGTGTTGCTATTGTCCTGATGATAATCTCTCAGCTTCAAAATTTCACTGAATATCATTTGTCTTTGACTAAGTCTTGCTCTTTAATGAGTTAACAATGAATCTGGTCTGTAGTAACTTAACATAAATTAACCCTACAATCCAGAGTAACTGTGGGAGCATGTAAGAGACATTACATGCACCTGTAAGTTACTGCACCAACTAGTGAAAACCTATGGGAAATTCATTTGGAATCCAGAGCAAATTGTTCTTACAACGGAGCACTCCAGTATTCCCGTAGTTACTCTGGATTGTGCCCTAAGACTAGTATATTCACATTGTCCAAGCACTTGGCTCTGGTTGCTCCTCCCCACCCCTGTGAGTTCCCTGGTCATGGAAATCTATTCAAAACTTTGCCCAGGGCCTCACCCCAGCTCAAGCTACCCCCACTCCCCTGCTGTGAGTTCCCTGGCCTTGTGAGCCTAGCCAAGCTTCCTCAGAGGTGCTCGTCTTCCAAGATAGTGCTCTTAAACAAAGTTAAAATTTTTCTCTTAATCCAAGTCACCAAGGTACCACTGTACAGGTGTGTCACTAGGGTTTGTGTCACCTGGTGCAAGAGGCCAGCGCATCAGCCCTGTGCAGTGGGCGAAGCAACAACCTGGATGGTGGGCATTTTTATGCGGCATTGCCCTGCCTCCATTTGTTTTTTGGCCTTATGTTTTGATACAAAACATATTTCAAGGTGGTTTGTTTGATTACATTCTGCTGTAAATTACACATCCAACGGTATGTAACATGATGGGATTATTCCTAAAAACCATGATTTTAAGCCACTGTGGTCACTAGTGGTGTCATCCCCCTCAGAGATGCCACCTTTCTCTTATTGCAGAGATTCTCAAACCTTTCAGCCTGGGGCACAATATGCATACTTTTTATTTTTAGGTTTTTGATCATAACGTTTGTAGGAAAGTGCTATCTCAAAATGGAATTTTGCACTGGACTCTGCTCTTCACGACAAATCTAACGACATTTGACCCAATGGGATACGGAGGACCATCATGAAATTGATTTTTTGGGGTGCCACTGCCCCCCAGTCCACATCACCCCTTCTGGGTGCATCACCTGGTGCGGTCCGCACCTCCCTAGCAACACTCCTGCCGCTGCATAAGGCTTCTAAATAGAATAGCAGGATCATTGGCTTTTTTAAAGAAACAGAATAGAGTATGTGCATATATGAATTAATATTTAAATAACTTTTTGTTTACAGCTCCTGGGAAAGTAGCTGATAAAGTAATTATAGAAAACACAAGAGATTCAACTTTCGTCTTTATGGAGGGGTCAGAGGATGCTTATGTGGGCTATATGACAATCAGGGTAAGAAACCTTCAGGCAAGTGTTCAGTAATTCAGCATAAGTTAAAAGACATGAATGGCTCAAAGAGTTTAATGCTGTTTGTATTTTCAGTTCAACCCTGACGACAAATCTGCTCAGCATCACAACGCCCATCATTGCTTAGAGATTACAGTCAACTGTAGCCCAATAATAGACCATTGTATTATTCGAAGTACTTGTACAGGTTAGTAATAGCTCTTTGAAAACTAGCAGACTTGTAATGAATTTTTTTGAATGTGTAAAGAGGCTAGTTTCATTTAATATGTGCTTTCTAAGAATGTTATGATTGTACAAGTGCTATTGCAGGCTCAGAAGATGTGCAAGGTGATAAGTTGAAATCTGTAATGTGAAAATGAGAGTTAGTGAAACGTTTTGCTTGAGGAGCATTTCTTCTGCCATCTCCTTGCCCATTCCTAGTAAATGTGGTTATAGAGTACTACTTGGTTTTCCATGCAGTATCATCTTTTATTGTTGCCTCATTTCTTAAAATGAGAAACTGAGCAAGTGTTTAATTGCATTTGGTTATTTTTCATATTCCAAAGGACTCTGATTCAGTGTTTTGTATCTTTGCTGATGATGCTTGTTGGAGGTTATGCTTATTTAAACAGTTCTGTGTTAATCTGAATTTTTCATACCTCTTTCAGTTGGTTCTGCGGTCTGTGTTAGTGGCCAGGGAGCTTGTCCCACTATCAAACATTGTAATATCAGTGATTGTGAAAATGTAGGACTCTACATTACAGATCATGCACAGGTATCAAGCATACTGTCCACTTTCCATTCCTCCTTCCTCAATTCTCCTGACACATTTTAAATTCACATTTTTACTATTATTTTAGGGCATATATGAGGACAATGAAATCTCTAATAATGCATTAGCTGGAATTTGGGTTAAAAACCACGGAAACCCCATCATCCGACGGAATCATATTCATCATGGGCGTGATGTTGGTGTTTTTACATTTGACCATGGCATGGTAATGTATTTCTTTCTCTTCTGAGGAATGATTTATTAGATAACTGAGCAGGGAATTGCAATATTAAAGCCACTTCTGTCCCTTCTGTCTGTTATGGCAGGAGGTGCATTCCTTCCATTTCCTGATTAGCCTAAACTTGGGTGCAGTGTATACTTCAGTTGTAGTTGGCTTGTAAACCAGGGTTTACTGGTTTATTCGCACCAGTTGGAGGAATCAGTTGGATAGTGGCTTTGAAAGAAAGGGAAAGACAAGGATTACTGAGAGTAACCTCAGGCCCCTGTAATCCTAACATCAAAACTTTCATGTGATAAAGGCTATTGCATTCTCACTTAATGCTTGTCTCTTCTGTACAAATTTATGAGGAATTGTATTTCAAAGTAAAGCTGCAATTTTTTAAAAATTATGTACAGGGTGGGTCAGATTTCATGGGTTCAATCCAATGTTTTCATTTCTCAAAGCTATCACAACTGTTTGATAAAAAATAATTATATCATGAAGCCCAGTTGTATGATGGTGGTAGAGGCGCCATCTACTGATTCATTGTGATTTCATTTCCTACTGACCTGCAGTCTCTTATTGAAAAAGGTATTATTAGTCTTCTCAGAGATCGCAATGAGTAATATTTGCAGAAAGCACATCAGAGTTTGTGAGAGAGATTTATTACCATGATTTGATTATTCATTGGATTGGCAAAATCACTTAAAAACTTTTAACATTTGTTTATTGATTAAAAAGTGCTTCTGTTTGAAGCTTGAACCATTAAATATTAAATTTTTAGGATAAAATTTCTTGGTTAAAAACCGACTTTATTATGGAAGTGGGGATGATAAGTTGCTTCTGTAGATGATGGGTTCAGCTTTGGCACCTGTCTTGATCCATGGCCCTCATTTTTAAAAAATGATTTTGCACTCAGCAGTGTCAGAAATATGTTTTAGCTTATCGTAGGAAGACTCATTAGTTCATATGTTGAAAGATGTGCTATTAATTAGCTGTTTTTCATTTTCTTTGTAAACCGCTTTGCAAAGCGATATATAAATACTGTAGATGGGTAGATAGATGTGGTCATGTACTAAAAAGTTTCAAATATCTTGGCTCCCTTTAAAATTATTTTGCAATCACAGAACCTTCTGAGTTCTTGCTATAATAAAACTGGGTCTGAACCAATTTGGGGAACATAAGTGTTGTGGGAGGTGGACTTATGTATCCTCCATTTTTTCCCTTGAAGAAGTGCTGTAATCTTTGTTTTGCCATGCCTGTCATTGGAAGCAGGCACAATTAGTTGTCATTTAATAGATGTTAGTGGTTTTAATTTTTTGTGGATTTCAGTGTTTTTCCAGAATTAGAAGTGCAGAAAGAGTTTTACTGAAAGGGCATTTTTTAAAATTATAATTACTCTTAAATGTACTAGATATGTGATATAGAAAGTATAGTGTCAATATTTCAGGAGAAATACCCTGCTTTGAGCTGATAGAGCAGGAATATCAATTTTATATAATAGGCCCAAATAGCATTCATGGCACACAGTAAAGGCAGAAGTGATGTCACTAAGCAGGAAGTGATATTATTAAGCAAATTATGGCCAGGGTAAGTACCTTGTTCTCATACAGACACTTGCAGCAAATCTTGGAAGAGAAAATGTGTGAACCTTGTTCATAATTTCGAGTTATGAAAGAGCCATATTATTACTCTTGGAAAGCCCATTGTAAGAGGAATGGATAAATTGCTTCACTCCTGTGCTATAGAATTATGTGTTAGTGTGATCTTTTTTTTCTTTCTTTTTTAAGCTTACTGCCTCTGGTGGCATCTTAATGCTGTAATAGCTGTGGGGGACCCTCAAGTGCAGAGATTTTCAACCTTTTTCATCCATGGCATACTGTCAAGGCACACAATCAGTTGTTTTTTTAACCATTGACAGGGCACACCGTGCTTCCGGTAGGGCTAAAATCCCCCAGTTGCCCTAATAAATGATCATTCCCAAAGTCCTGTGGCACACCTGCAGACCATCTGCAGCACAATAACGTTCCATGGCACTGTGGTGGAAAATCACTGCTCTAGTGACAGGGTGGTATTTTCCCAGTATTGGCATTAGTCCCTGGTGGGGCAGTTTCATGGTGGCCGGGACTGAGCAGCTTGCTGTTAAAACAACATTACCATGTTGGCTCTTGCATTTTAAGTGCTGACACTTGTTGCCAGATGCCAAATATGTGCTGCCACAGTCTGCCATAAATCATATCTCTTAAACTCCATGAAAACCACAGGAATCATTAATTTATGAAGCTAATGCTGTTGTAAAGCCTTCACCAGTAGTTGATGTTGCTTCCTGCACACAGAAGTCTTATACTTGAAATCTCATTTCACTGCAGAAAAAAGCACACCAGAGTATGAAATGTCAGCCAGGGTTGCGTGTAGCAGCCTGTTTTTACATCAAAAACCACATAAAATTTTTATGTTTTCAACTAATAATCCAGAGTGTATGCTATCCTAGTGTTTCTCTGTAAAATAAAATCTTCTTACAGGTTAAGAATTGGAATCTGTAGTGTGTCAGTTCAGTTAAACACATTCTGATTTCAGTCTAGTGCTTTATGGTAGGAAAAATCCAGATTCTTAGTCTAGATTATTTTGAAACAAAAGCTGCAATCCTAAACTAATTTTCCTAGGAGTATGCCCCATTGAATACAATGGGACTTACTGAGAAGTCATGCTTTGGATTGCATTGAAAATCTGTTCTGAAAGTTTTGTTTGAATGCTATTTTGGTTAGTAAATTTAAAGTTCTGTATAACAGCAGTGGTCTTTCATGAAGAGTTACTGAAACAAGATCCCAGACTCAGGACTGGAAAAAGATTTCACGTTCCTAGATGCCGGTATCAGTTAGACTTTCTTATTTTATCTGTGACTGAACCGGGCTCAACTAGTCTCTGCTTTGGTTAAGGTGCTGTAGTGGCACATATATGACTCATTTAAAAAAAATATTGCTTTGTAAAGCATATGGATAATGTTGGTGGTATGTAATCATTATATCTGTTTTCGTATCCTGAAATGTTAATAATGGGGAAGTAGTTGGGGAAAGGAGATAAAAGCTGCTACCATTCTCATTATTCAGGTTTGTAAGCCCCCTTTTTCCTTGTGCTTTAGGGTTATTTTGAAAGCTGCAACATACACAGAAATAGAATAGCGGGTTTTGAAGTGAAAGCTTACGCCAATCCTACTGTTGTTCGTTGTGAAATTCACCATGGTCAAACTGGAGGAATCTATGTTCATGAAAAAGGAAGAGGACAATTTATAGAAAATAAGATCTATGCAAACAATTTTGCAGGTGTATGGATTACTTCAAATAGTGACCCAACAATAAGGTACCTTTCTTTGTATTTGCTTAAAGGGAAAGTTAACTAAAGTACTGAAGGCACCTTTCTGTATATTCAGCTTTGCAAAATTGTGCTTATAGTTTATTTCATCATGTTAACTAGCTTGCTTGTTGGTCTCGTCTTGGACCACTTTGGGGACCATATTAAAGTCATCCAAGTTATATGAATGAAGAATTGGGGTATTAAATAATCTTGTACCCTTAAGGGTTGAATATATTGCAAGTATGAAATAATTCCAGTTTTTTCGTTGATACTCAATGAGTAGAAAATGTTTTAAGTATTATTCTTGAAAATCCAAATTTACTGTGCTACTTTTCAGCATTTTTGTTTAGATTATGTAGTGAATTACTTCATCTTCTGTGGTTTTTTTTAACCGTAGGGGCAATGCAATTTTTAATGGAAATCAAGGCGGAGTCTACATTTTTGGTGATGGAAGAGGCCTTATTGAAGGAAATGATATCTATGGTAAATTGCTGTATATTTTTGTACTTGGTACTCCTTATGACCCTTGCACTACATTTTCTTAAACTTTATCTCTTCCAACAGGGAATGCATTAGCAGGAATACAAATTAGGACTAACAGTTGTCCCATTGTACGCCACAATAAGATTCACGATGGCCAGCACGGTGGTATTTATGTGGTGAGTATCCCAGTGTGACTTTGATGTGGACCTAGACTATTCATTCTCTGTGTTGTAACTGCATAGAGTTGCCATAATTCTCTTTCACAAAACCAGGACAGGACTCCCTGTCAATGTTGCCAGTCCCTGAAAACCAGGACTGTCCCAGTTTTCCAGGACATATGGCTGCCCTGGCTGTACTGTATGTTTTGAAGACTTTAGTACAACTTTCAGAATAGTCTTCAGTGAAATTAGATCAGTTTTTCTGATGTTCAGCAGGTGAGAACTTGGCAACTTCAGCAATTTGTTTTATGGAATAACTAATTGGAAGGGATAGCTTATAAAATGCCTTTAATCTGGAAGGTGTTCGTGTCTAGCACTTGAATTGGAAACTTGTGTTGCTGCAACATTTTTCAACTTATTTGAATTGTAACCAGCTGCTCTGCCAAAATGAAAAACTGAGGCACAGATTAGGCCATAAGTTGAGGAGGTGGGAAGAGCCTCAGCTGACATAGACACCTGACACTGATTTTATCTGCACAAAATAAATTTAATTGGTATGTAGATTTATAGCTCTAGTTCTTCAGATCTTGAATTAGCAGTTAATACTTCTCTGTATACTCACCAGCATCATAAATGACAAGAGAACAAAATTTTATTCAATGAATGATGGTTTGAGAAGTTGAAATGAAGCAGAACATTTACCTCTGTTTTTTTCAGCATGAAAAAGGTCAAGGTGTGATAGAAGAAAATGAAGTTTACAGCAATACTTTGGCGGGAGTCTGGGTAACCACAGGAAGCACTCCAGTGCTGAGAAGAAATAGAATACATAGTGGTAAACAGGTACAGAATGTTATTTCTGACTATTGTGAAAGTGATGACTCTGCTTTCAGACTTTTTACCTGAAGTCTTTTAATGCTTCAGGTGGGCGTCTATTTCTATGACAATGGACATGGAGTTTTGGAGGACAACGATATCTATAATCACATGTACTCAGGAGTTCAGATCAGGTACCATTTATTAATTATTATAATAATTACTTTGTTTAAAGAGTTCATAAATAAAAAGCTATTGCCCCATTCAGCAACCTGTTCTATCTCTTTAATGATTTATTTTCTTTTAACAATTTTTAATATCCTTCAGTTCTTTCTTCTTCATTTCCTATCTAATGGGAGGATTGTAATGTGGTTGTGGTCTTTAAACTGGGCATGACATTGCTGGAAAGGAAGAGCCAGTATGATTCAGTCTTGCACTAGCCTGAGAGACAAGTTCACCACATCAGTGGGTACGTGTCAGGAAGTCATTACTGAATTCTGTTCTTCTCGGCCTAATATGTCTGGCCTAATTCCATTGAGAACCTGTGTTGGCAGAATGTGTGTTCTGCTGGCACATGCTGTTGCAAAAGCCTAAACACTTTGCAACAGTGCAAGGCCCAAGTGTGCAAGAAGGAAAGCCATAGATTTGCATCCATCATGGGCAGTCTTCAGGTGTCCCACTGGAGCAGCTAAGTACAGTGTCGAGGGAGAGAGTTGAATGGGGTGAACAGTAGACAGCAACAGTTGTGGGTGAATTGGGCCGGGGAGCAGGATCAGTGGCTCTGACGCACACTGTAACCAAACTCTCTTACTGTACCTGATCCACCTGTTATGGATCAACAGACTGAGATGACCAGTTTGAGCTGCTGCGGTGTATCCCAAGGCAAGAAGGGAAATGTCCCCTTAACCTGAAGAAACCTCCAGCAGTTGAAAATCCTGCATAGGATACAGTGGAACCATGCTGACATGTCATCGCACAGGGATTTACATTTACACAGATTGGGCTGTTGACTTACAAAAAGTTGTACTGTGCTTTTTGTTGTACTGCATTTATCTGCACTTGTAAATTCTTACCCAAGGAGGGGTGAAGGAAGAAGCATGTGACTCTTCTTGAGATCATTTACGGGCCTTTAGTTAAACAGCTATAGGAATTTAGGGAGGGATATTTTTTTAATAGGAAAACTTGGGGATTTGACAAGTATGGTGTGCCTTGTCAGTGGTAAAAACTGAAGGTGCCATGAGATGAATAAGGTTGAAAATGCTTTGCAGGACCATATAGTTCTAATGTTTCCTTTAGATGCATTTTCATTAATCTGTGTAAAATGTTTTTTAAAACTTCTCTTTTGTTTACTTATACATAGAACTGGAAGCAACCCCAAAATTAGGCGCAACAAAATTTGGGGAGGCCAGAATGGTGGAATCCTGGTTTATAATTCTGGTCAGTTTGTCCTTAGCTTATTTAAAAATAATATTTTTAATGTGTATTTATAAGAACCATCTTGTTAAAGGGCTTTACCTTTACCTTTTAAAAGGACTCGGTTTTATAGAAGACAATGAAATTTTTGATAACGCAATGGCTGGAGTATGGATTAAGACAGACAGCAATCCCACGTTACGGAGAAACAAAATCCATGATGGAAGAGATGGCGGCATCTGTATATTTAATGGGGGCAGAGGTAGCATCTTTTTCTCTAATAGATTAATACTTTTATAAATAAAAATTCAATTCCAAGTTAGCCAACCTCACCCCCAGTTCTCAAAAAGCAAGCCAAGCCTGTAATTTGATCAAATGAGAAACTGTCAATAGAAGCTATAATTCACTGTTTAGGCACCAAGGTGAAGTATCGCAGTATCTCTATTCTTCCTGCTAATCTGTTACACTCTTGTAAGAGAATCCCAAATCAAGGAAGAGCTATTACAAAGCTTTTTATATGTCAGAACTGGTCATAATGTTTTTTAAAAAAATTTTAAATGGCCATTGGGGTTGAGCTGTTTTCAGTTTCTATAAGAAACGCATTAAAACTGGGATAAACTTAAGTTTTTCAAAAGAATCACAAGCTACTTCTACTCAAGGTGTTTCTAATACTTTTTTAAAAAGCAATTGTAAACAAAATTCAGATTTCAGCCTGAAACATGTTCTTGGTTCTGTATTAAGGCCTCCTTGAAGAGAATGACATCTTCAGGAATGCACAGGCTGGTGTCCTTATCAGCACAAATAGTCATCCCGTCTTGCGCAAAAATAGAATATTTGATGGATTTGCTGCAGGTTAGTACTCTGGATATCAATTTAGGCTCAGAATAGTGTTAGGATTGTAGGCTTAGGTGTGTGAAAAATTCTATGTCAGCTGAGATGTCATTATTAAATTTATGGTGTCATGTTTTTATGGTGTCAGTAGTGTTTTTACTCTCCCTTCCAGTCTAAAAGCATTCATAGGTTACACAATTTTACACAAATAGTTTGTCCCAAGAAGGCATATTATACTGTCCAGAAAAAAATGTTAAGCTTTGTTTTATCCTCAATCCTCAGCCACCTTATTTATTTTTTAAAAGCTATATAGTATCTTTTAAATCAGGCTTGTCCAATACATGGCCCGCAGGCCACATGTGGCCCAGTAAACAGTGAGCCGTGTGTTGAACAGCCCCATGGTTGCTGCCATCTTTAAATGGCTTGTGTACAGCTCTGGAGCGCTTTGAGGTGGGCCAGGAACTCCTCCCCCTGGAGGCTCTGGAGCATCCTGGGGATCTCTCTGCCATGGAGGGGACCTGCCCTCATGCTCCCTTTCTAGCCACACTTTCCTGGGAACAATGTCAAACATCTCACTAACTTAGACTACAAGAAAGTTTAATATGTTACCTGTGTTTTCTATGGTTTTTGGGATGATCAGCTACTGTTAGTGTTTATGTGCATCCCAAACAAACTCATCTTCCAATGCGGCCCAGGGAAGCTAACAGGTTGGACACCCGTTTTAAATGCTGAAGAAAAGCCCACAGTGGCTTCCAAGTACACTATAAATACACATTTTGTACATTTAGAATGGTCAAAAATTGTTTGGGGAAGGCAGCTATTTAGACCAAAGCACTTCAGGCCAAACCACCAGAAGGCTGCCTTTTAGGTCCTGGCATCCCCAAAGAAATACTTTGGCTTTGAAGATATAAGCAGGCTCCTTTGAATTGTTTCAGAAACAAATTAGCAGCCAATACAATTCTTTCTTTTGTTTTGTCCTTAAACCATAAGTGAATACTTTTTTCTGTTTGATACAGGTATTGAAATAACAAATCATGCAACTGCAACTTTAGAAGGCAATCAGATTTTCAATAACCGGTTTGGAGGCTTATTTCTAGCCTCTGGTGTCAATGTAACAATGAAAGGTATGTTGACTTTTGACTAGAACTAAGGGCACAATCCAGAGTAACTACAGGGAGTCCTTGCTCTGATGTAACAATTTACTCTGGATTGTAATGTGAATTTCCCATAGGTTTTTACTAGGTGGTGCCGTAACTACGTTGACGTAAATATCTTGCATGCTCCTGTAGTTACTCTGGATTGCAGGGTATGTTGGAGCTTTCTGAAATCTTTGCAGAGCTTTTTATGACTCCTCATAACTGAAGTGTCCTTGGCAAGAAATGAAAAAAGATACAAGGATTAGTCTTCTTTTATTTACCTATGCTCAGATTTAAAATGCAATATTGGCACTACCTCCATGAATCCTTAGAGGTCATTTTGGAAATGTCGTTTTTCATGAAAAGATGAGCTGCTACAACATACTGGCATAGATGGAATTGCAAATGAGGGCTTCTCTCAGATCTTGTTTCTACTGTGAACTGATGACTGTGTTCCAAGCTACTCAATCTCATCTGCAATATGGGAATACTACTTAAAAGGGCAATGAAGCTGTCATTTTAATGAAAATCACCAAGCAGTAAACATTGTAAAAATGCAGGTCTCCTAAAAAGGGCTTTCCACTTCTGAATGGAAAAAGCCACTGGGAAAAATGCTGTTAAGGACCAGTTTCTCCCCCAACTAGCAAAAGGGAATATTCTGATGCAGTTATTATAAACTGCCTGCAAGGTGTCTGTCCTATTGGGCAAGTTAGCAAAGATTTGCTTCATGGTGAAGCTCAGGGGACAGGATGAATTTGAGTTCCCAAGTGCTTTGAATCAGGCACTGCTCAGCTATGCTTGACTTTGGCAAAGTTTTTGTACTCTGTGCTGCTTTATTATAGGCATGATAAATTTGGTCAGTCTCTCTGTAAGTTGGTAGAGAATATATAGGAAGTGTTGCATGAGTGACCTTTATTGCAAAATATCTGGAATTTAGGCCCCAAACCTAAGACTACGTAACCTATTTAGATTATATTCAGTTGTTGGATAATTGAGGTCTAGGCTCTTGTAGTAATGCAGTAAATCAAGACATGTGAAATCTGAATACTATTTTATTACAGATAACAAAATAATGAACAATCAAGATGCCATAGAAAAAGCTGTCAGTAGAGGCCAGTGTCTATATAAAATATCAAGTTATACCAGTTATCCCATGCATGATTTCTATAGGTAAGTGAATAGTTTTTGACAGCTTCATGTTTTGAGAGAAATGGTCTATTCCTGTTACCAGTGCTCTAAAACACTGTATATGGAAATGCTCCATCTTGTATATGGAAGAATACCAGTTCTGGCTTGCGTCAGTTAACTTGTTTATATTGTGTTTTAGATGTCACACTTGTAACACCACAGATCGCAATGCCATATGTGTAAACTGTATTAAGAAGTGCCATCAAGGACATGACGTGGAATTTATTAGACATGATAGGTATGTTGAACCTCTTCTGGCTGAAAAATTCCAATCCCATTCTTTTCAGCAATTGTTTCAAAGATTTCTCTTTTTCAGGTTCTTCTGCGACTGTGGTGCTGGAACACTGTCCAATCCCTGTACGCTAGCTGGAGAACCTACACATGATACAGATACACTATATGACTCTGCTCCTCCTATAGAATCTAATACACTGCAGCACAACTGAATTGGAGAAAGTCCTGCCATTCTATCATCACTAATTTTTTTTAAAAGGAAGCTATATTTGCCCATTTCTGCAGAGACTGAAAATGGATGCGTAAAGTGGTGACATGATAGAGCTCAACCTACCAAAAAGAAAGTGGCAATATGTTGACTCAGGATAACAGAACTGGGCGTTTCAGCATTACTGTGTAAACCAAGACTTTTCAAGGGACAGTTGTGGAGAGAGAAGCAGCTTCATCCTTTGTACAGATCCCAACTTCCCAAAGGTGGATATTTCTACAAGTAGCATTGGAACGCAATCCCATTGGCAGGAGTCCTATTCTGTAGACGAGCAGCAGTCTTTGTTGCTGCCTTCATGGACATGGGTACCAATTGCTTTTTGTAATATGGTAAAAAATGTGAGCTAGCACTTCTGCATTTATTTTGATTTTTTAACATTTATTCAGATTGAGATGATTTTAACGCTTTAATCTCATGTAGTTTTTAATTTCAAGCAAATCTTATTGTACTTGAATGTGTCCTGTTTTGTTAGCACACCTAGACTTGCTGTAACTGTACTCATGTCCCAGTATATACGTTCTTTCTATGAAAGAGAACACTAATCTTAAATTATATCCAGCAATTTTTCTGGTATCCTTTGCAGTTAGACTATCCCCATTTCCCCTCCCTGTCCCTGTGATCTTTACACCACCTTAAGAAACAAGTGTTTTAATGAAAATTCTTAGGAGATAATGCACTATAAAACAAAGTACCCAGGTGACAATTTTTTGCAATTGGAGGTTTGACTAGGTTTTAAAATACACTGTAAGTCTCCTCAAAAAATCCTGCATTTTACTCTGTTCACAGTTTTATTGAACAGTCTGAACATTACTCTTATGAACTGCTGAAAATTCCAATTTCCTGCTCTAATGAAGATGAGACAAAGTATATAGACAGCCCTATACAGTTTCATAGCTTTTTTCCATTTATGTGTATTGGTGACAGTGGGTAATCAACAGCCTGAAAGTGTATGCATGTACCATAACATCTAGACTTAATATATTGTGGAGTATTCAATAAGCATTATGTAGAGGGTAGGTAAGAATTAAAGGGGTTTAATTTCCTAGGAAAGACAATGGAAAATGGTCATTTTTAAAAAATAAAGTTTATTAGATCATTATGTTGTCTGAACATTGTCTTTGAAAACGTTGCTCTGAAAACTATACAACTTTATAACTTTTTCAAACATGAAGCAGAGTTAATAATTTCTGGAAATCATCTCTGGCTCCTGGTGCTCTTCCTTCCGCTATCAAACAAAGGTTCCTGGGGGGGGGGGGGGGAGAGAAATCATTTGTTTCAAATACTATGTATTCAAAAACAAGCACCTATTGTTGGCACTGATCAGTAGGAAACTCAACAAGTCAAGTTTAAAGAGGAAGTCAAGTATTTGAAGGGGAAAGGGTAAAAAACTTACCTAAAAGCTCTCAATGCAACAGTGCTTTTCTCAAACTCTTTGGCCTTCTGGTGACCATTCTTAATGACTTCTTCTGGAATGTTAGCAAGCTTGGCAGCATTAAAGCCATAGCTCTTGGGACAAGCTCCTTTAATAAACTTGTAGAGGAAAGTGATGGTTTCTTTGGAAGGATCATCACACTCATTTTCTACCATACATGCCTGCAAATTAGTGAATATGTATTAGCTATTAGAAGATTAATATATCCCTTTTGAACACAAAACAGTTTACACAGCAAATTTAATCAAATGGCCCAAAGGGCAATTAAATGTCTTAATCCTTAGGATCCCATTTTTCTAACCCGCCATCCTAGGACGGGTCAATTAGACCTGGCTGGAAGTTTTTACTGAATTTATTATTACTTGACAAGACTTTCTGAGATTTTTTTACTGCTAATGAAACAGTTACAAATCGAAAGGCAGAAAAGTTTTTGAATTTAGTTTTTCTGTAAATTCCAATTTATACATATCATCCCAGGATGGGTCAATTAGACCCATTTTGCTTATTCAATCCAATGGCAGGACAGGTTTCCCACATCAAACAAAAAGATTTAGAAGTTCTCAGCATGGATTTTATTGCCCTGAAGATTCCACACAACAAACAAAAGGATGGTCTCACCATGGGGTTTTATTGCCCTGTCAATAAAAGGCAGTAAAAGGCAAAATGGGTTTAATGGACCCATTCTGTAAATTGGAATTTACAGAAAAACTGTAAATTCAAAAACTTTTCTGCTTTTGGATTTGTAACTGTTTCATTAGCAGTAAAAAACTCAAAGTCTTGTCAAGTAATAATAATAAATTCAGTAAAAAACGCAACACGAACTTCCAGCCGGGTCAAATTGACCCGGTTGGGATCCTACGGGTTAAACGATAGACACCAGCAAAAGCCACTGAAGAAAGAGGTGATGGAATAACAAAAGGACACCACTGCTCTTCCCCTTCTAAATATGCGGACACCATTTTAATGTCATTTCATTACTATCCTGACACTGTGGGACATGATGGGGTCATTCCCTTGAATTTCATCTGTCCTCCTTGAATACCCAGAAACACTTTGCAGGTCAAAGCACTGAAAAGGCCACCTTGAAGGGTGAAGCAGAATGACATACCATGTGTCCCAGTTGCACAGCTTGACTGCTGGAATAGTCCTCCACTAGGGAATGGTAATGGGTTGAAAACATGGTGCGACACTTAATGTTTTCTGAAACTTCTTCAACAACCGCATGAGCAATCGCTGTTCCATCAAAAGTGGCAGTACCTCTTCCTGCAAAATGGGAAAATTAAGTAAATACATGGAAGCTATGTGTGGTAAATCAGATACTAAACTTTGATATAACTTAACATCAAGAATCTGAAACTTAAGCTAAAATGTTATGAACTTTAATTTCAAAAACCAGAAAGTGCCCTGAAAGCTAGTATAAAATCTTTACAATATGTACAATACTAAGCTGTCCCACTAGAAAACCAAAAAACTTCCAGATAGCAAAAGGACTCTTTTTTTCTTATGAACAAAATAAACTGGTCACATTCTATTATCATTGGTTCCTTCACCTGTAAATTGTGCTCCAACAGGTGAGTTAATCTCAGCTTAGAAGTGAAAGTTTTCAGAAGTGCAACTCTTTCAGAAGAAGGGCCAACCCCCTTGAATCTGGAAGTACTGGAAGTGCAACATCATTGCACGGCATCATGACTGTGCTTCAGATGCAAAGCCAGCCACCTGGAGAACCTGGGGTGGCAGGTTCTCCTGCCCCCTGCCTCATCATGGTCAAAGTAAAGAAAAAGAAGCAACCAGCTTTTCTGCAACTGCACCAAGAATGACTGAAGGGGCAGATTCCCCTCTGGACAGATTTGCTCCAAGTGGCTTGGCTGCAAGCGAGAGGGACAGGACCATGGTGACTGTGTTACTGCAGCAGGGCAGCACTGCCACTCTGGGCCTAAAGAATGCCCGCTGGGAATACTCCCCACCCCACCCCGCTTTGCAACCGGCACTCATTCCACCTTTATAGCTGGTTGAAGCTGCCCTGTTGGGATGTGGAATGATTAAAAAAACGAAGTTCTTGGTCGCTGACAGAAATGATGCAAGCAGAATGGTGCAGGGGCTGAGAGGAAGGGAGGGACCTGACAATGCATTGGCATGTTCATTGCAAGTTTAACAGCCAGGCTGATTTAAATATATTGAAAGATGGACACTACACAGGTAGGTCTTACCTCTCTGCAGCCCCATTTTAATAGGGTGCAGTTGCAAACCAGTCAGGAATTGGCAACAGCCAGTGTTCTCTCTGCTCAGCAATCTGGAAAAGTCAGCGACCATCTGACGATGTCACTGCTGACCGACCAGAAACAGCAGCTGCAACACCCACAGTTGCCAGAGGGGTCGAGACGGGATGACTGCTGAGGGCCAGTAGCTCACTATGTCTTTTTATAGCATCATGGTAGGATGACAAAAGATTTTCTTAAATACCTAATTCATCCATTAGAACGAGAGAATGCTCTGTTGCATGTCTCAGGATGCTGGAAGTCTCACTCATCTCAATAAAAAACGTACTCTCTCCTGGTGGGGGCAAAAAAAGATTATCAAAATGCAAAAACAATTAACACATACAGAAACAACTGATCAAAAGGTAAGTGCAACAACTGTTGTCTTGTTTATTACCTCGTGAATTGGTACAATTAAGAGTTGGTATATAAATTGTTTACATTAAGGGCTCAAACCTATTGTGTTGATACACCCACAGGCATCCCTCCACAGTAACAGAAAAAAAATTCTCTTACTTTGAGGAAGCGTTGCTACCAGCACCAGCATGCTGGAAAGTTAGATACAATTGGACCCTAAGGGCGCAATCCTAAGAAATATAACCTCATAAAATGCCTAAGAAGCCTATCAGTGCAATCCTAAGCATGTCTAATTCAGATGTAAGTCAATTATGTTCAATATTATTTACTACCAGGAAAGCATGCTTAAGATTGCAGCCTTACAGTGAAATCCTATTTGTGTCTAATCTGAAGTATTTTCCATTGAGTTCAATGGTGGTTACTCCCAGGAAAGTGCTCTTAGGATTGCCGCCTAAGGCTACAATCCAGAGTAACTATGGGACCTTTACACCAACTTAGTTATGGTGCCACCTATGGGAAATGCATAGAGTAATCCAGAGTAAGTGCCTCTTACATCTTCCTGTAGTTACTCTGGATTGTAGTATTAGTCTCCTTTAAGCTAAAAACAGTAATTAGTACAATTACATTGTACACTGGGTTAAGGTTTTTCACATTTTATACTATCCATCCTCCATGGAGCTTTGGGCAGCATACATGATTCCTAGAGGGGGAAAAAATCTCTGAACATAGAACACATTATGTAAATATTGCTTTAGGAATAATGATTTTTTATTTCTCAGGAAAGCTGCTTACACCACACACCCTTTATATTTAAAAATGGGCAAGAAAGTCATTTAGCCCCTTCTCTTCTTTAGCATTTTAAAAACTTACCTGAAAGAATTCTATCTGAAGCTCCCACTCTTGTGAACACTCTATCAACAGGAGTCAGTCGGAAAGATTCAGCAGGTACGTAGCATCCCAGCTGAGCCATTACTACCAAAAGTCCAGCCTGCAAAAGAACCAGGTTAAAAACCATCAGAGAACTCCATCCACTTTCCTGGACTGTTTTGATCCAAGACAGGAATAGACTCACCTCTCCTCTCACCGCCTCCAACTATAGCCCCACTGACATGTAGTCTGTAGATGCACCACCCAGACCATAAACCACCTGCCAAGATACAGGCTTGTTCTTTGAATTCATACTACTCCACCTCCTAAATCGCTATGAAGCGATATTGGTAGTGAGATGTACTGTCTTAACATTTACATTTTATACTGAATTATCCAACCTTGACTAGTGGAAGAGCTCTCTCAAGTTGTGTAGAAATTCTAATGGCTATTGCAGGCAGATTAGACTTATGGCTACAATGCTGCTATGGAAACAGAATCGGGGAGGACTGGTTTGGTTCCAAATCTTTTAGCGCTGGCACCCACTTTTTTAAACCATCAGGGTAACCTAGCTTTACTATACCAAAAACAAGCTGCATCCTTAGCTTAGCTAGGCAATATTTGCACTTGTTGACAGGCACAAGGGAAACAGCCCTGAAGAGGGACCTATGCAGGATGACCAGACAGCCTCTTTCCAAGATCTACTCTTTTTTAGCCTTGTGCCCTGTAAAGAACTTAAATGTTCTCTTTTCCCCTGTGATGAGACAGCGCACAGCCTTCTTCTAAATAATTTTATGTAATATAACCTTCAAATTGAATAATAGACTGTTTAAACCCAGTTTGTGTAAAGGTTCCCCAGGCCCAGGCAGGGGAAAGGAGGAGGAAAAAATGCAATCCCCAGGATCAATTTACTAATGAGAGAGGCAGGGGGTGCAGGCACTTACAGAACACTAAAGAGGGTCCAGGAAATATAGGGAGCCCAGTTGCAGCCCTTCCTGAGCTTTGGCATGTTCATAAATGAGCATTCAAAGCCCTTCCATTTCCATTTTTCAGGAAGTGCCTCAGAACACTCATTGGCTAGCATTTGAAAGCTCAGGAAGGGCTCTCTGCACCCTCCTGCAGCAGCTCTCTACAAGGGAAAGCAGGTTAACCCTACTCCCTTACTTCCCTTAGTGATACAATCCTGGGGATCAAGTCACTGTCCTTACCCCTCCCCTGCAGATTTATTACAATACAGAGTAAATCTCCCAAAATTTTGGAACCTCTGGAAAAGGAGAGGCTGGTTCTTAATCATAAAACCCAAGCAGGCACTGTTGTCCCTGCATGTCAGGCAAAATCCCGCCTCACCATTTCACAGTGCATACTACTGCGTGCAACTTTGTGGAGTAGTTGGAGCAATACCGAAATTCTAAGATTCTATGAAGATCAAATTGTGCACAAACGCCACAAAGTACAACTGCATTGTTATCTCAGAAGAATTAGGGTGGGGAAAAATGTAATTACTTGGGATCCAACCTTGTGCTTCCCTCGCACCCAGGAGAACAGTGGTGACAAAATGGTCACTGTTTCCTATGAGAACAGGAGAGTTCCTGAAGGTCTTGTCAGGGCAGCTTTGATGGGTCTAACTCAGATCTGCATCAGCTATTGAGCAGGCACAAAACCAAGGAGACCAATGTCCATCTGTCCATCTGCAGTTTGGGATGGGATTTAGGGTTCAGTGGCAGTCTTTGCTGCCATCTCTGCTCCCCATCTGCCATCTGGCTCACCCTCTGCCCCATCCCTCCCCCCCCCACTTTTAAAAACCAACTGGCATTTTCTCAGTGCTGAGGCCTTAACACCAGTGTGCCTTATAGAATGGCACTTTTTACAGTAGCCTTTGTTGGCTGCAAGGCTGCAGTGTGGACAATAAAACCAATAAGAACGGTCTGCCTGAGTCTAGTCCCATTTTAAACGTATTCTGATAAAATATTGTCAATTTTAAAAAAGTTGAAAGATAAACACATGAATTGGAAATTCAACAGAGATTGGAAATTGTGAGAGGCCATCTAATCCAGCTTCTCATACAAGCCAAGACCATCAATTTTCCAATCTTATCTCCAATCCAGCCCCACAATGGCAAACAAGCAAAACCACACAAAACAGGTAGAAAACTTCAGAGTAACTCAATTTACAGCAAAGTGAGTACAAAATTCCTTACCGATACCAGATGCAACAGTCCATACAGTTAAGGAACTATAAAGGTAGTTAAGGTTATAAACAGTGCTGGTAAGGTGTGTTGCTCAATAATCACCTGTTTCATAAGAGTAGATTTGCCTCCCATATTTGGGCCAGTGACTAGAACACAAGGAGCCTTGTTTGGGGAGCCTGCTTTTTCATTCTCTACACCTATCAGGATATCATTAGGGATGAAGTCATCCCCAAAGGCTGTATTTGTAACACATGGATGACAAGAACTTTTCAATTCCAGAAAAGGTGGCATATTCTTCTCAGGCAGCAGAAATACAGGTCGGCATAATGGTCCATCACATCCTTGACTATATCGTGCAAGACACAGTAAGACATCTAAGAAAACAAGACAAATCCCAGTGAGTTAGATTTTTCATTCCTTTTTTGTATATATACAAAATAAAAGACAAGCCCCTCCACCTGTGGTTACATGACCACATCCAATAAGTTACTACATAGATATTGCTAAGGGTGCAATCTTAACCCACTTTCCAGCACTGAGGTAAGGCCAATGCAACTCCAAGGCAAAGAAACAAACATTGCCTTACCTTAAGGAGGTCTCCATGGGTGCACCTCAACTGCAGGATGCAGCACAAGTCCCACTGGCACAGCTATGGAAATGCTGGAAAAGTTAGCTAGGAAACCTGTCTCAATCAGTGCATAGAACTACCTTTGGAGAATGCCATTCCCTGCACTAGCAGGGAACTAAATACCTTCCCTGTACTGCAACTGCAACTCTTTTCCTGGCTTTCCATATTCTCAGATATATTCTATTCCTGAAAAAGTCATCTGAGTTTGAGAAGTCTTGTCATAACAATCCAATCTATTTGCAGGTAGATCAACAGCTTGAAATAACAGTATTTAGGAGCACACATACCTGCAAACTGGTGGCTAAGATGTTACACACAAACCCAAAGAGCTGCAATAGAATTTTTGACAACACATTTCTTTCCTTACAAGCAAAGCCTCAAAAAGACAGCAGTTAGATACAATTCCTTTGCAAATATCAGCAGGCCTGCAGGTCTTGGCCTATGATATTCATAGAGTTAATGAGACACCATTTATACGTATATGCTACTGTAGAAAAATCCATACCTAGAACTGCAATGCATTCTACAGCTGCTTGCCAATCTTTGCTGTTCTTATCAAAGTTGTAAAATAACCTTTTCATGCAGTCTTTCTGAGCTGAATCTCTCCTTTCTTCAGCACTGATTATCTCAGTCAACATTTTCTCTATGTCTTTAGTCCAGTAACGCTTATAGCCCTTTCTGCTAGACTTCAACACATATTCATCAGGCAAGTTCTTGGGCACTGCAGTCTCCGCAATCTCCATTTGATAGCGGTTTCTCCCAGCTCCCCAATACATCATAGCTTTGCAGCCAAGTTGCTTACGCTGCTTTTCTAAATACTGACGAAGGCGCTCTTCCACGTCAGTTATATCTGCAAGCGCCTTATCATAATCAGCATCAAACCCAGCCTTTGGATTAATTACACCAGTCTTCCGTGCAGTTTTGTGATCAAATGCTATCTCCCACCTTTTAAGTTCTGCTTTCAAGTCTGGGAAACAGCCTGTGTTATCTTTAGATTTGACTGTCGCTATTTGTTTAAGTGTTTTGGATTTAAAACCATCAACAATATCTTCCAAAATTGAAATAATTTCCATTATCACTTCAAACCCTTCTAGTGCAGACAAGAAGTCTACGATCTTCTTCTTACTGTACCGAGACTCCTCAAAGAAAATAGCCCTGTTGTCTGGATGGGTCTGGTTTTTAATTGATGAACCAATGCTGTGGATTTTGCTCAAGAGTCTTTCAAGGTCTGGTAGTTTTTTTAGAAGGTCACCAATTTCAGATGTTTTGGCAGCCTCAGCTAGGAGGTCTTCAACTGCATCCAGGCGATCGCCTATGGCAGAAGGATTACACAATGGTGCACAGAGCCACTGTTTCAGAAGTCTTCTTCCAAAAGGTGTACAACAAGTGTCAATCTTTTCTAGCAACGTGCCTTCCATTGATCCAGTGGTTCCATTCTGTAGGACTTCCAAATTCAGTAAAGTCACACCATCCAGCACCATCCGCTGACTAGCTTTAGCGAAGAGATTAGTTGGCTCTGTTCTTTTTGCAATATCAACATCCACAGGAATATATTCTTCAAATTTTGCAAATGTCAAAAGCTCCTGATCAATAATGCATTTTTTCAGGTAGAAGACACAGCCTCCAAGAGCAGAGAGAGCAAGCTCACTATTTTCCCGAGGAGTAAGCCCCAGTGAGTCACTTTCTGCAGTCATTGATTTGATTACTGGGGGGAGAATGAGGCTACTTGTATTTTCCTTGTCCTGAAAATAGCCTTCCTCAATGAGAGTTTTTAATGTTTTGGATGCATTCCAAAATTGAGAGCCAGCAATCAAACCTTCTTGGACAGCGGAGGAAAGTAAGTCTTTAAATATCTTTTGTGTTTCTGAAGACGGGTTTCCTCGCTCAAAGAGGATCTGCACAGGAACATAATGAGCCAAAAGAGTTCTAAGCCTTGAACAAAAGCGGTCATCTGAGAACTGACCCACATAGAATTTTCCAACTGTAGTGTCAACAAAGCAAACCCCATAGGAGCGACAGAAGTTAGCAGAATCCTCAAGTTTTTCTTTTATGCAGAGGAGGTATCTGTTGTGGCTCTCTACGAAGTCACTATCCATTATGCTGAAAGTTTCAGTTCCTTTGGAAATTATCCTGCATACTTCTCGGCGTACAACCCTGTCAAATTTCGTTGGATGAGCCATAGATCTACAGCGGGCTTCCATCATCTCTGGAGTCTCCATCTGCTCAACTCGGACAACTTTGTGACCCAACTGGACTATATCATGAGAGTATTTGTCAAACTGTATTTCTGGAAAGCCTACATGGGCCCAAGTGCCTTTCATAAATGACAGTCCCAGCTTGTTAGCTCCAACAACAGCATCCATGTGGTACAGCTCATAAAACTTCCCAACTTTATAAAAAATGAGAGCATCATAATTCTGACCCTTCAGCTCCCACCACTTCCGCATTCCTGGAGTGCAGTTTTTAAGGTAGTCTTCTGGCACAAAAAGAGTAGTCGGATCAAAATCTGGGTCATTTTTTCGCCTCCGACGACCATCTCTCCTTTTACCATCCTGAAGCCAATCAATTTTATCGTGTTCCCACACAACAGGTTCGCCAGCATCTCTTCCATTCATATTTGACTGATGTTCAAAGGATTCGGATGCTGAATAAGATGCTAGATTATACCTGATCTCAGAAATATTTATTTCTCTTCTGGGGGTCTCAAAATGGTAATTTCTTGAATTTTCTTTTGGTGGAGGTGGAGGAGGAGGTTTGTTCACTTGTGTTTTTTTAGGAGGGGCTTTAACAGGACCATTTTGGCCATTGTCACTGTCACATGCTTCAACGCTATTATCATCACTGCTAATTTCCTCTGGATTAAACTCCTTGTCTGAACCCTCATTTTCACTGCCTGAATCAATGACAATTTTTCTTCTTTTGGCTTTTCCGATATGCTGCCTTCTTCCAGCTGTCCTTTTATTTCTACTTTTTGCTTCCTTTGCTGTGTCAAAGTCTTCACCCTCATCACTCACCTGCTTTGAAAAGAAGAGAAAATTAGGAAGTATAAAATTGGATATTGGAAAGTCAATCTGATAAACAGAATAACGCTGTGACCTACAGGTCAGTGGCAAATTTCTGCCCAGCCTAACAGCAGCTTTTCTTCCAAATGGATACCAGTATATTTGACAAAAATAAAGTTGTTTTGTTAACTGTGCAGGTGGAAAGATTAGAGGTTTATGGCACTCAGCAGTCCCCCCACCCCAGAATATATTCTAAATCGCTATTCTAAATCTAATTTTTCTATTCATGTAGAAAACTTGTATTTGCAACTGAAAGCACAATCCAAACAAGCACTGGAGCAGGCAAGACAGCATTCCTGTGTTTACTCCAGTGGTTGGCTGGACTTGCTGCCATGCTACAATGGGCAAGGGAAATTTCCCCTCTTTACCCCAGATAGGGAGCAGCATCACCAATGGGACTATTTGGTTCTGAACCACCTCTAGAGGCAGTGCAGAACCAGACATTAGCAAAAGTTGCTATGGGCCACTTGGGGACACAAGGTCCCAGCCTCAACTCCATCTCCCTAGTCCACCCTTCACAGCCTCAAAATGCCCCCTTCTACCTCCTCCTCAGTTACCCCCGCCAACCTATGCATCTGCTGAGCTCAGCACACTATCTGCAATTTTATCCGCACTCTATCTGAATTCAGAATCTGCATTTTGGTACACTTCTATGCCAGCATGGCTGGAGGAAGAGCAAGCCTGGGAAAGTTGTAAAAAGGACTTGCACTGGCCCAGCACAATTTCAGGATTGCACTGTGAGTTAAAAGCGGTACATAAATACTGGAGGGAGAGATTAAACAGGCTGCAATTCTAACACTCATTTAAGCTGGCCTAAGTCATGCTTGAGGGTGTTGCAAAAGTGCTGGTAAACCACTTTTGCACTACTCCTGGGGAAGTTAGGCCAGTGCACAGACATGTGCTGGCCTCCTCACAATACCAGAGGAATGGGGAGCAGGTGAGTTGCACGAGTCTAAATTAGTTAAATTGCTCCCTCAGTTATTCATGCAAACTGTGCAGATTACAAGCTGTGTACAGATTTCAAAAAATGAACCTAAGTACAGTTGTTCACACAGAAATGTGTGAATACAGCTATGTGATGTCAAATGTGTTTTTAAACAAGCATAAATAAACACAGACAAAAGCTAGTTTATGTGCCAGGGCACCACACAGTGGCCAAAAGAATACCTCGATTTTTCAATAGGTCATGGGAGGTGTGGGCAATGGTGCAAGAAACCAACATTTATTGCAGAGATGCTATTAAAAACTGAGGCTGGGATAACCAAAATTAAAAGGAATTTAATAACTAGACTTACAGTATAATTCTTAGGGACCCCTTGCCAATGCAAGCCACTTGCACTGGCTATAAGTGTCAAACATGCCATAAAGCATGTCTGCAATGCTGTGAGGAGCCAGGTGCAGGGAGTTGCACTAGACTCCCTGCACTCCTGCGGCCCCTCATGCTATTGAGTTGTGCTAGCTTATTTTGGCCAGCATAAGGGTGTGGGGGCCCCGAGTATGCTTGTGGATGGGCGAGTGGGAGTGGCACTGGAACTTGGCATTTGTGCTGGATTCCAAGCCCTATTCCAGGGACAGCACAGAGCAGCACCACATTCTGAAGATGGTTCAGATCCGAGTAGACCCATTGGGAAAACCTTGCCCTTGCCCCACAGTAGCAGCCCCAAACTGGCACTGGATAAAACACAGGCAGGCCAGCATGCCTGTTCCAAAGCAAGTTAGGATTGTTCTCCCTGCCATTTATGCTGTTAGATGCTAAATCAGAAGGGTACTCAGGCCATCTGGAGATGAAGAACTGGGGCTTTTAATGTAGCAAGATAGGAGGGAAAGAGACCCTAGAAAAGCAAACAAAAGGAAGCAACATGGCTCCTGAGGTTCAGGCAGTGGCAAAAAGCTGTGGCTAAATTAGTTTTCTGTAGCCTGCACTAAGCAAACATCTTGGGCTGTGAAATTAAGGATATTTATTTATTTATTTCCCACAAGATCAAAGCCATTTACAGAACAAATCAAATAACTATAGGTAAATTATTTCCTGACCAAGAGGACTCACCAGCTAAATGATGCAAGAGCCACATCACCAACAGCCACTAGAAAAGTCACTAGACCTAAGTGGGATGCAATATTCCCTTGCAAAATATAAGAACAGGCACTACTGAAACAATAACGCCTTTTTTAGTAAACACATTTATACGCTGTGTCATACGTAATGCATTTTACATAATAAAGCAATACATTTTGATAAAGAAAAACAGTGCATATTATTTTCTTGCAGCTTCAAATTTCCCCAGAATGTTTCATATCAAGTCCTTACAGCTACCTGCTTTAACTCCAATCTTGTGCAAAATGAAATACATAAATAGAAGCGTTTCATATGTAGAATTTTTCCCCCTCAAACTTACCTTGCCAAGATCTATGTTCTGCCATAAGCAGATTGATTCATAATATGCTACAATTGTGAGGCAGTTTAAAGATAGAACTCTGCAAAATCCTACTGCAGCTAGCAAGAACACCTGATCTCTTTTGGAAAAGAAATTCTATTTTAAAAAACATCACCTCCATATCTTCATCTTCCTCTTCACTTTCTGAAGGTTTGTCACACACTGCAAGGTCAAGTCGTCCATCTTTATCTTTTTTCATAGCAGCATCAGCCAGTTCCATTGCTCTTTTAATTACAGGCCTTGAACTGTAAAACATGCCACCCCTCTGGGTATCCCTTCCACCAGAACCTGTTAAATAAAGAGAAATTTCTCAGAAACTAAATTCAGACATGTACACATTCAATGTTACTCTTTTTGAAGTATCAGGCATGCAGAAGACTTGTAGTACAGATCATGTTCAGAAGTTATTCTCATATCATAAGAGCAGTTATTCAGAACTGTCAATAGCAAGACTGGTTGTATATTAATTTGCAAGATTTGTGAGACCACAATAAGATATTAGTCCCAATCCCACCTTTGAGAACCACTGTTATAGGCAAATCAACATAGAAAGTAATGGTTTTAGCCTTTAAAACAGTTAAAGGTTGAAAGAGCAGCATATGTGTTGAACGAATGACTTCCGGGTATAATTGAAAGATGTTGAAAGAGCAGATCATCAGAAAGCTAACCATCGGAAAGTGGGAGATACCAATACACTTAACATAACTTGAGAAAACTAGCAAATACAAAGAAAAACTGAAATCAAAGTAACTAGAATCACAACTGGGCCATCAAATCACTGGAAACGTCTTAAAAAAGAAAAATTGTTAAAACATTTCAGTGAAAAATCAAAGCATTTTCTCCCACTTCCTAGTGAGGTGCAGTGACAGCTCAAGTTCTGAGGGTAACAACATTTTAATTATTGTACTTCATACCTGCATATGGTCGTACATATCTCATGCTAACCCAACCTCTTGATGGGGGGTCATCAAAAAACTGTACATGGATGCGGGATGTTTTTCCTCTTCCTCTATAAAGTATTCCTTCTGTTGGATGGTTGTACACGAGACATGGCCACCAAGGATGACCTTCAAGTTTGGCCCAAACCAAGTCACCAGGTGAATATGTGTTTATCTCATTCCATGAGCTGCACAGGATACAAAATATTAGTGTTTATAGCAACAAATTGGTTTTAGTGACAAGATATATAGCCAGAAGACAGCATTTGTTATCAACATGATTCTCTGAAAACTCAGCTTTCATTCTGAACAATGGCTCACACACGTTTCTTTACCTGGATCCTCTTTCTAAACATACTTTATTTTCCAGGATCTTCCTCTGAGTTTATGAATTTATTCCTAATAAATATTTATTATTTGAAGTAACGTAATAAGAAATGCAAATACCTGCGTATTTAAGGAGTTGCTTTCCAGCAACTGTAATACACACACTTAGTTAAAATCGTTGAGCCCATCATAGACGACATAGCTCCTAAGGAGAATAGGACTTCAGCACCTCCATGTTTTATTTCTTGCCATATTGCCAAATAAGAGCCCATTCTTAACCTGTATTCTACCAAAGCTCTTAATGAAATTACATACTACAGAGATATTTCCCTATATCCAAAGAAGTTCACAAACTTCCACCTGCTAAATTTGTGCCTCCTGGAACACTAAATGTGAAGGAAATTGCCTCTCCATTTACTAAGGTCCTAACAACGAGTTAACTGCAACCTGTTCCCATTTACACACAGAAGGAGGCAGAAGAATGGCTTTGAAGACAAATACTCAGCCCTCAGGTATGCCTGAACCTCACTACCTTTCTTTATAAAACACAGCTTCTGTTTCTTGCCCACTTTTTATGCGGCTGGAACACAACCCATTCATTCCTTGATGCAAAAAGTTAGTGATAGCTTTTCACAACTTATCTATACCTTACCTTAGCCAAGATATTTCCACAGAACCTCCACCATCCTACATTCTCTTTCTTTTCCTAGTTTTTTAAATCTTCAACAAAAGCAAAGACATGAAGGAGGTAGTCTGTATTCAAAGACCTCATCTTGAACATTAGTGGCCATTATTCTATGCTGTTTAGACCAGGGATCGGCAAACATTTTGGAAGGAGGGTCACATCATCTCTGTCACTGTGTTGGTTCCCAGAGTTCAAATTTGTATAAATTTACATAAACCAATACATTAGAGATGGGACGTATAAATTTACTGCTTTATATAGTTTTAATTATACTTTACTGCTTAGTTTTTACTGTTTTATTTAGTTTTTAATTGTATTTTATTACTGGGTATGTTGTTTCCAAGGCTATTAGCCACCTTGGGTATCCTTAGGAAGAAAGGCTGGATATAAATCAAATGAATATATAAATATTACTGAGCATATTTATAATATATATATTTGGGGACTATAATATAGGCATGTAAAACTATGAGAACTACAAACTATTTGCCACATACCTCTTGCAGTGATAAAATACAGATCATGTCAGATGCACATGAAGACGTAAGTTGTTGAGTGGCAATGCCCATGGGCCAGCCAGTGCAGGCTCAGACGGGCCAGAGTCTCATTGGAGATTAGGACTTCCTGTGGGCCCAAATAGGGGTTCCCAAGGCCACAAATGGCCCCTGAGATTGGGGTTTGCCAATCTCTGAGCTGGACAAAATACTCAGAAGGCAAATATTCAAGTCAGTCACTATGACCTTCAAGGTCTTCTCCAGCTCCAAGTTTAAACCAAGTCAGAAGAAAATATAAGGCCATTCATCTGTCCATCTGGAACCTTTTCCTAACTCCTCAGGAGCAGCAACATTCCAACTGCACCATGGGAATATTTTTCAGCAGTACTGAGATGGGTGGTAGAACTAGAGGAACAATTCAGCCACAGCAGTTTGTCAGGCATCAGAGTAGGAAAAGGAAAATATCCCTGCCCTTTTGAGCAGAATAAATTTGTTTCTTTATATTTTATCCCATCCTCCCTCCAAGCTTGGAGTGATGTCCATAGTTCGTTTTGTCCCCATAACTGATGTAGGTAAGGCTTAGAGATAATAAATGACTGATAGGTTTGTGCGGGGGAAGAATGCTGCAGGAGGGATAAAACTCTGCAATACCCCCCATTACACCATTTAGCAATGAACCACAGACTAGAACAAGCTGTATTCCATTGTTGGACAATTTTTTTTCCCCAAGCCAATGAAGGAATGTGTACATTCTTCATCACTATATCTTTATGAACATATAAAGCAGTGTTTGACTGCTTTATATTTGGCCATTTGTCAATTTGGCCCCAGCACTGTACTTGGGTTAACTATACTTGGGTTTAGCCTCATACTGTCCACAGACTGGCAATGACCAGTCGCTGGCTCTGAAATGTCTTTTACAGTCCTTCTAAAAGAAATCCTTTTAAATGGATATGCCAAAAACTAAACCTAGGAATCTGTGCAAGCAAACTGCGTTTTCCATACAATTAGAGCCATGGGGAACACAAGGCTTTCCTGGGCTTCAGAAGGGCACAAAATGTCACTTCTGCTTTCTCCCAAGAAATCAGAAGTTACATCTTTTTGTCCAAAACAGGCATCCTGAGAAGCTGGGAAGACCCCTATTATTCATTTCATGTCATTGTACTAACTCTCAGCCTCACCTATTTCATAGGGATGTTGTATGGACAAAAGAAGAACTATGCAAACCACCTAGCACTCCTTAGAGCAGCGTTTCTCAAAGTGGGGGTCAGGATCCCTTTGGGGGGTTGCCTAGAGCTTTCCTGGGGGTCGCCTAAAGACCCCTGGTGCAGGGGGCCAGATCAGGCTTGCCAGACCTCTGGCTGTAGCTGCGCACACACTGGGGCTGACAGCCTCAGGGCCCAATCCTATGCATGCCTACTCTGAAATAAATCCCATTGTGTTCAATGTGTGCATAGAACATACATTTCATTTGTTAACAATGAAAATACATCCTGCATATCAGATATTTACATTACGATTCATAACAGCAGCAAAATCAGTTATAAAGCAGCAATGAAAATAATTTTATGGTTGGGGGTCCCCACAACATGAGAAACTTATAAAGGGGTCGCGCCATTAGGAAGATTGAGAACCACTGCCTTAGAGCAGTGATTTTCAAATTTTTTAAACTCATGGCACACAAAGTGATAAAACTGTCAAGTATCAAGACACATTATGCTGCTAACACCATGCTCACACCCCTACTGGTCCTACTAATAAATGAGCCTTCTTCAAAACTTGAGAGGCACACCTGCAGATCATTTGTGGCACACCAGAGTGCCACAGCACACTGGATGAAAATAACTGCCTTTGAGGAACTATCCCTGACATGAACACTAAAATGAAGTGAGACAAGAGAACTCTGCGCCTTCCCCCAAAGGGAGTCAGCTAGAAGCTAAAACTTCTACTCTAAGAGAAAATAAGCGGCATATATAGTCATTACAGGAGGGATTGCCCTGTGGAAGTGTAGGGGTAAAAACCCAATGAGCATAGACAATAAAATCCACCTCTGTACTTTTCCTCTTTCTGGACTGCATGTTTAGTAGATTTCTTTCCAGCTGATGATGCAATTCTAAGCAACTTTCATAGCTGTGTCAGTGGAGCATGTACTGCAACCCACAATTGGGGGGAAGAAACAGAGGCCTCCACAAGGCAATATTTGATGCCTTCCCTTGGAGTTGCATTTGGTTAGGATTGTGTGCTCTGAGAGACTCTGGACATCTGGGAATAGGTATGTGTTAGGGAACTTATTCTTACAAGTCTACTTAACAATAACTTAGAAGACCACGCACACACACAAAATTGTCCTTGTGTTTAGTGAAGCTCACTCCTAGGCAAATGTGTATAGGTCTGCAGCTATAAACCTCTGCAGTGTTGGCATGTCACTGTAATAAGTTTGAATTGTTCAGAGGAACTAGATGAAACTCTTCCCCCTTGGTGTTAAAATTGGAAGGACTGATCAGCCTTTCTTCTTCCCCAGAGCAGCTTTTAACTCGATCTGGGCCTGTTCTAGACCCACCACTTCTCCCAGTTTATAGTATCTCTTAAGATATAAGCAAATGTTCCAGGAGTACATGTGAGTTTGTTCACTATCCTAAGATATAATTCATCGAGAATTGAAGACCTCAGCTCACAGGGTACACAAAGACAAGACACCTACATTCAGGTATCTTCTCTTGCACGTGGGGACTTACATCACAATTTATATATAATTTGCATTTTGGAAAGATGCAAAATTGGGATGGGGGGAGGCAGAAGATGGTGCAACAGACACTACGCACTAAGCACCAAGTTCCAACAGGATTTAAAATAGATTTCAGAAAAACCTCATGATTTCAGTATCATCTGTAGATCCTCTTCTTAATCTCTGGCATTCCTGGACCTAGTCTTGATGGCACTGGGATCATGAGTTGAGGCTTTCAAAACCACCTCCCATGTCTTAGTAGTTGAAAACTAGCAAAAATGGTGATAGGACTAATCACTACACTGTGTGCTCCTTTTATTACAAAGTAATTGACAAAATCCTCCTGAAAGTCTCATCCTTCAACTAATTGTTTTTACTGTGCGATCAAAGAAAATTTCAGCATCACTGTTACCTTTTCTTGACTTCCTTGCTAAACAACTCCCAACCAATTTGCTGGCTAATTCAACATGTGTCATTCTACAATAACTTGGGGGAGGGAAACAGAGAGAATCCATTATCCAAATTTATCTTAGTATTTCATGAACTATTTGCAATAATTCTATATATTGCTATTTAGATAGGAGATGGGCCAACTATTGTGTCAAGAGGAGCCAGACACATTCTGCACACCAAAATCTAACTTTAGATTTTGTCAAGAACCTAATAAAACCTAAGAATCTTAGGTTTTGTCAAGAATTAATTTGACAATCACATGGTTTTGTTCCATCTTTTGTTCTGTTTTCATGTCTCATAACATAAGAATTTTTTCTTTAAGGGTGCACTTTCCACCATTCACTGTACTGCTTAACAACTACCCTAAGGCTGCAATCCTAAAGACCCTTTCCTGGGAGCAAGACCCATTGAACACAATGGGGCTTACTCCCAAGAAAATGCTTAGGATTGCAGCCCAAGCACATGCAGTACACAGGGCCTAAAAGGTGCAACTGCATGCTAACCTAACAGGGAACAGGTCCCCACTGTATTCAGAACCTATTTCAATGCAGGTAGGTATTGTGTTGGAAAGCTGGCAGCCCTACAGCTCAATCATACCAATGTGTGCTTTTCAAAAGCAGGTGGCACCAAATGTATGGAAACTGTTGGGCAAATAAATGTGTTGTGGGAAGGCACTGAAACTGAGCAAGATGTGAGATAGAGTCTGCACACCAGAACACAGGATCTGCTTGTCGTTGGAGTGGGCACAGCGGCTCAGAGGAACCCCCACTTCCAGCATTACTCACCCCAAGCACCTGCTACTTACCTGTCCTACACACTGCGCTGCCCCAAGCCTAATCCCTCCTTTCCTCCCCCATTTTACCTCAGGAAGCATCTCATGTTTATCTGATGACATATTTTTATCTCAGGAAATGCCACCTCACATCTGAGAACACCTTTTATCTCACAAAACAACACCTTATGAGCAATCAGGACACATTTTTGCCTCAATGTCACCTCATAGGCGATGGGGGTACATTTTACTTCAGATAACGCCTCATGTTTACCTCATGACACGTTTGTACCTCAGGAAATGTCACCTCGCAGGTGTTCAGGGCACATTTTACCTCATGAAACATCACCTTATGGGCAATCAGGGCACATTTTGATTCAGAAAATATCACCTTAAAGGGTATCTGGGCACATTTCTTAAGGTAAAGCGTGCCCTGATCACCCCTAAGGTATTCTGAGTCAAAATTGCCCTGATGGCCCATTTTTCTGAGGTAAAATGAGCTCTGAACACCTGTGAGATGACGTTTCTTGAGGCAAACATGAAAAGCTTCCTGAGATAAAATGTGCCTTCATTTCCTTTGAGGTGACATTTCTTAAGGTAAAACATGCCCTGATCACCTCTAAGGTGTTTTCTGAGGTAAAACGTGCCTTGAACACCTGTGAGGTGATGTTTCTTGAGGAAAAACATACCATGAGGAAAACATGAAGCTTCCTGAGGTAAAATGTGCCTTCTTTTCCTATGAAATGACATTTCTTAAGGTAAAGCATGCCCTGATCACCCACAAGCTGTTTTCTGAGTCAAAATGCCACCTCTGTTTGCCCATTTTTCTGGGGTAAAATGTGCTCTGAACACCTGCGAGATGACGTTTCTTGAGGTAAAACATGTCATGAGGTAAACATGAAGAGCTTCCTGAGGTAAAATGTGCCTTCTTTTCCTATAAATTGACATTTCTTAAGGTAAAACATGCCCTGATCACTCACAAGCTTGTTTTCTGAGTCAAAATTGCCCTGATCGCCCATTTTTCTGATCGCTCATTTTTCTGAGGTAAAATGTGCTCTGAACACCTGTGAGATGACGTTTCTTGAGGTAAAACATGTCATGAGGTAAACATGAAGAGCTTCCTGAGGTAAAATGTGCCTTCATTTCCAATAAATTGACATTTCTTTCTGATGTAAAATGTGTCTTCATTCCCTATGAGGTGACATTTCACCTGACGAAATGTCGCCTTATGGGTGATGAGGACACTTTTTACCTTAAGAAATGTCACCTCATAGTATGTTCCTCATAGATGGAAGCACATTTTACCTCAGGAATCTCCTCCTGTTTACTTCATGACACGTTCTTACCTCAGGAAACGTCACCTCACAGGTGATCGGGGACTATTTTACCTCAGGAAGCGCCTCAGGTTTACCTCCTGACACGTTTTTGCATCAGAAAACAGGACCTCGTGGGCGATCAAGTTCCCATCCAAGCCCCTCTCTCCCTTCTCCCCGCTCTGCTCCCCTCCCTCTCCGGCCTACAAGAGACCCGAACCGCCTGAGACGCCTCAGGATCGCCGCCGGTGCCGCGTCCTCAGCCGCCTCCTGCCAGGCCGATGGCTGCCGAAGGGCCTGCCGACGAAGGGGTTACCTCTCCATAGCCATCCTGCTCCTCAGGCGGCCTCGGGAGGCTCCGGTTGCCCGCGTGGAGACAGCGGGCTGGGCCTCGGCGTCGCTGGAAGGGCTGCTGCTGCGGCCGCTGCCGCTTCCTTCCGCCGCCTCAGCCTCCACCTCCTCCTCCTTCACGGCGTTCTTGGGGAAGAAGCTCAGGAGGGAGCTTTGGCGGGACATGGCGGAGTCTGAGGAGCCCGCACTCCCTTCTCCTCCGCCTCACTACAGGCGCCCCGCGAAATTTCCGTCTCCGCCCCTCAAGAGCAGAAAGAGGGCGGGCCAAGCGGAGGCGGCCTTGCAGCGAGCTGAGGGGAGGGAGGAAGAAAGCCCGCCTTTTTCCCAGCGGGTGGGGGAGGGGCGCCTCAGGGGAGCGAGGCCTGTGAGGGCGCGAAGGGAGCAACGGTCGCCTCACGTTTGAAAGCCAACGTCTTCTGAGGAGGGCCACGCGCTGCACCCTCCCTTCCCCCACCGCCTCTGAGGCGCTGGTCCCCTTCCCAAGACTCAAGTGGCACCAAAAAGAAAGTGAAAGCACATAAGACAGGAAGGAAGAACCACAAAAAACACCACAGAAGGCCATCAATACAAAATGGCAGCTTTAAAAGTGTTGGCTTTTTATGCAGCAAGACCACTATTATCCCCACGCTTACCCTGGAGTAAGCCCCCTTCATTGTAATGGGACTCATTGCAGAGTAGACGTGTATAGGATTGGGTTCCAAGGCTACAATCCTATCCACGCTTACCCTGGAGTAAGCCTCCTTCACTATAATGGGACTCCCTGCAGAGTAGACATGAATAGGATTGGGTTCCAAGGCTACAATCCTATCCACGCTTACCCTGGTGTAAGCCTCCTTCACTATAATGGGACTCCCTGCAGAGTAGACATGAATAGGATTGGGTTCCAAGGCTACAATCCTATCCACGCTTACCCTGGAGTAAGCCTCCTTCACTATAATGGGACTCCCTGCAGAGTAGACATGAATAGGATTGGGTTCCAAGGCTACAATCCTATCCACGCTTACCCTGGAGTAAGCCTCCTTCACTATAATGGGACTCCCTGTAGAGTAGACATGAATAGGATTGGGTTCCAAGGCTACAATCCTATCCATGCTTACCCTGGAGTAAGCCTCCTTCACTATAATGGGACTCCCTGTAGAGTTGACGTGTATAGGATTGGGTTCCAAGGCTACAATCCTATCCACAGTTACACATGTGTAAGCCCCATTCACTTTAATGGGATTTACTGCGGAGTAGACTGGGCAAAGGATTGGTTTCCAAGGCTACAATTCAATATATGGTACATTTTTTCCTGGGAGTAAGGGCTGCAATCCTATTGCACTCTCAGCCCCAGTGAATTCAATGGGACTTACTTCTGAGTAGACACGCATTGGGTTGGGTCTCTGAGGCATTCTGGTGTGCAATGTGGCAAAAAAAAATAGCTCATACTAAGAGGATTTAAGACCCCCAGATCGAATTCCAGATCTAGGGTTTGCAAGGACATGTCCTCTTTTTTTAGATTTGTGTCCTGGAATAATAAATCTTTATTGTCTTCTTTCTCCTTGAGAGCTAGTTACGCAGGTACACAAACACACACACGCATTATTTTCAGTCACCGATGGTGTTACTCAGGCTAAAAGGAAAATTAGGCAGAAAGAATGTATTGAAAAGCTTATTGTAAAAACCACCAAAAATTGGGTCATAATCCAATTTGAGAGCCAGTTTATTAATCTTTTATTATGATGTGATTCAGTGAAAATTATGATTACTAATTCAACTTATATCAATGTTATATTCACACTCTGGTTAACAAAACAAATAAGGATCTTAAACAGTAAAAACAGAATTGTTTGATGCAAAATTAAAGGACTTTCCTGTCAAGGTTATGCAAGCACTTGGCAAGATTAAACTTTTGCTTGTTAACTGTTTTGTTTTGTTAGTTTTTTGGCTGGAGAAAGATGGGAAAGAATATGCTTGTGACTACAGTATAGGAAATCAGATCCAAACATTGGGTTGTTTTCTTCTCAGGCCATTTTGCTGTTGCTGTTAAATCTTTGTGCACAAGTGGTAATAAACAAATTTTAAACTTTGCTGCACTTTATCTGAGTGTTATTAGAAAAGAACCAAAATAACTTCTGCCTCACAATTATGTCACACTGTTAAAAGTTGATATAGGAGTTTCTCTGATTTGTTCATTACAAGATCACTTCTGCAAATTGTGAGGGAAATTTGTATGACATAAGGTTTAGCTGCCATGTTGTGGTAGTAAGGAACTGTGGGCCTCAGGTAAGTGTCAAGAATTTGCTTCTAGGGGTCAGGTCTCTGGCTAAGGGGCTTTGCTTGTAGTTGTGGTCAGTGGTAATGCTTATCCTTTGTTCTTGATAAAGCCAGCTCTTTTTTTCTGGCTATGTTCTTGCAACTGTCTTTTTATCCAGTTTTTTTTAATATAGTCACTAGCCTGTTGTAGAAATTCAAACAGAAATGACTCCATTTTGAATGTTGGTGATCAGGGAACTGACGTAGGTTGCAATCCTAAAGACACTTTCATGAGAGTAAGACCCATTGAACATAATGGAGCTTACTTTTGAGTAGACATGGTTAGGATTGTGCTCTAATTTACATACATTATACTAAGCAATGTGCATGGCCATAAATCTCTGTAGATGGCACTAACATTGATGGCACAGAGGACAGATGGCACAGGATAACATTGAAATTAATGAGATGGTTACACCTGATACCAGATGTGTCAGAGACTATTGAAAGCATTACTTACTTTTCAACTCACTATTTATAAAATCTGGAAAAATATTTCTTAATGTTATAAATAAGTTCTATGCCTTTCCTGTGGAGAGAGCTTCTGCAGTTTAAGCTGTTTGCTGTTGCATGCTGTACTTGTCTTAGTTTTTCCACAAATGTGAGTAGTGGCAAATCACACCAGGTCAACTCCACAAACACACCAGATGTGACAGAAAAATTCATTCAACAGTTTGGCAACCCAGATGGGACCTGTGCTTGACAGGGACCTAGTTTGTGGAAGAAGGTGAATTGATCAGTGTGCATGGGAACATTTAGCCCTGGCCTTGCTTGCCCTATTCTACAGCAAAACTACTACTAGTATGAAGGACAAAGCCCGGAAAGCTCAAAACATTCTGAGAAGTGCATTATAGCAGGGGCCTGGAAAACATCTTCATTGTGAACATCTTCCTTGTGAACAGATAGCATGCAACCTGCTTGTAATTAATAAACTGGTTAGACTGGCACAAGTGTTTCTGAACTGCTTTGAATTCATTCATGTTCCTTCTTTAATATATTCATTTATGTAAATTTATTCAAAACTTGAAATGTTATGTGCATTCTTGAAACTTGAAATTTATGTGCATTCCTGGGGGAATTAGGCCAGTGTACAGACATGTACCATCCTCCCCATGTCACCGTGGGAATGGGAAGATGAGTCTGTTGTGCTGGACTATATTGGTTAGGATTGTGCCCCATATGTAATAAATTCTATTTGATAATTTTAAATTTAAAACTAAGTAATATAAGGATGCAATCCTAACATAGGCCAGCACAGCTCACTGGTCTTCCCATTCCAATGGTGATGTAGGGAAACAAGCATGTGTCTGTTTACTGGCCTAACCCTTCCCCCAGGAGTGGCACAGAAGTGCTTAGGCTTAGACTACAGGTTAGGATTACAGCTTATTGTCTACATTAACCAGATGAAAGCAATACTATAAGAGTTTTTGGTTCTTATTTTGTCATGTTCAACATTTTTTTAGGTGTCCTACCTACATTTTTTGGGGGGTCCTCAGGAATCTTTTGCGATTATGACATATAGTCACTCTGGGGTTTGGGCACCCCAATCTTTGAAATTGTGGCTATATGTGCTCAGATATTCTGTTGTTTACAATATTGCCAATATTTATGCACTCTACTGTGGCGTGGTGACTCAGGCAACCAGAGTGTCAGAGTTAAAGATCCTTTATTGGCTATATGTGTAGGGCGCACAAAAGAGAATTTCCTATAAAGCAGTTGGGAGCCCAGAACAAAGAAATAAGGCATCTTTTATAGGCAAGATGAGAAGGCATTCACTTTTTACATAAGCCCTCTTCCAGTGCAGGTACTTCTACCAGGTTACATAGCTAAATTTTAAAGTGATTGGTTACATTTGTCTATAGTTTAAAATTATTGGATATATTCAAATACATTCTATTATAATTCAAAATGTGTAGCTACATTTCCTCTACAATATGATTGGTTATATATTTGCTGCAGTATTCCTGGATCCGATAAATCAATCTCTTTGTATCTTACTGGTTGTAATTTGCCACAGTGGGTTGTGCCTGGTTGCATACCAGGTAGCATAAGGCACATGTGCTGCTCTGAACTTAATATTTTATTTTAATTAAGTGGGTTCACGCCTGGCCGACTGCCAACTCATGTCATCTATCTGAACAGGCAGAGGCCTCAACTCAAGGCTGCATCCCATATCAATTCTCCAACTTTTTTCTTGCACAAAGGAAGCCAACTTTTTCTGCTTCTGATGCTAGTGAGCTTCTGTGCCACCCTTTTGCTATTTTGGTGGGCTCTAAAGAGCCTCAATACAAATCTGTCATCCCCAATATCATTTACAACAAAGTGAAACAACTTCACTATGTGAAAATTAGGTTCAAAAGTGAGACTGTTTGGAGAGAAATTTACCCTTGTTTTTGCACCCTTGCACCAGGTTAATCGAGACATCTGGTGGGTAAATGTAACTTGCAAAGTCCAGAGCCAGCTAAGCTCTTGATTGGTTGACCTTCCTTTTGCCTTGTACTGTTGCTAGTCTAGAAAAGCAGGAGGAGAAAGAGACTGCAAATGAATTCACATGCTTGTATATTTAGTATAGGGTTGCCATAATTCTCTTCCACAAAACTGGGACAGGACCCCTGTATAACTTCCCAGTATGTGAAAGCAATCCCCCCAAACCAGGACAGTCCTGGTTTTCCAGGACATATGGCAACCTTAATTTAGTACCAGCCTAAACTCACAGCTAGACCCAAACAGCCTCCTAGGAGGGTGACTGAGGCTGCAATGCTAACAACTTGTGAGGCTGGCATAAGTCCCAGCACCAGTCCTGTGCTGGCGTAAGAGTTTTGCAGAACTGCTCTAAGGCATTTCTTCACCACTCCTAGGAAGGCTATGTTCCCACAAACAGGAACCTGAGAATATATATAGTAAATTAGGCAAATAAAACAAACAGGAATGAGGGAGCAGTATACTTTATTCTAATAACTGTAAAGTGACTTCTTCCATTACCAGTCACAAAAGTGAAGAAGCATCAAACAACGGAATGCAGATACTTTTATAATTTCCATACATGACATAAACCATAAATATAACCTCCACCGTATCAATGTACAATAAATATGATTGTATAATGAATCATTAATAATCATGGCTAGGCATGAATTAAATGGATCAGTAATAAGCTACCGTACCTTTGACATACTTAGAGAAGCTTGAGGTTAGGCTTGCGCATGCTCCCCATGCACATCAACCCCCCCATGGGCATAAGTCCCCTATGTGCAACAACATCCCATGCACATCAACCCCCATGCGCATCATCCCCATGTGCATAAGTCCCCCATGCGCATAAGTCCCCTATGTGGATCATCTCCCCATGCGCAACACCCGCCCATGCGCATACGTCCCCTATGCGCATCAACCTCCATGCGCATAAGTACCCTATGTGCATCATGTCCCCATGCGCGACATCCCCCCATGCACAACATTGCCCATGTGCATCATCTTCCCCTTGAGAATCATCTCCCCCATGAGCATCAACCCCCAGGTGCATCATCTCCCCATGCGCAACATTCCCCATGCACAACATCCCCCATGCGCAGCATCTTCCCCAGTGCATCCCCTCCCTCCAAACAACATCTCCCCATTACACCAGGCACCAAGCACCAAATTGGCTGGATGTTGGTCAGTCTTCCATGTTAAGTATAGAATAAAAACACGTTGCACCCCATTTCAGCCCCTTAAGGGTTACATTTCTCCACATCAATTCTTGGTGGGTGTTCATGTGACAGAAGGAACTCCCTCCCCAAATTTCATGCTTCTAGGTCTGGGGGTTAGGGCAGAACATTCCTCAGTCACAGATATTTCAATGCAAAGTATAGGGAAGAAAATGCGTTGAGCCCCAGTTTACCCCTTTCTGGTTGGAATTTCTGAAAACTGGTTCTTAGTGCACTCCTCAGTCACAGAAGGAACACTCACCCCAAATTTCACGCTTCTAGGCCCAGCGGTTTTGGCAGGGCGTTGATGAGTCAGTCAGTTAGTCAGTTAGTGACTTTTCTCTTTTATATACAGTGGTACCTTGCTTAACAAGCGTTTCACATAACAAGCAAAAATTTCCAATAAATCTTGCTTCACATAACAAGTTCCACTTCACTTAACAAGCAAGCGTGCTACGGGCACGCGTGCTATGCAGCCCTGACACTCCACAGGGAGGCTTTTTAAAGGGGCTGCCGGCCAGCGCTACTGCCTATAACTGCCCCCAACTTGGGGGCAGTTGCCCAGAGGTGCCAGAGGCAGCTGTCCCGAACTGCTCCCAAGTGCCAACCACCTTGAACCTCCAGCAGCATCCCAGGTAAGCCTCCCAGGAAAGTGAAGCCCCTCTGCCCACTAAATGGTGTTCTTCTTCCCAATGGTTGGCTTGTGTCCCTCTAAACCGGAACACCTAATAATCCCCTCTCCAGTTTCTCTTTACTTTGTATTAGGATAAAAAACACAATTGAAAAACGCCAGCCTCGACTTAAATTGCAGCTGGGGTTGGGTAGTTTTTGGTGTATATTAACACCAGTTGATGCTGTTTTGGGTCAATTATCTCTGTGCTACAAAACTCCAAGTCTTCACAGGTAAAAACAGATATCTGGGGCTCTTTGAGGGAAACTGAGAAAAAAGCATCCTTTAGCTCTATCACACAGTAATGTTACATCTATGTTATCCAATACTTCCCCCCATTGGGTATCACTACAATGGCATTTATAGCCCTCAAATCATGAACCAATCTGTACTTTGGGTTACAATTATTAACCAGTCCAGGTATCCTTGCACCCATTACAGGAGTGCTACAAGGTGAACAAGCCTCTTCCAAGGGTCCTTGTTTCAAAAAGTCCTTAATAATAAGAGCCAATAATCCCTGATCTCTTGTGGAAGAGGATATTGTCCAAAAGCAAGAAATATTTATTTATTTATTTAAAAGATTTATATCCCACCTTTTCTCTGTTAAAAACAGATGCACAATGTGCTTACAAGTCATTAAACATATAAGTGAAAACATAAAATATTTTAAAATGGAGTATAAAATCAATATAAAAACCTACTAGAGCAGTGTTTCTCAAAGTGGGGGTCGGGACCTCACTGCGGGTCGCCTAGAGCTTTCCTGGGGGTCGCCTAAAGACCCTGGTGCAGGGGGCCAGGTCAGGCTTGCCTGTAGCTGCACGCACACTGGGGCTGACTGACAGCCTCAGGGCCCAATCCTATGCATGCCTACTCTGAAATAAATCCCATTATAGTCAGGGGAGCCTTTACTCCCATGCAAATGTGGATAGGACTGCAGCCTCAGGGCACAATGCATGCCTACTCTGAAATAAATCCCATTGTGTTCAGTGTGTGCACAGAACACATATTTCATTCGTAACAGTGAAAATACATCCTGCATATCGGATATATACATTATGATTCATAACAGTAGCAAAATTACAGTTATAGAGTCGCAACAAAAATAATTTTATGGTTGGGGATCCCCACAACATGAGGAACTTATAAAGGGGTCACGTGCTAGGAAGATTGAGAACCACTGATCTAGAGGAAGGCAATATTTAGGAGCTGCTACTGAGATACAGGAGGCAGACAACCAAGAGAAAACAGAAAGATGTTGAGCCTTTGCTGGAATGTCATATGGGAGAGGGTAGATCTTCATTCCCACTATAACTGTGCACCACTACCAAGAAGGCTTACTCCTCTGCCACCATCCTATTTACAGGGGAAAGGCAGCACTTGGAGGAAAGTTCCTTAAGATGATCTAAGAGGGCAGGATGGAATATATGGGAGAGGGTGGCCCCTCTGATAACCTGGTTCCAAACTGTGAAAGGAAAACAAGAAATGTATTTAAGGAAGTACTCTAAGAGCTCAAAGCTCAGAATCTGTGATGCGAATCCTCTGAGTCTGCTTGCAGGTATCAATAAAGCTGGCTTCTTTTCCTCAAAGAGTGGGCTTGATCCCTGATTTCTGCTACACCATCATCCGTTCCTCATATGATGGAAGGGAATGGTCCGTTATTATTGTTGAGGGGCATAATTTCAAGGCTTGCCAAGCAAGGTATTGGATAGTCAGGGACAGGAAAAGGCTAAACAGAGACATCATAATACACTGAGGCTTCTTCTGCACATTCTTCACCAACAAATGCAGGAACTACTCAAGAATCATCTGATTCCTCTCAGCTTTTCATAGCTATTATTGTTTTAGATGATGTTCCAGAAACTTCCTTTAAGGTTCCCACTGCCATCACTGTCCTGTGGATGACGTGCTGCAGAAGTTTCAGTGGCAATAAGGTTCACATATTTAAAGAATGACTTTCACTTTTCTTGTCTTTCCTTTCTTTACTCCAGTTGCAGAAGGCTCAAGGAAAACAGATGTCAGAACCTGTGGAGGCCAATAACTCAGGGGTTGTGGACATGGAGGCTGAGGGATGAGGGCTACTGAGGTTCAGGCTGCAACTGTTTTATTGTAGTAAAAACAAAGTTATGGGAAGTTGCCTCTTTGGTTTCTTTGCCTCATTAAATAAATCCTGCAGGGCTGAAGGGATGCTGTAATGCTTCTGTGGATACAGACTTTTTCCAGTGAATGGTCAAAGTCTTGGATCATGTCTTTCTAAAATTGTGCCTGGTGAAATACTGCTGAAAAATTTTCCACCGTTCACATCTGTGGGTCAGCCTCCTCCATATGTTCTGTATCTCATCCTCTTCATCTGTTGACGAGCTCATCAGGTCTTCCAGTTCCTCATTTGTCAGGGCATCACCATGCTCCTCAAGGTGCTCTTTTACACCCTCTTCCACAGCAGAAAAGCTCTCCCCACCCAAAAAAAAAAAAATATTCCATGTAATCCCCATAATAGTCATGACCTTTTCATCAATATTAGGGAACTCCATGAAATTATAGATCTCTTCATCCCATATTGCCTTCAGCAAGCAGTTAAGTTTTCCAGGCTGGATAGCATGCATAGCCTGTACAATGAGAATAATGCACCAGCAATTGTAAAGTGCTGGTGCTCACCACTGACTGCTGAACTGCAAAAGATGCTCAGCTCTTCCAAAAGCTGGCTTCTAAACAAAGCCAGCACACTCACAAACACACTCTTCTCCTTGCCTGAAAACTATCACCCTGACATTTTTTATTTTGTATTAGAATACAATATTGTAATCATTTTTATATGAATATTTTTGGCTCGTGGAACAAATTTTGAGTTTCCATTATTTCCTATGGGAAAATCTGCTTTGGATTACATGTTTTTGGATTACAAGCATGCTTCCAGAACAAATTATGCTAGTAAACCAAGGCACAACTATAAACCTGTCTCATTACAGTTAAAAACATGCTCAGGAAGATAGCCTTTGTCTGGAAATGTGCTGGAAATTCTGAAACTGCCTGTTCATCAGGTAGCAGATGCAGTGATCCTGAAGTTTTTGGTTGTCAAAGTCAGTTTATTAGGATTACCAGCACATAAACCATATTGTAGGAGGCTAGAGAAAGATCAATATCTTTCAAGCAAAGCTTGATATTGTTGATCAGTGATATATCTTAGGCCTAAACCTATGGCTGAGCACTCAAGAGCAGCTTAATTCTGTCTCTGTCAGCAAAATGTTGCTATAGCCTGGACTATGTCAGCTAAACAGAAACAGTCAGGTCTTGATCTACTGCCAAAACCTGATAAATGAACAATAGATGTAATTTGCCACAAAGAGTTTTGTTCCCAGGCCTAAATACTGCTCATTGTTATTAAGTTTAATGATTATAAATAAGATACTACCCGATCTGGTATGGTGTGACCAAAAGAAGTAAAATCACACAAAAGAACACATGTCTAATACTGTAACAACTTAGTATACTTAGCTGTAAACCAAGTAGAATTGTTTATTATGATAATGTTGGTTGAAGTGTAGCAGAAAAACATAGATCCATCTTGAGAGAGTGAGAAGCATCTATTTATTGTTTGCAAACAACAGACTGAGAGACATTCACATGCCCAAATCTCAGCAGCTCGCATGCGGCATCTCTTCACTTTTTATAGATCCTTGGTTACATAGGCGTACACAGAGTTCAAAAAAGCAAAAGTTACAATTACACTTTGTATTTTCCCTCACAACAACCGTTAGTACCATATTTGGGCTGTTATGTTCCATAGGAAGCAAGGACTCCTGAGCTCAACATAGGTTTACCTACATTACCTCATCTTTTTTATCAGCAGTCATACGCATGCTTAGTGGTGGGCTCCAGCAGGTTTGCACCTACTCTATAGAACCGGTTGTTAACGAGAGATAGGACATATAAAGTTTAAAAACAGCCATTTGAAAGTGGCTGCCAGATGGCATAGAACTGGTTGTTAATTTCTATTTTATCTAATTTGATAATTTGACTTTCTATTTTATCTAATTTGATACTTTTGTGGCTTTGCAAAAGCCTCTGACTTCATATCTCATACTCTGTTTTTCTTGTTTCTCTTACTCTGTTGGCAACAGACAAGTTCCCCCGTTTGCTCTAGCACAGCGTTTCTCAAAGTGGGGGTCGGGACCCCTTTGGGGGTCGCCTGGAGCTTTCCTGGGGGTCGCCTAAAGACGTTGGTGCAGGGGGCCAGCTGGGAAGACCGGGCAGAAACGTTGGAGCCGCTGCGACTGGAAGAAGCTGAGAAGTGGCTCAGAAGGAGCTTCTGAGTTGGTGTGAGACCGATGTGGAGCCTTGGGGGTGGGGAGGTGCCCGATACACTCACCACAGATGGCAACCTCCTCCCCCTCCCCACAGATCCTCAGTGCGCCTGTGGGCTTGAGAGTGAAGCGTGCTGAGGTGTGAGCATGGTGTGAGCATGGCGCCAGAGCTCTGGTGGGTGGGCTGTCTGGTGGGTTCCCCACTTGTGCACCGACCGTTGTGCCCTGCTCTATGTGCTCTACTCAAAAGAAAGCCCCCTCAATGTTGTTGTTGTTCATGGTAAGTGAATGGGACTTACTCCCAGGAAAGTGCTAGGATTGCAGCCTTAGAGCCCAGTTCTATGCATGTCTACTCGGAAGTCAGTCCCATGATAGTGAGTGCAACTTACTCCCAGGAAAGTGCTAGGATTGCAGCCTTAGAGCCCAATTCTGTGCATGTGTACTCAGAAGTCATTCCCATTGAGTTCAGTGAGGTTTACTCCAAGGAAAGTGTGCATAGCACTGCAGCAGTAGCAACGAAAATAATTTTATGGTTGGGGGTCCTCACAACATGAGGAACTTATAAAGGGGTCACGGCATTAGACAGATTGAGAACCACTGCTCTAGCAGTTTCTTAGCTTCTAGCTTTTTATATGAGATTATCAGCGCAATCCAGAGTAACTGCGTGGAGTCCTTGCTCTGGTGTAAGAACAATTTGCTCTGGATCGCAATATGAATTTCCCATAGGTTTTCACTAGGTAGTGCAGTAACTAAGGGTACACGTAATGTCTCTTACGTGCTCCCGTAGTTACTCTGGATTGTAGGGTATGTCCTATAAAGTGTTCTTGATTATAATGGGGGATCAGAGGGGTACCCAGGGGTCTTTTTGCTACTTCAGAAGTAGCCAATTGAATGGAATTAACGCCTTTTTGCTTTCTATAACCGGCTTTGCTACTATAAAAGATCTTGGCCAGCTCCGCACTTTAGGACATGAGTCCAAGGAATTTGCTCAACATGTGTTGAATAAGGTTGTCTGCTTGTTTGTGAGAATGTGCTACAATATGCTGATCCTATGCTAAAACCTTTGAACCTGAACTTAAAACCACATTAAAACAAAATTTAGCTACATCCACAACACACTTATTACCAAGACTGCTTTTAAAAATTTCAGAGAAAGAGTCCAAGAATAAAAGTCAGAGAACATTGAATTTTGACACATCAAAAATCTCTTGTTATTAAAAAAATATCTTGTTATTTTGGGACTTGGAAAACATATGTACTGGAATATATGTACTAGATCTAATTCAGTTAAAGAACAGCCACAATAACACCATTTAGATGCAAGCCTTTGGAAATTATCCATCACTTGTGCAAGTGGCAAAACATTACATTGTGTAATTGTATACAGATACCTCAACTTAGGAACTGTCAATACATAATAGATAATGAAAATTTAGCAGAACATTTAATTTCAAAATAAATGGGGAGCATATCCACATAATCTTGCCAAAAAGACAATCCCAATCATGATTTAATAACTTTTTCAACAATTTCCAACCTTTTTCCTAATGCCTGTTGAACCAGCTCACTAATTTTCACAACATTGTTGTTCCATTTCATACAGCAGTGTTCTTGTGTTGCTAGTTTTATGGAAAAAGGAGATTTTCTGCAATTACAAGTCTATATTTAAATCTAAAAGTAGTGCTCCAAATCAGTATTGAAATCTTTGGAAGCCCTAATAATTTCAGAACCTATACATGGAGGTAGAGCTAACAGCTTCCAATAAAAGACTTGCTCTATTGGTCCCCAAAACCAGATTGAACTATATTGCATAAGTGACATTACCATTGCTTTATACACCTTGAAGAGTGCTGGTATATACTGTCCTCCCTTAATGTATTTTAGGAACAAAATCATTGAGATAAAGATTAAGTAAATGAGGCATAAGAACACATCCCTGCGCAATTTCTCTTCTAACAGGTATGGAGTTAGAAATTGCTCCATCTTTTTCAGTTTGACATAAGGAGTTTCCAGTTTATCAATTCATTATTGGTTTTAACAATCTGTTAGGCATGGATGGAACATTTGATTTGTTCCAAAGCCACACCACATGTGACACTGAGTCAAAAGCAACCCTTTGATCTATAAAGACTGCATATAATGTACCAGGTACATTTAATATACTGGTACATTTACCAATCAATTGTGTCAGAGGAAAACAATTATCTATACAGCAGTGGGGTTCCTAAATCCCATCTGCTCATCTTTTCTGTTCAGTCCAGTGAAGCAGCTCCTCTTGCAACAAGGAAGCATTCATCCTACAGCATACATCTTAAAAGGCTGATTGGTCAATAATTTTTTGCTTTGGTCTTAGTCACCAAAAAGGGGTCATCCCAATCAGTAACCCATAAATTTACCGTATATATTTGAGTATAAGCCAACCTGAATATAAGCCGAGGCACCTAATTTTACCACAAAAAACTGGGAAACGTTCTTGACTCGAGTATAAGCCTAGGGTGGGAAATTTGCAGGTATGGACCTGGGTGGGTGAGACGATACTTGGGGGCCTGGGAGAGAAACTTAAGTAGCTGGGTGGCATAGCAAAGGGGGTGAGATAAATAGGGAAGTAGGCAAGTAGATTGTTAGGTAGGGAAGTAGATAGGTGGGTAGATGGATAGATGGGTGGGTAGATGGATAGATAGATGGGTGGGTAGATGGATAGATAGATGGGTGGGTAGACAGACAGACAGACAGGGTGCACTTGGGGCAATTAGGGGCAGCTGCCTCTGGCACCCCAGGCAACTGCCCCCAAGTTGGGGGCAGTCAGAGGCAGCAACACTGGACGGCAGCCCTTTTAAAGAGCCTCCATTTGGCACATCAGGGCTGCATAGCACACGTGCCCATAGCGAGCTTGCTTGTTGAGTGAAGCGGGACTTGTTATGTGAAGCAGGATTCCTTGTTATGGAATCGCTTGTTATGTGAAACACTTGTTATGAGAGGTACCACTGTATACACACACACACATATATAATAACATGATGGTATTAGCAGGCAGACATACCCCATTTTTAACCATTTTATCACTAGTGTCAAGCTCAGCTTGTAGCCTCCCTAAAGCTTGCAGTCCGGTGCAACAGCATCCCTTGTGCCCCCTTAGTTACCCCACTGCTTCTGCCAGCATCTCCAGAATAGAACAAGGGAAAGTTCACCAAGTCCAAATCCAAGATGGCATTTCTTGAGGTTTCTGAGCAATCAAAACCAATATGATTTATCCCAGCTGAAACTGGTTAGAATAAATTGGAGCTTGTGAGGAGCTATCTATGCAGGTGCCCCTTGTTAGGCCAAACTGGCCTTGAGTACCAGATACACTCCCAACAAGCCGGCCAGGCTTATCAGAAGTGAGCAAGCACAGGGCATTAATGCATTGGTCGCTCTCTGGGCCTCTGCATTCTTTGTACTTTTCCATTTAGCTCTGTGCCCAAAACGCTGCTCTTCTGCTCAACATGGTTCATTCAAGATGGCTTCACATTAGAGATATTTTTTCCTGTTCCTCATACTATGGACACTGATGAAATCCTCTGGCATGTCTTCAGAATAAAGAAAAATCCTTCTCAACCTGTAAAGTTTATTTAAAAAAACTAAAAAAATCCACACACTTGCCAAGGGATCCTTGAAATAAACCAATTAAGATTGCTGAGGAAAAAAATGGCAAAATGTCAATTAAAACAAGCAAAATTCAAACATCAAGCCAGAGCAATGATAAACCCACAGCCATCTTGTGACTTTCTTAGAGGCTAATTCAGGAACAGAGGGACTAGCTCTACTGCTGGATAGGGAACTATTCTGTGCAGCTGCGTCTGAACCAAACAGGTTGGCCAATCTAACGCCATTTTTGAGCTGTACTCTTGAGTGGAATGGTGGGGGACCACCAGTCAGTCTCTGGGAACTGACAAAGTATGTGAAATTGTAAATTTGGGCAACATCTCAGAAGGGAGGGGAATATCAAAGGACAGGCTGGATCCTCCCCAGGATGTTGAAGACATTTCAAGGTTGCAATCAACAGCAGGGGCCATCTGGTAATTTTAACACTTGTAACAAAGAGAGCTGAGTAGATGAGAAAGCTTCTTCAGCTGAGAGCTGATTCTTTGTAGGGTGGGACATGAGTCCTTAGCACCCTGATTGAAACTGATGTGATGCACAGGTAGGGGCCAAAAAAGACCTATAAAAATTAGGGTCCTGGTCAGTGATGGGATTCAAAGAAATTAACCACCGGTTCTATGCCCATCTGGCAGCCACTTTTAAATGGCTATTTTTAAACTTTATATGTCCTATCTCTCATTAACAACCGGTTCTATAGAGCAGGTGTGAACCTGCTGGAGCCGACCTCTGGCCTGGTGCTGGTTTTTGCTGGCTGTTTTGCTTAGAGAGATATCCTGAAAAAGGAGAGCCATGCCATCACCTCGGAGCTGGAAACAACAAGGCGAAGTGCTCAACAACTTATTTGTAAGACAAAAGACTGAATTACCTCTTTAAAACCTTTTGTCTGTTAGTCAGGAATTAAGGCTCAAAGGAGCAGGAGGAGGACTGTTATTTTGTTTTGAAATTCATGTTCAGTCTATTGGTGTCTTAACTTTCTTTTATGTTTTCATTCTAAGAAATTGACCTTCTTAGAAATACTGTGGTTTGATGCTGTATTGCTCTATTCAATGCCCAAACCCTTAAAGGAACTGAAGATTTATCTTCTTAATGACTCCTGCAACCAGAGTGTTAGCTGAGGTCAGGCATTCTCTTAAAAAAGTGCCTCTGGGTGTGGACAAAGTGCAGAAGCATCTGCTAAAGTCTAGCAGATGTTTGTAGGTGCTGTACTCATTGGGTTGAGACCCCAAGTTCTCATGGTTGTGGGGATTCAACAGGAACATGGATATAAGATTGCTGCTGCCAATTCTGTCTCTAGAGAGACAGGAGAGAAGTGGGCAATTGATCACTCCCCAGGGTCTTGGTTAGTAGCGGATGGGATTCCCGTGAAAACCCTGACCCATAAGTAAAAGTAACCTGTGGGCTGGAGGGAGGAGCTGTTTGATGCTTGCTGTTGCAAAGTGAATGGTACCATGTTTTCTACAACAGACTGTGAGTGTCCAGCTGTCTAGGCTGGTACAAAAGTGCGCGTGAACCTACTATGTTTCTTGAGGCGGGCCGTGAGTGTCCGGGCGCCCGAGTTGGTGAGAGAGTGAGTGAACAACAAGTCATTTTCCTTACATTGACTCTTAGAACTCTGTGGTCTGGGCCAAGCCTGAGCGGCTAAAGAAATGCAAGCCGAAACCAGTGCCCCTCACGGCCATTACCACACAGCAGAAAAAGGCACCTTAAAGTCGGAAGCCAAAAACACCCCTGCCAGAACGTTTAGAAGAAGTGCTGCCACTCCCATAAGTAACGGACCCTATGGCCCTGCCGCCCACGGAGCCCCCAGGCACCCCAGAGTCTTCAGAGAATGAGGAGAACAGCAGGGATGAGGCGATCGAGGATGGAGAAGATCCCCAAAGAGCAGGTCAGAACTGGGCCAGAGCAGCAAAGAACCTAGCCATCGGCCCCACTGCCGGAAGTCCAAGTCCCCAAAGCCCACACTTCCACACAAGCATCTGGAACTGTGCTACTTGGAAAAAAACCCTCAAGAAAAACAAAACCAGAATTAGGATTGATTACTGTCCCCTTGAGGCAAGTAGTCCAACTAGTTCCCCAGGCAGACGGAGCAGCAGTACCAGCCAGAGCCTTTCAATACGGTCCATTCAGCTCTTCTGATTTAATAAATTGGAAGTTATGCAATGCCCCGTTCTCAGAAAAGCCCCAAGAAATGACTGAGCTGTGTGCATCCATACTGAGTGTCCATAACTCCACATGGCAAGTCTGCCACCAGCTTCCGATGACCTTATTCACAAGGGAAGTGCACACCTGCATCAAAGAAGAAGCAGAAAAGATCCTCCATTCCCAAGTGCCAGAGAGGGTGGCAGATGTAGAATGATGGGGTCAAAGAATGATGCCCCAGCCAGGATCCAAAGTGGGATCCAAACGTGGAGACACAGCTGATGTCCCTGCAAGTCTACCAGGCACTCCTGATTGATGCCATGTAAGCAAGAATGAAAGCCTGTCAACTTGTCCAAAATCATAGAAGTAAGGCAGGAAGCAAATGAATCCCCCAGCCATTTTCTTGAGTGCCTCCTGGATGCGTACCAAAGGTACACCCCCTAGATGTACAAGACCCTGCCAATCAGCGCAATATCAACATGGCGTTTGTGACCCAAAGCTGGACTGACATCAGAAAGAAATTGCATGAAAAGGAAGGGTTTGCAGGAATGTCTATCATCCACCTACTAGCAAGAAATCACAAGGAAAATGTACATGAACTGAGATGAAGAGGAGAAAAAGGAGAAGGATAAAAGAATCAACAAAAAGGTCCAACTCCTGGCAGCCAGGCTAACCAATTAGCTGAAGCTGGTTGTGCAGCCAGGGACCCAGAAAGGGAGGATGAAGAAGCAATCAAGAGCAACAGAACCAATGCTGCTGGTATTTATAGTTTGGGCACTGGGCCACATCCTGCACCCAGAAGAAGGAGGCAGAAATGCAAGAAGGAAGCACTGGATGTGGAAGAGGATCTACAAGAGGATAGAACAGAGGATTGGCACAAGCTGGAAGATGGGTCCAAAATGTAGTCTACCACACACCAGAACCAGCCCAATTGAATCCCAGTGCTGAAGGATGGGGTCAGAACGGAACTTATCTATCCTCATCTCAGCTAAACCCAAATGCCCATCCCTAAAACCAAAACCAATTCATTGGCATGGCAGAAATTGCTGCGGACCCTCTTCACCCTGGACACATCTTGTTTGAGCTTCTTCCCTCTGGACGCCAATATAGGACTCTGTTCACTAAGACATCTAGGCACAAGGATAGTTTTTTTCCTTGTGCCATTAAATTGCTGAACCAACAACTATGCTGAGGGATTATTGGAGAATACTGAGGCAGTGTTCTTATCTGACTGTATGTTTTGTAGGCACTGTTTGTTATTTATGAATTGGTGTTTGTATGTATGCAGCCGTTGCCGAAGCCAAATTCCGCGTATGGAGATCATACTTGGCCAAAAACAAATCTATCTATCTAAATGGAGGAGTGGGAGGAATAAGACAGACCAAGCCTCCAGAACTCAGCCTTCTGGGAATCCATGGTCTTGATGAGAGTGGGAGGCAAATCAGTCAACTTTATAATTGACACAGGTGCTGAACATTCTGTAGTCACCCAACCTATTGCACCCCCATCCCAAGAAACTCTCAGAATTGTAGGTGCAACAAGGGCTCTGGAAAACAAGACACCATTACAGAAACGAGTCTGTCACCTGGGCTCCCACCAGGTAACCCACCAGTTCTTATATGTCCCAGAGCGTCCTTTGCTATTACTGGGAAGGGGTCTTCTCAGCAAACTCCAGGCTCAAATATCCTTCACTGAAATGGGAGGAATAAAAGCAACGCTAGGGGGAACCAGAGTCCTAAGCCTGACCTGCCCAATGGAAGAAGAATGGAAACTATATGACAGCCCACGGCCCCATGGCCGGAGCAAGCCAAGCCACTGGACAAACAGAAGCTCCGAAAAGGGGGGCCACCTGGGAAGAGTTTCATGTCCCTGGAGTCTGGGCAGAGGACAATCCCCCTGGACTTGCAAAGTATAAACCACCAATAGTGGAGCCTGGACAGTACACCAAAGACAGTACCACTTGCTTAGGCAAGCAGTTGAAGGGATCCACAAGCACCTACACAAATTGGGTGGAGGAGATTCCTACAAAACAGAACAAGCCAAAGAAGTAGCCGGAGGGCTGCTAAAAGAAATAGTTCCAAGATATTAAATTATATGTAATTGAATATATTGGTTTTGTACACTACTGTTGGCCTAATCCTGTGATGGACTAGCATTGGTGGATCTCTTGAACCACCTCTTTTAAGTTCAGGGCCAGTACTTGGTGGCTGTTTCATCAATTGACTGATGGTGTGTATGCCTGCGGAAACAGCCAGAGAGGCCTTGTGTAGGAGGCAGTGGCTTGCAGAAACTCTGCCATTATCTGCTACCACCAAAAAGCTGGTGGTAGGGGCAGGTTCAGGGAGGATCATGGCAGGGCAGGGCAAGGAACTGCCTGGGCTGGGTGTGGGAGAAAGAGGATCTTGGTGGCAGCAGTGCATGCTCTTCCTAGTCTGAACTGATGTCACCTCAGACTTAATTATTGATTTAGTTCAGGGATTTATATCCGCCTTTCCCATTCCAACGCAAATGGCGAAGGTGGCTTGCAAAGCTTGAGTTCCTCTCCTCCTGCTCTCCTGTTAACAAACCTGTGCGGTAGGTAATGCTGGGAGTAATTGGCCCAAGTTACATGAGCAAGTCTTCATGAGCAAGGAGGAATTTGAACCTGGTTCTTCCAGGTCTAGCTTGAACTTCCTAACCATTGCACCAACTTGCCTCTCAATCATGACTTATGCCAGCAAAAGACCAAGCAGAGGTCCAAAGGTCCAAAACATTGGATGCCAGGTTGCCCATGGAGAGGTAAGTAAAACTGATTGTTACCTTTCATAAGCCATCCGCTCCTTCTCCTATAGCATTCAGTGTGCGCTCCAACAGTGGTTCTGCATGCTATGGGCTGGTGAAGGCTTGGATTGGGCTGTGAGAAAACCATTTTGGTGGAAAACTATTTTGGTGGAAACTTCAAACCTCTCTATTGTGGTTGCCTTTTCAAGTTCTACAAAGTCTTGTCAGGACTACATAACCATGTCACTACTGGATATGGTTGTGATTTGTTTTGTGAACAATTTGTTTTTCTACTCTTTTGAGACTAATTAAAAACTTGGCATATTCCTTGGGGGACCTGGTAGGACAGAAGAGTGTCATAAAAATAGCGGCGAAAATGCTTAAGAAATACAGTTCTAAAATCTGTGTGTTCTGTATTTATTATTTACTAGCAAAAAGCATACCTGCGTTGCGGGAATAAAATTCCCCCCGTACGCCATACCCCTCATGCGCATCAACCCCCCCATGCGCATCAACCCCCCCATGTGCAACATCCCCCATGCGCAAAATCCCCCATGCTCATCATCTCCCTATGCGCAACTTTCCCCCCATGCGCAACTTTCCCCCCATGCGCATCAACTCCCCATTGATGCACATGGTTGATGCACATGGGAGGTTGAGACGCATAGGGGACTGATGCGCATCAACCTTCCAAGTGCATCAACCTTCCATGCGCAACATCCCCCCATGCTCATCATCGCCCCATGTGCAACTTCCCCCCATGTGCAACTTCCCCCCATGTGCAACTTCCCCCCATGTGCAACTTCCCCCCATGCGCAACTTTCCCCTCATGCTCATCAACCCCCCATTGATGCACATGGTTGATGCACATGGGAGGTTGAGGCGCATAGGGGACTGATGTGCATCAACCTCCCATGTGCATCACCCCACCATGCGCATCAGTCCCCCATGTGCAGCATCTGCACATGCACATCACTTCTCCGTGCACATCACCTCCACATGCGCAACAGCCCCCCATGCACAACATCCTCCAGGTCAGCAACCCCTCCCTCTGAACATCCCCCCCAGTGCACCAGGCACTGAGCACCAAATCAGATGGATGCTGGATAGTTTTTCATGTTAAGTGTGTGACAAAAATACGTTGCACCCCTTTTCAGCCCCTTAAGGGTTAAATTTCTCCACATCCGTTCTTGATGTGACAGAAGGAACACCCTCTCCAAATTTCACACTTCTAGGTCCAGGTGTGAGATTATGCTAAATCATAAGATTTATAATTCTCATTAAGGTTTATGTTAATTGCATTTCAATTAACAGTATTACAGAGCTTCATAGTACAAGTTCATAATGCAAGTTGGTAAGGCAAAGAGCTAACCACAGGACCTTGCGAGATACCCTTTGAAGCTTACCCACAACTGTATAATTCCTGTTTTGCACCTGCAGAAGCAACAATATCAAGTGGAAAATTTTAAAATTACATGCAAACATGCGCAATGGGAGCCAAGAGCATGTTAAGAAGGTAAGATAAGGAACTGGGTTAGAAAACAGGCTAAAGCTATAACCAAATATGGAGCGATCACGTGTCTCAGCTAGAGTGTTCTATGTGAAATTTGTATATGTGGCAATTGATGTGGGAACCCCCCTCCCCTTTGCAGAACTTAACTATAAAACTATGTTGAAACCATAGCTCGGGGCCAAACACCCAGAGGCCAGTTGCTCAAGTGTTGGTCATTCAGATCTGAATAAACTGTTTGAATCTCACTCTGCTTTCTCAGATCCTTGTCTAATTAATTAAAATCAGGTAACACAGGGGTTGGGGCAGAGCATCCATCAGTCACTGAGTCTTCAATGCAAAGTATAGGGAAGAAAAAAACGTTGCACCCCATCACCCCCTTCTGGTTGGAATTTCCAAAAACTGGTTCTTAGTGACTCCCTCCATCACAGAAGGAACACCCTCCTCAAATTTCACGCTTCTAGGCCTGATTGTGAGATATGATCAAAGCATTCATTTTATAGGCATTGATATGTATCGATTAATGCTTGGACCTTTAGCAGAAATATATTAATCAGACCCTGTGCTAGCGTTCACAGCAAAGCTCTTTTGAAGCTTACCCACAAACGGATAGGGGTTTGAGGGCCTCTGAAGTTTAATCGCAACTGCGAAGTGAGTTCCTGTTTCAGTGGAAATTTTCCAAAATTACTTGTGTAGCAAAAGTTAAGAGGAACGAAAGTTAGAAGCTATGCTCAGGAACTATGTAACAGCCCCGCCTCTTGCTGTGCTTTGATGACCATAACTATAAAAGTTGTAACGTAGACCTTGCTCGGGGCGAAATGTCCAAGAGCCGAGTTGCTCTAGCATTTTGGCCATTCAGCTGAATAAAGTTTTTGAACTTCACTCCGCTTTCTCAGATCCTTGTTTAAATAATTGAAATCAGGTAACATGATGGTTTTGGCAGGGCACTGATGAGTCAGTAATGACGATGAAGATTAGTTTTATAAAACGCATTGCGCCCCTTTTTACTCCCTTCTGGTTGGAATTTCTGTAAACTGGTTCTTAGTGGATCCCTCCATCATGGAAGGAACACCCTCATCAAATTTCACGCTTATAGGCCCAGCGGTTTTGGCTGGGTGTTGTTGAGTCAGTGATGATGAAGATGCCTTTTATATATGTAGATTTTATGTCCCTTCACCACAACATTTCTGGTTTGAATGTGGGTTTGAATTCTGGTTTGAATGATCTGCAGAAGGGAGGAATGTTTAAAGCATATGCTAAAAGCTAATAAAAGGGGAGGGGGAAGAGAGACGCAAAAGAAATGGTTTGCTTCCTCTCCATGAAACAGTATAAATTCATGTTGCTTTGTATTTGGATGCAGTATTTATTTTTCTAAAACCATTATAGTTCAGATAAGAGGGTGCTTGGAATTTCCTTCTAAATTTTATCTATTGTTCCTAGAAGGGACAAAGAGGGCATTTGAAAGGAGGGGGAACCAAGCTAAATTTACTGGCCTAAATTTCAACAGGCTTTTGTGTTGCAAACAATATTTGAAGGTTGCAATGTCTCCTCACACAAGAAAAAGTGCTTCAAGCCTCTCTATCACTGTGGTTGCCTTTTCAAGTTCAACAATGTCTTGTCAGGACTACATACTTTCTAAAAGGTTTTGACTTGCAAATGTCCATTATTTAATCTTTTAGTGTACTTCAGGGGTGTCCAAACGTCTAACTTCAGGGCTGTTGGACCTTTAATAATTGTGTAAAGGAGGGATTTTCACCGGGTGCTTCATCCCATCCCACATATTAAAAGCTGCACCTGCTGAAATTCCCTCTTCTATACAATTTTTATAGTTCCAGGTGCACTAAAATTAAAAAGTTTGGACACCCCTGTTTCTTTACACATTGTATAGTAGCAATAACTATGGGAGCAAAAGAGAAAAGCCTGGTGTGCTCTATTTGATCTTCTATAGCACAGGTATCATAAGGCCTGCGGGCCGAATGTGGCCCAGCTCAACATTTTAAGTGGCCCCTGAGAATTTCGCCTTCACACTTTCCTGGGTGTAAGCTCCATTGACTATAATTGGACTTACTTCCAAATAGACACACATAAGATTAGACTCCGGCCCTCAGAAAATACCATTATTTTGGCTAACTTTGGCCTTCTGTATGAAATGCATTCAACACCCCTGTTCTATAGGACTGTGTGTCAGGATTTGCACCTCTCAGAGGTTTGGTTGGATTAATTTCTGCATGGATTACACCTGCGAATAAAGTGCACAGCAAGCAGATCCACAGGCTAATTGATTGGGAATAAGTTGCCAATGGATGACTATGGGAGAGGGAATTGCGGAGTCAGTAAGTGTGGGAGTTTGTTGTTGAGAGGTGCTGGAGGTTTGTGGTTGCTGTGCACTGTTGTGCTGTATGTGGATTGCTTTTATTGTGTACTGACCTACTGGAACTGTTTTGTGACCTTTTTCTTGCCTGCTCCTTGAATACAAGTTTGTGAATGTGGAATCTGCTGTGTGAGCTTGTATTTTCCTGTGTGGCTACCTTGCTCTGGTCTCACATCTGCTGCAACTCTGCCAGGTACTCCAAATTCCTGAAACTATGAAATTGCAGGTTGAGAGGATGACACATTTGCTAGCTAAAGAGGACAGAAGAAGATATGTAAAAACATTTTATTTGTAAACTGAGCGTTGCAGCAAACAATTCAAGGAATTACTGTATTTACTCAAATAAAAATGCTCACATTTTTCAGCGGAATTCAGTCTCTGAAATCAGTGTGTGCATTAGATTTGATAGTTAATTATATTTGAGTAAATACAGTATTTCGATTATAAGTATAGGGTGCACATTAGATTCAATGACACATTAGGTTTGAGTAAATATGGTACTACTTTGTTCAGGGCAGGTGACTGCCTTTGAAACAAATTGGAAACTGGTGGTAATTCAATCCTCACCCAGTAGAGGGTGATAAAAGACTTTAAGTAGGGCATGCTTTTGGCAAATGAAGTTATTTGCACTGAAAAGCTTTTTTGAGTCTGGTTTTGACTGCAGCTTTCAAATAACAGAGCAGCAAAAAAACATAGGGGGCATTATTGAATTAGGCAATGCAGAATATTATTTTTCTTTAGACATTTTATAGGAGCAACAACTATAGAAGCAAAAGAGAAAATCCTGATGTGGTCAAGGGGCATAGCACTATGAAAGCCTTTCTCCCAGCTGTTGTGTTTCTGGAATAAAATTCAGTGTAGGTCTTGGACTAGCAGTGGGTGGACATAAAAGTGCCCAGGGTGAGGGATCTCTCTGCTATGACTTTCACAGAGTCTTCCATCCAAAGTCTGCATTGCAGCTTAAGTCTTGACTGTACAGGGTTGCACAGATCTTATGTTTGGCCACCGTCTTGCTGCCTGTAGCCAGAGTTTTCTCTGCAGTGGGGTGTGTGTTTGTGTGTGTGTGTGTGTGTGTAATAAAGCAGCTAACCCAAGGTCTGATTGGCACGGATTTAAGAACCTTTTCCATGCTGCCCACTGTCATTCTTGCACAAAGACTTTTTTTTACTAGTTATGTTTCATGCTCCCGTCCTGGCAGGGGCAGTGCCAATGACTAGTATCTGTTGTTTCCTCTTGTTCGGGTTTGATGCTTGATTCTCTCTGTGACTGCTTCCAGTTGTTAGGATCAGCCTGTTGGATCAGGAGCATTGATGATGATTAATTATTATCATGTAGAACAAAGTAGATGTTGCTTTAAATACAGCTTTTCAATCCTGAGATTGGGAGTTTGGGAGAATAAAGAGAAAATATTTTCTCCTACAGTCTTGTAAGTCCCACAACCAGCAATGGGTCTTGTGGGATCTGCACCAGTTCCTTATCTGGCACAAATCTGAGAAGACAAAGAAGGCATCGGTTGGCATAGGAAGGGATATAATCTGGTGCAAGTCAGTCATACCGCTTGTCATCCCCATTATGCTCACCCCACACTATATGCTTGTCCCACCAACTCATCTCCATAGGGAGGCCTCTACCATCCTTCCACCATTCACACATCTCGATGTGTTTCCATAATTCCTTTAATGACAGCTGAAAAATTTACTTGGCCACCAGAATGCAAGTTCTAGCAATAGGGATAGCCTAGAAGAATGGACCACCAAACTCATAAGGACTGTTCATGCATTTCTGTGCCATGCATGAGATGACATGAGGGCATGTCTTTCTATCAGGGTTCATTCTGGCTATGCTTCCTGACATCCACATGTTGAGCACTATCATAACAATGTCTACTCAGAAGTCAGACCCACTGTGCTCAGTGAGTCTTACTCTCAGGAAAGTGTGTTCAGGATTGCAGCCTTCATCACCTTCTTTGCCTTTGTTGGAGCAGCTGAAACCCCCACATAGGTCCACCATTACAACATGAATTAGGTACATAACCAGTTGTCATGAGTTTTTGTCTAGGAAATATACTGGGAAGTGCCACTGAGGATCATATGGCAGGATCATGCAGCTTTAATTTGATTGCACTTAGAATTGGCTCCTTGTATGCTTTTTGACTTTGACTTGCCTTAAACTGCTTGGGCAATATGTACCTTCAGGACCTCATATAGATCTACCCACTAAATGCAATCTTCTAGGGAGGATCTCCTTTCCATACAGATGTCTTCTAAAGTTTAGTCAATGCGCAGGGTGACCAGATGGCCGGAAAATCCGGATTTGTCTGGATTTTTAGCCCCCTGTCCGGGTGTCCTATATTTTGGTATCATTGTCCTACATTTTGGCTTCATTTTGAAACTTCGTGATAGTGCACAGTATCCCATCATGCCATATGTCGTTGGATTTGTATTGAAGAGCAGAGTCCAGTGCAAAAATCAGTTTTGAGACATCTCATTCCTATCAAAAGTTACGGTCAAAAAACCGAAAAACAAAAACCAAAAAATACATTTTTTGGCAATTTTTTTTTCAGCGGGTAGGAATTTTGGCCTGGGATTAGGAATTTTGGCCTTGGGGTTCAGGAATTTTGGGTTTGGCATCTGGTCACCCTGTGTGGACTAAAAGCTATGTTTTGGAAGGCCCTGGGGCAAAAAAACTTAGAGGAGCCCCAAAGGCATACTACAACTGGATATAGTACTTCTATAATGCCTAATAGCCCCTAGTCTTCTATAATACTTTAACGATACTACCACATATCCTTCCAAAATAACTCTGAAGAGCTTGTTTTCAGACAAGTGCAAAAGATCAAGCAGCATACTTAAGCACATTTGGAAACCTTGATATACAGGTTGTCAGTTTCCTATACAAGCCCTTCAGTCTGGATCTTTCAGATTCACAGATTCATGTGATGTTGACTGATCAGCCAATCTGCTATCAAACAGCTCAGTCCTACCTAAGTTACTGTGCACAAAAGCAGCAGTAATGGTTCAGCTTCTATTGTATCTCATGGGGGACTTCCGGGTGCTAGAGTAAGTGCTCAGTGTAAGGGGATATTTACCCCAGGTAAGATCCAGTAGCAATTACTGGTCAACCCAGACTTGTGCCAGTGATATTGCTCATGAAAGTTTGCATTGATCTCTGCAGGTGAATTGGGCCCAAGAAGTACTGGTAGTTTGGATACATGTGCGCTGGAATCACTGATCCTACCCCTGCTGAGCTTGATTTGCCTGCCGCTGCACTGTTGCCAACCCGTTCAACTTTGTGCCCACCTTCACCCTGTCCCTGCACTGGACATACCTACTTCAGCAGACCCCCTGATGAGCATTAGTACCAATGGAAAGGCTCTAGTCTTCCTATCAGCACACCTTTACAGCACTTTTGCAACTACTGCACTTTCCACTGACATAGACCTCAGTAGACAGGGTGTGGGAGGGAAGGCAGACATAGAGTAGAGCAGGTGTTGAATGAATGAGTCCTGGGTATAATTGAAAGTTGTTGAAAGAGTGGAACCATTAGAAAATAAACCATCAGAAAGTGGGGGACTCTTGTACCTTGTCCTGAGTTGAATAATATGACTGATAAACCCATCATGTCAACATGGTTCTGCTGCTTTGGCCATGTGATCTATCAGCCCTGTGCTATTCCCTGCCATGAGAAAAAAACATATACAGTGGTACCTCACATAACAACTGCCTCGCATAACAACTGATCCATGTAACAAACAAAAATTTCTCTAGGATTCTGCTTCATGTAACAAATTGTGCTTCACGTAACAAGCACACTCGTTGGCAGTTGGGGCAAATGCGCTGGCCGCCAGCCCTTTTTAAAAGTGTCAGGGCTGCTTAGTGCACCTGCCCATCGCAAAAGCAACACTTCCATGCTGTTCCTCCTGTGGCCGGGCGTCCACTGGGCAGAGGGAGAGAACAGCAGTGGAGAAGAGGGAAGCAGCTCAGGGCTAGCCAGAAGAGAGCAGGGGAGAGAGAGGCTCAGGATGAAGAGACAGAAAAAGTTGGGAGCTTTGAAATTTCTTTGATCACAGAAGAAAGTGTCTTTGATTGCAGCCTCCTACCATATCTACCCAGAAGTAAGCCCCAATGTGTTAAATGGGGCTTACTCCCAGGAAAGTGTCTTTAGGATTGCAGCCACAGTAGACTTCATAGGATCATGCACATTGAATTCATGTCTCGAATTCAATTTCAGTGTTCTGTCATCATTTTTATCCAGTTAATATTTTTATATCAATATTTTTGGGGTTGTGGAACCAATTGTCTGAGTTTCCATTATTTCCTATGAGAAAATCTGCTTCGCATAAAGAACATCTCATGTAACAAATATGCTTCCGGAACAAATTAAATTTGTTACATGAGGCGCCACTGTACTGCCTCCTGTTGGAAGGGGATTCTCAGACATCCTGCAGGAACCAAGTTAAAAAATTTCCTTAATGTCATTCTGCCCATTAGCAAAGCAGGGTGTGGGAGGGAAGGCAGGTAAAGATGCTGCTCTCTCTTCCTACTCCCACTTTCAGAGTTAATTGCCGCGTTTGGGACAAGGCATAATTGGAGGAAATATCATCCCTGTTCTAGAATGCCACTTTCTCCAGCTTCAAAGCCACCCCATCAAGCTGCTAATTGGCAAAACAAAAACTGTGGGTGATTCTAATCACAACTCTGTTTTTTTCCTGAGCTTTTCAGTGGCTAATAGGATGTTTCAGGTTACAAAAATTACGCTACTTCATCCAGAAAAGCCATGGAATTTGGAGCACAGTGCGTGAAAAATCACTTTAAAAAACCCTCTTCTCTTTTTAGGATGGATTTGACTATCTTTCTCTGCCTGCTCTGTAGTAAGAATTCAATTGCAAAGACAGTTGCCCTAGAAATAGCTGTAGACCTGCAAGAGTCACTCAGAAGTCAGAAGCGACATCACAAGAGTCAAAAGCCATAGAGGTCAGTGTGCCACAAGAAGAAAAATATTGCTGACTCAGAAAATCCAAAAGTTCCTTAGATCCTTTTTCTTCCTTCCCACCTCCCTGCTATTCCCAGGATTAAAAATACGACACTTCAGTGCAGGAAAAAGATAATTATTTGCATCACAGCTTTCACATGTTAAAGGACTGTCCCTACAATCCAGAGTAACTATGGGAGCATGTAAGAGACATTATGTGCACCCGTAGTTACTGCACCACCTGGTGAAAACTTATGGGAAATTCATATTGCAATCCAGAGTAAATTGTTCTTACACCGGAGCACGGATCCCCGGTAGTTACTCTGGATTGCGCCCTGTATAAGTTATACAGTGCCTGGTTTCCATTCTTAGAGTTTGAAAGGGGAAAAAGCGTAAAAGGGCAAAGTTTAAATGATGAGTGCAACTCTAAGGAGACAGATTCTTGCCGTTTTTGTAGCTCACTCACTAACAAAATCCAGACCCTTCTGGCTCTTCTCTGTATACCCCTGCCTTCAAATATCCTTCATGTTTCCCCATCTCACCACCTATTTCCTTCTTCTTCCAAACCTGCCAAAGTACTGCTTTTACAAGTTGTCTCAGTTAAGAAATTTGGCGAGAATTCCTATGTTTCTCCCATAAATACAAGCACACCAAAATAGTTGTGTTAGTCCATTCAGATGGTAAGAGGGTTAAGCCATGGCAATTTTTGCAGAGCAGAGGGATCTATGTAGATCTGTGCTAGCAAAATTGTTGGTATAGGTCTACATGAACCAGGGGCAAAGGAGTGGATTAAGGAAATTCCAACTCTTCTGTTTTCTTTCAACATTTTGCTTTTGGCCTTTCCTGCTTGCACATTCCTTATTACATTTTGGGCTGTATTTTTTAATGAATGAAGGGTTTTAGGAAGATGTTCTAGCCCACTAACTGAAGGGGTTCCAAACAGTGAGTGACAGCTGATTATAGCAGAATGCTGGAAAGTGTTCAGATCTGCAGAGAGGGCTTGGAAAGCTCCAGCTCCTTCATACATAATTGGGAATAATTGGAATGTGTTGCAGTCATGTTGGCATCAAATGCTGGGAGAAGGTCACCTTCTAAGTTTGATCATAGCAAGTTAGGACAGACAAGACTGCTTCCCTCACTCGCCTCCTGTGCTTGCAGTCCTACTCCTGAGATACCCTAATTTTCAACCTTTTTCATCTCACAGCACACTAACAAGGCACTGAAATTGACAAGACACAACATCAGTTGTTTGTACCATTGATAAGGCATACCAAGCTGTTCAAATCCCAATTTTTCCTATTAATTAATGACTTTACCCAAATTTCCGCAGCACATCTGGGGACTGTCTGCAGCACACCAGTGTCCTACTGCACACTGGTTGAAAATCACTGTCCTAAGGTATATTTGGTGAGCTCATGTACATAAGAACATAAGAGGAGCCTCCACTGGATCAGGCCAAAGGCCCACCTAGTACAGCTTCCTGTATCTCATAGCAACCCACCAGAAGCCTCAGGGAGCACACAAGATAATAAGACACCTGCTTCCTGGTGCCCTTCCCTGCATCTGACATTTTGAGTTCGCCTACATCTTATGCGTGTGCACACTCACACACACACACGGATAGAGACACAGACCTAGGGCAAATCCAGAGTAATTACGGGGAGTCCTTGCTCCGGTGTAAGAACAACTTACTTTGGATTCCAATGTGAATTTCCCATATTGGTTTTCATTAGGTGGTGCAGTAACAACGGGTGCACATAAAGTCTCTTATGTGCTCCCGTAGTTACTCTGGATTTGGGGGACATACACCCATCATGGCTTATAACCTGTGATGGTCCTTTCCTCTAGGACTTTGTCCAGTTCTTTCTTATTGGCACTGAGGCTAGATGCCATCACCACACCTTGTGGCAAAGGGTTTCCACAGACTAATTACACACTGGACACACATTTTGTCTGCCCTAACATTCAATTTTAGTGAATGTCCCCTAGTTCTGGTGTTATTAAACAAGAAAAGAGCATCTATTCACTCTGTCCATACCTTGTATAATTTTGAATGTCTCAGTTATGTCCCACCTCAGGGACCTCTTCTCTAGACTGAAGAGCCCTAAACAACAGGCAACGAGAAATCAGACAGGGCTGCAAGCATTGGCAGACCTTTTCTCTCATAAATTAGTTGTCTGGAAGTATATGTGGGAAGAAGGTATTTGTTCTTTTGATTAAAGATATGCTACAAAAAAGTTGTTTATGGTCTGTTAAAAGTTCAAAGTGAGCTTCATCAGCATGTGTATATGCAAGCAGTGAGCTAGATGGACACCTTATGCTCACACATCTGCACTTGCATGTATGCACACTACAGGCAGGACACTGTCACTCCCAACTCAAACAGGGATTAACCAATTTTTGCCCAGCCCACTGATGTTGTGTATATGCAATTGTTGCACAGAAATAATGAATAAAGGAACTGAAGCCTGCTGAAATAGCAAGTCAAGCAATTCAGACTGAAAACAGGAAAAGAAAGAGATAAAACAGGGATAGTGATTTATCTTGGTCAGGAACCATAAAACAGGAATTGACCCTAGTAACTAGGAATAATTGAAGCAGCTGTTACATTACTATAAGCCTCCCAAGCCAAAGTGGAATCCTAAATTTGACCAGTTGTCTGTGTCATCCAGTTTGCAAGGCTGACAAGACCCAGATACTTATGATAATGTTCCAAAAGAGCTTCATTACAATCATTAACAATAGGACACCTACCTTCTAAAACTTGGCTGAAGTAGGGCCGAATTGCATGTCATGTTACTCAGTTAGGAATTCATAAACAGTAGCAGTGGTGGGAGATGAATTGTAATCATGCTGTAAAGAAGAGTCTTTTAACTCCTTTGCTGCTGCTATGGTCCTTATCTGGATTGGGTTCCCTCCATGGTTGCTAATTGAGCTGGGCTGAATATTCCCATTGATGTCAATGGGAGTTTTTTGCCCTTGGTGCCAATTTGCAGCCATGAGATGTGCATGTGATCTAGATCAGGACCATAACAGAAGTAAAGGACTGTCACCCTCCTTCTTCCATACTGTGGTACTAACGTGGACCCCTCCATCCACCAATGGTTGCTATTTTCCAAGGACAGGATAGTGTTGTCATACCATACAGAAAAAGCTTGTTTGCGCTACTGTATCAGTGTGTGCAGTCTGACACTTACATTTTGAAAAATTCCTCTAACATATGTGGTGTTGTAAGTTTGCACATGTATACCTGATTTCACCACATGTTCAGTTCCTGCAATTTCTAAAACTTAGAGTGATGCCACATGGCTTTGAATAAATAGTGTTTCCTGTTCTCAAGTTTTTAATTTGTTCCAATCAATTACAGCGGCATACCCCATTCATCTTCCACATTACAGTCAATTTGGTTTCTTTAGGTTGTACACCTGCCTTCTTCTTATTTCTATTCTACAACACTCCCAGTCTGTTTCATTCCACCTCCCAAGAGAATATATTCTCCGCCTCTAGTAATTTACTTTGTCACCAGAGACCTTCTCATTACTTGCCCCATAGTTTTGAAGGCACATATTTGCATACTACATAAACACAATCACAATGAGTTTGCTACGCTTTGGAATTGTACAGTAAAGTGGCAGCTGTTTTCTACTTGGTGAGGAGGATCAAAGTTGTAGGTTCAGAAGATTGATGCTTCTCTGAACTGAACTTCAAGGCAAGTGTATCGCAAATGGAGGCCACAGTGTTAGTGCTGTGTTACTAGTTGCTATGGAGAGATCAACGATGGTGTAAAGAGCCAAGATGGCATAGTGGTAAAGTTGTTTGACTGAGACTTTGAAGATTCAGGTTCAGTTCCCTTCTTTGTCATGAAGCTTCCTGGGTGATCTTCGTTGTGAAGCTTCATGGATGATTCAGTCATTCATGCTCAGCCTTACAGTGTTGGAGAGATGATTTGGTCCTCTAGCCAAAAAGTTTGGACACTCCTTATCTAAAAGAACTCTCCAAGTCAGCCTAAATTACAAAGTTCAACTGATGCGACACCTATGAAAGAGATGCTTGGGAACCATGGTGTTAATGATGCTCTCCACTCCCAGCTGTTATTTCCTGTCCCTGCCCTCAGGGGGCTGGGGACAATTAAGGACCATTTAAAATTTATAGATAGTGTGATGGTGATTTATCTACAGCTACCCAGAGAGTTTATAGGTGATCCATGACTGAACAGAAGATTTTCTGGTTTATAACTCATGGCCTGAAGACTGCAGCATCTTTAATCCTGAAGTCTTGTCCTTAACTGCACATTTATCAAGGCCAATAGAGTCAGAGAACTGCCATTTGCTCAGAGGCCAAGATGGAAACCTGGCATTAGAATCAGTTCAGGAGAACAAAAGAAGAACCCTCCTGGATCAGGCTGAAAGTCCATCTAGTTCAGGGTGTCTGTATCTCACCATGGCCCACCGCCCTCTGGAAGCACACAAGATGAAGAAGGCAAGCACTGGCTTAAATTTTGCTTTGCCAACAATCAAGGAGAACGATGCTAATTCAAGCACTAAGATAGAACTGGAATTGTAACTTCACATTTGTTTAAGGATGGTATAATATACTTTTCTTATGTGTCTAAGAGGAATGAAACATGGGAATGAGAAATGGTATGAAACCACGTTTTTAACCTGCAGACTGAACTATTTGTGCAGCAGAATCAAGTCTTCCTCTGACTTAACAGCCCTTGTGTGGCTTCAGAGCCTGTTCACAAATGATTGTTTTCCAATAGTAGTTGAGTTATATTATATATAAAGGAATGAATTTAAAGTGTATACTCTATTCAGTTGAATAGGTTGGTGATTGGTCCAGTGCATCTGAGGCTTTGTTGTAATGTGTGGCTGGATAGATATATGTGGCTAGATACACCAGCATTAGTTGGCCATTGGAAGACTTTGTAAGGCCAATAACTGGAAACTCATAAGAGAGAGAGAAACTGGTAAGAGAAACAGGTAGGAGAGGAAGACCACAACAGAGCCTGCCAAAACAAGAATTGAGGTTAAGACCAAGAATAGCTCAGTGCCTAGCATATATTTTGCATTCTGGAAGACCCAGGTTCAATCTGATTTCTGCAGTTAATACCAAGCGCAAACCAGCCAAAGTGTGAAGTGCTGTTGAATCATTTCCTGTTGTGTTATTATTTATAGCTGTAGGATGCCAGTCTATCTTTGAAATGCTGTTGGCTGCGTGGTGTGTATATCCACGTGTGCTTGTTGATGCTACGTTAGTTTCTCTTGAGCCCTGTTGTGTTTCTTTTGTCTCCAGGCTGTAAATTGATAGATGAGCAGGGGGTAAAAAGCCTCGCTGCTTGTCCCTAGCGATGCTCAAATGGACTTCCAAGACCAAAACAATTTTTATTTTAAAAAGTTTGGTGCAATGTAGTCACAGAAGGTAAGAGAAAATGTTGTCCGTATGTTGCTTGTGAGCTACTTCTCATACTTCCCAGCCAGCTGGGATACTGACTGAGGACCGATGCCCATCAGATGCCCTGCCTGGCCATGTGGATTGGTATCAGTGGCAGTGCCTTACATCAGGAAGTGGGTGTCTGTGGGCTGAGTGCAGGACTTTGCCCCAAGGCCACTAAAAACCTGATGTAGACACTTCCTATTTCTTCTCCAAAGTAAAACAACTCATTAGGGCAGAGGATATCTGCTGCAGGCTGCACCTGCTCTGTGCCAACCTCAAGAATTTCCTGTCCCTTTCATATCATAAGCTGTTAAGTAAAAATTGAGGCCTGAGCTTTGTAGATTTTTTTTAAAAGGTGTTGCAGGAAAATGTAGAATGAAATATAGACCAAATTATTCAGAAAACATTCTGAGAGATTTATTTTGTACAGAGAGCCAGTGCAAGGGCTGGTGCAGGACAGGCAGGGCAAATGCCCAGGTGCAGAGCATGACATGACTGTAGGACCATGTGGGAAGCCTTCTGGGGCTTCAGATGTGATCCAAAACAGTAATTCAGGTTTCTGTATATATACAGTTTAAGACTATGGGGGAACCTCAGAATATTTCCCTGGTTGGTCCTGGAGATGAACGAGGCTCTGTTTCATTGCGGTGAATGAGGGAGCAACTTTGTGTAGAGGAGCACCTTCACAGACCTTTGCCCCAAAGAATGGTGTTTGCTCATCCATGTTCTAAACATAAGCATTGATGTGTATTTGAAAAATACACAGATTGCCTTAGAGTGCAATCCTGATTTAGACCAGAGAGAATGGCCCAGCTAAGCTGGCCTAAGGTAGGCCATATCCTGAACTAAAGTTAGGCCAAATCCACAGAGCTAGGAGGCCTCTAGGCTGTCAGGCCAAATACACAAGGCTAGGAGGTCTCTAGTTTGGCCTAACTGCTGCTGAAGAAGCAGTAGCACAAGGGCAGCATCCTCACTGGACAGAGGAAATTGTGCCATATCCTAAGATGGCCTGTTGTAGTTGTGCCATATCCTGAGGTAGAGAGGCAGGTTTAGGCTGGGCCTAAGATTTGGAACATTTGATTATGCTTCCATTTTTACTCTGGCTTATCATGGACCCCATAGGTCTACTCAGATTTATTCCTGCTCCTGAGGTGGCCTATCTTGAGGGGCATATCTTCCCTAGAAACAGGCTCTGGATACAGCCTAACTGCATTGTTCTAGGCCATGCTCAACATGCCCTCAACACACTCCTGCTGAACTGCCTAGGCTAGCACTGCTAGGCTGGTGCAGGTCTATCTAGGCTGGTATCCTGGGCCACCCATTCAAGCATTCTCTGGTGCAGCTAGGCTGGCCTATCTGGCATTAGGCTGGCCCAAGTGCCAGGCTAACCTAAATCATGCACTTCAGCATTGCAGCCTTAGTGGCTTAGGGAAGGAGTTCAAGCCCAAAGAAAGAGACCTTTAGCTTTGTGGAGCTAAGATTGTCAAGATTGTGTAAAATTCTGCATCTTCCAGAGCAACTTTCAGAGCAGACATTAGCAAGTTGTAGAGAATCTCCTTGTTTATCTCTCTGTTGTGACTTGCCTTCATATTGACACCGATTTTTCTGCCTCAAAGCCCCACTCCCTTGTAAATAGGTGAAGCCAGACCCATGGAAGCAGCAAGCAGGTATGATTCCTGAACAGTGAGGGAAATGGACACAAAGTGTATACTTTTGTGAAATCTTGTGGCTGTGTCACTGATTGCTTTTTGCTGACCACTTGACAAATTGCTTGGATTAATCCACAAACCAGACATGCATTGACAAGAAAGTCTGCAACACTTTGCTAAAGTGCTGAAATTAAATAAGGAGTTAGCATATCTCAGACTGATTGAGACACACAACAAAACCACGAGACCAGTGATGGGCTTCAAAAAAATTAAGAACCGGTTCTCTGCCCATCTGGCAGCCACTTTTAAATGGCTATTTTTAAACTTTATATGTCCTATCTCTTGTTAAGAACCGGTTCTATAGAGTAGGTGCGAACCTGCTGGAGCCCACCACTGCACGAGACCCAAGGAACAGAGAGAGAGAGCAAGGGGTGAAAAAGACAGAAAGTTTTCTGCTTTTTTCCTCCTAACTCTTGCGTGAAACATGTGTGAAACACATGGACCAAATTGGTTAACCAGGGTCCCCAGATTTCATCTTCCTCCCTTGGTCTCCTTGCATGCAACACTCAATAAAGAATCCTCATTATTTCATCTCTGACATTATGAATTGACTGTCAGTGACACTGGACAAAACCACACAGCTAGTTGGCTAACTGGCCACTGCTCTACGGTGAGAGGCACAAGTGCAGTTCAGCCTGTTTCTTCCTCTTCCTGGCCATGTGACAACCGCAGGAGTAATGTCCATGAGTTAGACTGGAATATATTGTTGACACAGGGAGAAAGTCAGAACTGAGATAGGCATGTCAATGGAGATCTTTGAAAGTGAGGAACCTCTGCTAGATGCAGGAGGCAATGGGAAACCTAAGTTTATTACCTAGAAAACAGCCTGTGAGCTCACTTTTGCTGAATACAGGTAATTACTTGAACCATCCTCCGACAAGAAAGAGTTGCCAGTCTGAAAGAGATCTTGGAAAAATATTGTACTGTTATGCCAGATCATTTCTTGTCCATTTTTCCCCATCTGTCCATTATTTGGATATACAACATTCAAGCAGAAGCAGAAACCTACTGAGTATTCTTAATCAGAAGGATCAAATCACTCTCTGTCCTCTCTATCCTCATGTTCTACTGAAAAATTTACTGCCACATTTTTATTAGGAAAGGAGGCAGAGAGAAGATCAAAAGTATAGGGAGTAACTTGTATTTGACACTCATATATTCCTGATCTGGGAGGATCAGGTGACACACTATAAACACTGAACATTTAATTTACCATAAAGCTTGCACAGGTTTGCACAGGTTGGCGTAGAGCACAATCCTAACCATGTCTACTCAGAAGTAAGCTCCATTGTGTTCAGTGGGTCTTACTCCCAGGAAAGTGTGTTAAGGATTGCCACCATAGTTTTATATGCAAAAAGATATTTAGCTGAACAGGAGTTTCATATTTAGAAAGACAAGCCTGGCTGCTTTTCACAAGAAATTGATTTTAAGTTCCTTTGGATGCATAATTCATGGCTGGCATCTAGAAACACTTTGCAAATGTATCTCATTTATTATGTTGCTGAAATGAAACATTGTTAATTAGTTCATTAAAGGCAACTTGCTAATAATCACAAGAGAAATATCCTTAAATATGTAAAGCATCAATTTAAAGTTGGCTGTGTGAAGCCTAGAAACTATAGACAGCACATCTTTTTTTACACCTGCGGTGTTGCTGTTCGTTCTGCCAGAATTTCAAGGATTTGTTACTCCTTGGCTGGAAATCTTCTGGCAATTTCCTGGACTTGCATGAATATTAACATTTTTATCATTATCATGGGGAGTGGATGAAGTGGACAATAAGTACTAGCCAAATGTTGTTAAGTAGCCATATTAGTTGATGAGATTAATTTAAACAAGTCAGTTCATTAAGATCCATATCAGAGGCCCTGTCCCATCTGGTACCAATTTGTCTTGTTCAAAATATTTCTCTTTGCTTGTTTAATGCCCATTTCAGAATTTATACTGAACTCCCAGAATTTATTACAGAACAAACTTGCCCTTGTCCAGAGCAATTCCTTCTCCCAAGAACTCAACTCCAAATGAAATCCAACAAAAGTCCAGTCCAGCAGAGTCCAATACAGCTGACTTGGCAAGCAGGTCAGCCTCTCCCTTAGGAATCATATAGAGTCCAAGCATGTAGTCATGGCATCGCCTCAGCATAGGTATCATAATGTTCATTCTGGGATTGGTTTTATTCTAACAAGTTCCAATAAGTCCCAATTAGATTCAGATGCGAGCCATGCCCTACTGGAGTCCTGCAGAATCCCATTAGTCCCAACAAAGTCCAGGTGTGGCCACATCCTCAGCTATCAAATTCAATTGGCTCTGTCCTCCCCAGAGCTGTCATGCTGTCAAAACATAGGAAGCACTGTAAACACCATAGAGCATAATCTTAACCATGTCCACTCAAAAGATGTAGAGGCAAGAAGCTATTTGGAGTAGCCTGGATGCCACTGCTGCAAGTGGCTTGGTCTAAACATCAACTGATTGATGAAGACCACTGGTGCTGGTAGGTCAGTGAAGAGGGCAGGTGGGCAGACTGAGGCTGAGACAGTAGTGCACACCCATATCCTAAGCCTTTTCCAGGCATTGATCTCCCAATCTGGCTCCATGCAGACTTACATGAGCTACAGTTGGCATAGGTTCACGTTGCCCTGATAGCCCAACATAAGCTTACCTTAGATGGTCTCCAGAAACTCCCTGGATTTTCCCCTCTGGAATTCAGCAGGTGTTGGCATGTCTGCACTGCTGTGAAGGGAGTGAAATATGATCATACCATCTATCTCACTGAACTCGAAGAGACTTACTTCCAAGTAAATATGGATAAGATCATGCTGACAGCAGAGTGTAAGGATCAGCAGATATCCCAGATACTCTATGTGTATTACTCTACAACAAGCAGAGGCATACAACAAGGTAGGTTGTGCAAAGAGTGCAGACAGGAGACTGGGCACAAGAGGATGCACTCCAATTGCTTCCCCACTTGAGAAGCAATTAAAGCACATATGCCCTCTCAGCAGCCAATTGGACCTGCTTGCCCTCCAATGGCTTCCCCACTCGGGAATTTGTTGAGCAGCCAGTTGGGTAACATTGCTTGATTGGTTGTGGAATGAGTTGTCATACTCCAACTGGGAACTCCATACTTCCCAACTGGGTAAGCCATTGGAGCACATGCACCCTAATGATATCATGAAGCTGCATGGCATCATAATGTCATAGAGTTGGCCTAGGCACCCAAAAAGTCCTTGGTATGCCACTAACAACAGTTTTGCCTGGGATCCTGGGTCTGTGTCAGATTTAGAATCATTATTAATTCAACCCTGTACTCCAAGCGTGAAATAAAAATTGCCTCTTGCAGCAGAAGTTATGATCAGTACTAACAATAGCTGGGTACATTTTAACACACAAAAATGACTTGATCTTGAGATGGAAGGGTTCATAATGGCTTTGACAATATAAGTAGTTCTTGGGCAGTTTTTCATGAATACTTCATTAAATTGTCCAGAATCTGCAAGTGACAAGATGAATGCTCATGCCACTATGAAGGAAATATATGGGAAGAAAAGTCATTCATCCTTCAAACAAAAGTTTACATGACAGGAGACACGTGCTTAACTGATAGAGCAAAGGATCAGAAATTACAACTGAATCACCAACTAGGAATATTGCATTAGGTGAAGTTTACAAAGCACATTGATCATTAAGATAAATAGTGATGCAGGGGATGGAAGGTCTGTAGCTTAGAAGCAGAATGGGACGTGATAAATTTTGGGTAACACTTCTTGCTAGAAAGGGCTCTCTGGCAAAGGTCAGGCTTGCTCAAAGTCATATTCAGCTTCCATTAGTAATTTTGAAGGACCCTATCAGAAATTAACTACGTTAAATTAATTAAACCAAATCAGGGTGACCATATAGAATAGAGGACATAGCACCTCTACGTTTAACCACTGCACAGAAGATTGATTTTAGGCAGGTTTAGCTCAACATAGAAGGGTTTAAAAAGCAGCACCTGACTGAATTACCTTTTTTCCCCAATGGTTAAAGTTAGAGGCACTCTGTCCTCTATTCTATATGGTCACCATGAGCTTGTCATATAAGGGTTTAAAAAGCAGCACCTGCCTCAATTCCTTTTTCTATGCAATGCTTAGAGACATTCTGTCCATTCTATATGGTCACCCTGCTGCCTTGGACCAAGACAGCTAACAAAAGAATAATAAAACTACTGAAAACAAATTAAAAAACAACAACTGCACATTAAAAGAATATTCAAAACTGTACAAAAATAATGTTTTGTTAAAAGCAGAAAAGAATAGATGTAGTGACACCACAAGTGACTATGGCTGCAATCATAGAGACCACTTTCATGGGAGTAAGTACGATTGAACATAATGGGACTTGCGTTTGAGTAGACATAGGACTGCACAGAAAATTGCTAAAATTGCAATTGTATGAATAATACTATCATATTATATACCATTTAATGTGTAATTTATAGTTGAATGCAATAAAAACCAGAGTGAATTATCTCCGTTCTATCAAAAGTTATGGTATAAAAATGAGAAAACCAAAAAGCAACTGTTTTATGTAACTAAAAAGCACATCACTATAATTCAAAATGGAACAATGAAACTGATTGTTAAAAGAGCCAATGAAACTTTATCATGACACAGCATGGAATCGATAAGGTGTTAGTAAGGTGATATCTTGGGGAGGTGAAACCACTAGTGATCAAAATAGCTAAAATTGTTATTTTAAAGAATATAATCATGTTATACACCATTTGAGAAGAATGTAATGAAACAAACCACTCTGAAACATCTCTGTTCGACCAAAAGATATGACCAAAAAACCAGTGGGGAACAGGACAATGGTACATTACCATCTAGCGGTTGTTGCCTTGTCCACTGCTTAGGAAGAGGTCCATCATGGGAGTGAAGCGCTGTTCTCCCATACTAGATACCACTGAGAATGATGTCATCTGGTGGCCAAAAGAGAACAGGTTGAGTTGTATCCCTGGGGAGAACCATCTGGGCACTAAACCCAAAAAGATCCTAGCATTTATTGTCACCCAAGCACCTGAAGCAGGGCCTGTAATGGAAGATCAAGAAGATCAAATAGAGATTGTGGCTGCAATCCTAAAGACACTTTCCTGGGAGTAAGATCCATTGAACACAATGGGCCTTATACCACCAGCATTTGGCAGTGTAATGGTGGCGATCTTATACATGTTTATCTGGAAGTAAGTCCCACTGAACTTAATGATGCTTATTTTTGAGTAGATATGGATTGGATTGAACTGTTACCCCACATTGGTGTGTATAGGATTGAATGCTAAGTTTCTTTCAATATTACAGCAAAGCTCAAAATGACATCATCATCATAACCAAATATAGATATGAATCTCTAGTATCCAAGGTGACAGCAAATGGCTGGGACAAGGGGACAATGTTATAACAAAATTTCTGGCAACACCAAGAATCATAGTCATAATGCACCACCAGCTACTCATTTTCCACTGGCCAGATGGGTAAGCTGGCTTAACTTGTGTGGATGTATGTGAGTATGGACAGACGCTGCCTGACTATTGATTGCCATTTTAAGGCCTGGTTAGATTATTGATAAGCACAATCTGAAGAACCAATTGTCATCACATCAATCAACTGTAACAGCTGCATTTCATTACACAAGAGCCCAGTCCTATCATTGGTCCACGCACTGGTCAGTTAAACACACCGATAACAAGTATGGAAAAGATGGGCCACTTTATAAATGATTATTAATAAAATCAATAATCAGTAGTCAATAATGTTAATAATCAATCGGCAGACCTTGAACTTGAACTTGGGCTTATGGTCTTGTGTCATCAATCTCTACTAGCGCAGCCATGCTATAAATAGGGGGCACATTGTATTCTGCCATGTTGGGGAGCAGATCAAAAGGCTTCAGAAGTGTAAGGGTGTTTAAATCCCCTTACATCTCTAAACTCAGTGGGTCTCCTTGGACCCATACTTCTGCTTTCCGCATTTCTTATTTTCTCCCTTCTAGGAGCTTGGAGTTGATAGTCTGAGGTTAGCAGCTCATAAGTTATGGACTAGTTCGGCTTCTAAGCAAAGATTGTCTTTTTTTCTGGAAACATCTGCTAGGGAAACGATAAGAAAGAATTAATTTTTGATATCTCCTTTTGGTTTTGTTGCTAGGTTTTGGCCCTGTCTTTAAGATTAGTTATTGAGAACCTTAAGGACTCCTGTAAGTCTACCATTAATGGAACTTCTCTTAATTTTTTTGTATGGAGTGTATTGCCTGAAATTTTCAAACCTATGTTCACCCTACATTCAATGGCCTTTGACAAGCTCAGCAATAAGAGGAATGGAAAACAAATTTATAAGAGGCTATGGTATTGAAGCCTGGGGCCTCTAATGGTGTAACTCCCCTCCTTTTTGAAGTTATTTCCCAAACTGGAAGGAAAGGTTCCTGAGGTATGGCTACCTTAATATGGTTTTGTACAGTTTCTTCCTCTTGGGGCAGCAGTTTTGCCTATTTGAGATAACATTTTGAGACAACAGCAGAATACCTCATCCATGAAATATTTTTGGAAATCTGGTTTGCTTAATGGATTGGTAAAACCGGCTTCTTTGAAACTGAAGCATTCTTAAAAAAACTTACCTTTCTGCTGAGTTTCTTTTGTTTGCTGGTTGTTCAATAGTAAAACCAGCTTGGAATTGAAACTTTCATATTACCAAAACTCTTACCTTGGCAAAGGATGGTAAGAAGAAAAACTAAAATGTGAGTTTACTACAAGCAGGGGAGAAAATTCAATAGAAATTTTGCTGGTGATTTTTTAACAGGCTTCTTCCCTGCAAGAGCAGCCCTAGGAAGAATCAGTTTTCAGCAGATAAATAGCCAGGCAGCAAAAGATCACAAAGCATAACTTTCTGACTACCTATATGAGTCCTCTTGAGATCTGGGGATGAGTTTATGCATTTCCTTTATGTTACACTAGTATTTCTGTACATATTTTGCTCCTCTGAAATCACTCTCTACAAAGGTTTTATTTGACTGAAAAAAGAAAAAACTGTTATCTGCTCTAGCAGATGGTCCTAATGGACATCAGAGGGCATAACCATGTTTGAGCAAAAGCAAGCAAATGAGCTATATGGCAATCTTGGCAGGGAATAGTATCACTTAGCTATGTGCCATTTTTCATGGGGTGGATATTGTATTTTGCACCTGTAAAGCTTAATGGCAGAATGCTTCATGTCAGTGTCCTGAACTGAATTCAAGGAGTTTTGCAGCATTTGGATTCTGGTAAGATCAAGTTGCCTTCAGGCTTCAGTTATTTGCTATAATATTGTCTCAAATACAGCAAGAATGAGCTGGATTGTAAGACAACCAAACTCTTTGGTATTTTGATTCTGGTGGTCTATGTTTTGTCCTGGAGCTTCCAGACAGTTTTGTAATATTCTGTTTTATTGCTGTCAAAGATCATTAAGGATGTAATAGGTTGGAATTGTGGAGAAATATTCCATTGCGCAGAAATTGTGCAGAAATATCACATTATCTGTAAGTCTGTATCTGACCCATCCTTTAATCTCTCTTTCTTCCTTTGGGCAAAAATGCAAGGTGCTACATATAGTCAGCATTTATTTCACCACTTTATCATAAAGTACAGTATGCCATTATGTCAATTTAACTGGAAAGGTCAAATAAACTTATAGATGGCTACTCAGGTGAAGCTAAAAGAACTCTGTTTCCTTGATTCTACATTCTACATCTTTGGCCAGAAGGACAGAGACTTTTGGATTTCTTATTAGGGGATTACCTTTTCCTATACATCTCTGCAACACTGACCAATTTGATAATGGGAAAATAAGAATAAACATTTTCTACTGTTTATTTACTGCAATTAATTAACCTTATCTGCACACTTAGCAAATTGTTTGCATTATAGACATTACACTGTCTGGATTTGGACAGCTGAAATAGCAACGAAAGCATGCAGCATCTCTTTTATCAAGAGCTACTTCTTTCTTCGCAGCAAGTAAGCAACATCTGCCACTTAAAGTGATCAGCAGGCTAGGACCATCCATAATTAGGCATAATCAGCAGCAACAATCAGTGATTCCCCCAAGTGTCCCAAAAAAATTCCAGCACAATAAGGCCCAAATTCTAACCAACTTTCTAACACTGACATAGAGCCAAGGGGGCATGTGCTACATCATGTAGTCGGGTGAATGTCTTGGAGGCCTCCTCAATGTAAGGCAAGTTTTGTTCCATTATCTTGGAGTTGCATTGCCTTTACTTTGGTGCTGGAAATTTGGTTAGGATTGTGCTTAAATAACAACAACAACAACAACAACAACAACAATAATAATAATAATAATAATAATAATAATAATAATAATAATAATAATAATAATAATAATAATAATATCATGGAAAGTGATGGCATTGAAATGGCGAATGGTCAAATCATTAAATGCCACCAGCCTGAAGCCTACAAATATCTGGGCATACTGCAACTGGACAATATCAAGCATGGGCATGTAAAAACTGTGGTCAGCAAAGAATACATACAAAGTGTTAGAAAAATTTTGAAGAGCAAATTGAATGGTGGCAACATTATAAAGGCTATAAATACCTGGGCCATACCTGTAGTTAGGTATACTGCTGGCATTGTGAACGGGACACAAAAGGAACTGGATGATTTGGACAGGAAAACAAGGAAATTAATGAGCATTCACTATGCTTTACATCCACGTAGTGATGTTGACAGGCTGTACCTGCCTAGAAGATCAGGGGGAGGATTTTTGCAAGTGAAGCAATCGGTGGAAGAAGAAAAACATGCCCTAGCAGATTATGTGTGAGAGAGCCAGGAATCTGCTTTGATTGAAGTCAGCAAGAGAAAGTTGTTGAACGTGCAGCAGACCAACTATGAATATCGCAATAGTGCAATTCAGGCTCAGACTGCCAGTTGGCAGAATAAAGTATTGCATGGCCAATTCCTTGCCAAGATCGAAGGAAAAGTGGATCAGGATAAGAGCTGGTTGTGGCTCACGAGTGGAACACTGAAGAAGGAGACGGAAGGCCTGAGACTTGCTGCCCAAGAACAGGCAATCAGGACAAATGCCAGCAAGGTCAGAACTGAAAAATCAGCCGATGACCCAAAATGCAGGCTCTGCAAAGAAGTGGATGAAACCATCGACCACATTCTAAGTGGCTGCAAGAAGATCGCGCAGACTGTCTACAAACTGAGGCACAATCTGTTGCCCAGATGATCCACTGGAATCTATGCTAAAAGTATCATCTGCCAGTGGCAAAAATCTGGTGGGACCACAAGCCTGAAAAAGTGGTTGCAAATGAGCAGGTCAAGCTTCTGTGGGACTTCAGGATACAGACGGACAAGGTCTTGGAACACAATACTCCAGATATCACTATCATAGAAAGCAGTCAGGTGTGGCTTGTTGACATCGCCATACCAGGTGATAGCAGAATTGAGGAGAAACAACTGGAAAAGATCTCCCGCTACCAAGAGCTAAGAATCGAATTACAGCGTATCTGGTGTAAGCCAGTGCAGGTGGTTCCAGTGGTAATTGGCACACTCGGTGCAGTGCCCAAAGACCTTGGCAGGCACCTGAAAACTACTGGCATTGACAAAATATCACTCTGCCAACTGCAGAAAGCCGCTCTTCTGGGATCAGCACGAATTATACGCCGCTACATCACACAGTCCTAGACTCTTGGGAAGGGTCCGACTGGTGATGTGAATGAAACCAGCACAAAATTGTTCGCTGTGTATTTATGGATAGTAATAATAATAATAATAATAATAATAATAATAATAATAATAACAACAACAACAACAACAACAACAACAACAACAACAACAACAACAACAACAACAACAACAACAACAACTAGGCATTTATATACCGCTTTTCTGGACATTTTGGATTGGTCCTCAGTCTTTAATCAAAGCGGTTTACATGGGTAGGCGAATCTAAACCCCCGAAGGGATTTTTACAAACACAGATTGTCTCTGTCTTTCAAGAGACACTACATTCAAGATGTTACATTCACAGTCTGGTTACAACACTGGCCCCGATGTCTGAAATGCTGGCTGACCAAGTTCTCCTTCAGTTCTCACGAAGGGCAGCTGAGAAAGCTCCTTCACTCATACTGAAAAGCAGATGGAAAATCTCAGCTACAGCAGCCACTTCTCAAGGTCTTGCTTTGGATCTGACTTCCGGTTATCTCGATCTAGCAACCTTCAGCTCTTATCTTCAGGCAAACGGAGGCTCTACCCTCTAGACCAGACCTCCTGCCCAAACAAATGCCTTTGTCTAGACATTGATTAAGAAAACACACTGAATAATGACGTACGGAAGAGATGGGCCACTTTAGTGATGAATGAGCAGACAATAAACATGGGCTGAAAGGGTTTGAGAAGCATCCTGGAATATGGGGTAGAACTCAAGCAAGGTACCAGAAACTGGGTGGGGATGGGGCAGAGCATGGGCAGATGGGTCTATGAAGGGGAAGGATTTGATAGCAACAGTGGCCACTGAATCTTCATCCCCTTCTCAGTTCTGATTCCATTACATGGGTAATCTGCACCAGCAGATTAACTAGTATGGAACCAAGAAAGCCACCACATGCAGGATTAACCCTCCCTGGGTAAGGGAACAATTGTTTCTTTACCCAGAGGAGACCTCCAAAACTGCTCTCCCCACCAGTAGCAGTAGCCATTTTGAAAGCACAAATCAACAGGGTGAGCGGAATAAGAGAATTGGACTCTTTGAGGAGTGAAATGGCCTAAGCCTGAGGCATATTGCACCTGTGCCACACTCCCTCTGGCACAAAAAGAAGGGGAGATTGTGCAAAAATAGATAGACCTAAAAAAGGTCTTCAGAAGATGGGAGGTGCTCAGTAGAGACTGATGGGGAAATTAGAGAGACAGATAATATAATCATCCTAGGGTGCAATCCTATCCATGTCTTAACACACATGGATCCTAATCATGTCTACTCAGAAGTAAGCCCCATTGTGTTCAAAAAGTCTTACTCCCAGGAAACTGTTCTTAGGGTTGCAGCCTTAGCATTTGTTTGGATTGACACAGCTGAGATATACTTCAACTGATATGTTGCTCCCATTTATCGTTGAAGTCATTTAATACCTACTGCCAAGTACCTATTCACCGACGTGCATTCCCATTTATTTATTTATTTATTTATTTATTTATTTATTTATTTATTTATCTGTTTATTTATTTATTTATTTATTTATTTATTTATTTGAATTGCTTGTAGATGACAGAGAGAGAGAGAGAGAGAGAGAGAGAGAGAGAGAGAGAGAGAGAAGGGTTTCTCTCTAGTTATCAGATATGTTGTAGGTAATGTACACTGTTGAGCCAATATCCATGCCATTCGCCTCCTCTTGATGTTGAGCTTGCATATTTAAAAATAAACCAACAGCCAGGAGGATTCCATAAACCTCCAAATGAATCCATAAAAAAGGTATGCTCTTCTGTGCTCCTTAGAGTAAAGGAGTGATAAAGTATAATCAATTTATTAGTTTTTCTTTTCTTTTCCAGGCTTTTCTTGGAAGTTAAAACTTATGGTTCCATTGCACGCCAGCCATTAATCAGACTTGCCGGTGACCTCATACTAATTTAACAGTGTGCCATACTGAAAAATAGTACATGCAGGAACATTTCTGTGTTCAAGGGTGGAACTATAATTTTTCACCCACCTCTTCATTATTTTTTAACACTGCCTGCAACGTGATCTTTCCATTACCTTCCTGCCAACATGTTGGTGCCCCTTTCATCCCCTGCATGCTTTTCTTTTATTATCATCCAAAGTTCAGATGTTCAAACCAGCATTTGAGAATTATCAGGGTTTACATTGGAGCAAAACAAAATACCACTGTAACGAGAGTAAAAACGTATGTTAATTTTGTTGGTTCTAGATCTGGCTTTAAAAGTATTGAATCTGTTTTAAGGCCTTCTGAGAAGAAAAGGATGACCTCTATTATTGGACAATAAAAAGACAGAGGGTGCCGCTTAAGTGCAATGCAAATCTCCAATTAGGCTGGCTGAGACCCAGCATAAGTCCTTTGCTGACCTGGGGTGTCGCAATAGTGCCGTACAACATTTCTGTGCCACTCCTGGAAGAGGATTAGTCCAGTGCACAGACATATGCTTATCTCTCTGCATCACCACAGGAACTGTAAGACCCATGAGTTGTGCCAGCCTAGGTTAGGACTGCATACTAACTAAGCTATTACACTGCTGCTTGTGGAGCCAGAATTACAATTAAAGTACAGAGACCAGTTCTGAAATTAGACAGAATTCCTTCCAGTTATATTCCTAGTTATAGATTGTAAATTAATATTTAAGTTTTTCTTTGCATTATTTTGAGTCAGAGCTTTTCTTCTAGGAAAAATATCTTCAAAATGCAAAAAGCCTAAAAGTAAATATGTTATTACGGATACTTAAAGAGTATCGTTTCTTGGGCTGTTAGGTTGTTAATGGTTCAGGAATTCTGATGAATGTTTCATCAGTGGGAGTGGGAGCTAATGACCAGAGGTGTTCTTCTGTTTCTTGGGACGCTCCATCGGAAGCTGTGCTGTGGCGTCCTTCTTGAGAAGAGACGAGGAATGGAGGAACAGGGTGAAGCCAGTGTGTGGTTTGAATCTGAAAAAGAACTCAAAGTTAAGCTGGTCTGAGATGCAGCCTGGGGCTGCCACACCTGCTGCCTTGGAATTGAATTCAGAGTCAGCAGATATGCTACCTGCTGTAGATGCCTGTTCAGTTCCATTATGCTCTGCTTGCAAATATGTCAAGAAATCAAGTATTATAAAGTCAAGATAAGTCTCCAGTGCTCTCTAATCCTACAAAAGAAATGAAGATCTGTGGCTCTATCCCTGAATGTCACATCATCTAGGGAAGCTGGGAGAGGTGCGTGTCACTCTACATCAGCTATTTTCAGTGAGTGTGCCATGACACATTGGTGTGCTGTGAGTAGTCTATACATATGCTGTGGGAGTTTGACAAATTTATTTATTAAAATAAACATCATTTATTAATAGGATTATTGAAGAATTGAACACCCCCCCCCCCACTAGCAGCATGGTATGGCTCGTCAATTGTCCAAAGATTGATGGTATGCCGTGACAATTTTAGCACCTGATCAGTGTGCTATGAGATGAACAAGGTGGAAAATTACTGCTCTACATCATTACAAAAAGATTAAATAGTATGCAGCAAACAGTATGTTTGGCAAAGAGCAAAGATGCACCTAGTGGGATGGCCAGTCCCATACACAATTGATCACATAAGCCCACATTTTCTCCTGGTTGTCCTACAAGTTGCTATGCCAACCAGATACCTACTATTGTGGGATTCCTTTTATTTAGGAGCTCCTTTTCATTTTGGGGAGAAGCCTTCCCAAAGTGCATCCATGTCCTAGATTTGGGGTGTGATGGGGTTGACAGCAAAGATTTCTTGTTTCCTAGTAAATCTGCTGGTGACACGGTGACCACATGTTGTCTTCCTCTTTTTTAGTCTTGTACGTTGGGGAAAAAACTTGAGTGTCCTCCTTTTCCTTGTGAGCAGGCAGCACATAGCCTTCTTGTAATTAATAAGTTATATGTAATAAGTTATATGTAATAGTTTTATATTTAATAATAAGTAATATAGTGTTTAAATTAACCAAACGAAATCAATGTACATGAGGGTTTTTAGCTTATCTTTTGTCATGTCCTACATCTGCTTAGGTGACCTACTTTTGGGGGGAGTGCCTTGTCCTCTATTGCACTTCTGACATCTGGTCACCCTGCTTGTGCTGCCCATATATTTCTCATATGTTTCTGGATATCTGGAGTTCTAACCAGATTGTAACCAGTACAAATGTGTAATATAACATGATATCAGAGACAGTAACTTGTAGTGCCAGATTTCTCTTCAGGTCCCTTCATTGCTGACCTCCATGTTCTATAAAAGTATCATTTTGCTGAAGTTTGTTGGATATCTGGTTGAGGTGGAAGCACCATCTCTATCCACTGGCAACTTTAGCTACTCAGTATGCCCCTTGTCCCGTTCTCTAATGAGATTTCTGGCTGCAATAATTGTCATAGATCAGGTACTGAATGGGAAGAGAGCAATTTATTTGTTCAAAGAAGCTGCCAGGGAAGCTGCAAAGACAAATGCAGCTGTCGAGCAAAATGCCAGGTAGTGATTTTCCTCTGAAACACAGTATTTCTCTTCTTTCTGTTCCCATAACTGCGATGTACTCAGCAGTAAAGATTATGATTGCCCCGAAAGTTTCTTTGTTCGTATAATATTGGGGGGGGGGGGGAGGAATCCCAGTATTGCTTGATAAGGGGAAAGAGAGTTGAGAGCTATAGATGTGGTGAAGCAAGAATGCTGCTGAAAATATTTCTCTTATTTTGTTTGCTGTATATCCCATCATGGAATTCAAAGCTGCATGCATGTCTCTTCTTCCAGGTCTAAATCTGACTCCTAAACCACTATGTACCTTGGGTTTCGTGTGGGGCTGATGAGAGTGGATTTATGGCAGGACAACACTGTCCCACTTTCATAAATTGGCTGCTGCTGATATATAGCGCTGCCACAAAGCTACAGCAGTGTTAGAGGTTCATTGCCAAGGCTCCTTACCTACTAGTAAACCTACTTTTACTTACCAAGAGGTTTACCAAGAGTAAAAGTACCAAACCTACTTTTACTTACCAAGTATATGGAACTGAATTCTTTGGTGCAGCAATTTTCAACCAGAGTGCAATGACGCACTGGTATGCCATGAATAGTCATCAGAAGTGCCATGGGAATTTGGGTTAGAGACATTTATTATTGGGGGATGGCCACCCACCTACAGCAGCATATTGAGCCTTGTCAATTATCAAAAAGCTGATGGTGTGCCTTGAGAATTTAACACCTTGTCAGCGTCCCCAGAGATGGAAAAAGGTGGAAAATCACTGCTTTAGAGAAGCAACAGGTTCAAAATGAGAGACAACTAAGAACAATCTCCTCCAAATCAGATGAAAGGTCCATCTGCTTCAGCATCAGTTTCCAACTGTGACTAGTCAGATGTTTCAAAGAAGCTCACAAGCAAAGCAAGGTAGAGACTTGTTTGGAGTTCTTTGACTCCAGCATCTGGCAATCAAAGCAAAATTATGGCACATATAAGATCTATGCTGCCGACGTGGTAAATAGTCCTTGATAGATCTGTCCTCCTCCATGCAACTTTTGTAAAGGCTTCTAAGATGAAAGTCTTCCATTTTATACTGCTTGTAACAAATTCCAAATTCTGTGTGTGAAAAATAGTACTTCATTTGTCAGTCCTAGACCTTCTGCATATCAATTTCATTGCAAGTTCCTGAGTTAATATTACAGTACAAGGAAGAGAGGGAGAGAGGGAGACAGGTTTCTCTTCGGTTCCTCCACATTGTACATAATTTTATAAGCCTACATCATTAGTTACCTTTTCCGTAACTAAAATGCCTTGACAGTTTTAGCACTGCCATCACCCCTATTCCCATAAGAGCCAGTTAAGCACCACAGTTCTATTATACTTTAAAGAACTGAAAAGTTTAATCCTAAATTTGAAGTGTGGTGCAGAATTTTTATGCCAGAGAACCAGAGGATTTTTTCCCCTCTTTCTTAAATAACCTCCAACCCAGATGATTGTAGAGATACAGTAATATCAAACTGCCTAAAACCCCAGGCCTCTCCTTGAGTGTTATTTTTAATTTTAATCCCACAAAGACGCTTGTAAAACAATGAAAATTAGTGGTGTTGAAATAATGCACTTCGCATCAACATTGCCATCAACATCCTGGTCTGTATGCATATCCAAAATTTAGTCAGATAGTACTGCATGTATTTTTGAAACAATACATTCTCTACTCTAGTGTCAATGAAAATATGCTCAGGTGTGTGTGTTGTTGTGTCTGTTTATCCCTATCTCTTGGTCATTTATGGACATGTTGAAAAACACTGGTTCCAGCAGACACCCTTTGGGAACACCACTTTTCACCTCTCTCCATTGTGATAACCACCCATTGGCACCACTCTTTGTTTTCTGATCCCCAACCAGTTCCTAAACCTGCCTTCTAAATCCTTGACTGGAGTTTTCTCAGCAGCTGTTGGTGAGGAACTGTGCCAGATGTTTCCTGAAAATCCTGATATATAATATCCAATGGTTCTCCTGCATCCGCATGCCTGTTAACCTTATCAAAGCTTTGTAGGCAAGACTTACCATTATAGAAGCCATGCTGATTTTCCCTCTGGAAGGCTTGTTAATCTATGGCTGCAAGCCTAAAGACACTTTCCTGGGAGTAAGACCCAGAGAATACAATGGGGCTTACTTCTGAGTTGACATGGTTAGGATTAATGTGCGTTAAGATTTTATCTTTGATGAGGATTCCACTATCTAGCCTGCAACTTATGTTAGACTATCTGGTCCATTTTCCTAGGTCCCCTCTCCTTTTCGAAGATTGGTGGGACATTTGTTATCCTTGAATCCTCAGGCACTGTGGCTGTTTTAAGGGACAAGTTGCATATTTTTGTCAAGTTATCAACAACTTCATTTTTCCATTCCTTAACAACTCTTGGGTGGATACCAAGAAGGCAGGTAAATGGTAGTATATCCCCTTCTGTTTCACGATGCAGTACCTAGTAATTTTTGGCACTTCAGAAAGAGAATATTTTGAAGTCTCCACATCCTGGAAAAACAAAAATTTCACAGGCAGCCTTTTTCCAGTACTAGGTCTCCTGGGAGAAGAGAATACAAGAAACATATTCTGGTATGTATTCACCCTCTATTATAGAAAAATATTAAGAATATCTGTGTATTGCAAACAAGTAAAGAAATGGTTAATACTGTGTTTTGCATATGAAAGAAGCCCTTGGCCCAGATTGAAGGTAGAGGTGGTAGCAAAGAGGAAGGAACCCAAATGAACCCCAATTGATTTAGGACACAATCCAGAGTAACTAGGGGGAGTCCTTTCTCTGGTGCAAGAACAATTTGCTCTGGATTGCAATATGAATTTCCCATAGGTTTTCACTGGGTGGTGCAGTAACTACAGGTTCATGTAATGTCTCTTATATGCTCTGGATTGTAGGGTTAGTTCATACTCATGCCCCAAACAAACCCACACCTTTATCACTGCCAATCAGTGCAATCCTTAGCATGTCTACTCAGAAGTAACTCCTATTGTATTTAATGGGGCCTACTCCCAGGAAAGTGTGTTTAGGATTGCAGCCACAGCTTTTTTGGGTATAACTGGGTAAGTTATATGATATCATTGCTTGATTCAACAGCTGGTATTCTGGGAGCCGAGTCCTATCATCAGTCTTAGCTGATGCAGCAACAGAAAGGTGTGTGTTGTGTTCTGTGTGGGTAAGATAGTGGTGGATTATGAGGCTTTGGAGAAAAGGGGAATCATTTCCTCTAACTCCATAAGCATACTGCTCTGCAATAGGTCTCATTGGACCTGCACTAGCTGTTGCATGTCTGAGGAGGAGAAAAGGGTGGGTGAGGTTTTTTTGGCTTTTTTAAAAAATAAGGAGGGATAGCATCCATTAGACATCATTGCTTTTTGTGCACCTTTTTGTGCAAGAGGAGCGGCAGGGTCCATCATGGGGTTGAGGAGCTGCCATCAGCAAATTGACCACTGATTGAGAACTTTGTGCTTACTTGGCAGCCATTTTACAAAAGCAGAACTCTGATCAATTGTCATAAACTTTTATGTTTGATGGCCCAGACTTGCATAATATTGAGTTGTGGGTCTGTCATGTTCAGAACAATTAAACATTTGGCTATAAACTTGACTTTTAATGTAGGTGAACCACTGTGGTTGAGAATCATTATACAAATGCTGTAGAATGAAATCAGTCCATAAAATAATACTGAGCAAATGCAGTCAGAGTATGCTGTCGTATGCAGTGAAAGGGTATCACCGCCAAACTAGAGGAAGGAAAATAAACCCAACCTATTACCTAATAAATCAAAGGAAGGTTTGGAAATTGTTCTGTTTTATAAGCTAAATGGAGGCAATAAAAATAAATCTGAGCAGCATTTAGCCCACAATAATGCTGCAGTTTGGCTGCAAAGAGGTCATCTGAGGGTGTCTCTCTCATAGAACAAAAGGGGATGAGAAAGAAAATAATGAATATTGTGTTCAGCAATGAAATTTTAATGCCTTTGATGGCGCCTGGCCCACTGAAAATGATCCAAAAGGACACACTGGCCAGTCTCCACATTGCCACCTCATTTGGTTGGCAGAAGCTACCTGCTGCAAACCCTTCTTCAAAAGGAGGAGACACCGAGAAACTACAACTTTTAACTGATGTATCTAAAAAGAGACTGATGCCCTGCTAAAGCCTCTCTTGCTGTTCACACTGGCAGAAAGGCAGCAGTTCACCTTTACAGCAGTTCTCCATAAGTGGCAAATAATGTAATTCCCGAGCATCACTTCTGTTCTTTTGGAAGCATTGCTTAGAACTGAAGCAGAAAAACAGATTCTTTAAAGATCTTCCAAGAGCAATATGAGTGCAACTAATGAGATTGTAACTATGATGCTTCAAGTATGAGGAATCTGGATTTCAAGTTATACAATTATGTGGATCAGGGTCAGCCCAGCCATGAGATAGGTGGAAGAAAGTGGCAGCTTAGGCTGTTATCATAACCTCTGGTTAGGCCAGCCTAAGCCCCGGCATAGGTCCTGTGCTGACCTGAGGGTGTCACAAGAGTGCTGTAAGACACTTCTTCGCCACTCCCGGCAAAGTGCTTGCTTCCCAACATCACCATAGGAATGGGAAGAGTTGTGCTGGCATAGGTTAGGATTGCACACTTACTTACTGTACTTACTGTGCTCAGCTTCCTATATTGCAGATAGGGCAAAAGAGTAGGCTGGATGAAAGAAGTCATAAGAAGTACCTGATTCAGTTTTCCTTTCTGGAAGTTTGGTGGGGGTTTGTTTTTTCCAGGCCACTGACAGTGCAATCCTAACTCCTGGTTAGGCTAGTACAAGTCCTGTACTGGCCTGAGGTGTTGTAAAAGTGCCAAAAGACACTTCTGTGCCAGTCTTGAGAGTCAAGCCAATGCACAGACATGTGCCGGCCTACATTTTCTCTGTAAACCACTTTGTGAACTTTTTGTTGAAGTGCCATGTGAGCCTTTTATGTGTGCATTGCCTGGTGATGGGGGGAGCTGGTGCACACCAGAATTTGGAAGGTCCATCATGTCCTGAAGTAGATCCGCTGGGGGTGTGGACATGCATAATTTTAGGTTGCCAACAGCCTTATAGCCATACAAACTGGTCCCAAAGATGCCACTTTCAGATTCATCCAGAAAGGATATCTGAGAGCACTGTGTGCAAGAAGATCATTGAAAGTGTTATGAGCATAAACTTGATCCTCTGTGCATCCATTAGTTCTGAATCCATTTTGATCACAATGTCTGGAAGAAGCCAACCAACAGTGCCTGGAGAAAGCCTGGAAGAAGATTTTCTAGAAATCCAGTTTATCCTTTTGAAAAAGCTATCATAGCAGAAAAAGTGCAGACTATTACAATTTTTAATTTTTTTTAATATATACATATGCAAGGAGTGCTTATTAATTTGGAAAACAACGTAAGAAAGTACATCCTGACATTTCATAAGAGGCAAATGGAACTGCATTGCCATATGCTATCTCTTGCAAAGGATTTGTTAATGGTATGGGAAGAATACACAGCTGATTTTTAACAAACAAATAAAAAATACAGGCTTGGGGCCAGAATTTGTGTTAACACCCACATGTGGACTGGAGCTTCAACAGAAGTGTCTGGAATCTTGGTGCTTTCTTATGTCATCCTTTTCTCTCTCACTCTCTTCTGTCTCCCACTCCTTCCCTTTTCTCCCTCCATGCAAAACATCTAATTCTTCAGCCCATATAGCCTTGGGAAACTCCTTTGATTCCTCTACATTTTTGTCCCCCTCCTTTCACCCCACTTTCACTTACACCATTAAGGGCCCTCTTTCCCTTCTGAGAATATTCTCTTCAATAGACCTAGTAACTGCTGATGTTTAGGGCTTAGTTGTTGAGTGATGGCTGAATACATTTTATTGCACTTTGTTTTTGATTACTGTTCCCTGTTATGGCATCAATAACAGTAACAGTATTAATAGTTAACAGGTAACAGTATAATAAAAGTTATTGATTTTTTAATAATAAAAAATTTATAATAAAAGTTATCCATTGTTGCACCATAAATGTCCCTCTCTTTTCTTTCCAAGCCATTCCACTGAGTTATGCCATTGGTCACTGCCCTTGATCCCTGCACATGCAATAGATGTTCACATGTGCATTTACATTCACCTAAAACATGACTCCCAGAGGAGGGCATTCATTGCATGGTCCTTACTCTTTTTTTTCACAGCTATGTGAAAATGTTTTTGCCTCACCCAGCGCTGAATTAAGTTGAGTTGCTTCCCTCCTGTTGTTTCAAATTGGTGCTTGTCATTTATGTTCTCTGAAGTTTTGCAATTGTGGTTGATCTTTTATCTGATTTTGAGCATCAAATATTCCTAGCAGGGAAGAAGGCAGCATATAAATACTTTTGATCAATTAATCAGAATATGCTTAAAATGATCAGAGACAATGCTATGGTGGTACACTGAGAGTGAATTAACATACAGTATGCATGTTTATTATTGGATAGTAATGCTATAAAATGATGGCTAGGATGTGTATAATAGCAAAAAAATTTTTGCTTTTGCATTGAGTTTTTTTTACAGTTATTTTGTAGTACCGCACATCAATTCAGATAACAGAGACAATTCATGGATTTTGTGGAAGCTGAAATACGCAACCTATTCACCCACCAGTCATGGTTTTCTTCCTATTATTTTAAATGAGAGTATTGCACTTGCAGTGGCAGTATTTTATCCCTCCAGTCACTGAATGTCCCTCCTTTCCTACAGTCTCCCAAATGCATTGGGGTCATAGAAATGTATTGAAAGTGGATTAAAGTTATGGTGGAAAATCACCCCTGGTTAAGCTGAGATACCCACATTTATTTTGTAATAAATTGTTTTGTACTGAATAGTTTGTTCTGTCATGGCACAGGGACCCCCTGATGCCATGCCCCCGGGATTTTCCCCCTGCCCACTCCTTAGGTCTGTCTGTGGTGCTGCCACACTTGTACAACTCTGGTTGCCAAATGTCAGGAAAGAAAATTTAGAGCAGACAAAAAAAGGAAAACCTGGGACCCCATTTCAAACTTAAAAATCTGTCCAGGACCCCTGTCAAACTTACCAGGATGTGACATCACTGTGATGCCAGAGCTTCTACATGTCTACTTCGAAGTAAATTCCATTGTGTTCAATGAAACTTATTTCCAGGAAAGTCCAGTGTCAGATTCCAAGATGGCATATCCCACTCTCTCACAACCCCCCTAATGTGAGGTTACAACCCCCCAAGGGGTCATGTACCACTTTGAGTACCACTGTACTACATTATGTGAAGTACTTCTTCACCTAATGCAGGGGACTCTAAACCTTTTGGCAGGAGGGTAACATTGGCTATCTGACATGGTGTAGGGGCCGGAAAACTAGTTTACATTTCAAATTTGAATAAATTTACATATAAGAATGTATTGGAGTGGATTACAAGGCTTACCCAAGGGCCGGATGGAGGGGTCTTGCCAGAGGCCACATTGAGGCTCGCTGAGGGCTGCATGTGGCTCCCAGGCTGGGGTTTGGAGACCCCTGACCGAATGTGTAATTAGTGTGTGGAGCTGAAAGCCAGAAAGCTGTGAAAATATGACCATTAGTTTGCATAGCTTTAACAAGAGTTCGGACTCATTCTTGGATGATGGGCCTTTGAGTGGTTCCCAGTCACGATGGCTATGCACTAGGTTCAGTGGAAGGATGCCTCTGAATACCAGTCACAGGTGGTGAGGTAGCAACAGTGGGAAAGAAGTATGCCTGTTTTCTCCCCCTTGTGGGCTTACCAGAGGCAGCTGGTGAGAAACTTGATGTGGACTAGATGTTCCTTAGGCCTGATTTAACAGGGCTTTTGTTATGTTCTTATTAACATAATCAGATTCTTTGTCGTTAGGTATTATATTCCTTCTAATTCCACTGAGCTGTCACTGGGCATGTGTATTAATTTTTCTTATAATCGCTTATTCATTTCCTTCATGAGTTCATGCCGCAATGTAGTCATGAGAGAGATTCAAATCCAAGCAGATGGCACGGGGCTTGGAGTAAGAAGCAGGTAATTATTATGTATGAATTCATCTGCCTGCAGGTATTCAATGACTGAAAACTGAGTTCTGTGCACTTGTCCACTAAAGTGGCATTTCCCTTGCCTTCAGTGCAACAAACAACCAGAGTACTTCTGAATATCATTTAGGGTTCATTTGTGGAAGCAGTGCATACATTTTCTGATATTTGTGTTACCAAAGATAAGTAGAGATCTGTCTTTTTTCTTCTCCTTACACCAGGATTTTCCAAACCTCAGCCCTGGGGTCATATGCGTCTCTTGGCAAGCCTTCGTCTGGCCTTTGGGCAAGCCCTGTAATCCTCCAAAGGCAAGGGGAGCCCTGCTCTCCACATCTCAGGAAGTTTTTTTTAGGGCTGGTGAGGCTGCACACACCACCTCTTTCTGTATGTTATGAACTGTATGCTCTGTATGCTCTCTGTATGCTTATGAACTGGTATGAAGATCACCCTCTCTCTCTGTGTTAGAAAGTATTTATGAACAGATTTGAATTCATTCATTCATACGTTCTGTCACTAATATATTCATTTGTGTAAATTTATTCAAATTTGAAATGTAGATCAATTTCTTTGTTTCTTCTGGGCTCCAGCATAGTATCAGAAAGATGATGTGGCCCTCCTGCCAAAAAGTTTATAGACCCCTTGTTTACACCACTGGGTTCCTAAGAATCCAAGGTCAGACAATTTTGGGTACCCTGCTTCTGCCAACACAGCTCTCATCCCAGCCTTGATCTGCCGTGGTCTTTATTCTATCTTCTGCTTGCCCCATTCTGCACACTCCCACCCCTGTCAAACCTACCTGTCTGGTTTGCATGGTGATTGACCTGTAATGCCATCATTACTGTAATACCAACAATCCTAAAGTGACTGTTGACAGAAACAATTTTATGTGGCTTTATTTAGCTGTTTTCTGCTGTTGAAATCCCTCCACATTCCAACGCAATCTTGGATAGGCTGTAGGTTACCTTGCAGCACTTGTGTCCTGGAGAGAAAGAACCACTCTTTCACCCCTTGCAACTGTTAAGCCACATTATGTCTATAAATATGTAAATATGCCCTGTCTTTCACCCATTCAGCATTTCTCATATCCTTGAGCAGGCCAATGTTGGAAATGTACAGGGGAATGAACTCAAGAGGTCAGGAATGTTGGAGGTTATGCATCAAAAGAGGTGTGTCAAAAGAGGTATATATGATAGGAGTGATGGAGTAGCTCAGAAAAGATGTAGGTCAAGGAAGGGAGTATGGTTGCCTGCCCTCCATATGTCTGATCATACTACAGGAGAGCAAATGTGAATTCTCCGTCACTCCATTCAAGTATAATGAGTCCCTGGACCCTGTGAAGGTAATTCTCCTATAGGAGCATTTAATTAGGAGAATGCATTTTGAAGATAAACAATGAAAGGAATGTGATGCCTTTAAGGAGAGAATAACAGGAACTGACAATGAAGAATTTGTCATGCAAACATCATCCAATCATTTTTCGGTGAAAAAAAGTGTGGGGTGAGATAGGAAGATTCCCCGCTGGATGTAAGCAATTGGGCAGCTATAGTTGTAAATTCCAAAGCAAATCTTTGACAAAGCAGTAAACCGGTTCTCCTCCTCAAACACTTTGTATTTCATGTACTATACAGCACACAATTCTTCCTGCCAAGATCGTTCAGAAAACAATGGGAAATCAGAATTTCAGGCCAAGAAATGTTAAAAGTTTGAGATTGGAAATGTGACATACAGAGTTTTGAGTAAGAGGATCTAGAGCTACTTCACACTCATATCAAATCACATTTCCCATTTTTAAGGGAAATGATGATAAAGTGTTTTTAAGGGAAATGATGATAAAGTGCTGACAACCTGACAACTATTGGGCTACAATGTTGGTGGAATGGGTGTTCCGCCAGATTACAGATCAGGGAATCACTGCTGATGCTTGTCTTTCTGTTGTAAATTTCTATGCAAGGCTATACAGGGTATCTCAATAAAATACACAGTTTATTATATTCTACTTATTATGTTAAATTTATTATGTTTTAATACTACAACTTGCCTATTTCAGACACATATTTGGAGGGAACAAACACTAGAGAGGAACATCATGGTTGGAAGAACAGACAGACTGAGAAGAAGATCAGAAACCTGGTGGTTCAATTACAATTATAATGAAGATGATTCTAGCAGACATCACCAGACTTGCTCATGATAGATCTTCCTATATATTGTATATCCACCAAATTGCCATGGCTCAGGATCATGCTGAAGGACTCTAGCAATAGTATTAATTCACATGTATACTGCATATAGTGTATACTGAAGCAGTTGCTTGACCAAGAGCCCAATCCTATGCCTATCTAGTCAGAAGTAGGTACAATATAGTCTATGGAGCATACTCAGAAAAGTGAGGAAAGGATTGCAGCTCCAGTTAATCATGTGCTAAAAATGTTCCCCACTGGTTTCCCAACTCACTGACACTGTTGACCAGAAGATCAGCAGACACCCCCAAAAAGTGCTGAGATGATTCCACACATGACTTCTGTTACTTCTGTTGTTCAAGGTTTGTAGGTTTTCTATAATGATGTATGAATGAATTACAGCTCTCTAAAATGTGCATACATATGTTTTTGAGACACTCTGTATATACTGTACTGTCAACCTGGTGCACCTGGTATGGACTTTATAAGCCACCAAATGAAGCTGTAGTGAAGTGAGCAAAATCTTGAGGTCAAGCAGTGAACTGTATCATTTCAAACAGAGGTGAACAATCCCAGTGTTAATGTCCCCTGAATTTAACAAAACAATCTGAAAACGTTTTGCTTATAAATTTTTTTTCATGCATTAATACAAAGAACCACGGAAGATGATTACATCTGGAAAAAAATCTGGTACCTGCTGAAAGGCAACAAATGGGTGTAAAAGACAATTTCCTTTTTTAACAAGTGCTGAGCTTCACTATTCTTGTGCAGGGTAAAGTGAAGACAAACACTTGGGGAAGGAGGATTGAGGCCAGGAAAGAGGACAAGAATATGATGGTACCACTGCCTCTGATAACCACTGCCTCTGGCGTAAACACAGCTTTGAACTGCCCCTTCATGCCCCATCTCAATAATGTTTCTTGTCTGCTTCTTGTCTGTTATACCACCACCTGCCCCCATCCAGCATACCAGCCCTGGGTCTCTTTCTTGAGTCACTGGCATATGGCCATGATCTGCCCATGACAAATGGGATGTTACATTTTGCAACAGACATGAAGACACTTGTGCATTCTGAATGAATGTTCCAGACACATTAGGATCTGGCTGTTAGTAATTCCTGACATCTTGTATGTCTGCTGGTATCCAAAAAATCCTCCAAGGATAACTGTTGCTGTTTAAAGCTTTCTCATCTCTTGAATTTTCCCTGCCATAAATCTTTTTTTTCCTTATTGGCTCAGTAGTCAGAGTGTTATTTTAAAATGAAGTCTATTTTTGGAAGCAGGGAGGGCTCAACTCAATGTGTTTGGCACTTCGTATGCTATTTTATTAAATTGGTGTATGCATTTGCATGCGTGTGTGGTTGTGCATGTGTGTGCACATGACTAATATTTTTTAAAGTTCCACTGAGCATTGCAAGCAGATTGAAAGATGCAATTAAATCTTCTTTTGAAACGGTGCCATTATTGGATGGGTTTGGAAGGTACTTTTGTTTTATGTGCAAGACACAAAGCTGGCGTAAGGACAATACACAACAAATCTAAAGGCAGAACCTACACCTGTTTGGAATAACAATTGAATTGAGTTGGGAGTTTCTCCTGGTGGATATTTGCAAATACAAAAATCTGTTGCAAAGCTGTCTGAGTCTCCCTTTGATTTTGTAAAGCTCCTTGTAAGCTAGGACTGGCTCATAAACATGAGCACCACTTTTGTTCTGTGCATTGATTATTGTACTCTTGATTATTGACACAGCTGACAAGCTGCATTGAAAGTATTGTGTTTGTATGATAAAAAAAGCTATAGCTGGAGTGTTGAATGTGATGGGGGCACAAAAGATGGAGCAGAATCCAGGGAACAGGATGGCGGGGGAACTGGATGGGAACAAGTAATTGACAACAGGAGGAAACATCCCCCCCCCACTGTGTCTTGCCGTACCTCCCTCAAGTCAGCTACTCCAGGACTTTTTCTCCCTTCACTGGTATCAAAGTCAAGAAGAAAAGTACATGGAGAAGTCAACTAGAGGGAGGTAAGGCTCAGGATGGAAGAAGGTTGAGGATGGAGGAAGCTCGAGTTTATTTTTGTTGTGAGTTTGACACTACTTCCCTTTTAGAGTGGAATAGGCCAGAGATATGCAGGTGAGAAATACCTTTTACTTACCTCCAGAGTCTCATTAGACTGCTTGATCTATTCAGACTCACACAGGCTATTTTGTTAGCATAAAGGAGAGGAGGAGAAGAAGGAAGAACACGTTTGGACCAGGAAAAGAGAATAAAGCACAAACTGCTACTGAGAATTCCCTCCCATCATCAAACTGCCTCCTGGTTCAGTCTATGGCTGCAATCCTAAAGACAATTTCCTGGGAGTATGCCCTACTGAACACAATGGGGCTTACTTTTGTGTAGACATGGTTAGGATTGTGCTCTATGTCCTGTCGCAAAATGCCCAATAAGTACTAAGGTTTGCTGAGGGCTTATCTGGACTGGTGGGAAGTCTTGGTGGTTCTCGTACACGTAAAGCCACTGGCCATTTTGTCCAGTGATTCCATCATGCACAGTGATAACGCAACTTTTGCACCATTGCTGGGTCACCTATGACTGTGGATCCAAAGACTTTCTGTTGTAGTCTTTGTCTGTAGACAACCCAAAGGGGCTGTCAGACTGCATCCCCAAACCTAATGTCTTAGAAATAGGTTCCACTGGATGCAGTGAGTCTTAATTCTTAAGTCTTAAGTAAACACACACAGGATTTTTCTGTAATTGACATTCTGAGGAATGCTTCCAAATCCAGAGAGGATTCTGTCTCTGCTAGCTCCTTCTCTGCATGTTCATTTTACCCCAGATAACTAATCTGTAAAGGTGTAGAACTACCAACGAAGAAGTTGATTAATCTGCAAGAGTAACCGTATTTACGCCTGCACTTCTTCCAAGTAGTTCAAAACAACTGAATTTGATTGTACGTTATGGACATCACTGGCTGTTTCATACCAGTATTGAATTTCCCCTGTGTTCAGTATGCTAAAACTATCCTTGTGACAACTGAGTTTGTCACATTTCCTCCTGGAAATTTGAAACTGTCACACTTAGAATGTGGTGGGAATGACATTTTGAACCTCGAGCTCATCACTTGAATAGATGTGATGTGGGTCAGTAAAGAAATTCATTCACATGTCTCTTTAGAAAACAAACATGCCTTCAGCAATGCCACCTTATTCTTCTGAGTGATATAACCTGATTTATCCTGGATCCCCTGAAAAGTTTTTGGAGCTCATTACTCATTTTCATCCACAACTAATCAGAAAGGCTGCTTATGGGATCCATTCTTTTTTAATCCTTTAAGAACATTCTGTAACAGGGCACATTGGAATGGGTATTTAATGAACAGAGGCTACATTTTATAATGCTCTCCAATTCAGGGTCCAGCATTAGTTTTAAACCCAAAAGATACAGCAATGGTCACAAAAGTAGAACATGCATTTTTTTAACATTTGCACTGCAGAGGGAGAAGTTCTGTTCTGCTGATCATTCCACAATTTGCTCTGCCAGTGCTTTTTTTCTGGAAAATAGATCCTGGAACTCACCTGCCGCTACTCACCTGTGTGTGTGTCTATGTGTGTGTATGCCGATACTCACTTGCAGAGGTGTTGGTACTCACATAGAGGTGCCGGTACTCCATAAAAAGACCTTTGGGCTCTGCATACACAACCTTTCCAGCACAGAGACCCATCTCACTTCTAGCACTCAAACATATCTCACTTCTGTGAAATATTTGGCCTCAGAGTCTTCATCAGTTAAAACTAAATTATTGGCATCTGCAAATGAAATGGTAAACTTATTTGTGGACTGACTCACTTCATTTCAGTCTACAAGTGGGGGAGGGGGGACTAATGAGATTGACTACTCCTTCATACAATGTCATTCCTTGCGCTTACAAAACTAGCAGATCCTGCTAAATGGATAGCATTTTGCTCCTGGCAGCAGGCATCTAAGGTATGTGGCAGGCCAGATGTCTACACATGTCACTCCACTGGTTACATTCGTCCTTGTTACACTGCCATACTTTCTATTCTTCTTGTCTACATCTAAATGGTATGTTCAGCAGGGCAGGGATCCAATTTAGGTTACTCTGTAAACCTCATGCATGCTGATAGTGCTATGCAAATATATATATAGTTGCCAATCTAATTTATGTGTGTAGATAAATATAGCCACCAGTGTCAATTTTACAGCAAGAACGAAGGGACATAAAAAAGATACAAAAATGATGTGCTCATTTTTTATGATGAGCAACTATAAGCAAGGAAGCACTGCTCGGACTTGCTAATTACCATCAACACCAGTTGTTAAATCCATGACAACTGAATTTATAGCCATCAGTCTATTTTGTTTAGGGTTGCAACTGAGCAAAACTCATTTATCTGTACCATTGCTAGAAGAAAATGTATTTCCAATTTCAGCTTGTCCACTTGCTCTATTTCAGACTTTCCTGAAATGCCAGCTGAAAGATTTGGATAGTGAAAGCTTGTACCAACATAAAGGAGGCAATGGCTGCAATTGTTACTTCCAACTAGGCCTGCCTAACCCCCAGCGTAAGTCCTGTGCTGATCTGGGGGTGGCACATAAGTGCAGGAAGGAACTTCTGTCCCAGTACAGGGAAGGGGTTAGGCCAATGCACAGGCATACATCTGCACATGCTGACCCCTCACTGTCATGGGATAGACCAGGTGAGAAAGGCCAATCTAAATTTCTTAGGATTGTACCCTAAGGCCTGTATCCATCAAAAGTACTGAGCACCTTGCTGGATCACACCAAAAGTCTAGTTCAGGATCCTGATTCCCACAGAAACTGACCAGATGCAACAGAACTTGGGTTGCCATAATTCTCTTCCACAAAATCGGGACAGGACCCTCTGTCCTGTTTGCCAGTATATGAATATACTCCCTAAACATTGGGATTGTCCCTGCTTTTCGGAACATATGGCAACCCTAGACAGACCCTCTCACATATTGCCTCCCCCCACATCTATTCTGTTCATTAACATATCACTGCCTTTAAGTCCGAACATGTGATGAGTTTTTAGGTATTGTATGCAAGAGCTATTGAAAGACCTCCCTCTGTGCATATCCTCTAAGATAATGAGCATAATATTTTGTGGCACCAAACATTATGAGTTTAACTATCTGTAGTGTAAAATTACTAGATTTCTTTTGTCTAACTTGAATCTACTGCCAATCCATTTCATTGGATGTTTCCAAATTCTGATATTACAAAACAGGGAGAAAACCTTCTGCCCACCCACTCCCCATCAAAAGTTTTAGCTTGTTCTCAGCTGGAGAATCCCATCATCCATGATCCTTATAACTCCTAGCCATATGCACCTGACTCCATTTCCTGTTCTGAGTCCAAATATTCCACCTCCTCCAAGTCCTCAATCCAATTTATTGTATCATTCCTCCTCTTTGATCCACTATTCTTAGGGTTGCCATACTGTTCCTGTTATCAGGGATTGCATTCATATAGTGACAAGTTTGACCTGGGGGGGTGTCTTGTCCCATTTTTGTGGAAGCGAATGATGGCAATCCTAACTAAGATACAAAAGAAACTGTTTTTCTAGGAAGTGGACATTGACCCCAGCCCCAATGATATTTCCTGAGTCTATAGTACTCAGCTATGCCAACAGAGACATCACTGCATGTTCAGGTGGGAGGGAGGTCATCAAACAGCTTGCAGGAGGTAACTAAAAGTGTTTTTCATTCTGCCCAAGGCTGCCCAATCACCTATCTATCATAAGCTATGGGTCTTTTTGGACACATGCCAACCATTTTGGTGGCATATGCCCAAGGAGAGAAAATAGGGAGGTCCTGAAATGAGGGGATTAGATTTGGAATGTGCTACAAGCCACCAGATCTACCTCTTTCCTCATGCTGCTTTTCTTTCTCCTATATGCCCTATTACTCCTCCTCCCTGCTTACAAACTGGCTTACGTGCTGTGGTGCAGATGGCCAGCAATGGCTATAGGCCTCTGATGCTAGTCTACAGTGTTTGCTTGGAAATGTTTGCCAGTGGTGCATTCTGCACATCATTGGCAGCCAATTTATGACAGCGAGACTGTGGTTTGTCACCATAAATCTGCAAATAGGGTTAGGTAGCTTGTTTGCTAGTAGGAAAAAACTTGGCTTGGAAGGTTAAAAAGTTGAGCAGGGGAAAAACTGAATCAAACCCATATGTCCATCCATGACAACATCTTGTTTTAATGAGCTTCTTTGCAGCTACTAACCAGGACAGTTTGGGATTAGGACTGCTCAGTCAATGACTGCGTTTCTAACTGGCCACCCACACTACATCTGGCAGGCAGTGATGTCAACCACAACCAGAGGCATCATCAGTACTGCATCAAATTCTTTGATGATTATAGTATAGCTCCAAAGGTGTCACAACATTATTTTCTGGACAAACTTGAAATGCTTACATTTTCCTCCATAAAATGTTAAGTGAGAATTGGCCCTGTAACTCTAATAAAATTGATCAGATACACAGCCCTGTCTGAAATCATTCTCTCTTCAAGCTGTGACATAACAAAACCTTGGCTATCCACACTTTTCAAAGTCGGGAATAGAAACTGCACAAAGGATGGAGAGCTCACAGCAAGGTAAAGCATAGGACAGCTTGTACTTTGCCTCTGGTTACTAAACCAAATGGTATCTGTTTTCATTTCAAGGCCATTGGGGAGTGGGAGTCAGCATTATAGAGAAAATAACATACAGGTACATGACAAAAGGCTGGGCAGTGGGCATGGATATTAACTTGAACAGTTCAAATGTGCTCTCATGAACACAATTCATTTTCCTTCTATGCCTATTTTTACGATTAAGCACAATTGCAAAAAATGTCCTTAGGAAATGCCGGGTCAAAGAATTTATTCTTTTGAAACTGCATTTGGAATTCAGAAGCAAATGTAGTACACCAGACAGGCAATTCTCAGAGTGATTATTTGGTCTGCTCATAATTCTGCTAGGGAACCTGACCTGTATCAAGGAGAGTTCCAAGTCTGAAGTCATCTTTTGTGAATTAGCTGCAGTGAAAGTACAGGCTGCAAGATTTGGGAAGAGGAATTCAATAAAATATACTTAGCAGCCATCATCATCACAGCTCTTCCAATGGTGCAGCACCAGTAACAAACAGCACTCTGCAACATACTACTCGGTGTGCTTCTGGGGATGCTAGCAGGAAGACTGGCACTTTCCTGTCCACATTGCTAGCTGTAACACTGCCCACTAGAGCAAGTAATTCAGCAAAAAAGATAGGGGGTGGAGTGTAGGGGCAAGACAGGGTTGAAATGGCAGGGAGAAGGCAAAACAGGTGCTTTGGTGGATCTGGCAGCAATGATGTGCAAAAGATGTATTCCCCCTTTTCTGCAGTTTGTATTCCCATTTCTTTCCTCAAACTTGCAGAGGTCCAAGGAGATCCATTGTGGGTTGGGAGGTTTACCGATGTAAACCTCCCAAGGATATTTGAATCCCATTTTTCTCTGAAATCTCTTCATCTCCCCCTCTCCACTTTATATACCATCACCATTTTTTGTGTATGAAACTGCCTTGAGGGATGGAGGAAAATGATAAGATTGGGATCTCAGATAAACTTATGGAAGACAGGTCAATGTCCTGTGAAACTGATGGGCAGTAAATTCAGAACAGACAAAATGCTGCTTTTCCACATGCATGATTAAGATTTCCTTTCCTATCTATCTATCTATCTATCTATCTATCTATCTATCTATCTATCTATCTATCTATCTATCTATCTATCTATCTATCTATCTAGCTATCTAGCTAGCTAGCTAGCTAGCTAGCTAGCTAGCTAGCTAGCTAGCTGTCTGTCTGTCTGTCTGTCTGTCTGTCTGTTTTTATTTATACCCCCACCTTTCCAAAGCTAATGCAAGTGCCCAATGCAGCTATACAATCTTACCTAGGAATAAACTCAACTGAATCTAGTGGGATGTATTTCTGTGTGTAGTATATGGCTTTGAGAGGGAATTGTTCAAATACATACATACATACATACATACATACATACATACATACATACATACCCTGCCTTTCATAGCAAGGCCGACTCAAGATGGCTAGAGCAGCCAAATTTGGGAAGATAATAATCAATATCCTGTATAATCAATGCTGGGAAAGGCCCGTTTAGAACCTAGAGAGCTGCTCCCAGCATAGTCTGTTTAGACCGAGATGGGCCATAGGATAACTCCACAGAAGACACCTTCATATCTTCATTATGTGACAACTCTTACAGGTTTTTATTTCAGTCTTCTTGCAATGAATTCAGGTTAGTGTACATGAATGGTGGTGTATAAATGGTGGAGTATCCCATCTGACCCTTATAACAAACCTTTTAGTTAGGCAGGTTCAACTGAGATAGGCAGGTCACACTACTATGTCAAGCAACTCTATTCTATAGTACTTGGTTATTTATTCATCCCTTGAGCTTTTATTTTATACCGTCACATTTTTACTGTCTTGTGATATTTTATGACACACTAATGATTTTGCTTTTGGCTGTACACTGCCTTGGAAAAATTTCTATTACAAAGTGGTAATACAACCTTTTCATTTCATAAACGTAAAAAGTCCTCTATCTATTCTGTTCTCCTCTTCCTCTAGTCTTGCAACTGCCTTTCCCTTCCACATGCAATTCAGGGAAGAGTGACAGAACCCCAGGCTGAAACAGGATATGTTGGAAATGGGCTTAAGAGGGACACAACATAGAGCACCAGTTCTTACAATGTTTCCCCAAAGCAGCCCTGCTTCTGAATTGCTGATAAGCCAACAGAGTGATGTATACTGTAATTGGACTCTACAAGTATCTTGTCAAAGTACTCTTTAAAGCTATCTGCTGTAGTTGCCGTAAATATTCCCTTTAGGGCCATGTTTGCCCAGGAAACTGTTTCCCCTTACTGTAGAAAAAAATAGCAAATGTGAGTGTGTGTGAGTGATTCTACCTATTGGTGTTTTAAGAGCCAACTGCTGCAGATGTCCCACTTGAAAACATGATTGCACCATTATTATCTGTATCACCTGCTGCTGTCATAGGTCTCTGTCCCCACAAAAGTGTGTCCTGAAAGACTCCTAAATTCACCTTCTTATTACTTCTCTTATACTTCTCTTATACTTATTCTTATACTTATTACTTCTTATTACTGTGATTTATAAACAGATTTAAGGATATTAACACCTCATGCTGCCCTCCCCGGCATCTGATAGCCAGCAGATAAACTACATAGCAGGTGCTAGCAGGAAGAATAGGCTTGTTTCTGGTACCAGTTCCACCTCTCTACTGTAACCTGCTTTTACAGCACATTAGTGGCACTGCACACACCCACCCCACAGCTGTTGGCTGGTATAAGATTGCGCCAATAGTAACTGTAGCTTGAGATCCCCATTTGACATACATGTGACATATGTGTAAAGTGATCAAAAAGACAGCTGGGTAGCTGGCAGCTCTTCTTCTTCTCTTGAGGAATGAAGTCCCAACAGCTACTTGCCTGATGTAGAAGGAGCTGATGATAGCTGGAAGATGATTTTACTTCCCTGCGGCAGCTGCAGATAAAGAAGGCGCCAGAACAAGCGGTATGGAAGAAGCAGCTAAGACGTACTGGTGGTTAATTGAGAGGTGCTGGTGTTTCCTTTCCTGCCTGATCCATCTTTGGTCTCCTCTAGAACCTCCTGCAGTGAGCAGGACCTTCAAGTTTGCTACACAGCAGGATGAGAGCAGACAAGAGAATTGAGGAAGGAATAAGCAGGGGAAACAAGGCCGACTGTGTCACCCATCAGAGATGGTACAAATCTCCCAAGTTGTTACCTGGCAACACTTGACTTGAGTCATCTGCCTGCTACCTACCGCTTAGCTCTGGAAACCTTGGATCTTATTCAGTCTTGCCTTTGCCCTGAGCCTGACTCTACCCAAGACTTGATTGCCCTTTTTTTCATTTAAAGGGCTTTGCAGCCCTGAATCAGGAAATATTATCGCTGCTCCAGCAAGCTCTTTACAGTATGTTGTTTTGGCCAACTTGTCTGAATGATCTGATTACTTTGCTAAATTATTCTGGAATCAGCAGAAACACCGCTGACATGGGATGCCTTTTTGCTTCCTTCCCTCCTGCCATCAGAATTTTCGCATTGCCAAAAAACTTCCAACTTGCTATGCCCTGAAAATGTTTTATTGGTACAATAATAAAACGATATTATAATCAACATAAAATAAGGTTAGCAATCAACAAAGGGGTACATGTTATACAGCCAAGCATATGCACAAAGACTTGGGTAAAGGAGGGCCTAGCTGCAGTTCTTACAGTGCACTGCAAATACATAAAAGGCAAACATGGCATATACACAGAAACCAGATGCGAGTTCCTAAATTGATCAGACTTCTTGATCATATGACAAATGATAGCTCCCATCCATAATGGCCCCTCTCTTCCTAAAAGGTGGGATGGATCTCCACAAATGACTGTCAGAGTCAAATGCCAAGAGCAACATTTGACTTAAATCTTATATGAATTTTGGGGGATTTAGTCATAATTCCACCACATCAATCAATTCATGGTATCTGGGAATTCTTACCTAACTCTGGACTCTTGTCAAGATGGCAGGGATGCTCAGGCTTGGCTCATTCCTGATAGTGTGCCCCTCCTATTGGTGGCTCATACCAACACCAATAGGAGGGGCACACTATCAGATACCCTCTGGGATGAAGGAGCTTGATTCCTACACGACAGAACATGTCCAACAATCATATGGCATCTAGTAGTCCATTCTTCACATTCAACATAACACAAGCATCAAAATATAGATTAGCCACTGACTGAAATCACAAAATAGCATTTCTAAAAACCTTTCTAGTTGTCCATGCTATCCTGAGGATGTATAGTGATGCAGTCATATGCAACACTTTAGAAAGGCTAGATAATTTTGTAATTAGAGAAGGGTCTCAAGTCACTGACAGAGTACTTGCCATTGCATGCACAATGCATACAAAAGGCCCTCCTTACAAAATCCTTGCATCCCCACTTTGGGTTGTGGAAGTGTTCCCCTTCCCCCCACAAAAAGTCTGGATTTCTGCTGGCATTCAATGAAAAAAAAATAGCTGTACCAGTTGTCTGATTCTGAATATAGTAGGATCATATGTTCGGAACAGCTTTCAAAGTCTAGCAATTCCAACAATTGAGAAATCCAGATGTAAACAGAAATCAGTTTCCTTTGCTATTCGTTAGTCAAACGCAATGGGGCTTCCTCTATGCATAAAACATTTTTTGGTTGTTGCCAGATATGACCTTTTCTTAGCATCACATAGTCCACAACTTTTATAGTCTCAGAGCTCCTCATTCCCCAAAGCAGTTACATGAATTAAACATAAAAAAACCCAACACATTCATCAGATCATGCAATTCAACTATACCTCCAAGCAGGAACATCATGATTACTGTTTAAAAAAATTAATTGAAACACTTGCATATATTTTAACATTAAGGTTTAGCAGCCAAAACAAATGTTTTATCGCTGAAAAGGCATTCAGTCATCGTGTTGCTCACTTTCTCAAGCTGTGATATCCCACAGGCTACAGTGTGTAAAAATAGCAATACTGTACTATACTGAGATACCAAAAAAATGTTACTGGAGGAAGATTTCAGGCTTGGTTGCTGCTGAAGCTGAGACCCCCTTTCTCAAATCCCTCAACTGACCTCTTTTCCCCCTTCTGCATTCTGTACAAGTTCCTTGTCCATGGCATATGGTCAACTTTTCATGTATTTATTTGCCCCTCATTTTCTGATATACAGCTTATCTCTATGGTCTTCACCTCTTTTGATGTCATATCTGGGTTTCAGGAGACTTGTACAGGTAGTGCAGTGCTGTCTCTAGAAGAACTGTATATACATAATTACAAATTGCTTCATAATTATACAAATATATAAAAAAATTGCATCACAATTTATAAACTAAAAAAAGTTCTTTGTCTTTGCCAACTCCCTTGTCAATGGATAGCATCCAATTTTTGTATTTTGAGAGAAGAAAAACTTCTCCCTATCTACCTCCTTTACGCTGTGCATGATTTTATAATTCTTTATCAAAATGCAACGTCCTCAGCAATCTTTTAGCCTTTCCGTATTATGGAAAGTGTTCATAACTTTGTTTCCTCTTTCCTGCACTTTTCCAGCTTTGTGATAACCTTTTTTTAGAGGAAAGCTTGTTTGGCCCAGACAGGTATGGCAAAACCCGCACTAGCAGTCATCATACCGCAGGCCATCCTTTACAACGAGGTAAATAGCCAGCTTTGCTTTCCACAGGGCAGATCACTTTGAGTTCAAAGTGTTTGTGGCTGCCTTGCTGCGGTTTCTAAACAACAAAAGGCAGGCCACTCTGCCATTTGGAGGCAGAACTCCATACTAATGGACTACACAAACCATCCATCAGAGAATCTCTTACTTAAATTATTGGAAGCTGGATGAGGCCTGAGCAGCCTGACCTGCAAACCAGTTTGCCCAGAGCACACTGAATTCAAGCTGTGCTGTTAAATCAAATTGAAGCCAAAAGAACAAAATCATTTAAGATCCAACTTTGGCTATATTTTTTAAAGTTGTGGATAAGCCTGTTGGATATCAAGTGGTCTATAAACCATTTACACTGGTTTCAATTGGTCTCAGTAAATGTGTTGCACTAAATGTGTTGTGGTTCTTTTAAGTGACAAATAATGTCCAAACAATAGAAAAGAATCAAGCAAATGAGGGAGCCAACCTGTGACTTCTTCTGAGAGTTATTTATGATGTGAGTCAGAAACAATAAATCAAGGAGACTTCACAGATCATGTACTGTATTTTTCATGATCTTTTATGAAATGTTAAGAATCAGGACCTATCCAATGACCCATGTCATTTGTCACATTGCATTGTTTCACATCCTAAGATGATTTGCAGGCAGCTTCTGCAAGGCATTATGGGGCACAATGCAGCACAAGACACTGGTGTGGGTAATCAAACATTAGGCTATGACCCATTGGTGGGTCAGGACCCAATGGGTCAGGAGTAGAGAAATGCTCCACGTTGGGGAAACTCTAGCCCATCACTCTATTCCTCTCAGTATTTTTTTCTTCCACTTTAATCTCTTGTCTTTTTCTAATTTTTCTGTCTGTGGAGAAATATGAGCATGGGAGACAAGAGGTGGGTGCCTCCCACCAATCTGCTGCCTTACATCACCACTTAAATTGATGCCATGGACCAGGTAAGAAGTTGAGGATGTGTCCATTTGAAGTTACCAAGAACTATTGTTTAAGAAGGTAGTGATAATGAAAGGGTGGCAAATATCACACTGATAAATGGTAAATATAACACTTATAAACAGTAAAGTGAGATCTGAAATGTATTAACAATAAGGCAAATATTTATTATTTTTAAGATATTTACGTATATCCCACTTTTTACATGCTAAGCAAATGCCCAACGTAGCAAAGCTCTATAGCAAAAGTACAACAGGTAACAAGAAAAATATCAATTTATTAAGTTGTAACAGTAAAACAGTGAAATATAAAAAAGACAAAGCAAACCTAGAACATATCATTGAGCTATTGGGGAGCAAATTAGTCTCAGTGTTAGTCAATCCACTGTACTATTTCAGAGGCACAGAGAGCAAATATTCACTCAAAAACCAAATGCCAGAGAAAACACATATTTAGGGGAATTGGGAAGCACTGGTCTAGCACATATTTTCTAGCCTCCATAACCACTCAAACCACCTCATTCTGCACACTGCATTTTCTGAACTGTTTAAAAGGGTAGTCTCACGTACATGTTAACAGTAGTTCAGCCTTGGAGTTACTAAAGTCTGGATAACTCAGGCAGGTCCAAACCTCAAGTATGGTCTCATTTGTTACACCAGCCTACGTTGGATGAACACTCTTCTAGTTATGGCTGCCACTCGGTTTTCCAGATAGAGCTGAGAGTCTAGGAGAACTCCCTAGTATCTATTCTTGTAGTGGAAGTTCAGACCTATTCAAAGTGGGTCGATAATTCAGTATTTGCATTGAGGATTTCCTGACAGGAGGACCTCTGTCTTTTCATGATTCAATTTCAACTTATTGGCTTTCTTCCAGTCCCTCAGTTGCTTAATGGCAGCCTAAATAAATGTTTAGGGCCAGGCAACGTTGCCCTTAAGCTGTTGTCCCTTGTCAGAGAAGTGAGCCTCAACTGCTAGTTGTGATCTGGAAAACGTATAATAAAAAGAAAGACCCAGCTTTGGCTGAGGATCTCTTGAATAAAAGGAATTGCAGTGGTAGATTTCATCACTTCTAACACATGCAAGTATCAGCCATGTTGTGAAGTATAATATAGTGAAGTATAATCTTTGAGCAGAGATAAAGTGTGATCTATTATTCAGAGTACTGTATACAGTATATGGATCTATACAGAGAAAAACTAGTGGCCTGCAGCATGATAGTAAAGCAGCATATGATACACTGTAATTCAAATAAAAATGGGTCTTAATGAGCTTTTTCAGAACTACACATAATAATGAATTTCCAGTTTTCTGACATCCTCTGCTTGCAAGCACAGAAATCTCTCCACATGTCAAAGCACCGGATGCAGGATTCTATGATTCTTTCTTAAATGGCATTGTGGTCTGCCTGTTTTTTTGCTAGATGACACAATAAAAGCATTAACCTTGTTAGTCGAAATAGAAGCTTGGGCCTCAAAAATGGAAGTGACACAGATTTTGATCATAACTCATAGATCAGTCTCTCCATCCTGAACAGCTTGAGAACTTGCTTATCTTCTGTCTCCCTTCGTTCTACGAGTGGCATCATCTACACACAGCGCTCATTTAGATGATCAATTCAGGGAATTTCAGATTTAAGTGAAAGCACCGGATGCAGAATCTCCCAGTGTGGACGAAGAAGCCACAAGATTGAAACACAGATTTGGCTGTGTGGTCAAAAAGCGAGAGTTTATTCTGCAGGGAAAATCTCCTTGATCAATGATCAGAGGAGATATTCAAATTGTTACACAAAAATACAAGGATTTTTAGGCGCATCTTGACATTTTGAGTTTCCAAATGAGTCACAGAAATTTTACGACACAGTTGTAGAATAGGAGTCTAACCACAAAATCTTGTTTTGATCTCTGGAAACTTGTTGAGATTCAGCTAGTGAAGTCACAGAATCATAGAATCATAGAGTTGGAAGGGACCTAGTAGGTCATCTAGTCCAACCCCCTGCCTGCAGCAGGAATTCCCCCTAGAGCATCCCCAACAGGTGCTCATCGAGCCTCTGCTTGAAGATCCCCAGTGAGGGAGAGTCCACCACCTCCCTTGGCAATCTGTTCCACTGCTGAACCGCCCTCACCGTCAGGAATTTTTTCTGGATTTCCAGCCGGAATCTCCTTTCTTGCAGTTTGTACCCATTGGTTCTAGTTCTGCTTTCAGAAGCAGCTTTGAACAAATGAGCCCCTTCCTCCCTATGACAGCCCTTCAGGTATCTGAAGAGGGCAATCATGTCTCCCCTCAGCCTCCTCTTCTCCAGGCTGTACATCCCAAGTTCCCCCAACCTTTCCTCGTAGGGCTTCCCTTCCATCCCACTGATCATTCTTGTCGCTCTCCTCTGGACTTGCTCCAGTTTGGCTGCATCTTTCTTAAAGTGAGGTGCCCAGAACTGAACACAGTACTCAAGGTGAGGTCTGACCAATGCAGAATAAAGAGGAACTAGAACTTCTTGTGACTTGGAAGCTACAGTCCTCTTAATGCAACCTAAAATGGCATTTTTCAAAGTCAAATGCCTTTGAACGTGTTTGGGTTCCGCTTGCACCTGCAAATATCATCTCCTATGCGTCTAGCCTATAATGCTTTTAAAATATTTTTATCTAACTTTCCTAGGGTCATAAGTGCATTGTCTAATTTCCTAAGTTCAAGCATAATTCAACCATAATTCAAGCATTGAAGCTTCTTATTTGATATATTTTATCAATATTGCTCAGGCATCATTAGAGACCCTGTGTTTCAAAACGTAATTAGGACATCTTCTTGGCAACACCAGCGGTACTTTCAATGGAAGTGACTGAACTAATAATACCATATGTCAACTTCTGTGAATTTGTTGGTGTGAGCCTAAGCAGGAATCTAGGGTTCAAAGAACCTAGGCAATTAGTAATCCATACCAGCTGAGAAGCATCAGGTACAGTACTTTATTTGATAAACCATCTATTTAAGAATTGTAAAAAGTATACTGGCAGCCCAATCCAGAGCAACTAATCTGTCCATATAAGAGCCCTTAGGTTGCCCTATCTAACACTAGGTTGGAGCAACTGCAAGATGCTCCAGCCCAGTTACTCTGAAGGAGGCTTAGGGCAGAGCAAGGCAAGATAGGGTGCCCTAAGAGAGGTGGACCTGCTCTGCCCTAACTGGGGCAGCCTAAGCAGCTCAGGAGAGGCAAGTTGAGGGCATGTTTAGCATTGCCTAGGGCAGAGCAGTTACTTTGTATCCAAAGCCTGTTTCCAAGGCAGAAATGCCCTCTTCCAGCCCTCAGAGTTATACCACCTCAGGAGCAGGTATAGTAATGAGTAGACCCATAGGGGTCCATGATAAGGCCCGAGTAAGAATAGCAGTGCTGACCAAAAATCTGAGTTCTTGGCCAGCCTAGCTGCAACCCCTGCCTCTCAACCTCAGGATATGGAACAAACTACGGCTGCCCACAAACCTCAGGATACAGCAGGCCACTCCAAGAAGCCCCTTGTATTCACTGTCGAATGTACTGGCATCTCATCAGGGACTCCTTAGAAGGCAGGCACCCAGTAGCGTCACCAGACTGGTGCGGCTGGTGTGGGCTGCATTGGGGATGCGCTCCATATGGGATGATGTGCCGGAGGAGTTTGACTGTTCTTTGGCAGGCCCCGGGCGTCAGCACACCCATTCAGACCTGCTCCAAGGCGGAGAATCAGCCAGAAGCTGACACTTGTCTGAGGAGCTGGCCTGAATGGCCATCTGAGGTGCACTGCGCAGAAACACACTGAGCATGCCGAACAGCTTCAGAGGAGACTTCCTTAGAGCAGAGAAAGTCCGCGCCTCTGCACAGCCATTCGGCCTCACTCAGGAGGCGGAGCGGCAGCCGAATGGCTTCAGAAAGAGTACTGCACAGGCACCAACTCTGACGCCTGCACAGTCTCCCCCGAAGCCAAAAGGCTTCAGAAAATTACTGCGCAGGTGTCAGAGATGGTGCCTGCGCAGTACTCTTTCTGAAGCCAGTTGGCTTCAGAAACAACTGCGCAGGCGCCAACTTTGGTGACTGTGCAGTCCAGGTGGGGGGGGGGGGCGCATCCCAGGGATGACGCACAGACTTCTGCACCAGGTGATGTGCAGAGTCATGTCACCACTGTAGGCACCACAGCTGTTCCTTGTTCAGTGTGATCTGAGGGGTGTCTCCTCAGGAGCAAGTCTTCCCCTTGTGTCAATTACTTAGCATGCTCTGGAGCAGTTAGGGCAGCCCAGTCTTCCTGACTCTCTGGATTCAGCATAACTTTCTCCTCTGGATACAGAATAGTTAGGAGAGTGCAGTTAGGTCAGAGCAGGCTGAATTTGCTCTGGACTGCAGCCATATAGGGACAAATTTGCAGTGAAAATATTAGCTTGCAATATCCCCAGCTGTTTTAATTGGCCCTGAAGATTTCTAAGATGTGCTCCTATAATTCTTCAGAGCATACCTCGATCCTCATAAGGATATTACAGCGTGTAACTTTATCTATCGACCAGTTACAAGTTGAAGGTTTCAGTGCTCCAGGATCTGGTCCAGATGCTGTGCATCAATAAAAATTATGGAATTATTTAGGAATTGGTTTAACAATGTTTAATAATTCTCTTGAAGGTGCAAAAGCTGACCCTATATGTGACCTATCCCCTAGGGAAAGATTAGAAAATCCTGAAGCTGAAATAAAAAGGCCTGTATATTGTGTTAACAATTATTCCAACTACCCCTAAGGTAGCTAAGATTATATCCTGGACCCATCCTATCCAGGCATTATACCCAGTGATGGGCTTCAAAAAATTTAAGAACCGGTTCTCTGCCCATCTGGCAGCCACTTTTAAATGGCTATTTTTAAACTTTATATGTCCTATCTCTTGTTAAGAACCGGTTCTATATAGTAGGTGCGAACCTGCTAGAGCCCACCACTGATCATACCTGTGACTGGTTATTAATGAGACATAGAACCTGTTGTTAGTTTATTTGAATCCCACCACTGCCTATAAGGTTGTCAGTACGTGAGGTTCTTGCCCTGTGCTCCCAGTTAGGGCCTGAAAGAAATACAAGGCCTAAAATTGGTTCTGCCAAGTCTGGTTTAAATCATTGGTTCCTGTTGAAACCAAGAGTAAGTGTGGCATCCCCAGTCCTTAGTCTTGTTATTGTCTAAGGACTTAGAGGGTAAAACTGTAGATCACCAGATTTAGATTAGTAATTTGAATGTCATCTGTGATTTGGATTTGGTGTGTAACCTTTGGATTCTGAGCTGGATTTTGCTTATGAATGCTTCTTTAGAGCAACACAAAAGATATCTAGAGTGTTGTTCCCCAGTCTTGTAAAATACCTATCTTGATTGCATTAGAGATTGTTGTTTTGTCTTTTGCTTTTGCTACAAAGCCATGTTTTTGGTTATATTTAATCTTTACAATGCTTTTAAAAGATAACATGTTTGTGCAGTACCTGAATGTTAACTACGAACCCAGGAAGGTTTACCTCCTTGCATTTACATTGTATTCACATTGTACCTACAGTTTATATTGACTTATACCCCTGAGGCTTAAGAGCATATATATGAACAGGCTTAAGCCTTGCGTAGATGAGTTAATTAAACTAATTGGGTTAATTAGGCTAATTAAAAGGGGGAATGGAAGCAGTCTGTGTTCATACACCTGTGTGTTCATATACCTGGACTTTCTGTATCAAACGAGAAAGAATATGTTTGTATAAAATCATACAGTTGTCTGTGCAAGACTGTTGCCTGTGCATGACCAAAATAGACCATAGGCTGAGCAAATGTCCATTTTGCTGAAGTTGCTAATCACAATGCAAGCATCAGCAAAAGTTAAGTTGGGCAAGAAATGCACAAAGAAAACTTTCTGTTGAGAATCTAAAGGAGAAGTTTCAGGAATCAAAAATTAAAGCCCACGTGTACTTGAATATGCATGCTTTGAATGATGTATTCCATGTATAACCAGTGATATGAAGCAAGACATGAATATTAATGCTTCTGCTTTTTGAGATATGACAGCACAATCCAGAGCAACTAATCTGTCCACATAAGACCCCTTGGGTTGCCCTATCTATCACTCGGGTGGAGCAACTGCAAGATGCTCCACCCCAGTTACTCTGAAGGAGGCTTAGGGCAGAGTAAGGCAACGTAAGGTGCCCTAAGAGAGATGGAGCTGCTCTGCCCTAACTGCTCTGCCCTAAGCAGTTCAGGAGAGGCATGTTGATGGCATGTTTAGCATTGCCTAGGGCAGAGCAGTTACTCTGTATCCAGAGCCTGTTTCCAAGGCAGAAATGCCCTCTTCCAGCCCTCAGAGTTATACCACCTCAGGAGCAGGTATAGTAATGAGTAGACCCATAGGGGTCCATGATAAGGCCTGAGTAAGAATGGCAGTGTTGACCAAAAATCTGAGTTGTTGGCCAGCCTAGCTGCAACCCCTGCTTCTCAACCTCAGGATATGGAACAACTACGGCAGCCCACTAACCTCAGGATACAGCAGGCCTCTCCAAACATCCACCCTCCACTAGAGGAACTGCAGCTGTAACTGGTTGTCAGGAACTTCTGGGCTTTCTTATAAGGCAGACACCACAGCTGTTCCTTGTTCAATGTGATCTGAGGGGGGTCTCCTCAGGAGCAAGTCCTCCCCATGTGTCAATTACTTATCATGCTCTGGAGCAGTTAGGGCAGCCCAGGCTTCCTGACTCTCTGGATGCAGCATAACTTTATGTTCTGGATACAGAATAGTTAGGAGAGAGCAGTTAGGGCAGAGCAGGCTGAACTTGCTCTGGATTGCACCCTGAGTCTTTATTTGATTGTCTTTTCCTGATTTGGACTTGTATGTCCTGGGAATTGACCCAACTGCGCAGTTGAAATAAATCCTACCTGCTTCTAACCACTACCTAGCCCGAGCTGTTTTTTGTTTTACACTGCAACAGACAGATTGAAGCTTGATTTTTGATCATCTCTCTGTGTGTACATGTGTATGTGTGTGTGTGTATAGACTTGGGCTGCAATCCTAAACACACTTTCCTAGGAGCAAACCCCACTGAATTTAATGGGATTTACTTCTGAGTAGATAGGTTTAGGATTGCACCAAAAGAGCACAATCCTAACCATGTCTACTCAAAAGTAAGCCCCATTGTATTCAATGGGTCTTACTCCCAGGAATGTGTCTTTAGGATTGCAGCCTTAGCGGGCCTGAATGATGTTCTAGTGATGTGCATATTTTAACATTTATTTGGGTAGCCTGGAGAATATCCCCAGAAAGACTGAAGTCTAAAAAATACAAAAACAAACACGCCAAAATTTGTAGCCCTGAGTAATAACTGAAATTCTTTTAAGCATGCTGAAAATAACAGGCATGAACCTTGCCGTCACCAGTGAAGGATGGGAGCAAAATTTAAACCTTCACTTGGAAGAGTAAACAGCACAATCCTACTGTGTGAAACGATGCACATAGGGCGCAATCCAGAGTAACTATGGGGAGTCCTTGCTCCGGTGTAAGAAAAATTTACTCTGGATTGCAATATGAATTTTCCATAGGTTTTCACTAGGTGGTACAGTAAATAAGGGTGCACGTAATGTCTCTTACGTGCTCCTGTAGTTACTTTGGATTGTAGGGATAGTAAATCAATCTGGACTGGTCAAGCAACAGTTTTATTTGCCAATTTGCAAATCAGGGTGGTTCCCCAGCACACAAGCTGAATTGGGAAAACACACCTGAGTACAGAAAGCAGTACAATTTTATAAACCAATTTCTACCACTGAAATTGCCCCTCTCCCCAACTAAATATTTCCCATTGGCTAATTGCTAGTCCGCTGCCCTTACTAAAACGAAAGCCCCTACAAACTTGCCTAAATTGTTTTCCTCCCAAATTCCCATGTATTGGAAGAAGATTTAAAATTAAACTCCAGCTTCGCATCTTATTTTGTGAAAGCCTTGTGATTTCTTGCTTCCTGCTTTTGGGCAGCTTCCTGTTTTCACCTAGGTATGAACTGGCTTCGATGTTGTATTTCTAAGGAATTTCGATAGTTTTACTCTTCCTGCCTAACCTGTTTTCTGAGCATCTTTTTAGCAAGTTCCACTTGGGGCCCCTTTGCAGTCTAGCCTTGTATTTCCTAAGCAGCTTCCAAGCTCAACTTCTCTGATCCTTTTGGTTAAGAAGAGCTTGGGGCCAGAAAACATATTTTATTAATTAGGTTTAATATGTCAGTAATAACTTTATACACCATGTTTACTTCATACACTATTGATGTTTAATCATATATGCTTTACTCTCATATAAAACATAAGAAGAGCCTCCACTGGATCAGGCCAAAGGCCCATCTAAGTCCAGCTTCCTTGTGTTGCTGCAGTCCTCAATCTTACCCACATTTATATGGGTTTAAGTCCCACTGAACTCAGTGGGGCTTACTTCTGAGTTGCATTGGATTGTAGCCCAAGAACCTTTATTTGAAAGACCTCTCTTTTTTTGTTCTTTACAGGCACGACAGGGACCATGACATGAATGATGTGGCCCAAAACAAAATAAAAACTCAGCAGCTATTATTATGTCCCGACTCACCTTTTCTACCATCACAGCTGTATTTCTAACCTCCTAATTAAATTCCTGCTGCCCTCCTTGGGATCTGTTGCCACTGGCCATCATAGCCTTGTGGCCCTGGTAGCCCTCATGCATTATTCAGATCCCAGTTATTGATCATCTGTCACAGCCAAGTTCAAAGCACTGATGTACTGGAACCCTTACTCAAACACATTAATATTTAGTGAGTTTTAAGAAATACAAAGTGCCTGTCAGCTGATAAAGTAGTGGAAAAAGAAAGTTCACATATTTCTTATGGGTTCCTTCCTTGTTTCCATCTCCACTTCCATCCTTGTCTTTGGACACAATCCAGAGCAAGTTCAGCTTCCTCTGCCCTAACTGCTCTCTCCTAACTATTCCGTATCCAGAGCAGAAAGTTATGCAGCTTCCAGAGAGTCAGGAAGCCTGGGCTGCCCTAACTGCTCCAGAGCATGCTAAGTAATTGACACATGGGGAGGACTTGCTCCTGAGTAGACACCCCTCAGATCACTCTGAACAAGGAACAGCTTTGGTGCCTACAGTGGTGACACGACTCTACACATCACCCAGTGCAGACGTCTGTGTGTCACCCCTGGAATGCATGCCCTCCCTACCTGGACTGCGCAGTCGCCAAAGTTGGCGCTTGTGCAGTGGTTTCTGAAGCCAATTGGCTTCAGAAAGAGTACTGCGCAGGCATCATCTCTGACAGAGATGCACAGAGGAGACTGTGCAGGCGTCAGAGTTGGTGCCTGTACAGTACTCTTCTGAAGCCATTCGGCTGCTTCTCTGCCTCCTGAGTAAGGCCAAATGGCTGTGCAGAGGTGGACTTCCTCCGCTCTGAGGAAGTCTCCTCTGAAGCTGTTTGGCGTGCTCAGTGTGTTTCTGCGCAGTGCCCCTCAGCTGGCTGTTCGGGCCAGCTCCAAAGACAAGTGTCAGCTTCTGGCTGATTCTCTGCCTTGGAGCAGGCCTGAATGGGTGCACTGACGCCCAGGGCCTGCCAAAGGACAGTCAAACTCCTCCGGCACATCACCCCATACAGAGCATGTCACCCAATGGGCGGCCCGCACCAGCTGCACCAGTCTGGTGATGCCACTGGGTGCCTGCCTTCTAAGGAGTCCCTGATGAGATGCCAGTACATTCTACAGTGAATACAAGGGGCTTCTTGGAGTGGCCTGCTGTATCCTGAGGTTTGTGGGCAGCCGTAGTTTGTTCCATATCCTGAGGTTGAGAGGCAGGGGTTGCAGCTAGGCTGGCCAAGAACTCAGATTTTTGGTCAGCACTGCCATTCTTACTCGGGCCTTTTGATGGACCCTTATGGGTCTACTCATTATTATACCTGCTCCTGAGGTGGTATATCTCTGAGGAGCTGGAAGAGGGCATTTCTGCCTTGGAAACAGGCTCTGGATACAGAGTAACTGCTCTGCCCTAGGCAATGCTAAACATGCCCTCAACTTGCCTCTCCTGAGCTGCTTAGGCTGCCCCAGTTAGGGCAGAGCAGGTCCACCTCTCTTAGGGCACCCTATCTTGCCTTGCTCTGCCCTAAGCCTCTTCCAGAGTAACTGGGGTGGAGCATCTTGCAGTTGCTCCACCCTAGTGATAGATAGGGCAACCCAAGGGCTCTTATGTGGACAGATTAGTTGTGCTGCAAGTCTAATTGGCAGCCCAATCCTGTGTATATCTACTCAGAACTAAGGGCACAATCCAGAGTAACTACGGGGAGTCCTTGCACCGGTGTAAGAACAAGTTGCTCTGGATTGCAATATAAGTTTCCCATAGGTTTTCACTAGGTGGTGCAGTAACTACGGGTACACATAATGTCTCTTACGTGCTCCCATAGTTACTCTGGATTGTAGGGCCAGTTACATTATAGTTATTGGTGACTGTGAATATGAACAGCAATCTTACTAGTCACCTCTGTGTTCAATACCACACCTAGCATTGCACTGGTACTTTTTGAGTCCAGAATTCTTCTGGTGGTGGAGGATTTAGCCACTGGTGAAGTTTTCAGTGTTGCCCAGGGTATGCCCAACTGCTGGAAATGTCATTTCCACAGTAGTCTTTGAGGCTCCTTCCATGTACCCACTTTTTGTTCTCACAACAACCCTATGAGGTAGATAATAGTTCTGCGGGCAACTCGTAGAACTATTCTCTTTCCAGGTGGAATCCTTCATGACATGGTCATCACATCTGGTATCAACCTTCCAGCAGGAATTATCAGGTCAGCCAAACTGTAATCAACACCTTCTCGCTCTTATGACAGTTTTATCAGCTTGCAGTCTTCCTTCCAGAATCTGCCCTGGTCCTTCCCTGCTTACTATCTGGAGTAGCTCTCCAGATACCACACCTCAACCACACCTGCTACCCAGAGGTGGGCCTGGCCTGGCCCAACATCCAGTTCATCAGAAATGGGTGGGGCCAGGCTGGTGCCGGGGGGTGGGGCAGGTCAGGGGTGGGGCTGGGGAGGGTCAGGGCCGGGGCCGGGGAGGGCACACCACCCACCCCAGCGCGCTGCAGGTGTGGGTGGGAGGGGCGAGGGGCGGGGCAAGGGGCAGGCCCCAACCCCAGTGCACTGCGCTTACACCAAGGTGGGCGCAAGCGCAGTACGACCTGAAGCGCCAAGTCTGAAGTGCCAACCTCGGCGCAAGCGCAGTGCGTCCTATAGCTCGCCGCTTCAGGACACAGTTCTGAAACTGGCCGGCCAGCTTCAGGACGCACTCCTGAAGCTGTCCGGCCAGCTTCAGGACGCACTGCGCATGCATCAATCTTCGTTGGAAGGTTGACGCATGCACAGTGCAGTGGTGGGGCCAGGCACCGAACTGGTGCGCCCGGTTTTCTGGCCCGCCGTAGCCACCGGTTTGGTGGCAGCAGGTCAGAAAGAGGAAGCGGTTAGGGCGATCCGGCCCGAACCGATCTCAGCCCACCACTGCTGCTACCTGATTGGACTGAATACACATTAGGCATTACCTGCAGAATCCTTTACAGTATGCTGTTAGCTTCGTTCATCATCTAGACACAAAGCAGGGAAGGGTCTTCCTACATTAAATCAGAGCAGTCTGACCTGTTGGGTAAAGGCCCAAGCATGTCATACTTTAAATACAAAAGCACTGGTACGTGCATAGCCTGAACACAGTGCATTGTGTGGATGTGTGGGGGGATGTATTAAAACTGTGCAGTGGTGGGATTCAAATAAGTTAACAACAGGTTCTATGTCCCATTAGTAACCAGTTCTCATTATCAAGGGGTTCTATAGAACCTGAGAGAACCCCCTGAAGCCCACCACTGAAACCATAGTTCTGATCCTGATCACGTGTTCAGAAATAGCATTGAGGTGACTTTTTCATGTCCTGAGTTCCACTGCCATCCCTGCTATGAATAGTACATTTTCCCCAACATCCTGGGAGAATGTATTTTTTTAATTTTGAAAGGTTGTGCACTCCCCCTCTTTTGTACTCTAGCATGTCAAGCACTTAAGAGAGGATACCTTTAAAGCCAAAGCTTTTAAATGATCCCAGTGCAAACTAATTTCCTTCCTTCAATTCATTACTTGCATAAGGAATATCATGCTATTTTATTATTTATCACAATTCACTTCACCTAAAGCACTTAGAACACATTAAATATGGGTCCCAGGGATCATCCGTCCAAATTTGTTTCAACACTACAGTTCTTCAGTTTTTCTGTAGACAACTAAAAGCAGAATTTAAATGTCACCGTTTCATACAGCATGATACTATGTTCATGATCCTTTTATAGATGTGTACTCAGGATGGAATAAGTCCCTTTCTTCAAAGGTCCCCTGCCACTCTTTATTAAACAGAAACTTCCTCCATGTGGCTTATGTCCTGCAACTGTTCCCTCTTCAGCAGGACCCTGCATTACTGAATTGCTTATTAATTTTCCCGTAATCAGTTGGTTCCTGTTCACTGAAAGGGAGGAACTTTAATTCCTGATTAGGAGAGCAACTGCAGCAAGATCATTTCTTAATTTTATTTGATGTTTGCAGTTACTAAATAGTGCCATTAATTAATTTAATTAAAACACATTAATTTTGTGGCTGCAAAAGAGGAAGCCAGAAATCAACAGTATACTCCTTGACATCTGTGCTATCAGAAGTAAGTCCCATTATGTTCAACAGGCTTACGCCTAAGTACATTTGTGTAGGATTACAAGTCTAACACAGTTCCCGTGTAGGACCAAACAAGTAGTGCTAAACATGAATTGATGGCAGGGTTAACAGCTGCAAATAAAAAAGTCTAATTAAAGACATAGTTGCCCTGAAAAGCCTCAGTAGTTGTCTTGGCCGTTTATGCTGATTAGGCTGGGACTACAACTGATTTGTTCATGTTTATAAATTGCTTTATATCAAAATAGGGGGACAACACAAAAAACAGTGGAAAGACAAACATTTGGCACACATTAGACATTTTTCTTTGGCAAAGATGTCATTTTGGTTCTCATAAAAGAAGAATGAATGATGGATAGTAATTCCAAATTAAATGGCCCAAGAAGGCCAAATCTGTTTGGCTGGAGCAATAGAAGTGCATCATGTGCCTTCAGATAATTTCTTTGGGCCCGTAATTGTCACTTGATCAGAATTTGTGAGACTGCCACTTAGAGGAAAAAAAATACAACTATGGCAAATCTTTCAGATTATGCAGAAAAGCCACAAATGGTAACACTTGGGTTCTCTCATTTTTTTAACTGTTGTTCTTTGCTTTCAAAGCAGGATCTGATCTCATCTGGATTGTTCATTTTCTGTGACATGTAGTGTAATTTATCTTCATAGCTTCTCCAGCCCTTCCAGTGTTATTTTATGGGAAATGGATGTTTAAAAGCCTATTTAAATTGGAGAGCAATACAATATATTCTTGGAAACAAAGACAAAGATGAAGAAAAAGCTTGCAGCTTTCTTGGGATTGTGGCTAAAATTAAATGATAAATACACTTACGTGTTAGTAATAGGTTTTCCGTCCATCCTCTTATGAGGAAAAAAAGACTGACACACACATAAGATCTCCATTGTAAATAAAAACTAATGAAATTTCAGCAGAAGGGCTGAAATTCAGTGGTAGAGCACCTGTTGAACATGCAGAAAGTCATGGAGAAGGAGCTGAGATATTGCTACAGGAGGAGGCAGCCCAAGAGAGATACCATAAGTAAAAATATTTTTTTACTTACCGCCATGTATGCCTTCTGGCCAACTATGGGTCTCTTCAGCCATTTAGACCTCAATAGGACTGTGCATTTAATTACAAATGGCACAATATTCACTATGTCTGCTCAAAAGTAAGTTCTGTTGTGTTTAATGGGGCTTACTCCCAAGACAGTGCATATAGGATTGCAGCCATAATTTCGTTTTGACCTTGATATACCTGAGCCATTGTCTGACTCTTCTACCCTGTCTTTATAGCTTAGTATGGTGGCAGTGGACACAATCTACTGGGGTGCATGTGTGCTAACCACTAGGTGCTACTCCTTATGGTCAGCTGCCCTTTTCACTGAGATGCTGAAAAGTATTTATCACTTATTCAAACCACCCTTTCTACAAGGACCTCATAATTCCTACTTACAACAAACCTATGAGGATTGAGAATGAGCAACACAATGCTCTAACAACTCAGCTCAGTGAACAAGAACTGCATACCAACAACACCCTGAAAATTTCTTTATATCAGTAGGGAAAGGATTAATATTTGGTTTCCTGTTCTGCCCTCATTAGTGAATCCCAGTGATTTAAAAATAAATAAATAAAGGTTTTCGTAGCCATTTATTAAGATGTTCTAGTGCTGCTGTTCAGTTAATAGGGCTGTTATCTCTCCCAGTGGGTACAACCCATGCAGTGATAGTTCCCAATAGGAGTCATATTTGAAGATGAAATTCAGACCTTGCCAACTCAGACTATTCATTAGAATGCACCAGAAATCAGTACATTTGCCAGAGGCTATTTAAGAAATTCAGTATATTAAGTCTTTTTATTCCCCTGTTTCTGCTGCTACAGTCTCTTAATCATAATGCTTGTTAGATCTTATACCTAAACCAAGCTGACATGCCACTGCTTTTATAACCCCATGTTATAGTATATCCTGCTTTGGACACAGGCGATATTTATTTTTGCCTCCCTACATCAATACCTTTTTTGGACTTTATAGAAGTCAGAAGAAACCTCATTTCCCTCTTCATCATGTCAAACTAACTGGAAAATAGCATGCTGTGGGAGTGACTTTTAAGTCTGGTACTGACTTAATGCCCTAGAAAGATGCCAAAAGGCATGCAAGGTAAGTAGCGGACTGGATTTGGGCACCCCAATCCTATCCTTCCCTTGTGCCCAGGTCTACTGAAACAGCAAAATGGCAAATCCTAGCAGTGCCAGGTCTTCTCAGGGTAAGGAACTAAATGTTTCCTTACCCTGTGTAACATCCAGGTGGTCCCAATGGATCTTCTCAGATCTGCCCCTGCTATTGAGCAGACACAGAACTGAGAAGACCTGAGTCATATTTTTTGGTAGGTTAGGATATGGCAGCAGAATCTGCAGCCATCTTCACACTCCTCCTGTATCTGCTCTTCCCTTCCTCAACCCAGTACTGTCTTTTCCTCTCCCCTTCCCCAAAAAGTTGTCACACCAGCAAGCAGCTGTACTTAACCATTGAGAACTGATGTTGTTTGTCTTCAGGTGCTTAGATTCAGCATTAAATGGTACAGGGATCAGCACCAACAACACAGTATTAGCGGTGGGGCAGAAAAGCAGGCCTCAGTCAGTCTTGAAAGACTATGGTATCGTGCTCGGCGCTGCATACGCAGCACGAAAGCTTGGGTTGGATTGTTATGAAGGATAGGCTGTTACCCAAGCAGCAAATCCCCCCTCTCCACGCCACTGAATTAGTCCAATGGAAAGGCAGAGCCAATACAATTGGTTCCAGCTGCGTCGCAGAGCTGGGCTAAGGACAGGAGCTCACCCTGTCTTGTGGGGCCAACCCGCAGAAGTGCATGCCACAAGTGCATGCCACTGTGGGGCAGAAGTGCATGCCACTGAAATTAACGGGACTTGAGTAAGTTTATTCCAGTGGGCCAAAGGCTGCAATCCTAAAGACACTTTCCTGGAAGTTAGACCCATTGAACACAATGGGGTTTACTTTTGAGTAGACATGGTTAGGATTGTGCTCTTAATTACTAATATCTTTCTTTGGGAACAGTCCAGCAGCTCTCTCTCTCTTCCTCTTCCTCAAGCAGTGTGACTACTTTTGTTCATTGTAAGGGTGTGTTTTCCTGCATAAACTCTTATGTGAAGTAGCTTTTATGGAAAAGTGGGTTATGAGTAACATGAAGTGAGCATAATTCCTTCTAGAAAACATGTGAGGCGAGTTCTCAGCTCCTACATATTCATGGTTCTCCCATCCCTGAAGACTGTATTCCTCTCCTCTTTACATTCATATGGCTTTGCTTTTAAGGGCTAGATAAAGGGTATTTGGCCTGCTACATGCGGACAGCACTTAAATGTGCCAGTTAGAACATAACCTAAGGCTACAATCCAGAATAACTATGGGACCTTATACACTGATGTAGTTACGGTTCCACCTATGGGAAACTTATGGGAAATGCATAGAACAATCCAAGTAAGTGCCTCTTACGTCTTCCCGTAGTTACTCTGGATTGTAGGCTAGGATGATCCTTGGAGCTATGAAACTTCCACTCAAAATATTATTCTCAGAACATTACCTTCTGAAACCTGATGACTGTAGGAAGAGTGAAATAGGCACGACAGATCCACATGTTTCTTTATCCTTTGAAACACAACTCAAGGAATTTGAATTCATGACCAGACATTTCAAGAATGTGCCTGTGGAAGTATGCTATTATAGGATTCTAGCAACATCTTTTAAGTCTAGAAATTGTAGGAAATATCACTGGGGAACTCTTAATGCGATTTATAGTCTGTTACTCTCCATTATTTTATTACTTGGAGCTATCTTTTCCTCTGTCCCTCATGGAGGTCAATTATAACTTAGAGCCATGCTGCTAAAAAAAGGAGAAAAATTTGGAAGTTGAAAAGGGCTGTGTGAAGCCATGTTCAGTTCTTAGCAAGAGTATCTCAGCCAAGGAATTTCTGAACTGCCTGAAGGAAACTGGTTAACAATTTCTCCATTCCACCCTCCCGCTATCCAAGATTGGACAAAGAACTACCATATGCCTGATGTAAACCAGTCTATTAAAGAAATGGAGCCATGGACTTTTAAGAACCAGAGTTTTAGTTGCCAGATACCCAGATCAGATTACCTTGCCTCAAGACAGAGTTGCTGAACCCAGTCAAACTGAGAGGCTAATTAGGTTGCAATCCTCAAAACACTTTCCTGGGAATAAGATCCTTTGAACACAATGGGACTTCCTTTTGAGTAGACATGGTTAGGATTGTGCTATAAGGCAGTGGTTCTCAAATGAGAGGTCACAATTTAATTTCAGGGAGGTCATGGAGAGCTGGGTGAAAGCTGTGCAAAGCACCATCTCGGAAGCTGGCACTGGAAACCACCATCAATAAGGCACTCACTCGCCTTTGCTATAAGTCTCATTGAACACAATGGAATTTCTGAGTAGACATGGAGGAGCTCTACCATTAACAGTGGTGTCATATCCTGTTCAATATCACTTCTTGGCCATGACATCACTTCTGGGGGATCCCAGACAGAGTGTCATTCTCAAAAGTGAATCCTGGGCTGAAATGCTCAAGAACCACTGAGCTAAGGGTAAGGGTAAGGGTAACGACTAGCTAAGACTAGTGATGATGCTGAAACCAAAGATGGTCACTAAAGCAAGCTCAATGCTTTCCAGCAGAGTCACAGTTCCTCTGATTTGTGAATGATCTGGTGGGCTAGAAATACTCCTTGAGGCAGACTTAATGCATCAGCAGGGTCTCCATGCTCTTGCCTTGAGGTCCCTGGTGGTCTTGTTTCTGTTTCAACTTTTGACAAATCAGCTCTCAGATGAAACATTATTGATGAACTTAATAATTTTGTTGGTGGCTCTGCAAAGTTCAGATTTGTTGATTAAGCTGTAAAAAGCAACCCTTTGAACCTGCTCCAAGTATCTGCTTTGCCATATATCCAGTAAAATACAGACATCACTTTTACTTCTGGTTCTGCAGGCAGCTGCTCAATTGTTTTGTAGTAAAACTGCCAGGTATGTCAATGTGAGGTCAGATTCTGGCTCTCAGACTTTGCCTCCATGTACACAAAAGATGCCCTGCTTTATTTAACAATGTTACCTGGCAACAACATGCAGGGATGCTGAGAAGAACTAGTTCAGCATCTCTGAGCTTCTTCATCTTCTCTACAGTGGTGGTCCTCAACCTTTTTGGCCTCAGGGACCGGTTCTGCGGAAAAAAAATTTTCAGGGACCAGAGCAGGGGTGGGGCAAAGTTGTGCCTCTGGCAACCTGGAGGGAGGGCTTCCCCCCCTAGAGCACAGCCCAGCTGCCTCCAGCTGTAAATCCCGTTATAATAAATAGAGCTATTGCTAGGTTACTGTGCATAGGATTGCAGGTGAGAACCCAATGTCTCAATGCATGTCTACTCAGAGCAGGGATTTTCAACCTTTTCCCATGGAAAATGCATGGATGCATGGAAAATGCTCAAAACCATCATAGTCACTTTTATTGGTGAGTAATCAATCATGCTGTTGCAAAATCTGGAAACCTGGAAGACAAAGCTGGGAAAGACAAATGAAGGTAGCAGGCGTGTCTGTTGTTAGAGCCCATTAGAAGTTATCTGTAGTCATGGCATGTAGAGTGGCTGTGGGTGGCGCAAGCAGTTAAGACGCTGTGCCTGTTAACCAGCAGGTCAGGGTTTGAGACCCGGGTCGGCCCCACAAGACAGGGTGAGCTCCTGTCCCTAGCCCAAATCTGCGACGCCAGCTGGATCCAATCATATTGGCTCTGCCTTTCCATTGGACTAATTCAATGGTGTGGAGAGAAGGGATTTGCTGCTTGGGTAACAGCCTAGCCTCCATAACAATCTAACCCAGGCTTTCGTGCTTCACATGCAGTGTATGCAGCGCTGAGCACAATACCATAGTCTTTCAAGACTGATGGAGGCCTGCTTTTTAAGCCTCATTGAGTATAATGGGACTTATTTCTGAGTAGACATGCATAGGATTGGGCTCTGGGGCTGCAATCCTGTTCAGACTATCCTGGAAGTAATCTCAGCTGACTACAATGGGACTTACTACTGAGTAGACAGGCATACGATTGGTCTCTGAGGCTGCAATTCTCTAACAGCCCTCCTGCTGTGAGGTGGGGAAGAGGCACTTAGATGAGTCTTCTCGCGGAGTGGTCAGGCAACTGCTAAGGACCTCCAATGGTCCCTGGACATGGGGTTGAGAAACCCTGCTCTGGAGCATGCCAAGAGGTAGGTCCAGGTGGAACATTAATCAGAACTCAAGAAGAGAATTGCATGAAGAGAAAGTGTCTTTTTAAGGAAAGGATAAACGTAATCTGTGGCCACCAGAAAAAGAAAATAAGGGAAAGCTTAAGCACTTAACTCAGCTCTGCCATTTTGCTGCTGTTAAGAACAACCCATTCATGCACTACTGAAAAATGCTAGTTCCTTGAGCTCTCAAAAGTACATAATGTAAAGAAGGTTAATTAAGGCTGTCCATATGGGAGCCTTACAGCCCAAACCTACCCTCACTGGTATAGATGCCATCTAGCATTTGATGTCACATATAGGATTTGAGAAGATGGAGAGGTCTTCTCGAGAAATGAGAAATTTGTTCCCTTGCCCTGTGTAGAGCCACAGTCTGTTCAATGGAGCTGGCACAGAATCAAGTAAAAAACAAACACAGGTATTTATATACCTTTCTCCCAGAGTTTTCAAGCTGGTGACTTTCAGTTGTTATCATCGGGCTATTAACAGTGGCTCAACCCTAGTCTAGACCAGACCTTCTGCATTTGTAGGGCTTACAGACCTAGTGAGGCCATGCCCCCTCCCAGGCCTGAAGCCCACTTCCTCCCTGCCTTCCACCACTCTGATGAACACCTACTCCCCACTCTCTCCTACCTCTTAATACTATACTCACCTGCCCCAGCAGCCATCAAGCCAGTGGTGGGCTCCAGCAGGTTCGCACCTATTCTATAGAACCGGTTGTTAATGAGAGATAGGACATATAAAGTTTAAAAATAGCCATTTAAAAGTGGCTGCCTGATGGGCAGAGAACCAGTTGTTAATGTCTTTGAAGCCCATCACTGCATCAAGCAGATTGCAGTACCCACGGGACCTCATGGGCCTTCCCACCAGTGCTGCTTACAGTCTGGGTGTCAAAGAGTAGTTTTACAACACCCATGACTGATGCTTGGCAGTCATGAGACTGGGCTGTTAGGCTGCAATCCAGTTAGGCTGGCCTAAGCCCCAGCATAGGTTCTGTGCTGATCTGGGGGTGTCACAAAAGTGCTGTAAGACACTTTTGGGGGAGGGTTAGGCCCGTGCATAGACATGCACTTGCCTCACTTCATCACTATGGGAATGGGAAGACCGATGAGTTCTGCTGGCCTAGGTTAGGACAGGGTGACTATACAGAATGAAGGACAGTGTCCCTGTATCTTTAACCATTGCACAGAAGAGGGAATTTGGGCAGGTTTAGCTCAACTTAGAAGGGTTTAAAAAGCAGCAACTGCCTAAATTCCCTCTTTTATGCAATGGTTAAAGGTACATGGACTCTGTCCTCCATTCTATATGGTCATCTTGGATTAGAATTGCACCCTGAGAACATAATCCTAACCATATCAACTCAAAAGTAAGCCCCATTGTGTTCAGTGGGTCTTACTACCAGGAAAGTGTCTTTCGGATTGCAGCCTTAGTCTTTTATGTATGCATTTATTTGTATCCAGCTTCTCAGCCCAAAAAGCAACACTTAAAACAGCTTTTAAACAGAACTGAACAATACAAACCTTTCATAAATACATCCCAAGATAAAATAAAATGCAAATAAAAATGACACCGCAGTAACAACAACCCATCACTAGAGAAGGAACCTCCAGGCATGGGAGGTAAGTTTGGGAAAGTCATGGCACACACATATTATGAACTAGGAGCTTCCTGACAGAAAGCACCTTCTCAGCCATTCCTGCAGTAGCTCTGTGCTTGCATGTCTGTTCACAGTTTCACAACGCAACTTGGGGAGGGGGAATTGCATCCGCCAGCTCACCGAGCTACAAAATGTCCACATTCCAAACATGAATGCCCAGACTCATGCCAGGCTTCCTGCAGTTCTCAGTTATAATACATGAATTTGGAAAAGTCAGTGATGAAGCTTTGCAGATTTATGGGTGGGCTCCTCTGGTGCATCATCAGGCAGCGGGGTGAAACATGGCAACACTTTCAGCTCACCGTGGCTGCTTCGGGTGTCTAAATATTTAATTTGTCTCTGCATGCTCACAGTTCCTCCCCATTGCTTGTGGCACAAGTGATCTATTTTGAGAAGTGCTCTTTGTCCACATCATAATCCTCTTTTGTGGATAAAATATTAATATGCATTAAAAATAGCAGGTGCAATGACCAGGAATAGTGTTTATCTTTTCTCTTTCATCTTGAATTGCTTGAAAGAGACACTTCTGAAAGATAAGCATCTCCCGGGCCTGGAAGATGGTGCCTTGTATTTCACCAAAGAATAGATGTGGTAAGGAAAGAACATTTGCCAACAAATCTGCCTTGCTGTGGAGTGGTGATGGCACCCAGGCACCCATGGCTAAATGAAATGACGCACGCTGTGTGTCTCCTCCAGCTGGAGGAGATGAGTGCGTCTCCTCCCACTGGAGGAGACACACTGCGCAAGCGCCGAGGTCGGCGCTTGCATAGTATGTCTCCTCTAGCTAGAGGAGACATATGCGCATACGCCGACCTTGGCGCGTGCTCAGTACGTCTCCTCCAACTGGAGGAGTCGCACTGCGCATGTGCCGGGGGTTGGCGCATGCAAAATGCACTGGGGTTGGGGTCCACCCCTAGCTCCGCCCCTGGCCCCGCCCCTGACCCCAGCCCTGCCCCTGGCCCTGCCCCCAACTTCCGGTGAACCAGTTGTTGGGTAAGGCGAGGCCCACCACTGCCTAAGTTTCACAAAGGACCAGCCCTTTCTGCAATCTTCTTCCTTGCTACCATGGAGTTTCTCTACTGAGAAGGCTGCGGTAAGATATTCAGCTTGTTATTTTTTCACTGTTGTAAGCTATTTTACCAAAATGAAGTTAATTGCATTTAGAAAAAAAACAAAAGGGAGGCTTTGTTTTTAGGAACGAGAGCGAGAGAGACTTTCTGTTTTAAAACAGAGTTTAAGGCCTTGTACTTAACCACTCCATCACCCCAATTTGCATCACTTCCATGGCTCTAGCTTTACGTAGGGCTTCTGTCCATTTGCAACATATGCGGTTCATATGTTACATCTTTTGTAAAGGTATCTGAACATAATTCATACCAAACACTGTGGGACCTATTTCTGAGTAAACATGTTCAGACTAGCACTCTCTTTAGGGCTTACTTTAAGCTGACTGAACCAATTGCTCCCAAGTGGGCTCTGGTGCATAAGGGGCCTTGAGAGTAATCTAGTCTTCTAAAATTTCAAGAATATTTGTGGGCTCTAGGCATGGCTGGGCACTGGTGGGAACCAGGCAGTGGCACTGGGTAGTGAGCACTGGCAGGCAGCAACAGGCACTGGACACCAGAGAGGAAGTGGCAGGCATCAGCAGGCACCAGCAAATATCTCTACCGACCACTGGACATCCCCACCAGGCATATTGGGTGGCACTGTGCACCACCTTGCAGCAGGCACTAGTGGGCAGGGGGCAGAGACGGGCACCACCAGGTAACCGTACTTGGCAGCACCAAGCCCTTTCTGGCAGCATGCACCATTGGGCCCCAGCATGCACCAATAGGCACCAATGGGCAGTAGACACACGTGTGCAGTGGGCACTGGACATCCCTACCAAGCATTGTCCATCCCTATGGGCATTCTTAAACACACATTTTGATTACATTTCCATTCTACTATAGAGTCTGTAAAATACAGTTTATTTTTAGATCTAAGATTCTACCAATCTTAACATGTGGCCTCTCAAAAAAGTTTCAATTGGATCCAACAGGTCCTAAAACCAGCCCTGACTCTCTTATATTTATATAAGAATTTTAAAATTCCATTTTAGTTGCTTTTAAGCTCTGCTCCAGTTTGGAGTTTAAAACACAACAGTTCTAAATGAAATGAGTTTGGATTGTACTGACCTCCCAATCCTGTGCAGGTCTAAAGTTCAATTGATTTCAGTGAAGTTCTTTCAGGAAAGTATTCTAGGATTGCAGTTTGAGATTAAAAGTTTAAATTCATTTAAAGATCAAACAAGCTGAAAAGTTGAAGCAAAAGTAAAATTAAGTGGCAGGAGAAAAAATATCAAATTTAAAGGTTTTTTTTAATAGTGTTTACTGGGAGTGACTGCTGGGTATCATAATGAACAGTACTTTATAGCACCATTGGTTGCATGCCATTGTTATAATAAACTGGTCCCAGATTGGTAATTTACCATAATCAAGCTTTATTATCAAATGTTTTTATCAAACTGATTATCAAACGCTAGTCCAGCCAGCTCAGAGATATAACTGAAAAGTTCTTAGCTCTTGTAGCAGAAGCCTGCAGAAAATCTGCAATAAACCAAAGTGGCCTTATAAAATAGTGGCCTTATAAAATTTATTTGACAACTGAAAAATGTAAAATTGATTACATTAGTCTACTAGTGCATCCCAAGGTAATTTGGTAATTTTTCTCCATCCACTCATATACCGGCATGGAATTAAAGTAGCCAGACCAAATATCGTATTATCCTTTAGGCCTGAGTTCTTGAAATGCCCATGCAACTTTGCTGTATGCAGCAGTCTTTTGCCAGCTCTTTTTCTTTGGGGTCACTCTCTCCGCCTGGATATCATTAATCTGCCAGTCTAGGCATTATTTCTCCCTTCTTTTTTGGCACATCCTGATTATCTTCAGTCTGACTGGCCATCTCTTATTGCCCTTATCCTCACATTTCCCTGTTTGTTTCTAGCCCTATTAATTGGTACAACTGATGGCTCTGAGATACTGGAATGACTCTTTTCTTAAGCCAAAGGCCAATTTAAATTGACTTGAAAATGTTAGCGCCTTGTCAATTTGCTTGTTAGTGCCCTGTCATTTTGTCAAAAATGACGGAAAATTGCTGAGAAATACAGAAAAATATCGGTAGTATATGGGCAAACCTAATTCAGAAATATGCATTCCTTGTGATTTTTTTGTATTACTATAGTATCTAATTTGCCAAAGATTTCTGCATAACTCTAACATTCACATCCAGCATTTTTATCACATACTATCAAAATTTACTTGCCATTGCAGGAGCAAAACACCCCCCCATGCAACATCCACCCCGTGCAACATCCTCCCCATGCACCATCTGCGCAGTGCACCATTCCCCCAGTGTACCATTCCCCCAACCTGTGCACTATCCCCCATGCACCATCCCCTTCCATACAGTATCCCCCATTGCAACATCTCTCCTCCCTGCAACATCTTCCTCCCCCCTGCAACATACCTGTCCTTCATGTCCCATTAGAGTTAATAGGGCTTAGTCCTAGGTAAATGTAGATTGGTTTGTAGCCTAAAATAGCAAATAGCATGTTTTGGGCGGTTTACTTTTGTGAGGAGTGAACAACTTCTATAGTTGTTCAAGAACATCTGGAGGACTTTCCTGAGACTAACTAAAAGTTGGAGAACTTTTAAAATTTTTTTCCCCCACTGTTCATACATTTTTCTTTTCGATCAACCTGTTCCAGGCGGTCAAGCGAAGTGATTCTATTCTTAACTTTTGTGAATGAGATCACAGAGTTACTGCTGATTAATGATGTCATCCTTCCCGCTCCGTTTGCCAAAGACAAGGCAGAAATTCTAACAGGATTGCAGGCTGAACAGCACCGCAGTCGCTGTCTGTTGCTGAATGCTGACAGGCTGCAAAGTAGTTCCATCTGTCTCGTTTATCACAGTGCTCAGAATGTAACACTCGAAAGAAGGATTGATCCCCCTACTTCAACAGAGCTTGACTACATAGGGACAGGTGAAATTCCCAGGGAATAGCTCCAGAAAAGCAGGAGTAACCGGCTTAATTGTCTTCCTTGAATATGCACAATGATTTTTTTTCCCTCAAAGCCTGTGTATAATTAGGTGAAACTGCTTGTCGAATAGTCTTTTTATGGCTGGAGGTGAGTAGTGATAGGCTCCTCCGTTGGAATGGGACATGAAGGAAACTCTTTTTCATTTGGATTGTAGAGGAAAAATAAAATTTGGTTTTTATAGCTATCGGACAAGAAGTAGCTTTTATGTTGGTGAGCAGAGCTCCAAGAGTACACTGCTATTTTGGGGGATGCTAACAACGGATTTTCTAAATACCTGCCTACATGCTCAATAGATTAATATTTAACAGTAAATTAATTAATAAATTAATAAAAATTACAAATAAATAATATTTGAAATATTAATTTATAAATATTTTAATTATATATTTATAATTCAAATAAATTAGTATTTTGAAAATGCCATAAATCTATAGTTGCATAGGACTCCTAAAATTTTCTCCTATTCAGGCAGCAAGAAAATGCTAAACACAATTTGGAGCCAGTTCATACCAATGCAAGGTTGAGCACAGTAATCATTAACTATATTAAGAATTTATATAAGAGACTAAAGTGGCAGACTGCCCTAGACATTAATGCAATGAAAGATTTAAATAACTGTCCTCTGGCTATATGCAGATGAGACCTTTAGGGATAGCAGATTTTCTCCTATTACACACACACACAGAGAGAGAGAGAGAGAGAGAGAGAGAGAGAGAGAGAGAGCACACACAATCCTGCAGAACAAACCAATTCTACAAGCTGAGTCATTCCAATTCTACAAGCTGAGTCAACATTTGTGCCCATTAATTCCCCAATGAATGTGTAAATTCCAGGGCATGCTGAAATAATGTTTGGTTCCTCTTTCTTTCTCTCTTATCAGGTGTGCTAATTATTATGCACAAAAGAACATAGTGTTAATCTTAAATGCATTAAAATATATTTCCATCACTTAGAGCTGGTTCAAAGATTTGTTCATGGCTGTAGATCATTGAAATCTTGGGTTTGGATAAGATCATATGCTGGACCAAATCACTGTAAAGCCTGAGTCCTGATTCAGTTTGGGAGGCAGACAAATGACAGATCCCATGCTCTCGGATAGAAAATGATCTCTTGAATCATTTTACCATTATTAGTTATAGTTTGTAACCAGAACTTATTGGTTCATATTACTTCATAATATTAAAAAATTGCTATTAAGGCATTTCTTAAAGACATAAAACACACAGATGAGCAGGCCTTGCTCAGGAAGAATCAGCATGGGTTCTGTAAAGATAAGTCTTGCCTCATGAACTTTTCAGAATTCTTTTAAAAGGTCAGCAAGCATGTGGATGTGAGATAACCTGTGGACATCATATATCTGGACTTATATGGTCCCTCACCAAAGACTTCTAAGGAATCTCCACAGTCAGGAAGGGCAGATTCACTCTTGGATCGGAAACTGCTAGAGGGGAAGGACCCAGAGGGTGGGTGTCAATGGACAATTTTCCCAATGGAGAGAGGTGGAAAATGAGGTGCCCCAGGCATCTGTGCTGGGACCGATGCTTTTCAACCTGTTCATAAATGTCCTACAAAACAGACCCTACAATCCTACACTGGAGCAAGAAGTCTCCGTAGTTACTCTGGATTGTGCACAGTTAAGCAGTGAGGTAACTAAGTTCGCAGGTGACACCAAACTATTCCAAGTGGTGGAGACCAGAAGAGACTGTGAAGAGCTCCAGAGGGATCTCTCCATATTGGAAGAGTGGGCAACGAAATGGCAGAAGCATTTTAATGTGAGTAAATGTAAAGTTATGCTCACTGGGATAAAGAATCCAAACTTTACATATACAGTAGATTCATGTCTGAACTATCTGTGACAGAGCAGGTGCTAGTGGATAGCTCAATGAAGGTGTTACCCCAATGTGTGGTGGTAGCGGAGAAGGCAAATTCCATGCTTGGGGTCATTAGAAAAGGGGTTGAGAATAAAACAACTAATATTATGCCATTGTACAAATCGATGGTGATGTCATATTTGGAGTACTGTGTCCTGTTCTGGTTGCCACATCTCAAAAAGAGTATCCAGGAAATGGAAAAGGTTCAGATGAGAGTGTCTAAAATGACTGACGGTCTGGGTCACCTTTTGAATGAGGAAAGGCCAAAGTGTTTGGGGCTCTTCAGTCTAGAAAGGAAGCGCTTGAGGAAAGACATGACTGAGACTTAGAAAATTATGCAAGGGATGGACAGAATGGACATAGAGATGCCCTTTTCCCTTTCATATAAAATCAGAACTAGGGATCATCCACTAAAATTAAATGTTGGGAGAGTTAAGACACACAAGAGAAAATATTTCTTTATCCAGTGTATAGTTGGTCTATGGAACTCTCTGCCACAGGATATGGTGATGACATCTATCCTTAATGCCTTTAAGAAGGAACTGGACAAATTCCTAGAGGAAAGGACCATCACAGGTTACAAGCCATGATGAGTGGTGTATGTATGTTTGACGACCTCAAAATGCCAGATGCAGGGGAGGCATCTGGATTCAGGTGTCATATGTGCTCCCTGAGGCATCAAATTGGTGGGCTGCTGTGTGACACAGGAAGCTAGACTAGATGGGAGCTAATAAGGCTTTTTATGTTCTTATGACAGTGGCTCAGTATGTTTAGCAGCTGTCGGGCAGGAAGGAATTCAACAGGAGCAGCTTGCTCACTACTACATTGCTCTGCTGGTTAAACTCTAGGTTTGCAAGAAGATTATAAGGACATGGTGAAAACCTTAGTCCTGTGGCGTCCAAGGAAATCTGGCTGCCCTGACTTATGCAGAGGAGATTTCAGTATTCCATGTGTTCAGACTTCTCAGTTATGAAGCAGAAGGTTAGACTAGTTGAGGTTTCCAGTTGTTATCAGCTGAAGGCTGCACTCCTAGTCATCATGATTTTCAAATAAGTCCCATCAAACATAATTGGATTCGCTTCCAAGTAGCATACATAGGATCAGGCTACACCCAGTCTTCATCAGCTTTTGTGACAGAATCCATATTCTAAATACAGTGGTGCCTCACATAAAGAGCTTAATTCGTTCTGGAGGCATGCTCTTTAAGTGAAATGCTCTTTAAGTGAAGCAGATTTTCCCATAGGAAATAATGGAAACTCAGATGATTGGTTCCACAACCCTCAAAATATTCATATAAAAATATTAACTGGATGTAAAAATGACAACAAAACACTGGAATTGAATTCAAAACATGCATTCAATGTGTATGATCCTATGAAGTCTACTTAGGCTGCAATCCTAAAGACACTTTCCTGAGAGTAAGCCCCATTTAACACAATAGGGCTTACTTCTGGGTAGATATGGTTAAGAGGCTGCAATCAAAGACACTTCCCTGGGGGTAAGCCCCATTTAACACAATGGGCCTTACTTCTGAGTAGACATAGTTAGAAGATTGCAATCAAAGACACTTTCCTGGGAGGCATACTTGGGCTGCTGCTGGAGGTTCAAGTGGCCAGTGGGGCATTTGGGGGCAGTTAGGGGCAGCTGCCTCTGGCACCTCCAGGCAAGTTGGGGGCAGTAAGAGGCAGCAGTATTGCTTGGCAGCCATTTAAAGAGCCTCCATGCAGAATGTCAGGGCTGCATAGCACAGGTGCCCATAGTGCGCTTGCTTGTCAAGTGAAGCGGAACTTGTTATGTGAAGCAAGAGTTCTTGGAAATTTTTGCTTATTTGAAACGCTTGTTAAGCGAGGCGCTTGTTAAGTGAGGTACCACTGTACTACAGTATTTGTACTCAGCATATAAATGAACCTTGGGTTAACATGGAACTAATGACTCAAAATGAACTAATGAGTGATTGGCAACCTGGAAACAAAATAAGCCCCCTTGCAGAACTAGGAGGCAAAAAAGAGAAATCCTGCTGCCTAAGATAAAAAATCAAGAACCTGGGGACCACAGGACTCTCTATTTGTCTTGCCACGCATTCTGGCTTAAATGCAGAGCTGTTATTTCCCTGCAAGAAGTGGGGATGTAGCAAGAAAGCTGCACTGCGGCAGGAAAGAAGCAGAAGCCCTTCCAAAGGGTGATTTTTCTAAATCGGGGTGGACAGCATACACACTAGCTCACCACAGGAAGGTGGCATGCTTGGTTCTCTATTATGCAGACAGTGTTGTAGCTGCCTAGTGTACCTGATGCATATGATCCCAAGGTAATTTGAATTTAAATTTTCATTGTGTTTCTACTTGGCAGTGAATTGGTGCCTGAAGCCATGTATCCTATCCATCAAGCAAGTGCCAGTGACCAGTAGTGGATGGGGGGAATGGGACAGACAGGTTGGACAGAACCTGGGTAGAAATCCCCACATAGGAAAAGAATTTATGTGCTGGTCTTTGTCTTTGATATAAGCCTATATTTAGGATTCTTGTGAGTATAAAAATAGAACAGCCCCCCCTAGCCTGCACACACAGCAACTATATATATGCAGAACACCTAAAAGTTAAACATCATAAATACTACAGTTTTATTAACACATCAGACACCATAGACAGTATATTTGATTTCTCAGAAGAAAATATGTGTTTTACAAATTGCACTTTGAAGTTAAGATTTCTGTAAACTGTCATTGGGGTTCACCAGCCACCAGATCTCAGAGAAGCAATCTTCTCAAGCTGCTTTTGCTATCCAAATATGAAAAACTACTCTGATATTTAATTTTAAATAATTCTCCCATGCGTCTGTCACATGCTTCTGTAGTGAGAGTTTGTCTTCAAATGATAGTGTTATAGGAAAATGCTTTACAACAACTGATACCACTTGTTCATTTGAGCATTGCTTGAACATTGATGGGTGGGAATTCTCAAGGGTTTCTGAAAGAGTCTTTCAGATCTACCTGAAGATTCCAGTGACTGAAGCTGGCACCTGAGAGATAAATAACTTTTATTTTAAACAGAAGTGATTTTTAAAGAATAAGAAAAGGCTGTGCACTTTTTTCTGCTCAAAATTGCAACATGTGTAGGCTATTTTTTCATGAGTGGAGGAAACATTAGTGGTACTATTATACATACTTGAGACTTCATTTGCCCTTTACATCCAAATGAGACATGTCATGGAGTTTCCTATGCCTTTTTACATTTTTATCATTTGGGGCTTAACCAGTGGTGGGCTTCAGGGGGCTCTCACAGGTTCTATAGAACCCTTTGCTAATGAGCGCCTGGTTCTGAGAACTGGTTACTAATGGGACATAGAACCTGTTGTTAATTTAGGTTATTAGGGCATAGAACCTGTTGTTAATTTATTTGAATCCCACCACTGGGCTTAACCCACTGCTCCAACTTAGATCAGTGGCCTACAGCTCCTGTATTTGAATAAGCAGGCTCATGGCACAAAAGGGAGAGTATGGCATAAAATGGTAAAGTTGGATAAAAGCAGTGGTAGGCCTTTGCCTAAAGCCATAATGGTTACTACTGCTGTTCTCAAAGTGGCTGTCATGAAGGGATCCCAGAAAGCTGGAAATGGTCGGACATGTCCAAAAATTGGGCTTTTAGAGTGGAAAAAGCCTCCTAACTGGACCTTTTAGAAGTGCTTTTGTGCTTTAAAATTTTTAAATTTAGAGCCTGCAATTCTCAGCTTGGCCACCAGGTGGCAGACATGAATACACACCTGAAAAAGAAAAAGGGTGCAGTGCCACTGCCCCCCGGTGGCGAAGCCAAAATTGCAGGAATAACAGCCTCTTCTGCCCACTTTCAGACACGTAAATGGGCGTAAAAGAGACAGGTATGGGGTGGGTGACTGGGTGCCAGAGAGTCTTATTGGGGTGCTTTGGTCTTTGCAGAAAGATCATGTCTGCTTTGAACCTCTTTTTATGTACTTTGTTGGTGAAAACAGGTCTTGTTCAATATAACAAGTTCAATATAAAAAAGTGCTATAAAATTGAAATTAAGTACTGGAAAGCAGTACAAAAGTACTGGAAAGCTGTAAAAAATTATTACTTATTATTTACTGGAAAGCAGTAAAAATTTTTTAGCAATTTTAACATGTCCTACATTTTTTGGGTTTCCTCCATTTTTTAAAAATGTCAGGAATTTTGCTTGGATGTCAGGAATTTGGGGGGACCTTGTCCTCTTTTTTGGGTTTGGCTTCTGGTCACCCTGGTGTCATGAATTCATGCCACAGTCTGGGTGCCACATCTTGAAATCGTGCACTGGGCACCATCATCTTTGAATGGGGCACTGAGACTGTTTTCTTGGGAGTAATTTACAAGCACAATCCTAACCATGTCTACACATAAGTAAGCCCCATTATAGTCAATAGGTCTTATTTCCAGGAAAGTCTCTTTAGGATTGCAGCCTAAGGGCAAAATCCAGAGTAACTTCAGGGAGTCCTTGCTCTGGTGTAAGAACAACTTACTCTGGATTCCAATATGAATTTCCCATAGGTTTTCACTAGCTGGTGCAGTAACTACGGGTGCACGTAAAGTCTCTTACGTGCTCCTGTAGTAACTCTGGATTTGAGGGTAAGTCTAATTGAATGCATTGGGACTTACTTCTGAGTAGACATGGAAGACCTCTGGCATCACAGTGATGATACTTCTTGTCATGGCCATGACATCACTTCCAGGGGGTCCTGGACTGACTTGTCATTTTCAGAAGGGCTTCTGGGCTGAAATGCTTAAGAACCACTGGGTTACTAGCTGGGTGCCATCTGGAGTGTGAGAAAGTTCTCCCCACAAACATGGGGAAAGGAATGTTCCAGAGTGGGGAGTGGGCAAGAGGGAAGCCAAAACTGAATGAGGATGGGCCAAAAGAACTCTGCTTCTCCTGATCCAGAGCTTCCATGGACGAGCCATGCTGACTTGCAGCGTTGGCTAATGAATTGAGATTCATGGATGTGATATGTTGCTGAATTATAGTGTTAATGGTGAGTTATTTTTTAATTGTTATGTATTGTTATTGTCCTTTTGCTGTGTAACCTTCTTCAGTCCTAAAATAAACTCTATTTCCAGCTGTGTTTTAATTGGGGGAAACTAATGAACTTGTTTTTACCTGAATCTAGTTTGACTTGATTCTGACCTACCAAAGGTGCCCTATAAATTTATGCTCTGCTCCCTGTGCATATTTTGTCCCCATAAGGTCTGAGTGTGGAGTAACAAAAGCTTTAATGTTTTGCCCCCGACACTGTTCCAATCAGTTCTATCTCCATGAGCTGTTTAATGGAAGTTGTTTAATTGAATGGAATTTCCTATTGAAAATAGTGCAAAGGGGACAATCTTGACTAGAACCACAGTAGGAGCAAAGTATTAAAATTCTCCATTTCCCACCACAGATTTATCACATTGTGCCCCCTAGGGCACCATTTAATTAGAAAACGAGAAAAAGTGAGCAAAACACACATTACACATAATGTGTTGCTTGCCTCTTAGATTACACTGTATAATCCACTGAATAGGGATTCTTAAAATCAGCTATTTAAAGTGCTGAAACAGTTGGTAAAGCGCAAGCAGAACAAAGGCTCCTTGATCCGTATGACAATGAAAAATGGCAACAACTCAGTTGATGAAGTACTACAATAATTATGTCACAGGTCTAAAAATACACATTGGCATGATTCACCATGATCTATAAATTATCCCAATGAGCTCAACCAGCAATTGTAGCCTGTCGAGCCAGTCTTCAAAAGATTAATTATTTTCTTACACACATTAGGATAGTAGATCAGAAATGCTTCCCCCATATAATTTATCCTCACATAATTTATTGCAATATTTTTATGACATGAGCTTGGAAGTTCCCCTTGCAGTCACTCTCTGAAATGAAAAATAGAAGTCAACAGAAAATAGTCAGAGGCAGAAGAATGAGAAAGATCAACTCAAGTATGCAAAAAACCACAGAAAATCCCGGGTGGCTGTTTGAAGAAACAAAAAAAACAACAACAACTGTGGATTGGCCTGTTTGTGGTGAATTTCACACAGAGGCTGGTTGTGTTTGCTCTTCCATTAGAAATACTGTATTGATAGAGCCAGGACTGAGAAGGTAGACACAAATTGGTGGGCAGGTATTCATTGTGACAGATTTGTCTTGTGGTTTCATGAGATGATGGGAATGATATATAGGTATTTATATCCTGATTCTCTGTCTTTCAAAAGATCCCTCCGGCAGCTATAACATCTGAATTTATCAACAAAATACAAGCTATAAATGCAGATAATAGAAAAACACTACTGTCCTGCCACCACCCTCCCCCCCTCTCAAATGCTCTGGGAAAGAACAATATCTTCAATGGGTTCAATGGGTCTTACTCCCAGGAAAGTGACTTTAGGATTGCCGCCTTAGTTGGACAGCATTCTACAGCTAGAGTGCCACAATCAAAAGGGCCCTATCCTGCAACCCACCTGTCAGTTCTCAAATGACTAGAAGCATCTCTGTTATAGATCTAAATGCTAGGTATATATAGGTGGTGATCATATTATTCCTGCAGATCTACTCCCCTTTTTCCAAAGAGTGCAAACCCTTCCCATTTTAAACAGACACATAACAGCCCTTTGAGGTTGATGTAATGACTGTGGGAGGGAGTCATTGCGTCAGTGTCTACTTCTCCAGATCTATCTATCCAGGGGCAAAAACTAATATGAAGAAAAAAAATGTCAGGGGCAGATTGCGAGAAATGATTGATTTAGGTGATAGATTTAGATTTTTAAGTGATAGATTTAGATTTTTAAATCTGAAGAAGTGGTAGATTTAGGGCATGTTTCATCTTGAATCTGCCACTGTCACTTCCCTCTACCTTACACCCCCCCCCCACCCAAACCACACTCAAACACAAGCAGATCTTCACCTCTTTACTATGCTCCTCATGCTAATCTCTGTACTCTGTACTTTGGTTTATGAGCATAATCTGTTCCGGAAACGTGCTCATAATTCAAAATGTTCACATATCAAAATGAATTTTCCCATAAAAATAATGAAAACTTGGACAGTTGGTTCTGCAGCCCTGGGATGCCAGCATGCACCAGCACCCATCAGCTTGGCGCTGATGCATGCTGACTCCCCTAGGATCTGGGTTCCGGGCCTGGGTGCCACACGCCTGGAGAGCTTGTTTGGCAAGACATCGCTCATAAACCGAGCAAAGATTTCTAAGAAATCTTGCAAAATGCTGGTTACTCACAATCCAATGTACCACTATACTTATTCTGGGCATCAGTTTTTGGACTTCATTCAAGCAGTATATTCAAGCATCCCTGAGCTCATCTTGTTTAACTTTTGCTAGATGAGCACATTGCTCCATTCAATAGGATTATTTTACAACTACCAGGTACTCCCTACCCCTAACCTAACCAGGTGGGCTTGGATGATTACTTGTGGACACAGGCTAGGGCCTATTGCCACACTGGACTCAAGATGATGAAAATGGCTATTTTTTTTTAAAATGCCTGTCTGCTTGGCTCTGTAGTTTATCAGTAGTGGCAATGTTAAAGGCAGCAGGTGTGGTGGTTGAGCAGGGTGTCCAAACATCCAGCTTTCCCTGGATTTGTCTGGGTTTTCCTACCCTGTCTAGGGGTGGTAGGAAAACCCCTGAGCCCATCCAGGATTCAGGGGTGGGTGGGAGAGTGCTTGGGGGCACATAGGAGCAGCCATGGTTTGGCGTGGCTACGTTCTAGCTGTCTGTGGCTACCCTTGTAATTAGCATGCGCGAGCAGCCCTGGGGCTGCATAGCGCGCATGTGTGTTGCTTCCTTTACAGAAGCAACACCTCCTATTCCTCCCTCAACCTGCATGTGCACCTCCTGCATGTGACCACCAGGTCACTCTCACTTTCAGGTCCAGCCAGGTGGATTTAGCTTCTGAGACCATAGGGTTCCTCAGTCCAACTCACACAGCAGATTATAGTTGCAAAACTCTCTTTTCCCCCCTCATCATCCCTAGACTAATTAGCCCCTCTTTTATAGGACTTCAGCCCCTTGCTCTGCCTAAATGAACCGATCAGGATTAATTCTCATTTTGATCAAAACACTCTTGTTTCACCCTCTTTTGTTTCAAACAGCAAACTGTTGTACTTTCCTAGAATAGTTCATGCAAAGTCTATTCCTAGTTACATCATGATCTATTGAATACAGGGCAAAATTGCTGGTTCATCACATCCCATTTCATTATTGGGGGGTCTTCTTTGGATTTAGAAACAAATTGATAATTGGTGAGGACGATGCAATTCCAGGGGAAGATACTCTGCCTGCCAGGCTCTGGCAAGCAGTTGGACCTAATGATGTTTTTGAGCACTTTTCAAAGGCAGCCCCATACAATTGCAGTAGTCAAATCTACAAAATAGTCAAAGTAGTTGAAGATTATGAAGGCATGAACCACCATGGCCAGATCTGTCTGGCTTACCAGACTATGCTGATAAAAACATTCATGCCTATTGTCAACAGAAGCACTTCTAGCCATTCCTATTGCAAATAACACCTTGTACAAAATATTTTTTCCCTTAAAAGCAATTATTTATTTTCATCATAACTTTAAACGAGGGCATCTCTGTTGATTTTATGGTTTCCAGGATGTGGAGCTCGGCACAGCTATTGTACACTTTCACAATACCTATTTGGATCCTTCTATAGCACAGATGGTGCTGGAGGCCACAACACAGCTTCCACCCAGTGCTACTGCTGTCCCTCCTCTTCCTCCTCCCTCCTCATAAAGTTTCAGTTCTTATGAATATTTTCAGTTTTTAATAGAAATATTAGGCTCCCATAAGCCCAGTTCTGGGCTGTGAGTCATCAAAACATAAGGTGGGGAATGGAGGGATGAATGGCAATCCTGGCATCCCATGAGCAGTTTTGGAAGTGAGTCACTAATCTATGAGGCAGGGAAGGGGGGAGGCATGACTGGGAATTCTAGGATCACACAACGCAAAGTGTCTGGAGATGAGTCAGTAATTTGAGGCCAGCGTATGAAGGAATAAGACTTAAGCATGGTGGTTCTGACGGCAAACTGCAAGAGTAAGATAATGTTAATTCCATTTGTGGGGCTAATCAAGTCTCCATCAGAAATACCTCTTCTTGATTTGGAGGAAGCAATAATATCATTATATTACCCTGGGAACCTTTTTCTGCGCACATTTGGAACCCCACGAGCTCTCTTTCAGTCAACAGAGACCCAAGGAGAGATTTTGTGAAGACAGTGGCTCCTCTCACCAACCAGTCTTCGGTGATTCACTGTCTCGACTCTACCGGCTCAGTTGCAGGACAGATTAGAACCCAGCAATGACATGGAAACCTTTCATTACTCACCGGTGATGTTTATTTTCTTCTGGAAAACATACGCACCCACGAAGCGTTGGTTGGGAATGATGATGTATGGACTGCATTGTATTTCTATATAAAGCATAAATCTCTCTATCAACATGCATCTGTCTATTCGATGAAGCAGTCTGCATTAAGTATCAGTCATGCTGGACAAATGTCGGGGACCCTGGAAGCTCATAATGTCACTCTCCTCCTAGGTCAGTGTATGAGTCACAGATGGCTGAATTTCTTGCAATTTTTGCTTCAAAATGTATTTATTGTAGGGATTTAAATGCCATCTGATCAAATTCATGGGCTTAACAGTGAATTACGAAAACACCAAAATAATTTAGAGCAAAATCAAAGGCGCTCTTTCCCTTATGCCTGCTCATGTGTGTCTCAAATGTGCTGTATGGTACATTAGTGTTTCCATTTGAGTTGGGGAGGTTGAGTTGTGTGGCCTCCCTGCTTGACCACAATTCAGGTAGCTTTAAACCTGCCTTTCCAATCTGTCATGGAGAACTGGGTGAGGTGCGGGGAGTGGGGCAGGGTGACCATATGACTGGAAATTTCCAGATTTGACCTCTTTTTTTAAGCTTCCTGTCTGGGTGTCCACCAAAAGGGCTTCATTGTCCTTGATTTTGGAACTTTGCAATGGTGTGCAGCACCCCATCATGTCATATGTCGTTGGATTCATTTTGAAGAGCAGAATCTAATGCAAAAATCAGTTTTGAAATATCTCCTTCCTATAAAACATTACGGCCAAAAACCTAAAAATAAAAAATATGCATTGAGCTCTATGGGGAAATGAAAGTGTCCAATATCACTGCTTTACTTGTGAGTAGACAAATGTGCCATTGTCCGCTAGAAAGTCTAGGCTGAGAAGAATTCAAGACCTTGTCCTCCTTTGGAGGTTTGGGCATGTGATCACCCAGGGAGTGGGGGAACAGGCAGGGAGGAAGCATTTTAGGGGTAGGGTCAGTAGGGGGGGAGCAGGAAGTGTTCTATTATTTCTGATGGAAAAATGTGCTATGATATACAAGCATTTCGGATTACAAGCATGTTTCCAGAAGAAATTATGCTTGTAAACCAAGGTACCAATATACTGTGTTACCAAAGGAAAGGGGAATTCTTTCCCTTTGCTCTGGCCTGGTCTGCAGTAAGCCCCAAGTTAGGATTGAGCTGTAAAAATGTTAAAGCACAAAATATGACAATAAAACTTAGCAGCTTAAAAACAATAAAAGGCTAAGAACCATAGCTGATTTCCTATTTATGGGGGTATGTCTAGGGAGTTATTCTGGAGTTTGGGAGTCACCAGTCCCTCTCTCTGGTTACCATCAGCCTCAATTTGAAGGGCCTCGGAAGATTTCATCTGCTGTGAAGGTTCATAAGAGAGAAGCCATAAACTAAGACGGACAAAGTTTCTGATTTGTAACATCAGTAAATAGCTATTTCAAGTATTATTTCAATGAATATGGATACCTTTTGGTGGAATTTGCTTGCAGTTTTTAAAAATGCTATTATGGAATGAAAAGCAATGCAAAGTTAAATGCTTGCTTTGCGTGGGGGTTTCTATTATGGGCTAATAAAATGAGAAGAGTGAACATTTTATGTAAGGCAGTCTGATTAAGATATCAAATCTGGAAATTATGGCACGAGCTAAGGAGTTTTGTCTTTTTTATGACTACTTCATTTAAAGCAATAAAAGCTAATGTAATCATGTTGAAATGTTCTTTAACTGATTAGTTATGATGGGGTGTGCGTGAAATCTACATTTAAGAAACTGGCTCAGAAACTGTCATCATAACAAGCAGTACCCTCAAAATGAATTGTGGACAATTAAGACAGGTTTTAAAATAGACTTCAGGAAGATTTCACCAATGGGAAAAAACAGAAGGTGTGTTAGGCTGTCTTATATTATTAGGTTTAAGGAGAACAACTGTAGGCAAACTGTGAGTTGCACTGCCGCCTTTTCCCGGCTGGAAGAAAAGTCACAGGGCATGTCTGAGTCAGACTTGAAAGTTGCCACAGGTCACCAAAAGGTTTCCAACTCCTGTGTGAAGCTACCAAGTTCAAATTCATATGTAAACTTGAAGTTCTCGGGGGTGGGGGGGGGGGCTGGGGAAGGGCTGCAATCCAGTGGCATAGTACCTGCCTGTCATATAGGATGTCTCTCTTGCTGCCAGATAGGATGGAAAATAACTCCATCTGGAAGCCCGTTTGTACAGATGTGTGAAGCTGGAGAGACTGGTGGTCTGAGTTTATAGGTTTTTGTGTAAGGAAATCATTGCTTCCCCATTAGACTGGGGGTTATACTGTATTTACTCAAATCTAATGCACAATCGAATCTAATGTCCATCCTATACTTATGATCAAAATACCGTACTTACTCAAATCCAGTTAACCACCAAATCTAATGCACACCCTGATTTCAGAGACTGAATTCAGCTGGAAAAAGTGAGCGTTAGATTTGAGTAAATACAATATTTACGACTATACGTTTCATGCACATAATCCCTCTTGACTTGAGCTGCAGTGGCGCTTATTTTCTTCATGCTGTGCTATATGAAATACACAGATTTAGCAGAACTTGTTGGGACATCACAGCACAGCGATGGGGATTTAGGGCCTGTTCTGAATTGCCATGCTCTGCCTCTCCTTGCTCACCCAGCTGCTTCTCTAAGCAAAAAAGGAGGAGCTGCCATTGCTCTGATCCTCTTCCCACTCAGTGAAAGCAAGAAGGAAAAATATAAGTGGAAACGGAAGTGGCTTAATGAGCAGTAGGCTACAGTGTTGGTGGCAGTGCACAATCCGTGTCAGTTTAGTGCTCCAGGAGCAGGGCTTTCCTCACTTGCCATTCAACATGAGACTTTCTGTTGATGTCAGGGTATGGCCTATCTTTCCTCTTAAGACACAGGTTTAAGGAGCAATTACATGCTCACAAATGTTAAGCAGTGTCCATAATTGGCAATAATAAATGAACACCAAAATCCTCAGCTTGTCTACTCAAAAGTAAGTCCCATTGAGTTCAATAGTACTTACTCCCAGGAAGGTGTGGTTAGGATTGCAGCCAAAGAAGTCTCTGCTGTGGACCTTTGCTGCAATATTCACAAATCTGTCACAAACTCCTCAGCTTTTCTGCTCAGCAGACACAATTCAAAGAGCACATATACATCACAGACCTGACTCTTGCAGAATTCAAAAGGCTTCTGCTTGGGATGAGCTGGGTGGGGAAAAAGAACACCTAGATGCTCCAAGGTCTGTTTACCAAAGGGATTTGTCTGAATTTATTTTCCTTCAGCCATCAGCTTGTAAAACCAGAAGATGTTCTGTGTTGTGTTTGACAAATTGATGTACAGTACCTGTTTTAAATAGAATATATACTTGAATATATTTTAAATAGAATAGAATACTTGCTCTGGCTTGTTACAAATGTCCCCTTTTTCTCAACACGTGTGCAGCCTAACTGAGCCCCTTGGGTGCTGCAGGAATCTCTGTATCTCCCTTCCCCCTCAGTGTCTTGCAGATTTAGGTGTTCCACCTTTATAGTTCTTTGTTGTAGCACAAGTCCAGCTGCATTGCAAATGAAATTTTCAAGTTATCTAGTAGCCAGCCTGACAGTCTTTCAGATTCCTATGCCAAGTCATCCCACCAAAGACTGCAGTTTGGGTGTAACCTCTCCAGTGTGGAGGGTGAATATATGTCCTCTTTTTTCCAGGACATGCCCTTTCATTTGGAAAATTCATTTCACTTGGAAAATTTTTTCATTCTCCTTATTGTAATTAATAACCTATGGAACATAAGAAGAGCCTCCACTGGATCAGGCCAAAGGCCCATCCAGTCCAGCTTCCTGTATCACACAGCGGCCCACCAGAAGCTTCAGGGAGCACAGATGACACCTGCATTGAGGTGCCCTCCCCTGCTTCTGGCATTTTGAGGTTGTCCATCTCTACACACACCCCTCATGGCTTGTAACCTGTGATGGCCTTTTCCTCCAGGAATTTGTCCAAACCTTACTTGAAAGCATTGAGACTAGATACCATCACCATATGCTGTGGCAGGGAATTCCACAGACTAACTACATGCTGGGCAACAGGACAACACGCTGGAGACAAATAAATGGCTGAAATCCTATCCACTCTTACCTGGAAGTAAGCCCCACTGACTATAATGGGACTTACTTCTGCATAGATTGTGGCTAGGATTGTGCCTTATATGTAATAAATTACAATAGTTTTTAATATAATAAGTAATACAGGCACCCTTCCCCTTCTTATATGACAGGTTAGGGGCCAGAGTTCTAGTGAAAAGTGGAATTGGTTGAAAAGTGAAACTTGAAAGAGAACAAATGCTGCTTCCAATGCTTTTTAGCTAGCAAATTGCAAAGGCATTTTTTAGCTTGCAAATTCCTTCTGTTATACAAAGATTTCTGCAAATGAATTCTCATTAAGTCCTTTGGGAATGGGAATAGACCAGGAGCTAAAGTGGGCATGCATGCTCTATATTACACAGACAAAAACATACACACCCCAAAAGTTTGAATCACCATGTCATAGGCAAATCAACATGAAGGAGGGCAATTTTATAACAGTAGAGAGAGATTGAAAAAGTGGAACATGCATTTAATGAATGGCTTCTGCCATTCTGAAAGAGGGGATCATCAGAAAGAAAACCATCAGAAAGTGGGGGATAACTGTATAGTGTTTAAATTAACCACATGAATGTTTTTAGCTTCTGTTTTGTCATGTCCTACATTTTTCTTGGGTTTCTTCATTTTGGGGGGTGCCTTGTCCTCTTTTCTAGTTATGACATATGATCATCCTGAGTTGGGGAGCAATCAAGGCTTTTCTGTGCTCTTGGAATAGGGTGACCTTATGATGTAATCAAAAAAATAGGACCAGTCGCCCAAAATGTAGGACACCGAAGAAAAATGGAGCACATGACAGAATGAAAAATAAATATAAATTGCTTTTGTGTACTAAATATATAAAGCTAAATATATATTGCTTCCATGTACTTAATTTTGCACTATATTACTTATTATTGAATTTAAAACTATTACATATAATTATTACCTGTAATTTGTTAATTTAAAAGGGCTATATGCTGCCTGCTCACAAGGAATGAGGACAATGAAGATATTTTTCCAGGACATGAGGCTAAAAACAGGACATTTCCTGGTCACCCTGTCCTGGAAGTACAGGAAACATATGCTGCATACCCAAAGAGAAGCTCCAAAACTTTCCTTTGCACAAAGTCCTTTGCTCTGGAAGGATCGATAACTTCTCCAACCTGAGAAGTCTCCATGCTGAGTGTATCTGTCACGTCTAAACCATCTGGGAGTGTCCATTCTGCACTTCGATGCTTCTTTCTCCGTAGAAGCCTCCTGCATTTTGGCATGATGAATCATCTCTTTCCCCAGCAGAGAAGTCCTTACTGAGTTTGACGTCTCTTCCCCTGTACAAACATCCCCCACTTTTGGTCTCTCCAGAAACCCAGCTGCCTCCTGAAGCTGCCAACCCTGTAGCAAGAGTACTCACCTTCTGAAGAAGGCAACTGCTGTAGTATTTGGTCTTGCTGGGAGTTCATTTTGAAAGATGGGGAATGGGATTTGATTTGATCACACCCCTCATCCTCACTTCTGAGTGATGCTCCCCTAAAAACATTTACTAAGTTTTTGAATTCATACATATACTCAGGGAAGAATATGCAATATAGCCAGCCAATAATTGCAGAGTGACTCAACTGCCTGCATGGAAACCTCAACCCTTCTGCTGCTCTCACAGCCCCTGTGGGATCTTAGGGCTTGTCCACCAATTACCAGTTTCTTAACATGGTTATTTAGCATCTCCATGGTACTGGAGAATCATCAGGTTTATTAGGAGTCATCAGGTCAGTAGGATTCAGTTGTGTTTGCATGCTGGTACATAGGATGAGTCAGACTTATGCCTGAAAACATGATTCAGATGGGATAACAGCTCCCCTGTTGCCTATTGTGTGTTACTTGTACTGGCTGAGCCTTGCTATCACTCATAGAACCTGTCCCATGTCAACACCAAACAGGAGCTCAGACCACCCTGAACAGGAGAATAAGAGTGTCTGCTAATGTATGTGTTTTGGGGCCTTTATAACTGGTGAAATATACAAGTGGCGCCTCACATAAAGTATGTTTCATGTAACAAACAAAAATTTCTCTTGGATTCTGCTTCATGTAACAAACTGTGCTTCACGTAAAGAACAAACTTGTTGGCAGTTGGGGCAGATGCTCTGGCCGGCAGCCCTTTTAAAAAGCATCATGGCTGCTTAGCACGCCTGCTCATAGCGAAAGCAACACTTCCATGCTGTTCCTCCTGTGGCTGGGTATCCACTGGGCAGAGGGAGAGAAGAGCAGTGGAGAAGAGGGAAGCAGCTCAGGGCTAGCCAGAAGGGAGCAGGGGAGAGAGAGGCTCAGGATGGAGAGAAGGAGAAAGTGGGGAGATACTTAGAAAGTGTCTTGGATTACAGAAGAAAGTGTCTTTGATTGCAGCCTCCTAACCATGTCTACCCAGAAGTAAGCCCCATTGTGTTAAATGGAGCTTTCTTCCAGGAAAGTGTCTTTAGGATAGCAGCCTAAGTAGACTTCATAGGATCATGCACATTGAATGCATGTTTTGAATTCAATTCCATTGTTTTGTCATCATTTTTACATCCAGTTAATATTTTATATGAATATTTTTTGAGTTGTGGAACCAATCATCTGAGTTTCCATTACTTCCTGTGGGAAAATCCACTTCACATAAAGAATGCTTCATGTAACAAACATGCCTCCGGAACGAATTAAATTTGTTACGTGAGGTGCCATTGTACCCTAAAACATTCCCAAAATGACCTAGACTGAACCCAGGTAGGGAAACTGGGGCAACAAAGCTTCAGCAGGAAGCAGCAATACACACTTTATGAGCTGAGTCACTCTGGTTGGCAAAATACTGCAAGGGGTTAGGTGATCCCCAGATTGATTCAGTTAGGGCTACTAGAGACAGCCACAGTTAAGTGTAGAGATCTCTTAAAAAGATACCACATATCTGTGCAGTTCCATAGCATAAGGCGGGGTGGGCAAACCCATCCCGTGGGCCATTTGGACCATCCCCAGTTCAGCCCTCTGGGAACTCCCAGTTTCCAATGAACCTCTGGTCCATTAAAGATTGTTGAAGCCTAACCTGGCCTGTGAGCATTAATTTATCTCCCTCGTTGCCTCTGAACAATATAAATCTCCATGTGTTTCTGGCTTGGTCTGTAGGTTTTCACTGTGCAAGAGATTTCTGGCAAACAATTCATAGTTTATATGTGGTTTTACATGCGTGTATAATACAGCCATAGAATACATGCCTATATTATAAATAAGCTGAGTAAAATTCATTCATTCATACCAGTTCCATCACTAAAGTATTCATTTATGTAAATATATGTAATTTTATTCAAATTTGAAATGTAAATTATTTCTTTTTTTCTAGCCCTCAACAAGTATCAGCGAGATGAAGTGGCCCTCCTGCCAGTGTGCTCATCCCTGGCATATGGAATTGTGGTAATGGCCACAAGCATAGTCACAAGCATATCAACAGGGTTAGACAAAGTTATGGGGGTCAGTCTAAAAAATGATATTAGCCATGTTTGTGAAATAGATCGTCCATGTTCAGGGGTAATATGCCTCTCCCCTGCAAATTATGGGATAAGCAACATTTTGTTCTCTTCATGAGCTGCTTGTGATGTTGTCAGCAGCTCTTGGATGGTTGGTTATTTCTAGAAACAGAATGCTCAACTAGATAGACCTTTAATCCATCCAGCATGACAATTCCTTTTACATTCACCTTAGGCTTAAAGGAACAAACATAAAGGCATCAGCCTGAGCATTCATAACACCAAAGGTACAAAAGCTTTATTTGTTGGAACAGAATTAACATTTGCAAAGACAGAAAATGCAGCTAAGGGAGTTCTAAAGTCTTGATTGCGAATCCTGTCCACGTACAACCAGAAAACTGACCCAATTTTGCTGCAGCGTGACATTTCCTTCAATTCCTTTTTTGACCATCAATGGTTGTAGGCCATTGCTCTCCTGGAACAAACTCACATGGGTTGAGGTCCTATTGAAAGCCATGTGACTTACTCATCTTAAGTGTTCTGCTTGGAAATTGGGGTATACCAGGTAAGTGTATTAGACAGTACAAGCAAGCTGGAAGTGAAGGGGTGGGCAGCATTTCATTTATCCAGCCTTCCATTTCAAATGTGAATAATGCTGGCTGGAACGAAACAGGGCGCTGTTTCAGCCTGGAGACAGCATCATAAAAACAAAGAAATTGCATGGCCTTGTGAAAACTTTATAGCCCCAGCTCAATTTCTAACCTGTTACACGATGCATTCAGCTAATGACTTTTCCTGTTATATTGTATGATTTTTGTGAGCACCAAATGGTGTCTGATCACCACTGCATATACAGTATGTGCTTTTTCTGACCTCTCACATACTTTGGGGTTGTTTTGTGTGTGAGAGGGAACTGTAATATCCTTTCCTTCTTACTTCTCTATCATTTTCATATCCCAAATGACCTGTCATTTGATTTTAGTCACCCGGTACACATTTTGGATACCATATCTGAAGCGAATTCCATCCTAGTGATGCTATGATCTGTCTCCCAAAATGCCAATTGATAATGAGAGCAGCAATTTTGTAGGTTTTAGAAGAAAAAATCCTATACTATATACAGGATAATTATATACAGTACTATATACGGTATACAAGATGATCCCAGTATTGAAAATCTGCCCTTCATCAGCTGCTTGAAAATCCAGCATTGGAAGTGGTGTCTGACCCTAATCAGCAGACATACCATTTGAATTTAAGGGCAAAATCCATAGCAGTTACGGGTCCACGCAGTTTCGTCACCCTCTAGTGTTATCTTACGGAAAGTCATCTTAACTGTTCCGGAGCAATGGGCTTAATTTCACTTTAGGTATAGGCCTAAGAGACAATGTATTGGTCTTTATCGTTTTGGGCCAGAGGAGCTGGTTTAAAAGTCCACACTGAGTGCAGCTTTTGAGCTAGTCTTAAATAAAAATAGATAATTTTGTGCCCAGGACTATACTTTTCAGTTGTGTGGAAACAACAGAATGCTGTTTGTTTTGGTGCACAAAATACAAATTGACACGGAAAAGATTCTCTTACAGATGGAGAAACGAAAAGAATCTTCCCAGTGTAAACACAGAAGTAACAACAATTCAATAATAGAAGGAGGCTGGGAACAGACTCACCACAAGCATGGTGAAACTTTCATGGCTGGAATATCCACAAGTTCAATTAAAAATGTCCAGGCTTGAAGGCCATGGTCCAACAGAGTACCTTTCACCTGATATGTCACCCCCACAGTAGCAACTTTGAGTTGTGCAACTTTTTTTCAGGAACAAACAGGAATAAAAGATGGGCAATCATTATAGGGCACTTCGCTGCAGACTCTCTGCCTTCCTTAGTAATCTTTATGATGAAGCTTCCAAACTTATCACTTTGTACTAACTTAATGACTAAAATCCAGTGAAGTGATAGGGGAGGAAAAGCTTCTTGAGGAGCTTGAAGCTGAGCTTATCTAACAAGAATCCAAGCAATTGAATTTTGGTTAGTGTCAACAAACAAGATGCATCCTGAAGTACTTTAACGCAACCCATTTATCCTCATACCCAACTGTAATGAATCCTATGAATGCTAACTAAAATAAACACATTTCCTCTTGGTTTATCCCTGCCTCCATCTTTCTGCCCTTTTCTGTTGTTTCCCGTGTTGAATTATAGATTGAAAGCTCCTTACAGCAGAAATCTCCTCTGCTGTACTTCATAAAGTGTCACAAACACTACTTGTGCAGCATCTAAGAGACAAAACCACAAATCAGGATTTTGCTGACTTAAATTTTGCCTCTGCCATAAACTCTCTCAGTGGCCACAAGCAAGGTACTCCCTCTCAGCTTTGCAGCACTCTACCAGGTGCAAATGTGGAGTCATAACACATGTGCCTACCTTACAAGGCTGTTGTAAGCACTACATAAAGACAATGCACTTATTGAAATGTTAAGAATTATTTGACATGTTAACCCCATCTCTGACATGTTAACCCCAGCTACTGATTGGTTTTAAGTGATCTCCAGGATTTTGGGGAACACAGACAACAACTGGGATATACTCTTGTAGGAGAACTACAGTGGTGCCTCACATAACAAGTTTAATTCGTTCCAGAAGCATGTTTATTATATGAAATGTTATTTATGTGAAGTGGATTTTTCCAGAGGAAATAATGTAAACTCAGACGATTGGTTCCACAACCCAAAAATTATTTCTATAAAAATATTAACTGTATGTAAAAATGATGACAAAACACTGTAACTGAATTCAAAATGGGGCTTACTTAAAACAGTGCTTATTTTAACACAATGGGGCTTACTTCTGAGAGGTCGTGGTTAGGAGGCTGCAATCCTAAAGACACCTATCTGGGCTGCTGCTGGGGCTGGAGGCCAGTGGGGGGACTTGGGGGCAATTGGGACAGACGTGTTGGAAGGCAGTCCTTTTAAACAGGCTCCGTTCACAGTGTCAGGGCTGCATAGTGCACCTGCCCATTAGGAAGCAACGCTTCCTGTTTCTCCCTGCACACCTGGCCATGTGTGTCCCCTGATGCCAGGGCCAGGTCATCAGGAGACACACATGGCAGGCGCGCTGAGAGTCGCAACCTGGCCAGATCATCAGGGGATACGCATGGCCAAGTGCACAGATAGAAACAGGAAGTATTGCTTCCTAAAGGGCAAGCATGCTATGCAGCCCTGATGCTGCACACGCAGCCTGTTTAAAAGGGCTGCCGGCCAGCTTGTCTGCTTCTAACTGCCCCCAACTTGGGGGAAATAACGAACCCTCATTTGCATGTCTGGCGCCCCCAGGCAACTGTCCCCAACTTGCCTGGGGGCACCAGAGGGGCAAATGAGGCCAGAGGGGCAACTGTCCCCAACTTGCCTGGGGGCACCAAAGGGGCAAATGAGGGTTCGTTATTTGTAGCACATTTGTTGTAAGAGGCATAATCCCATAGAAATTTTGATTCATTATTTGAATCATTCGTTCTATGGGGCATTTCTTATGCGAGGTACCACTGTATTGTATTTTAAATCATGAGCAGGTTGGATCATATAAGATAAAGGTTAGGAAATAAAAAGGGGCAATGCCATAATTTATTATTTTCCTATTTTTTCCTCCATCAGCAGAAGAGTTGAAAGAGATCACATCAATTTTCTGTCTTTGCTTGTTCCAGTGGCCGTTTCAGTATGGCCATGCTGCTGGACCTCACAAGGATCTCCCAGCAAGATGCAGCAGCAAGTCACTGAAGCAATAATAAGAAATTGGCAAACTTCAGAAGTTAGTGGAAGATGGGGGACCTGGCATGCTGCAGTCCATTGATTCATGACCATTTGGTCAATTTTCTCTAAGAATTGTTTTCTCAGTGACCATGAAACATGTTACAATGCAATTTGAGAAAGTTGGTATTTGATTTGATTTCTTTTTCTCTTCTCTCCCCTCTTTTCTTCTCTCCCCTTTCTGTAGAGTTTGCGTTAGATGGTAAACTTAGGCTGCAATCCAGAGCAAATTCAGCCTGCTCTGACCTAACTGCACTCTCCTAACTATTCTGTATCCAGAACAGAAAGTTATGCTGAATCCAGAGAGTCAGGAAGCCTGGGCTGCCCTAACTTCTCCAGAGCATGCTAAGTAATTGACACATGGGGAAGACTTGCTCCTGAGGAGACACCCCTCAGATCACACTGAACAAGGAACAGCTGTGGTGCCTACAGTGGTGACATGACTCTGTACATCACCTGGTGCGGAAGTCTGTGCGTCATCCCTGGGATGCGCCCCCCCCCCGGACTGCACAGTCACCAAAGTTGGCACCTGCGCAGTTGTTTCTGAAGCCAACTGGCTTCAGAAAGAGTACTGCGCAGGCACCATCTCTGACACCTGCGCAGTACTTTTCTGAAGCCTTTTGGCTTCGGGGGAGACTGTGCAGGCGTCAGAGTTGGTGCCTGTGCAGTACTCTTTCTGAAGCCTTTCGGCTGCCGCTCCGCCTCCTGAGTGAGGCCGAATGGCTGTGCAGAGGCGCGGACTTTCTCTGCTCTAAGGAAGTCTCCTCTGAAGCTGTTCGGCATGCTCAGTGTGTTTCTGCGCAGTGCATCTCAGATGGCCGTTCAGGCCAGCTCCTCAGACAAGTGGCAGCTTCTGGCTGATTCTCCGCCTTGGAGCAGGCCTGAATGGGTGTGCTGATGCCCGGGGCCTGCCAAAGGACAGTCAAACTCCTCCGGCACATCACCCCATACGGAGCGCATCCCCAATGCAGCCCACACCAGCCGCACCAGTCTGGTGACGCCACTGGGTGCCTGCCTTATAAGGAGTCCCTGATGAGATGCCAGTACATTCTACAGTGAATACAAGGGGCTTCTTGGAGTGGCCTGCTGTATCCTGAGGTTTGTGGGCAGCCGTAGTTTGTTCCATATCCTGAGGTTGAGAGGAAGGGGTTGCAGCTAGGCTGGCCAAGAACTCAGATTTTTGGTCAGCACTGCCATTCTTACTCGGGCCTTATCATGGACCCCTATGGGTCTACTCATTACTATACCTGCTCCTGAGGTGGTATAACTCTGAGGGCTGGAAGAGGGCATTTCTGCCTTGGAAACAGGCTCTGGATACAGAGTAACTGCTCTGCCCTAGGCAATGCTAAACATGCCCTCAACTTGCCTCTCCTGAGCTGCTTAGGCTGCCCCATTTAGGGCAGAGCAGGTCCACCTCTCTTAGGGCACCCTATCTTGCCTTGCTCTGCCCTAAGCCTCCTTCAGAGTAACTGGGCTGGAGCATCTTGCAGTTGCTCCAACCTAGTGTTAGATAGGGCAACCTAAGGGTTCTTATGTGGACAGATTAGTTGCTCTGGATTGGGCTGCCTGGCTTAAAAACAGCGGTAATGATCATGATAGTAACTGGAGACCCCATAATGGAACAGAGGCACAAATATGCAAGAAGCATGGTTATGGTTTTTGGGTAGCCAGTTCAAGTTGGTATCAGATAGTGTTTTGGGTTGCATTGCTTGTGAGTGAATCTCACATGTCCTCTTTCTCACATTGTCCTCTTTCTCACATGTCACACTTTCTCACATGTCCTCTCAGAATTGCTTCTTGCATACCAAACTTGGAAGTGCAGGACTTTCAGTTTCATTTACTGATGAATGTCCTGATGGCAGCACATGAGGAGCACAGTAAGGAAGCATCAAGAAAGCAGAAAGCAGATCATTGCAGCTTGTGTAGTGACAGTTTTGGAGGGAGGTAGTGGCAGCCGCAGACTAGGGGTGAAAGGCACCCTGAATAATTTACCATCCCTTGACCATTTGCAATCAGATGCAAGCATCTGGTGGCTTCATGAATGCGACAGCCATACACAGCAGTACATCCCATTTCCCACAGAGCGAAGTGGCACCTGCCCACAAGTCACCCAGTAATCTTCAAGCAAATATTGTACAAAGATTTCAATTCACTTCCCTCTTGGGTTCCCTGAGCTCCATATTACAAGGCTATCTGAAATATCAATTCATGTGATATCCTCTAAAATATCTAGCTGGAAGGCAACTGAAGGTAGGAACAGATGAATATTGTGTAGTAGCAAAAGTTGTTTCCCCTGTGATGCAGGAAGTTTAATATTTATATTTGGCTTCGGTGGTTGATTTGATAAATTATTTATGCACAAACTTTTGTGCCTTTCTCCCCAATTTTTTTGCATCATAAATTTTGTAAAAAATAAATGCACCGAAATAAATACACAAGTATTCCCTAAGCAGACAGTAGTAAAAATTTATTCTCAGTACTGAAACCAATGTTCTGCAAGGCTCACAACGAAATTTCTGAGCCTCATATGGCAAGATGGCCTCTTTAAGACTTTCAATTCATTTTTAGAGCTTTCTTCATTGTTGACTCTCAAATCAGGTCTATACCACTGATGTGTATTGATCTTTTTGCCATAGATTCATCCAAAATATCCTGGGAACTGGAGATTTTGGAGACTGCTGAGAATAATTCAATTATTGATCCAGAGACAACCTTATAAAACTGTAACTCCCTGCATCATTGGGAGAATGCTGTAGTGTCTGATGACAGTGAGCCCGTGAACACCTCCATAGTAACATGATCCAGGAGATCACACTTCTGTCTTCACTCCTCCCTGCCCCTTAACAAAGGCTGAGGTTCTCAGACTGGGGTGTCACAATGCCCCAGTTTGAGAACTGTTGTATACAGGTATCTTGTAGTCTTGTGAGCTCCCAGAGGCACCTGGTGGCCTACTGTGAGTTACTGGAAGCTGGACTAGATGGCCCTTATCTTGATCCATCAGGGCTTTCACTTATGTTCTTTCTTTGGAATAAGAATGTCTCTCCTGCTAGTACAAGTGTATTTATAAATGGAAAAGCATCTCTCATTCTAAAACTGTTCTCGTCCTATCACTTGTTTATTAACAAGCTGCATTAAAGATGCAAAAAGGTTTGATTCCACCAAGAGCAATAACAAAATGTGCTCTTACTATCATATTTCTTCCTGTGGTGCTGTTGTGAGTTACAGAGGAAGGAACTCTGCATTGTTATGATATTGCAGAGAACATTTTCCCAGCAGTATGTGATAGGAGTGTTGCTTTTCCGTTAATGGGAGTCAAGCAGCTCAAATCCCTTCTTGCCACTTTGAAATTTCAGGAGAGGGGGCTGAATGCTAGAACATTGATTATTAAAACACAAAACAGCATCAGAGAAAATCCCACTCCCCCCCACATCAGGCTAATAGGTGTTAGTGCTGGTTGGCTGTGGAGGTGGCATTTTTAAAACCTGACTGCCTACTAGAGGCAAAGGTTTTTATCACGGTAAGCCAAATTTTTACAGTAGAAAAAACAATGGATCAAATATTAATTTAGCACTTTCATCACAGAACACAATTGGATAATGCAATTTCCATTTGCTCAATGTTTTGAGAATGAAATTAGTAATAGGAGCCAGCAGTGGAGTGTCAGGACTTTTTCATTAAATAGTTTAAACCAGGGTTTTTTTTAAAAAAATTTAATAGCTAATGGGCTGAAAGTTCTCCTACCAAATGAGTGTGCGGGAACAAGTCACAGTACTGCGGAGAGATTTGTGGGGCTCCATGAAACCACTGTAGATTGGCTAGCCAAGAAAGGATAAAAAAGAAAGCACCCACTTCAGAATAGGAAGGAAATGAGACCTCAGTGGAGCAATGAAAGCAATGTATTAAGGCCTTAATGCCTTGCTCTCACCGCACCTCTGAGATCTCCACACAGAGAATGTCTGCCACCATAGTCTGCTCATTAAATTTTTTAATCAGGAAACACTACATTGGTTAGGAGAGGATTGATCTTCTAAAGTGGTAGAAGCTTCTTCTATAGCTTGTTCACCAATGGAAGTACAACATGCCAAATGCTTATGTGTTGCATGTTTGTGTGTGTTCCATCAATGATCTAACAGTTTGGGAAGAACTTTCAACTGGATCCCACTGAAACAGGGTGCCACAAAGCAGCTATCATGAGTTTTGTGGCAGTGCAAGCTGCTGGTGTATTGGCAGGATGGTTGGAGTATTCCTAGTACATGGGAGCATGTAGAATCTGAGAAAGACATTATGAGACCCAACAGAGCAGGTAAACCTAGCAAAAAAGGGTACAGGGGCACGGAGGGGTGGAATGAGACAGGAGATGGATGGAATAAGGAGAATATGGGATAAGGGAGTTGAGGAGTGTCTGCCAAATCCTAACCCCGTTGTCCTTGCTTGCCTGCATGGGTCAAGGCAGATGTGAACCAGCAATCTGCTGATGTATTCACAGCAATCTGTGAACCACCAACTGCTGATGTATTGCTTTCTGCTATGCTGCTGGCCTGGTTTCTTTCCTAGTGTGCATAAGTACCTCAAATGCCAGTGGCCCACCTAGGTAATGAAGCTTAGTAATTCAGTAACTGTCGAGACTCAAGAAGCTCTTCAGAGCAACCTGTCTCTGGACAAAAGACAACACACATCTGCCTATCCTGCCTGATTTGGATGCAGAAGTGCCTCCAGGCTGCCAGTCTCTGCATGGATGAGTGAACATATTGCCTGAATTAGATTAATAAGATTTATGTTCTGTTCCACAACCTGCAACATTGACTGTGCTAGTTTTCCAGTTAGCTTCTTACATGTCTGTCACTGGGATTTGTTGGTTATGGTTCTGAATCAAACTCATTCTTATTTCATAACGTTGTGTTTTGTCCTAAGCAATGGGCCATCTGTGCCTTACCCTACAATCCAGAGTAACTACGGGAGCACGTAACAGACATTTACATTGACGTAGTTACGGCACCACTTAGTGAAAACCTATAGGAAATTCATATTGCAATCCAGAGTAAATTGTTCTTACTTTGGAGCAAGGACGCTCCGTAGTTATTCTGGATTGTGCCCTATAACTTGCACAAGCTCTTCTGTTCCCCACTTATGACACCACACCAGACCCTTCAATTTAGAAAATGGGCCCCCGAGATGCAAAAATGGCCACTTTAACTCAAAGGATAAGATTATTAATCACCTCAGAGTCCAAGCTTGCATTTCGTCAACAAAGCTCTTTGATTTCCAGCACAGGGAAGAAGATCCCCACTGTCTGGCAGCAAGATCACCAATACAAGCAGCAGTAAAGACTAAGCTTGGAAGGCAAAGCTTCTGCATGTGCTTTTCACATCCTCAAAAAAAATCCTCTTGTGGCTGCCCAGAGCCTCTTACTGGTGTTTGTTGCGTTGCATCTGATCTCCCAATTCAGAAATAAGTAGTGAATCGTGATAATATAATAGTCAGTCACTTCTGGTGGTCCTTCCAGTAGATGGACCATGCAAAATGGAATGGCAGGGGACAAACATTAAAAATGTATTGTGGGGTTGCGTTTGTTAATTTTGGATGTATATAGGTAGGTAGGTAAGAATGAATGAACGAACAAACTAGCAAACTAGCTAACTCGCTAACTAGCTCATTAACTGCGGAGGTAGCTAGTTTCCACAGCTCTTGGGGATCTATGTCCCCCAAACTTTCCTTGTTTGTCTTGTGTGAAGTCAAATTGACAATATAAGACTTTTATATGTATCCTATATGTATTTATATAATTTTTTTAGGAAGATACTACTGCATCAACTTTACTACTATTTTAAAATTTTGATTCTTATTCCCTATCACTGTTAATTATCTCCACAATAAAGTTTATTTTGTTGCACATTTTATCCTTGCCTCACCTCTTCCTTCTCCCCAAACCACTGGCACTTCACATGATCCCTGTACACATCACTGTAATCTCCACCTATGTATGCATATTATACATTTTTAAAAGTACATGTGGGTAACAGGGTACTGATGAAAAACAGTTCAGGTCTGTAATGCAGCCAGCAAAGGAGCAAGAAATCCAAGGGTGCAGACCTAACCAATTTAGGCTGGTGAGGCAGGCTGTATAAGGAAAACACAGGTCAAGAGGGACATTGAGCAAATGTCCACTCTGCTGAAGTTGCAAAAGGCTGACCACTTTGTGCTAATGTTTCAAAAGGATGTGTTGGGGAGGAAGCAGAAAGTTAAGGCTTTGTGAAACGTAGTAAGAAATAGAAACCACAGACCAGGACAGACCAGCCAACTTACAGCCAACACACAGCTTAGTACGCATGTCCCAAATGTATAATGTCCAGAAGCTTCAACTAGTTCAGAATGCAGTGGCCAGTGTGGTTGCTGGGGCTCGTCAGTTCGACTCTGTCGGGCCAGTGCTTCAGTGACTACCCTGGCTGCCCATTTGTTTCTGGGCTGAATTCAAAGTGCTGGTCCTGACCTTTAAAGCCCTAAATAGCTCGGGTCCAGGGTACTTGAGGGACCGCCTTCTTCTGTACAAGCCAACCCATCACCTAAGGTCATCTGAGGGAGCCCTACTGACTGTGCTGCCACTAAGAGATGTGAGAGGTGTGGCGGCCAGAAATAGGGCCTTCTCGGTGGTGGCACCCTGGCTTTGGAATTCCCTCCCCTTAGAACTGAGAAAAGCTCTCTCAACAAAGTGCTTCAGGCAGAGCCTTAAAACCTTTTATTTTAAAAAAGCTTTTAGGGGGCAGAGGTTGGGCTAATTGTTGTTTTATTGTTTTTAATCTATGTTGATTTTATCTGTATGTTTTAATTGTTTTTATTTATGTTCATAAATTGTTTTTATTTATGTTCATAAATTGTTCTATTTATGTTTTTAATTATGTTTTAAGGCAGCCACATTGAGTCGGGCTAATTTGCCCGAGAAAGGCAGGATATAAATTTTTAAAATAAATAAAAATAATAATAAATAACCAATGCATGATCAATCAAATGTTGCCAAAAATGTTTATCAATGTTTTTGCTTTTTGGGGTATAAAACTCTATGTCAATTCCTTAAACAGGGCCTTTCTGATTTGGACACTTACTAGTTCCTGAAAGGCCCAGCTGTGTACACTGAAATAAATCCTTTTGCTTATGTACCTCAACCAGCCTAACTGAGTCTTGCTTTACAAGTGGACACACTGCAACACTGGCACTACTAATCCACTCCCTGTTTCCATGGTGTGGATGGCCTGTGCATGTCTGTGCACTCAGGGCTACTCCTCCCTCCAAGACAGGCACAGAAGTGCCATATAGCATTTTTATGACAACTCCAAGTGAGCATGGGACTTTTGCAGGATCTTACACCAGCCACACTGGGGATTAGGATTGTAGCCTGTGTGTTTTAAGTGGCTGATACAGACATTTGCAGGGATTGAAGTTTCCTTTGGAGGAACTAATATTGTCTTTAAGATTAGCATTAGCTGTCTGGTTGACTGTCCATAAATCCATTTTAAAACATCCTGTATTCTCTCCTTACAGGGAAACTTACTCTGCAGTCCTTGCCCCTCAAATGTCCTATTTCCATTTATCCCGTCAGTCACTTGGAAGGACAGCATATGGATTGAATAAGATTCTAAATGTCTTTTCTTGCACATTACCATATACTTAATGGTACTGCAATTCCGTTGCATATGTTGCTTCATGCATAAAACATTTCAAGGCAAAGCTGGCTGGGGAGTTCTTGTCTGGGGAGGATTATCTATTCCCTTTTAAAAGTTGTCTTTTTATCAAGCAGGTGGGTTCCCTTTTTAAAAGTAACTGATATTCGTTAAGCATGCCATTACAGCGGGAACAGATACTGCTGGAACATAACCAAAGGTGATGGCTCTATACTTGACCTCAATTTTGGCAATTGGAGAAAATGCTGATTTAACAAAAACACCTACATGTCTCAAATACGTTGTTTTTTCTCCAGCAGGGTAGCCATCTAACTTAAAAAAACAGACTGACCTGCTTATCTGACTTTAACAATATGTGCTTCAGAAATCAGCAGGTGAATCTTTTCATAGCATGATAAGTTTTTTGCCTTTTTCTGAAAATTGCACTGCTGTTAAAAGCAGAGAAACAATTGGTTTTTAAAGAAGTTGACATCCCTAATAATCTTTTTGTTGCAACAGTGATTTTTATTTTTAGGGCTGAAGTGAGTGACTTTCCTCCTACTAGAAGAGAGTAGCAGCCTTTCTTGATTCTGTAGTAGTTAGCATTTTAAAAAAACAGCAACAAGTACGATTAGTGGGCTGGAAGACAAGCACTTCAAAGAAAGATTGAGTGGTCAGTGCAGCCTGGAAAAAAGAAGGCTGAGAGAGGATATGATTGCACTCTTCAGATACCTGAAGGCAGTGGTGGGCTCCAGCAGGTTCGCACCTACTCTATAGAACTGGTTGTTAACAAGAGATAGGACACAAAGTATAAAAATAGCCATTTAAAAGTGGCTGCCAGATGGGCTTTGAACCGGTTGTTAATTTCTTTGAATCCCATCACTGCCTAAAGGGCTGCTATATAGGATTCATTTGTTCTCAACAACCTCTGAAAGCAGAACTAGAACCAAACTGCAAGAAAGGAGATTCCGATTGGATATTAGGATCTCAGAGCAATCAGTAACATGGAAAAGTTTGAGTTAAGAAAATCCACTTTTTATCCATTGGCTTTTGGGTTTTCATTTTCTGGTCAATTGGACATACCTTTTGATAGAATACATATATTCCAATGCAGTTTGTTTCATTGCATTCTTCATAAAATTATGTTTTCAACAATATATAATGTGATGGTATTATCATTTATACAGACCCCATTTTTCACAATTTTATTCACTAGTGTCAAGCTCAGTTTCTAGTCCCTCTAACGGTTGTAGCCTGGTGAAACTTCACCCCCTGTACCCCCCTTATCTATGCCACTGGTTTCCAGTATCTGCTATTCCAGGTCTATTGCCTCTGCACATGGCTCCCATGTGCACATGGTGCTCCCGTGTAGCTCCCAGCCCTTGGCAGATCACCCTGAAGAAGATTGTAGAACCCTGGACCATCACATGAAAAATGAAAGAGGCCACTAATTAGTACTCTTAAAAAGAAATGCCTTGTTCTCCTGCCATTCATTCATATTGATTTGAGCTGACAGCTTCCATGTGGAGCCCAACTCAAGCTGCAGATGGAGCAGCAATCTTCTCTGTTGGACAAGTGGCTAACTGAGAAAGCATCAGTTCACCTGTCTTTGATAAATAGGGACCAGCTTGCTAGTTTCAAGACTTTTGAATGGCAGGCTATTGCTGATAGACCAGACTTTCTGTTTAAGGGAGACAAGCAAGCAGAATTAGAAAAAAGGAATAATTGAATCTCAAGAGGGTTCCAGTCCAGGAGTCTGTATTCTGCATGGACTAGTGAGGAGAGAAGAATGCTATTAAAAATGGCGGAAGCTGATAGGTAAATGTTCTTCTGGTATTTACAGTAGCAGGACAGTAGTTCCACCATTATAAATGGCAGTAACAGCAGCATATTGCTGCTACAAATGATAGTGAAAAGCCCACTGCCAGCTACTGGTGGGAGCCCAGGTAAGCTGGCCTAGTGGCGATCAGTGAGGACTGGGGATATAGGGGGAAGAATGAGGGAAATTGGGGGCAGAAGGCAGAATGGGGAATGGAGAGATGGAGTCTAACAGCATCTGGAGGCACCACTGGTGACAAAATGTGGGCCAAGAGGATCTGTTGGGCAGGGAGTTTCATAGCCTGGATGCCCAATCCTACCCCCAGGCACTACACAGCATGCCACTTTGCCATTAAGCAGGCACTGCATGCTGGGGAAGTGGGGAACAAAGTGAGAGGAAAGTAAATTTTAGTTTCCTAACTAGCTGTTTTACCCTACATTACGTGTACCCGTAGTTACATTACGTGTACCCGTAGTTACTGCACTACCTAGTGAAAACCTATGGGAAATTCATATTGCAATCCAGAGCAAATTGTTCTTACACCGGAGCAAAGACTCCACGTAGTTACTCTGGATTGCGCCCTAAGTTGCCTATGGTTCTTCTTGTACCCACACCAGCTGTTTTGCAGATCTAATTCTGAGGAGGTGAACAGAATTAAATAGAGGAGGTGAACAGTGCCTTGAGGAGGTCATGCTACAAAGAAAGAAGATAGCATCATGGTTTATTCAGCTCACACTCTGATCTAGCCCCTCCAGCTCCCAAACTGCATCCTGTCCTTCTTATCCTGGATCACCTACAGCCACTTCCACCAACACTTTGTTGATTCTGGCAAAGATCAGGTCCATTGGGGGAAGATGCATGGAGTTGCTCACCCTTTGTGCCAATGGGTCTAATGGGTGAAGAAACCTTCACCCTTCAAGTAACCTGATCCCAAATACAGCATTAAAGGTACTCTGAATAATGCACAGCCACTGAGCAGAAGCCAGTGAAACTAGTGTGAAAAGAGTCACATGCTCCTCTTCCAGCCATGTTGATCACTACATTTTGAGTGACCAGTGAAAGTTTCAGAACACTTTTCATAACATTAGCCCCATGTGTCCAGGAAACTGCCTTAATTCAACCCTGATGTGACAAAGGCATATGAGAGCATAGCCAACTCTGTCAGAAATGTGCACAGTTGGTGAAACCACCTAAACTGGGCGGCCTAAACCCCTAAAACTGGGCCAAAGCACTCCTTCCCACAGCTGCCACCTGCAGATCCAGGAGACCTGCCAGGTCTAGAAATCCTTTGGAATTTCTATCTGTTTTCAGTGTTCCTATGATCAAGAAAAATCTCATATTATCTCAGTGAATGGCATATGCCAGGTAACCACCTCCTGCTGCCTCTTCAGTCAGCCAAGCACAGCCCATTGCCATGTGCTAATCTGCGCTACTGGAACTCCTTGATTTGAGACAGCAGGCACACGCCCATGTTCATTGCAAGCCACCCAATCTGCCTCTTCAGTGAGCAATGTCTTGTGTGGTACTGTACACACGATGGATATCTGGCATTTGATAAGCATTGAGAGATCTGGACAAATAAGTCTGAAAAATGACAAGATGGGTGACTCTTGTCAGTACTTAAATGTCCATCAGCTTTCACTTGTGCATGCTCAAAAGAGGGAATAAAGGCTTTCAGAAATGGCATATGAATGGCAATCACCACATTTTGAGTAATCATTGCGCCAGTGTTGGGACTGAAGATAGCAGTTTTGAGTGGGTGACCTGGGACAAGAAAGTACCTTCAAGCAACTAATTTTCCCCATATGTGGCATTTATATACATGTAAATGACAAGAGGAGAGTATTAAATGGAACTACAGTAAAACCTTGAATTTAGAGGAACTTGGCTTGAGAGTGTTTTGCAAGACAAGCAAACATTTCTTCTTTTGCAAGACAAGCAAATTTTAACTGGAGATGCAAGCAATGTCTTGATAAACAAGCAAAAAATCTTGTTGGGATATGGCTGGAAATCTTGTTGGGATATGGCTGGTTTTGGTGCTCCACCAGCACCTGCTCGCCTCTCCTTTGAGACAAGCCTATGCATGTCCACATTGAAGAAAGCCCTATTATAATTTGTGGGGCTCGCTGTGGTGTAAGGGGGGCAATGGAAAGACAACCTAGGCCCATATCCTAAAGTGAAATTAAGCCCTTTGCTCCGGAGCAGTTAAGGTGACTTTCCATAAGATAACACTAGAGAGTGAACTAACTGCGTGGACCTGTAACTGCTCTGGATTTTGCCCCTAGCCTTGCATGTCTACTCTAAAGTAAGCCCCATTATAATCAGTGGAGCTCACTCCTGTGTAAAAGGAGCAATGGAAAGGAGCCTAAGAGACCTCACCTTGCAAGTCTACTCTAAAGTAAGCCCTATTATAATCAGTAGGACTTGCTCCTGTATAAGGGAGGCAGATTGCAACCTGAAAGATCTGAGAGACTAACCCTACAATCCAGAGCACGTAAGAGACATTTACGTTGACGTAGTTATGGCACCACCTAGTGAAAACCTATGGGAAATTCATATTGCAATCCAGAGTAGATTGTTCTTACACTGGAGCAAGGATTCCCCATAGTTACTCTGGATTGCACCCTATGTGCAGGTTAATTTGTTTTATTTTTCTTTCTATTTTGTATTTTCTTTATTATTTTGTATTATGTTACAGTATTGTAATCTTTTTTATATGGATATTTTTAGGTTGTGGAACAAATCATTTGGGTTTCCATGTTTTCTTATGGGAAAATTTGCTTTGATATACAAACGCTTTGAATTACAGGACTCACCCACAGGCTGCATGGGGAGTCTTGCCACAGGCTGCAAGGAGACTTTCTGCTGGGCTGTATCTTGCCCCCGGTTTGGAAATCCCTGGTCTATAATTTTATATCCTCATTCTAGGGATCTCCAGAAAAAGGTGGCCTTCTGAAAATTTTATCTACCAATGAAGTGTTAATTTATCAGTCAAAAAGCCTCAGTACCAATGTTTGAAGTCTTCAATAGCACATCATGTTCTGGGTTCTGACCTGTTTACAGACTAGCTGCTTAATTAAATATCTGATGAACACATTTCCTTTCTCTTGCATACAAGTGGTTCCAAACAACCAAGCTAATACAGTTTATTATTCTATTTAAAAAATGCTTTCACCAGTCCAGGCCTCCTTTTTAAAACAACTGCCAACACCATGCACATCAGCGCAGGAAATTGGGTTTCTGTAGTGCTTATATTTGATCTGCAGTTAAGACATATTTAAATAATGAGATGACTGATAAAGGAGCAAGGAAAAAAAATCCTCCATTGCAGAACTAAAAGGCATCCTGTTAGTAATGAATGAGGCTGTTAATTCTGCATTATCTTTGCACTGTGCACTATCGCGTCATTTAGCCAAACGGCCAGTTGAAACCACCAAACCATTTGATTAAGCAGGGCTTATTTGCACAGACGCTCATTCTGAGATAATGTCTGCCTATATCAGCTCATCTCCTGGATTTGTTTGCAAGAGGATAATCAAAGAGCAAGACAAAGGCTGGGTCTACATATGCAGAAAGATGAGGGGTTGATGAGTCCTGAGGTGATGGATTATAACATTTTGGATTTTGGGTGGGAGAGAAATCACATGTTTAGTTTAGTGGTAGAACACTTGATTTACACGCAGCAGGTCCCAGGTTCAAATCCTGGCATCACAGGCAAGAAAAGAACACTGGGAAACTGGTGCTTGCAGTGAGCACACAGCATAATAGATTTGTGGTCTGATTAGCCATGAATGGCTTTATATGTTCAAGTATAAAGACAAAGTGAACCAAAAGAGGGGACAAGAGTTTTTGGTTACTATCTTTGGCTAGCTAAACAAACAGATGTTTGTTGGAGAAGCAGCATTTCGCATGCTGCCCCAAGCATTTTGGGATGACCCAAAGGAGCCATCCATTTCCCAACAAATCATTCACTTAGGGTGCAGTCCTAACTTAGGCCAGCACAAGTGATTGGTCTTCTCATTCCCGTGGTGATGTAGGGTGGCAAGCACATGTCTGTGCACTGGCCTAAACATCTCTCAGGAGTGGCGCAAAAATGCCTTACAGACCACTCAAGGACTTCTGCTTGGACTTCTGCAGGCTGAGGTGGAGGTTTGGATTGCAGCCTTAGTCAGGAATGACCTCAAATGATAGAATAATGGATGTGGTTGGGTAGGTGTAAAATCAGATAATATTTTAAGTGAAGAAAAGAAGGCAAGAAGATTTAAAGCCCAATCTCATGCTACTCTAAGTAATTTCCATTACAGTCAATGGAGCTTAATATGTATTAGGAAAATGTTGGTAGAAATGCAGACTTATTATTTAATGAGGAATATTGGAAATTGTTTTGTCCTTAGTTTTGTCCTAGCTGGTTGATCTCTAATAAGTTGTTGGTCTAGTTATTTAGTCCTAGCTGGTTTAATAAGGGGTGCCCAAACTTTTAATTTCTGGGATCCTGGATCTTTAAAAAAGTGTGTAAAGGAGAAAACTTGGGGCAGCTTCTCATTTCATAGATCACAAGCTGAAATTCTCTCTTATACACATTTGTTAAAAGTCCAGTAGTCCTAATGTTAAAGGTCTAATACAAGGTAGCCTACAATGATCCATTTTCCAGGTTTCAAACAAGGTCCTTACTAGATAGTTCAATTCAGATAAGCCAGAGAATGAAACTGGGACTTTCTGCACGCAAAACAGGTGCATCACTATCACTTTCCACCATCCTGCACCAAGATCTTGATATGCTTACTTGCTCCCTTTGTTTTCAACACCTATCTAGATTTGGACAATCATAGCACTGCATAGTGAGGACTGCAGAGTGAGGCCATGCTCAGTGAAATAACATGAGATAGTCTGGAGTTGTTCTCCATTCTTCTTTGCAGACAGGACTGGAATAAAGACAACTGGACAATTCCATTGAGCTCATAGGTGTTCCAAGGACTCACTATGCTGAATGCCAGCTATGGAGGAATAGTAATTCAACCAACTCTGCTGCTCTGTAGGTCTCTTAATCCTCAGAAGACTAGGGCTACAATCCTAGCCACTATTTTCCTGAGAGTAAGTGCACTGACTATAATGGGAGTTTACCTCTTCTGAGTAGACCATAGGATGGGGGACTAGCAGAGTAGACCCAACACCCAACCACTTTTACTCCACCCACCATCTGCTTTTACTCCACCCACCACCTGCATCTCTGTTGTAGATGCTGAGAGTGACAGAAGATGTCTCCCAATCCTGCTAAGGCTGCCAGTACCTGACTCTGGCCAGGAACCTGTAACTCTGGTCAGTATCTGTAAACTTAAGCAAGTTCAGGTCCGGAAGCAGCAAAACCTGGGGGCTGGGCAGGGAACAGACTTTATTTATCCTCAGTGTGGAAGGGATTGCCACTCCTGAATTTTTTAGCCACACCAGATGCTGTTTTAGGACCTCCAATCAGAGCACGATACCATAGTCTTTTGAGACTGAAGGATGCCAATGATGAAGCAAGTTTGGCAGTCTACTCTCCCCACCATTGCATTACAATGACAAGCGATGGTGCAACTTCTTCCTATTGTGCCACTTTGAGCACAGAAACACCTTTCAAGGCACGTCCATTTCCAAACACTGAGCACTGCCTCCATCTTCTGTGACCTCCGGGAGGGGAAAGGTCTCTGCCAAACAGCTACAAGGTAGGAGGGAATGTGCTCAGTTTGAAGCAGGAACATGGCAGGTGCATAAGGAAACACTTAACCTTTCTCCTGCCTGCTTCTCCCGCATCTCTCTCTGCCAGCTGCTCTCTCCCACCTGGGATCCATACAGGTGTTTGCAGCCTCCCAAAGAAAAGCAAGGCCATCAGATGAATAAATAGTTCCATCCTCACAGTCCAAGATGTTTTTGAAACAAAGCTGGTGCTTGTCCTATCAGAGCATCACAAAGTCTTGGGAAACTATGATTGCACATATTTATGGTTCCTCTGCGGGATTCAGGGCAACTTACATGCATTCCCCTTCTATCTTCACACTGGCCAGTGGAGGCAGGTTTGCCTGAGAAAGTGTGACTGGCCCAAGAACATCCAAAGAGACAACTAGTTGGGTGGGGATTTGAACCCAGGTATCCTCAATTGTAGTTCACCACTCCAGCACCACATTGGCTGTTTAATCTGTACCTGGCAATACCAGTTCACTTTCATGCTATTGGTGGATGGATGGATTTATACACTAGTAACTCAAATAAACCAAAAGGCTCACAAAGCTTTTAATCCCTTCTTGCTGTCCTTGCTGTCCCCCCTTGCTGTCCCCACAACAATCCTGTGAGGCAGGTGAGGCTGAGAATGAGTGACTGGTCCAAGGTCACCCAGGAAACTTCATGGCAAAGGAGGAATTTGAATCTAGATATTCCAAATCTTAGTCCAGCTATACCATCCTGGCTGTGTACAGCAAAAGACACTCTTCTCTTTGTCACACAAGCAGACACTTCCTTTCTTTCCCCTCCAACAACACACTGACAAAATTTTGTTGATCAAATCATTGATTAAGGCTGCAATCCTAAAGACACTTTCCTGAGAGTAAGACCCATTGAACTCAATGGGGCTTACTTTTGAGTAAACATGGATTGTGTTCTAAAGCTAGTCAGGCATTACACTATTAACAGGTGGTATTTAGTTTATATACATATACATCAAGTTCTATCATTTAGCCTTTGTCCATTCAGACCTTGGGAAAGCAACAAACAGGCTGTCAAACAGGTTAACACTAGTCCACCCTGGATCCACCAGATCCACAGCCTGGAAAAGAGATGGTACTTCATTATATTTTTAAGAGAAATGAAAGCATGCTATAAGGATGATAGGGATGCATCCTTGGATTTATGCACCCTTTCATCTACGTTCAATCAGGTTTTGCAAGTTTTGAGACACTGCATAACCTGTTCAAAAGAGAGCTAGATGAGTGGACACCTCGCAGGCAGGGATTAACTTTCAGTTAATACTGTATTTAGTTGCAGTTTTTAACTATATTAACTTAATTGTTTTAATTGATTTAAGCTGCAATCCTAAACACACTTTCCTGGGAGAAGGCCCCACTGAATACCAAAGGCCTGACTTCTGAGTAAACAGGCACTGGTATTCTGAGTAAACAATTGCACTGATAATCTAGTTTTTAAATTGTATTTTATTGTCTGTTTTAATTATTGAGTGCCCTTTAAGAAAGAAAGGCGGAATATAAATGAATGAATGAATGAATGAATGAATGAATGAATGAATGAATGAATGAATAAATAAATAAATAAATAAATAAAAAATAAGATTCACCTTCAGCTCTTGGAACTAACCGTCTCCACCAATCTTTCTTCAGGACAGCTAGGTTTGATCATAGGGGAGGGGTGGGGGGAGACAATCTAGGACTATGTGTGAGTGAGTATGTGAGTGTGAGAGAGACAGAGTGTGTATATGTGTGTATGAGTGTGCATATGGAATCTGAACGTGTGTGTATGTGAGAGTGAGTATATGTGTGTGAGCAAGAGTGAGTGTAAGAGTGTGAGCAAGTGTGTATATATGTATGAATCTGTATGAGTGTGTGCATGAATGTGTGTATGAATGTCTATGTGAGCATGTGTGTGTTTGTGCATGAATGTCTGTGTGTTTTTGTGCAAAGCCACTTTGGCTCTGAAAAAAATTGCCTGCCACAAATCCATCATGTGCTTGCACTCATACAAAGGCAAAGACATGTGTGAGACACACACACACACAGCTCTATCGACAGATGCTCCAGAAAGCCTGGAAACAGTTTCTGGGCTGTCTGCAGAGAAAGAAGCTCATCCTCTTTTGAAAAGCCAAGTCCTTTATATGGCTGATTCTTCTTGACTGTTGCTTCTGGAAAGGATCCTACCTTGGACCAGCCTCTCCTTCCACCCCAACCCCAAGGAAACACCGTGCAGCAGCATCAATAGCACAAACAGCAACAACAACAAAAAATCCCACACCCCAACCCAAACCCTCCTGGTTGGTGGGCAGGGCGGGGAGCAACCAGCACCATTTTCCCCCTGGGCTGGCTGTGGGTTGGGTGCTGTGCTGCTGTGCCAGCCCCAGATCTGAGTGGAGAGGGGCAGTGGTGGTGCATCCAGTTCAGTCCCCACTGGGGCGTCACTCAGTCGGAGGAGCCCCCAGTCCTGGCCCGCTCCGGAGTTCCCCCCTCCAGGAGCTGCAGTGCGCTATCCGTGGTGCTGAGCAGAGGAGAGCTGAGCAGAGGAGAGCTGAGCAGCGCAGCACAGCCGCACTGTCTCCCCAGCACTTCCTCGTCCAGGAAAGCAGACAGACAGACTGACTGACTGCCCCTCCAGCCCCGCACTTTGGAAAAGATCCCGGTAGGTCTTGCAAGGCTGGGCTCCAGGGATGCCTCTGGCATGGACAGAGGATGAGGATGTGGCCAAGCTGGCCAAGGGGGGGACCCATTGCAAGAACCCATTGCAAGTGGAGCTGGACGGGAACAGGTTGCTCTGTCTGACTTGGAAAGAAAGGGCAAAAAAGTAGTAGCCAAGGTGACCAGATGTCTTCTTTATCCGGGATATGTCCTCTTTTTTCAGACTGGTGTCCTGGGGGAAAAAACTTCACTGACCTCCATTTCCTTGTAAGCAGGGTGCATGTAGCCTTCTTGTAATTTATATATTCTATGTAATAAATTTTATGTTATAGTTTTAAATTGCAGTGCATTCCTAAGCATGTCTACTCAGAAGTAAGCCCCATTGTGTTTAATAGTACGTACTCCCAGGAAAAGGTGTTCAGGATTGCAGCCATAGTGTTTAAACGATGCACTGAGCACATGAAATAGATAGATGATAGCTAGAGAGAGAGAGAGAGAGGTTTTTAGCTTTTATTTTGTCATGTCCTACATTTTTCAGAGTGTCCTACATTTTAGAGGTCCTTGCCCTCTTTTTTAAATTATGATATAAACTCCCCACCCACCCTGGGCATAGGACATCCACAATGCATCTGGCAATGTGATCTGGATTATACTGGAAGGATGCCGGGGAATGACCCTGCTTTAAGGATGGGGGTGGTCTGGATGACCTTAAGTTTTATTCAAGTTCTTTTGAAAATGTTCTGCTTAAGATCAAGATGAAGTAGGTGATTTCTAGTCACTTGGTTGGTTGGAGATTTGGGATGGTACCTGTACATTTGGCAAAAGGTAAGACAAACCACAGAAGAGAGGACTTTGCTAGAACACAAATCTACTTGGAGTGTAGAATCTTATCTATTAAGCTGGATAAAGCTTATTCAGGTCTAGGTGAAGTTATCCAAGTATCTCCGTTCTAGACTAACAATTTTCTATTTCTATTTGGCATTAGTCAATGCAGCTGACTAATTTTGACTGCAGTTGCAAAATTTGTGGAATCAAATGTAATTGATTTCATCACATGATTTTTTAAAAAACTTTTTCTATTTTAAAAAATTATTTCTCTGAGAAATTATAATTGCTAAGTAATAAAAATTAAACTCAAATCAGGAAAAGAATTGGTATCTCATTAATCTATGTCTTTCCAACCCAAGGAGATGGCTTCAGTGTTGAAGCAAATGAGAGAGGCAGAGGCTGGTTGGATGGAAAGATCCCATTCAAATATTGATTGCCTGCATCTGAAGAAAGTCTGTGTACATTGGCTGTCCTACAACCAAAAACGATGGTGTTGAGCGCATCTGGTTGTCCTGTCATTGTCTCATGTTGCTCTCCAAGTACATCTGGTACGTTGGAAGGTGACTTGCCAAAATCTAACAGACCTGACCGTGAAGAAAGGTCTACTTTTTCATATGTCACTGAAGAAATTTGATTTCCAGGCCTGTTCAATGAAAATCAATTGGGTGGAAGGGTGGCAATGAAGGGAGGGAGAGGATTTGGCTGTTTGTAAAGAGGTGACTGACTTCATTGGGAACCTCTGAAGACCAACGAGTACAAGGTCATATTGGCCTTGCCTTCCACATCTTCAAACCACTGAAATGGACTGAAAACGTTCCCTACCTGCACCCTGCAATCGTAGGTGGCCAAACCAACTAGCCCTGTCAGCCTTGAGTTTGGATAAAGCCTGGAATACAAAAAAATATGGCCATATGGAGCTATCTGGGATGGGAAAGTAAAGCCATTCCTTGCAAACTAACAGCCACTCAGTTTAGGAGCTCAATGGTGTATTGCAAAAACCAAGGAACTTCCAATGTGACAAGAAGGAAGTCTGTGTCTCTGGGCTGATGAGAAGGAGTTGTATGGGATCAAGCTGGATGGGATTCTGCAAGGACTACAAGCATTACAAGCCAAGATCCATGACTCAGAAAGAAACGCCTTCCTGGAGAACTTCAATGCAAGTTTTCTTTTTGTACTCTTTGGTTGGACAGTAGCCCCATGCAGGTACTTCCAATGTGGTGTTGGTCGCTGTCCATTGACTCTGTGGTGCTGAAATTTGGATGATGTCTTTTAGGGGATCTCAGGGCTGCTGCTGCGTATCACATTTCAATGAGGACAATGGCAGGTTCATTCTCCTAGCAGTGCTCATTGTGGCATACCTAACCATTGGAGCCACCATCTTCTCAGCCATCGAGAGCCCATCTGAAGCAGAAGCTCAGCATCGTTGGAACTGGACCCTTCAGAACTTCAGCCAGATCTTCAACATTAGCCTCCCTGAGTTAAGGGCCTTCTTAAAAAGTTATGAGGCAGCCATGGCTGCAGGCATCAGGGCAGATGCCGTCCGACCAAGATGGGACTTCACAGGGGCTTTCTATTTTGTTGGCACTGTCGTGTCAACTATAGGTAAGTCTGTTTCTCTCTTTTATATACAGTACCTATGGTATTTTCTTCACAAGCAGGGAAAAATCAACAATGCTCTTCACCAAATTGCTCCATCCATAATTTCATCTAGCTTTAATGAAATATAAGAAGGATTCATCCAAGATAAGGACACATGTTGAGAGTGTTGTGTGTTCAAATGTGAAACTTAGTGGATTGGGCAATTTTCAAGTTGATGTCCTTCAACGTGAATGATGTTGCAAAAGTTAATTTGAATGCTATTTATTTCTTTATCTCTATTTTTCCTTTCTCCAACTTCTCTTTTCTCAACTCATCACATTTTTTGTGTCTAATTCTTGACTTAGTTCCTTTTACTTTCTGTGCTTCCTCCTTCTTTTTCTGATACTGTAAAAGTTTCATACATGGGAGTATGTTTCTCATACTCCCAACAGTATGCGTCCCTCCCAAATCCATACCCTACCCCACCTCACCTGACAGTTTTAATTTGAAATTTAAGAGATCTGTTTCCCATACAACACAAAGGGAATTTTCATGTGTTCCACATAAGGTTGCATAAGACTGCATTATGAATATTGCGAACATATGTTAAAGAGGAAGACAGCCAATTTTAACTTATTGTACAGTCTAGCCAATGTCAGTTTTATATTCAGATCACAGGTGCTAAATATGCAAAAAACTATATAGGGGAAAGACTTGTTCAGGTGTGAGGCTCAAATGAGTTTGAATATATAGTCCATAATGCAAATATAATATCTGTATTGGCTTGAATATTTGTCCATGTCTTTTCTGTAGTCGATGCACATACGTCATGCACATGAGACACAAGTATTGCTTGAGCAGTTCAAATGCACTTATGGGTGTCTTGTGTATAAAATAATGCAAGGAATGCAATGCAGTAAATATGGACTGAAGAGAACAGGATAAAAACAAACAAGGATTCTGCAGCATTTGGGAAGACTGCCAGTGATCCTATATATATGGGATGTTGTCGGTTTCGTTTTTTTTTCAAGAGGCAAAAGAAAAACATGGATTGAGTCGCATACGCTAGCCTGCCGCTTCAAAAAAAATCCAAACAAACATAAACAGCTGCTACAATTTAATGAAGTAGATTGGGTGAAGTTCAAGAAGTGATGTGTTTCTCTCTCTCTAAAGCTTCCTAAAGTTGCTATGGCAACTGGAGTTTGGAAAGTGGTGGAAAGTCATAATGTCTCCAAAACACGCACACATAAATACATACATCAGAGCAGGTATCTCCCCAATGAACTGAAAGAGGGTGGGAGGAGAGAGATAAATGGTAAATTTTTATTATATCTTATATCTCTATCTTATATCACTCTGTGTAGGCCTTGCAATTCAGTTTTGTTCTTCACTTTCCTACCTTAAGTCAAATTGAAGTGTCCTACAAGTCTATAGAAACATTTCACTCTGCCTGCAAGATGGGAATTACCGTATTCAATGCCATTAAAATGCTGCAGAAGTTAGAGACAGATTATCTTCCCCTCTGTTGCATTTTCTTTCTCCTCCTTCCCACATACTTGATAGCATAGATTTCACCTCTGCCTCCATGTGAAACAAAACTTTCAAAATGATAATTCAGAGCAGAAAGTTAATAACCCATTCTTTTTGTTTAAAAAAATTAGAATGCAATCCGATATGTACTAACTAGAGAGTAACATCACAATCCAATGTATGTCTTTTCAGAAGTAAGGGCCCAGTCCTATCCAATTTTCCAGTGCTGGTGCTATGCTAATGGCACACACTGCATATTGTGTGATGGAGGCAGTCACAGAGGCCTCTGGAAGGAAAGCAAATATTTCTTCCATTACCTTAGGGCTGCATTGTGGCTGCACCAGTGCTAGAAACTGAATTGGACTGGGACCTAAGTCCCATTGCATTCAATGGGCCTTGCTCCTGGTTATGTGTATATTAGATTGAAGTTCAAGAACTGTACCATTAAATTCAATGTGGTTTTCTTCTGAATAGATGTATATGGAATTGTTATGACAATTTTGAGAATTTTTCATTCTTTACCATTTTTGTCTCAACCAGCTGCATTGGTCTTCCTAGTGATGGATAAGATTTCCAATACCTGAAGATTAACATGCACAAAATCTGCACAGAAGGTTGTATGGGCCAATCCATACATCAGTTCAGTTGTAACATTAAGGGTGAAATCCTGAGACTTGGGCAGGTGTGTGTCCCTTGCATTGTGTAGACCAAGTACTGTCACAAACATGCCATAAGCCACATCTGTGTCAGGGAGGCTTTTGCAAGGAGTTTGCCTAGGAATAGGGATCATGGAGAGGGTGGGCATGGAGAGGGTGGGGAGAGAGCAGAAGTGAGGAATTCTGGGGTAGGTGGACAGCAAGCAGGACTGTGGCCAGGCTGGGGCAAGTGGCCGACAGGGCCGGGACCTGGCAGTTATACTGCATCCTGTCCCCGTTCCCATGCTGCTCAGATTTGCACCACAGATTAAGATGGCACATATCCAAGTAACCCCATTGGGACTGCAGTGACTTTCCCTGGGTAAGGGGAAAAGTTCCCTTTGCCTCTGGGCAAGCCAGTGGCTGCCCAAAATGTGTGCTGGACACAGCGCAGGCCCACTGATCTCCTTGTTACAGTGCAAGTTACGACTGCACTGTAAATTTGATTTAGAGTCTGAGCATGTTATAATAGTTCAGTAATCACCATGAAGTGAACTGATGTAAGTGGGAGTGCTGATAGTTTGTGCCATTGAAATTGCCAACTGTCTCTAGGCTGTTGTGCAGCTAATAGCTAAAGCTTTTTAGTCTATTCATGGGCACTGATGATAAGTCAATTCTGAATGTGTTTGATGAATGATCCTTTCTTGGCTGGCAGTGCCTGCCTCCTGGAGGCAATCTACCTATTTCAGCAGATGGCTAAGAAAATTCAAGGGCACCTTCTTCTCTTTGGGTTAAATTAATACATCAAGTCCTCACTTAGAATTATTTCATTATCAGTCACTATGATTTAAAGTTGTTGAGAAAAAAAATTGATTCCTACCCAGGGCCAGTGTCTGTGTAGAGTTTGTGTATTCTTCCCATGTTTGTGCGGGTTTTCCCCAGCCCAGAAAACTCACATTGTTTCAATGTTTGATAGTAGAAGTGTTTGGGGTCTCTGTTTAGATGTTTTGTGTCCAGAAATATATTGTAGGAACGTAACTCTTGTTTACATTCATTAATTAGCATACAGTTAATCTGGTTTTGTTATAAGTTGTTTTGCTTAAAGTTCAGAGCAATCCTAAGCATGTCTACTCAGAAGTAAGTCTCATTGTGTTCAATAGTACTCACTCCCAAGAAAGTGTGGTTAGGATTGCAGCTGTTGTCATTTCCAAAAATCTATCAACAGGTTTAATTAAGGACTTACTGTATTTAAGATAGCACTGATTTTATTTATTCCTGCCTTTCCCGTACAATAGTCCAAAGTTCCCCATTTTCTCCATTCACAAATGAACAGATGCTGCGGTCATTCCCCACTGAAATAATCCTGTTGCTTAGGAAAGTGGTACTGCTTTTGATCACCTGAGAGCGGACACCTGTCTCCACACGTTGCTAGAGGTCGGCTGCATTTCCTTCAGCCGACAGCTTTAACTCCAACTACTCCTTTACTGTGGCTAAAGAACTACCAAGAGGTCAACACAGCATAAAAACATAAGAATTGACATACAGGGTCACAAGGGTGATCCACCCAGCTGAGCATTCTGTCTACCAACAGTACTGGCTACTTGCTTCAGGCAGGTTCACCAGGAGGCCAGGGTGGCAATACCAACTGATTGCTTCTTGTTATTCACCAGCAGTTACTTCTCAGTAGGATAAGCAGTCTTAGAACAAAATGTATTCTTGATATAGCTCTTAGTTCCATTGAAGTCCGTAACGTACAGTCTCATCCTAATTTAATACACAGTGGTGTGTGTATCGAGGTGGCAGAAATCTAGTTCTAAATCCTTTTAAATCTTTAAAAGCTGAATGTACATTTGTATTTTTGATCAGTATTCTTTAACAAATTTTGAACTGGGATTTATCTTTAATTATGGTTCTCAATATGGGATCCAGTTTTAATGTGCTCTCTCTCTCACTCACTCAATGGTTTTTTTCAATTTTCGTTGTTGCAAGATCACAACTAGACAAGATAATCAGGTTTGCATTTTTAAAGGTAAATGACGCCATGGAGGGGGCCATGCTCAGAATCATGACCATGATACTAGGAAAGGGATCTAAAATTTTCCAACAAATGCATAGGCAGCTCAGCAGCTGATGGGACTAGTATCCTGACAATTAGCAGGCCTCCGTCAGTCTTGAAAGAATATGGTATCGTGCTCAGTGCTGCATACGCTGCATGCAAAGCACAAAAACCTGGGTTGGATTGTTATGGAGGATAGGCTGTTACCCAAGCAGCAAATCCTCCCTCCACGCCACTGAATTAGTCCAAAGGAAAGGCAGAGCCAATACGATTGGATCCAGCTGGCGTCACAGAGCTGGGCTAAGGACAGGAGCTCACCCTGTCTTGTGGGGCCAACCCGGGTCTCAAACCCTGGCCTGCTGGTTAACAGGCACAGTGTCTTAACAGCTTGCGCAACCCCACAGCCCTATGATTGGCTCATTGGGACTAGTATTCCAATGCACTTCAGTATGACTCTTTTACAAGAGACTATTCAATACCTTTATAAACTAGTTCAATAAAATTGCACTGCAGTGGCCTCTAACATGTTTAATCTTTAACATGAGTTTAACCCTTCCCTTCTCCTCACACACTTTAAAATTATTATTACAGTTTGTGAATATTTCTGGGTTGTGGAATGAATCGTCTAAATTCCATTATTTCTTATGGGAAAATATGCTTTGATTTACAATCTTTTTGGATTACAAGCATGCTTTTGAAACAAATTATGCTTGTAAACCAGCTACCACTGTATTTTATTTAAGGGATTTATACTTTGCCTTTCCCATGCCAACACAAATGCCCAAGACAGTTTACAAAGCTTTAGTTCCTCTCCTCCTGCTGTCCTCACAACAGTCCTGTGAGGTAGGTGAAGCTGAGTGAGTGATTGCTCAAGGTCACCCAAGAAGCTTCATGGGCAAGGGGAGATTATGAACATGGATTTTCCAGATCTCAGTCCAATTTTCTAATCCCTATACCATCCATTTGCTTATGTGAATTACATGCACAAACTGTGAGGTCAATTTGCATGCGTTACTCTTCCAATATAAGACCCACTAAAAGCACAATCCTAACCATGTCTACTCAAATGTAAGCCCCATTGTGTCCAATGGGTCTTACTCCCAGGAAAGCTCTCACAACCCCCACAGTAAGAACAGCAGTTGGACCACTTCCACTGTGCACTTTTCAGATGACTCCAGTGAGGTCTCATCTGCCACCCCACACAGTAAGGCTGCAATCCTACAGACACTTTCCTGGGCGTAAGACCCATTGAATACAACAGAGCTTACTTTTGAATAGACATGGTTAATATTGCACTCTAAGTCCCTGATGTACATGGCTTGTCTGATGGCCACAATCCTAACCATGCCTACTCATATGTATGCCCCATTGTGTTCAATGGGTCTTACATGCAGGAAAGTGTCTTTAGGATTGCAGCCCATGTCTGAATCATGCTTTCCCTCATTCAAAAATGAATCTTTATGGCATACAAATGCAGCCTATGACTCTGTAATCATTTCCTTCAAGTGATGGGAAATTAGCTTCCCGGAATATCTGTGGAAAATTTTGCTGATTCAAAAAGGCAATCATAATATCATATAATTCTTTTATAAAATAAATTGTCAAATAAGAGCAATTGTATTTGCTTTCATGAAAGCATCTAGAAAGATGGTGTTTTTTAATGGATGTGTTTTTTTGTCCAAAGCAAAAAATTTATCATAACCGAATTACCTCCCCAAATTTCAAAATAATTTCTGGCTTTCAAAAGGCATGCAAAACCAAAAATATGCCTGGGAAAGCTAAAGAGATTTTTAAACATACCAAATGATCTGCTCACTCAAACACAACACTGATAGTGCATAACCGAACTTTGCTGTTTCTAACTGAAAATTTGAAGTTCAAAAAGAACAGCAATTTCATCCAGAGTTGTGGGGAGAGAAATATATAATGAAATATAATTGCTTGGGGGAAAGAGAGAAGCATCAGAGATGACAGATCAGTTTCTACTATGCACATTTGACTGCATTAAAATATGTTTCACTTTTCCCATTTCCCTGACCACTAGACAATGATAAAAGACTACTCTGCAGGATTAGCTTGTGATTCCACCAGTTCAGCGCTCTGTGTTCCAGTGATGGGCAGCTAGATGACTCTGAGCACCCATGAGCAGAGAGAATGAATTTTTCCTCCCTTTTACCTCCAGCATCTCATGCTCAGAGATGCTTCCTTGAACTCTGGTTCAAGGCCAAGAGCAGAGACCATTTGTGAATTGATCTCTTCTTTTTCAAAGTCCACCTAAGCTAATGGCCACCATCATAACTTGAGTAGTGAGCACCTCAGATTAACTGTTTCTTGAGCTTCTTTATATCAGTCCTGGTCCTGTCTATGATTAAATTGAATAGGTGACCCTGAGAGGCTTCTCCACTCCTAAGGTGGCCTGTTAAATGCTGTCCCTCTTAACTGATGATGTGCCAATCTCGCTTCTTCCCACTCCTTGAGTCGGAAAAGGATGAGGGGTAGAGCAGAAGAGGTAGTGCTCTGGCCTGCCTTTCTCCAATGTTCTACTTCACTCCTCCGTTCCTATTCTAATGGTGAGTAGTAAGTGGAAGAGAAGGAGTGCTGAGATGAGTAGGTGGTTTCTCCCTGACCTTGAGCTCTTTATTGAACCAGTGATTGATTGATTTTACTGTGTAAACCAGATTGTGAAAGCAGCATAAAAATCTTAATAAATACTATCATGATGATGGTGATGGTGATGATAAAGCAGTGTTTTTCAACCTTTTTCATCTCACGGCACACTAAAAAGGCACTGACATTCTCAAGGCACACCACCAGTTGTTTTTACCATTGGCAAGGCACAGCAGGCTGTTCAAACCCCCTAATTTTCCCCTAATTTTCCTATTATTAAACTTCCTCAAACTCCCGTGGCGCACCTACAGACTATCCTACCTGTGACTATCCTACCTGTGTGCCATGGCACACTGGTTGAAAATCACTGTAATAAAGGGAGGAAACTATCCTCTAACCACTTCCCCATTGTCACCAATCACCCAACACTGTTTATAATTTGATAAATCACTATTCAGTTCCAACTTTTCCAAAGTTTTTTGGGGCAGCCTTTTTTACAGGATGAGTTCTCTTAGGTAGTGGGGAAATGGAGGCTGATGTTGTGTTGTTGTGTTGCTTTTTAAAAGTTGGCCAAAGGGGGAGAAGGCACACATGCAAGGCCTGCTAGTCCCCCAAACAGTATCATTTTCCAAAAGGGACAGTTCTTCCATTCCTGGAAAATGGCTGGTTCTAAATCAGCTCCAAAATAGCTCAAAACATCTTGAGCAAGATCCCAATTGTTAAATAGTGGCCTTCAGACAATCGGATTATGGTTTGGGGTGACACAGATTCCTGTGGCATGGAGGAGCTACCTGCAATCAAGAGCCATTGAATAAATATCTATAGTGATCAAACTCTAGGAAAGCCTAGTAAGCAGATCATCTTGCAGATCCAAACAGCGTTCTTGCAGCACTGTCATCAGACCTTTTTAAGGAATCCCACCAGATTTTGTATCAGCTAACAATATTGTTGTCAAATCTGTCACCAAATTACAAGAAGACTGTGTTTTGACAATTCCATGGAAAAGATGACACTATTTGCTGCACTCACATTAATGGAAGTTTTTTTTTATTTTTAAATCAATCAAATAGTTCATCATTGGGCTGCAAAAAAGATGAATATAATTTTGTTGATTAATACTGCAATATTTTTACACTGAATAATTTATCTGTGCTTTCATGCTAGACACATTTGTGGTCTAGATGTACACTCAGGCAGTTTGTTACAGTTAACAGGTCGCTGTGCCAAGATACATTCTTGTACTGGGGCATGGTCCCAGCCTCATAGACCATGCCTCAGGTGTACTCTCCAGACACTTCCAAGAAACTTTTCTCTGCCCTATTTGGAGACTGGGGGCTGCCCTGAGGGAAGGATTGAACTGACCTTCATCCCCTTTCCTTTCCAAGCAGCTATATTACAATTCTTCATAGTAACTTTGCACAATTGTCCTGAGAGAGGTTTTCAACTGTTCCAACTGCGTGAAGATGGGCAGACAATTTGCTCCCTTTTCATAAAGTGGCCCTGTCGATTGAAACACAGGGGGCAACAGTGAGAGGAAAGGCCTTCTTATTGGTGGACCCCCAAACATGGAACTCCCCTCTGGGTGAATTATATTATTTGCCTCTCCTAGGGGCAAATTCTCTCTCTGGACACTTTTTAAAGGAACTTACCGGTAAATTTCAAATGGCTTTTGATGGTGGGTAGGGTGGGAATGAGATCTGATAAGTGAGGATAATAGAAGGGGTCTTCAGTTTTAACTATCTATTGTCATCTATTGCTTTTATGTTTAGCTGATGCTTTGAGGATTATTATTTATGCTACTGTGGTTTTAAGAATTGTGATTTTATTATGCATCTTTTATTATGTTTGTTGTAAAGTGCTTTACAGTGCAATCCTAACTATGTCAACTCAGAAGTAAATCCCATTGTGTACTTACTCCCAGGAAAATGTGGTTAGGATTGCAGCCTTTGGCACCAAGTTTTGCCTCCTAGAAAAGGAAACATATAAATCTGCAAAGAATTAATAAATAAACAATACAATAATACATGAAATGAATAGGCTGCAGATTTGGGACAGACAGGCAGGCAAGAAGAGGCCATCAGGCCAGGGTTCGAGACCCGGGTCCCCACAAGGCAGGGTGAGCTCCTGTCCTTAGCCCAGCTCTGTGACGCAGCTGGAACCAATCATATTGGCTCTGCCATTCCATTAGACTATTTCAGTGGCCTGAAGAGGGGGGATTTGCTGCTTGGGTAACAGCCTATCCTCCATAGTAATCTATCAAGGCTTTCGTGCTTCGCATGCAGCGTCAAGCACAATACCATAGTCTTTCAAGACTGGTGGATGCCAAGGTTAAACATATTTTATTGATCTATGGCTGCAATTCTAAAGACACTTTCCTGGGAGTAAGACACATTGGACCCAATCGAGCTTTTTTTTGAGTAGACATGGATAGGATTGTATGACTAATGTTTTAATGATGTTTTAATTGATTGTATTTCTGTCTGTTGAGAAGCTGCCTTGAGTCCTCGTGAGGAAGGCAGGATATAAATAAAGTAATAATAATAAAAAAATAATAAAATGCAATGAAGGTTACTCACTTAGATGGCTTTTGAAAAGAAGAGACATATCTGCAGAGGCCAGATTTCAGAGTGAGAGCTATAGGAAGCCTCCAAATGCAGGACCAACAAGCCTCTACATAGCAGATCCAGATTCATGCCTTGGTTGTGGTCTTCCAAGAGATACATGGAGGGCTTGTATGGCCTGGGTATGGATTTGAATTTTTTTGTGCATGCCAATAAATTTATATGAAAGTTACTTACAATAGTTTAACTGCCCCCAAGCACTGGAATGGACAGTGGGAAAGGACAGTCACACATTGTCACTGAATCAAGTTAAATGGCAGAACAAGGTAGCATGATCTACACCAGGCATGTCCAACACAGAGCCCCGAGGGCCGCATCTATGGGCTTTCTAAGCCAAATGCGGCCCTCAAGCCTCTTGTTGGACATGCCTGATCTACACCTTAACTTAAGGGGAAGGTGTGATAGGACAGTAGGAGAAGGTTGAAAGCAGTAGGGTATTCTGCCGGATCCACAGGGCCCAGGACAGGCCTTCTTCCTTGACATATGACTGCTTTATTCTGTGCTTACTGAATAGCAGGACCTCTTCCCCAGTGGTGTCCCTATGGGAGTTGGGGGCCCCTGGGGATGACACATTGAGGGGACCAAAATCACAAAAATAGCGAAAATTGCTAGTTTGGACTAACCCCATGAAGTCGATACCATTGGATGCATATTTTCCAGAAGTATCAATGCAAAATACAGCTTTGAAATATCTCTTTTCTATCGAAAGTTATAACCCCAAATCAAAAATGCATGCAGCCCACTGGAAAGTGAAACTCAGCCATATTGTTACTTTACTTGTTACTTGTCCAAGGCAAATGTCCCTTGGAAAGAGCAGACTGAGAGGAACCCAATACCCCTAGAATGGTCCTGATCCGATGAATGCAGCCCACATAAATCAACCCAGAAGGAAGTCTCTGATAATTCTATTGAGCCCTATGGAAAGAGGAACTGAGCTACATAGCCATGTTTACTCATGAGTAAGAAAAGGTGCGTTGGCTCATGTTCAGGTCAGGCAGAGGAATGCAAGGCCATTGGAAATGTCCCAAACCAGCGAAAGTGGAGTTCAACAACTGCTCCAGATGGCAGCCTCCCCCCTCATTTGATTTTTAAAATATGAAAATATTAATTCATATCTAATTAATTGTATCAATCTAATTAATATTGATAATAATTAATTAAATAATTTTACCTTATGGGGGTGTCAAAAAAATTGTAGCCCCAAGTACCAAATGACATAGGTATGCCACTGCTTTTCCCTTACCTATGGAAAGGGGATTATATCTCCTTCTCCTGAACAGCCATTCTGTTGATGCCCAGCATCTGCTGCAGTCCTGCTGCAGTCCTGGAAACAGGAAGCACAGGATTTGTTTGTTAGTGAGCTGAAGAGTGAGCAGGAATTTGAATCCAGGACTTCTCAGCTCATACTTTTAGTTACAGGATTACCCCAGGGTTGCAGTTACCTTCACTATGCAGCTTTCTGAGAACCATCTGTCAACTCCAGAACCTCAAATACTAAGGAAATTCTGCTCTTCTTGTGTTCACAGGTTTTCCAACAACTTTATTTTTTTTAATGTTTAGGCCAGGCTTAGAGAAGAATGATGACCAACCCTCATATTATTTCTCAATCTGTTTTAAGAGAAATAATTTAATCAGAATCCTTCAATCCTATTGAATTCTCAGGGAGTCCCTGACAATATTAGTTTGCTCCTGCCTTTAAAACATGATCGCTGGGAAGCTGAATGTATCCTGGGGAATGAAGCGAGGAGAATCTGAGATGGTCGAATGGCCTATTTCACTTCAAACTGCATGTATCTGAATGTTCACCCACATTAAAAGCTCTCTGCAGATACAAGATGACATGTCTCAAAAGTGCATTTTTGTTCTCTGCTTCCGCAGACTGACAAGAGCACCATGGAGTGTAATTGACCCTGGCAAGTACAAGTTTTTATTCTTGCCAAGTTCAGCCAAAAGTTCCCTGAATAAACATTTCCAACTGAATAAATTGCTAAGATACAAACAGATTCAATCCTGCTTTGGGTTCCTCAAAATCAACACACAAATGTGAAAAATTACACCTTTTTTAGCAGTTGGAATTGTAAGAATACTGGCTTGAATGAGAAAAAAAGAATAATGTTTCTAGTCCTCACTGTTTCTGAAAACAGTTAAAATTTATCTGATTAGTAGTGGTGGTGTGAAATTAACCCTACAATCCAGAGTAACTACGGGAGCACATAAGAGGCATTACGTGTATCCATAGTTATTGCACCACTGAGTGAAAACCTATGGGAAATTCCTATTGCAATCCAGAGCAAATTGTTCTTACACCAGAGCAAGGACTCCCTGTAGTTACTCTGGATTGCGCCCAATGTCAGGGAAACCTGAATTAGGGTGACAATCTGGAAAAACATCATAGATTGATAGACACTGAGAACTTTAGCAGATCCTTGTGTAGTCAGTCCCCAGCATAAATTTCTGGAATAGAGTACTTCTGTATTTGCCAATCCATAAGTACAGTAAAGCTCAGTTTTGAGGGCAGAAACATTTTTATTCTACCCCAAGTTCCCAATTTTGACTTTAACAACTTTGAGAATGTGGGATCATTGCAACAATTCTCCTTACCCAGTTGTCTGCCTGGGTTCTGTTTTAATCCTTCCTGGAGAATACATTCCAGAATGTGGGGTTTGTGAGTCCTTCTCTTTCTCTTAGCTTAGCCTTTTGGTATTCCACAGGGATTTGTCTTGTTATTTAACATCTACATGACACCACTGGGACTGGTCATGAGGTGGCTTAAGGTTGTCATCAATATTTATTTCTTGATGCTCCATTAATCACTCTGTGAGACTTGTTTTCTTAAAAAGCAGTACATAAGCATTTGTTTTGGTAACAATATGTGAATTCTATCCAGCTATTCATGTTATATGTATGTATGGTACACAAGTCCACATGTGTGGATGATTGTGCCTGGGTTCATTTTTACAGATTAACAATCCATGCTCACACAGATTGTGCCTTCACTGAAAGGACCATGTACACAAAGTTGTACCCAAGTACAATGACTGTACCAGATACAAAAGTGTGGATATCCCTTCCATCTTGGTTTTCTCTGCTTCTGTTTATTATTCTGCTTGTTAGTTTAAGCTGTTGCTTTGGGAATACATTTATTATTTGCCTTTTAAAGTTTTGTTTTTATATTGTTAGTCCATGTCATTTATTGGAAAATCAGCATATAAATCCTTGAATGTAGAAGTTAGGAAACCCACTGAACCTGAATATTGCACATGCACATCTGAAGCTACCTATGTTGCTTTGCTGCCTGCCCATTGCTTCCCACATCTGAACAGATGCTGAGCCAAACAACCTGGCTCCTTAAAAAACTGTGTGGGCTACACAGCTGAGGCAGATTCACTAAGTGAAAATGGTTTTGCTGCCTTTCACTTAAATGATTCTGGCAACTAATACAAGATGCATATGTATGTGTGTACCTGCCACCCACCCATACACTCAATTGTGGACAATTGTGTAATAGCTGGGGCTTCTCATGCATGAAATTCTGTTACCGGCAATAGTAGTAAGTCTAGATATTTTTTTATACATCTGGTTTGTACAGTCAAAACACAAATCCACTTTACACATAGCTGGACACTGACTGTCAGTGGCTAACTGATGAGGTTCCTTTCTAGCTGTATGCGAAGTACCTACTACATGCAAAGTACCACTCTACCACTTAACTATGGCCATATCCAGGGTGAACAGATGACAGGAATTTCCCTGCCAGAACTGGAAATGAGGCCCTGGAACCAGAAGTCAGGAATTTGGGTGCCTTTCCAGCCATTTTATGGGATTTTAGGCCTGTTTTAGGCATTTTAGGCCTTTTAGGCCCACTGATGCTGGTTAAAGGAGAAGGAGGGAGGAAAGGGAAGGAATTGTAGTTTTTCCCCTCCTTCCCATGCTAAAGCCCCTTTCCAAGCCATCAGTGGAAGAACGACATCTCTCAGCATGCATCACACCAGATTCCCATTATGCTTCCCAGAGGCCAATGTAGGTTTCTAAATGGACCTCTAAGTAGCCATTCCCAAATGGCTGTGCTTAGCAGTGGCTCCCAGACCCTGCAGAGAAAAAGATCTCGGGGACAAAACTCTGCTTGCTGTCCAAAGGAAGGAAGGAGGGAGCTCAGCTGAGGTTGCTGGAGAGTAGAGCAGGGGAAGGAAACAGCCTGGAAGTGGAGCTGCTCGGAAACCTTGCAGTGAGTTTGGCTTTGGAGAGAAAGGGGGAGGAAGAATTAATTTTTAAAGCAGGGTTGCCAACTGACCAGAGAAACCCCAGCCTCTCTTGCTACTGTGCCCTTGTAGATGGATCCACCAATATCTACTTTGCATAAAACATATAATTCACAACAAGGGCTTGAGTTTTTGAGGCTCTGTCTTGGGCCCTGTTCCCTTTATCATCAATGACTTGGAGGAAAGGATATGGAGGAGCCTGATAAAATTTGCAAGTGACACCAAGCTGGGAGGAGCAGCAAACACAACAGATGACAGGAAAAACCTCCAGGAAGATCTGGACAAACTGGAATATCGGGCTGTAACAAACAGAACAAATTTCATAGCTCATAGATCATAGAATCATAGAGTTGGAAGGGACCCAGTGGATCATCTCCTGTAGCAGGAGATTCTAGACTTGTGGGGACCCGGGTCTCGAACCCTGGCCTGCTGGTTAGCAGGCACAGTGTCTTAACCACTTGCGCCATTTCAACAGGGAGAAGTGCAAGGTTCTGCACTTGGGCAAAAGCACAGGTATAAAATGGGTGATTCTTGGCTTGGCAGCACCTGTGAGCAGGATCTTGGAATCGTGGTGGATCACAAGTTGAACATGAGTGGGCAGTGTGATGCATCTGCGAAGAAGACAAATACCATTTTAGGCTGCATTAAGAGGATTGTAGCTTCCAAGTCATGAGACGTTCTAGTTCCTCTTTATTCTACATTGGTTAGACCTCATCTTGAGTACTGTGTTCAATTCTGGGCACCTCACTTTTAAAAAGTCAAACTGGAACAAGTCCAGAGGAGAGCGACAAGAATGATCAGTGGGATGGAAGGGAAGCCCTAAGAGGAACTTGGTCTGTTCAGCCTGGAAAAGAAAAGGCTGAGAGGAGACATGATCACACTCTTCAGATATCTGAAGGGCTGTCATATGAAGGAAGAGGCTCATTTGTTTTTAGCTGCCTCTGAAGGCAATGGGTATAAACTGCAGGAAAGGAGATTCCACTTGGATATCCGGAAAAATTCCTGACAGTGAGGGTTGTTTGGCAGTGGAACAGATTGCCAAGGGAGGTGGTGGACTTCCCCTCACTGGGGATCTTCAAGCAAAGGCTTGACAAGCACCTGTCGGAGATGCTCTAGGAGGGTTTCCTGCTACAAGCAGGGGGTTGGACTAGATGACCTACTGGGTCCGTTCCAACTCTATGATTCTATTCTGTGATTCTGTTCAGGTTTGGGGCCTTTCATTCAGTTGTTGTTAAAGCAGAGGAGCAGGGCTGGGTGTAAAGCTGGCAGGGTTGGGATGGTGGGATAACTCCTGGCTCCTTAGGTTTTAAGCCTCCATACCCAATTGTGTCCACTCAAAAGTATTATAGTCAGTGGAGTATAGTCAGTATAGTAAGGGGGCAAAGGAAAAGAGGCTGAAAGGCCAAGCCTCTGCATGCCTGCCTTAGAAGGATGGCTGCTTGGATCACTTAAACATGTGCCTTTTTGGTTGGTGTCTGGTCTATGGCAATGAGATTTGTGCAAAAATTAAGTACAGGAATGCAATACAAGTGTTTTTAGCTTTATTTTAACACTAGTAAAAAGCGTACCCGCGTTGCAGGAGTAACATTTCCCCATACAACATCCCCCCACGGTGCATCAACACCCCATGCGCAACTTCCCCCCATGCGCAACTTCCCCCATGTGCAACTTCCCCCCCATGCGCAACTTCCCCCATGTGCATAATCCCCCCATGCACATCATCCCCCATGCGCAACTTTCCCCCATGTGCAACTTTCCCCAATGCACAACTTCCCCCATGCACAAGTTCCCCCAATGCACTACTCCGCCCATGCGCATCATCCCCATGCGCATCATCCCCCATGCACAACTTCCCCCATGTGCACCTTCTGCCCATGTGCAACTTCCCCCATGCGCTTCATCCCCCATGCGCTTCATCCCCCATGCGCATCATCCCCCATGCGCAACTTCCCCCATGCACATCATCCCCCATGTGCATCATCCTCCCATGCGCATCATTCCCCATGAGCAACTTCCCCATGCGCAACATTCCCCCATGCGCAACATTCCCCCATGCGCAACTTCCCCCCCGCGCAGCTTTCCCCCTGTGCATCAGTCCCCCATGTGCATCAGTCCCCCATGCACAACTTCCCCATGCGCATCAGTCCCCCCATGCGCAACTTCCCCCCATGCGCATCAGTCCCCCCATGCGCAACTTCCCCCCATGCGCAGCATCCTTGCCAGTGCAACCTCTTCCTCCGAACAACATTTTCACTGCACCAGGCACCAAGCACCAAATCAGCTGGATGTTGGTCAGTCTCCCATGCTAAGTATAGGACAAAAACACATTGCCCCCTTTTCAGCCCCTGAAAGGTTAATTTCTCCACATGGGTTCTTGGTGGGAGTTCAGGTGACAGAAGGATCCCTCCCAGAATTCCATGCTTCTAGGCCCAGCTGTTGGGCCGGAATGTTGATGAGTCAGCAATTCTCAATGCAAAGTATAAGCAGGAAAACGCGTTGCGCCCCTTTTCACCCCCTTCCGGTTGGAATTTCCGAAAACTGGTTCTTAGTGCACCCCTCCATCACGGAAGGAACACCCACCCCCAAATTTCACGCTTCTAGACCCAGTGGTTTTGGCAGGGCGGTGATGAGTGAGTGAGTGAGTGAGTCAGTCAGTCAGTGACATTCCTCTTTTATATATATAGATGTCCTGGATTTGTCCTACATTTTTGGGATACCCTACCTTTTTTATCCAGGTAGGAATTTTGGCTTGGATGACAGGAATTTTGGCGAACTTGGGGGGATTTTTGAGTTCGGCATCTGGTCACTCTGGTCATGTCCAGCTACATTTCCTTTCATCACCACTTCTTGCCACATCTCATCATCCACATATCTGGCTTGCATTGATTTTCTAGCATCAGATTCATTATTGGAAGTCTCTCATAAATACTACTTAGGAAGGGAATTCAATTTTCTACACTTTCTTAATACAAGAACAGCACAAAATGTCTGGCACCAACGTTATCGAATATTCTGAAAAATGCAGACTAGAATTTCAAAGAGGCCATTCATCTGCACTTACATGGCTTATTCAGAGGAATGTTCGTGCAGTTTGATGGAAAGCCAATAAAGACCAAAGAGCATTGGCCAAACAAATATTTAATTCTGTTTCCTAATCATCAATACAAGTTTCTTGGCATCCTGGCTGTTATGCTTGGCATAATTTGAAAACATGGTCAACTGCCAGATGCAATTATTCATGGTCAGTCCTGAAGCAAAATCAAAGTGTTCCATTTTAAATGACTCCACATTCTGTACCATGCTCTTCTCTCCTGTACATTTTGCTGATGATGTTACTGGCAGTGCTTTTTTAAAACACATGAGGTTCACACGTGGAAAAAACACTCATGTGTCCGGTCCAAAGGCATGACTGTATAATTTGGTGAAATGAAACTGGAGATGAGGATGAAGGTGCACAGAAGTTTATCCATATGGTTAAAACCAAAAATGGGGATTCAAACTGTGCCTAACTGAATTAGTTCATTCACACTTAATCTATACGAGGGAATTCTGTGGGTAATATTCATGCATGAAGGAGTCCTTAAAAAGTGGTTAGATTAGGAGGAGGAGTAGTGGTGAAGAGAGAGGGGACTGTTTAGAAGTTTAGAAGTCTGCCGCAAAAGTCTCTCAGTAGCCTAAACCAAGGGCTGGGAATGACATTCTAGTCTAAACCAGAGGTGTCCAAAGATTTTGGAAGGAGGGCCACATCATCTTTCTGACACTGTTGGGGTCCAGAATAAAAGATTTACATTTCAAATTTGAATAAATTTACATATTAGAGTGTATTAGAGACAGATCCATAGGATAACAAGGCTTGCCTGCGGGTCAGATGGGGTTGCCATGGGTCACATTGAGGCTCGCTGTGGCCTGCATCCGGTCTGGGTTTGGACACTCCTGGTCTAAATCAAGGACTACATGCAAGGGGTAAGCTATGAATGTACTTAACTCACTTACAATGCAGAGATAGTCTCAACCTCACAACCAAGGGACCAAACCTCCAAAGGAGATCACATGAGGCAAATATGATTCTCCTTGCTTCAGAGTACCTGACAGGTCCGTTATGGAGATTTGTTTGGAGACGGGAGGTTGATCCAAGGCCTCCAAAAACAATGAGGGTTTCAGTAGGTCTCTGACAAGGGAGTCCAAGCTACATCTCCTTGTGCTGTGACACTTGAGAGCACTGTGTTACAAGGCCACACAGCAGGAAGGCGCCAAGCATGTGAGCCTTCCTGATCCAAAGGTAGGTATCACAGACAGAAATAGGGGTTCATAGCCCTAATTTGCAAGAAAGAAGAAACCTGAAGAAAGTTGGGCGAGGCAGCTGAGCCACTGAGTGAAACCAAAGCAAACAAATCAGAACACAAAACTTAAAGACCACTTTCACTCACTCTTAAAGCTTTTCAATTTTTCTGATGGAGCTTCTTTTTTATAACCACTGTATACCCTTGTAAAAAAACCTGTGGTTTTTATAACCACTCTGTATCTGGTAGAAACAAGACTCTGAATTTTGAACCCTCCAGTCAGTTCTCCTGAAATTAGGCGGGGAATTAGATGACGGGCTCCCCATCACTGTCTCCATTGCCTCCACTGTTCCTCTTTCTTCCACTCCTTGGATTGGAAAATGAAGGAGACTAAGCAGAAGAGGAAACATGGAGGCAAGGAGGTGGACAGTGATGGTGACCCAGTATATCTTCCCTTTATTGTGTAAACTGCTGCCATAATAAAGCTGGCTCTGTGTGTTGAGAAGTCTTCGGATCCTGGATCTTAGAGAAGCAACATACAGAAAAGCCGGAGAGGCTGTCTGCCTTTCTCTGGCCCTTGATTATCAGTTCTTATCTCACTTTAGCAGCCTTTATGTTTCTTTTCCTTTCAAGAACTGAAGATCAACAAGGAACTGAGAAAGGCATTCAGTGGCTCTTGCTTTCCTGTATGTCGTTGTATGTCTTAAAACACCAATCCAGTCATCACATATAGCTCAAAGATAGGGTTGCCACAAGTCCCACAAAACCGTGACTGACCCAGTTTTCTGAGATTGTATTCACATACTGGCAAGTTTGACAGAGGGTACTGTCCCTGTTTTGTAGAAGAAAATTATGGCAAACCTACTCAAAGAATAAGAGCAGTAGCTGAGTGACAAAATATAAAGAAAGGTGACTGCCAAAGAATAGATGCCTTTGAATTATGGTTCTGGTGAAGATTCTTGAGAGTCCCTTGGACTGCAAGGAGATCAAATCAGCCGATCCTGCAGGAAATCAACCTGGGCTGTTCACTGTTCATCAACCCAGACAAATACTGAAGCTGAAGCTCAAATATTTTGGCCACATCATGAGAAGGGAGACTCGTTAGAAGAGTCTGATGCTGGAAAAAACTGAAGGCAAAAGGAGAAGGGGATGGCAGAGGATGAGGTGGTTAGATAGTGTCACCAAGACAATGAACATGAATTTGGACAAACTTCAGAAGCAAGTGGAGGATAGTGTGGCCTGGTGTGCTGCAGTCCATGGTGTCACAAAGAGTCTGACATGACTTAACGACTAAACAACAAACAACATATTTAAGACAAAAACAAAACTTTCCTGCAAGTAAAGGCTAGCAAATCAAGGAAAATAACTCTGACAATTCCCTGCCAGGCTAGTTTTCTTCTTGCAGAGGGATCATTTCTATGAGGGAGCATTGTGATTCTCTCCACCCATTCTGGAAAGCTGTAGTCTGTTCTGCCCCTTGATTCTGCTGCCTGTGTAGATCATCCTGTTGTAAGGGATTGCTAGGCTATCTTTTACTGCTTTCCATGTCCTAATAATTGCTAAACCAGGCACTGCTGTAAGAGTAATACTTCCTTCCACACACCAACCTTCCATGGAGAAAATGTACAGTACAATAGAAGGAACAGGATGTAATGAATTACAGAGCTATAAATCTATCAGAAAGAATTATGGCAAACTCTTGTGTTGTCACCAGAACCCTAAGATGAAATTATAGCCTCATCATTTAAAAGGAGATTTTTTTTCTTCTGCCAAAGCATTTCTCAGTCATAGTAAAAGCCAGCAGAAGGGGAGGGGAACAGAGGAGTTCATGTACATTTTTGCTCATGTACAGCTTTGCTCCTTTTCTCCTCCAGTAGAAAAGGACATTGGTACACATTAGATCACAAGCTTTTCCTTGTTAAGTTGGTGAGTTAATAATACATTCTATTTGAATAGTGCTTTTTCAAAGCACTTCACATGTACATTGATAGCCATACAACAACCCTGAAAGGTTGTTTCAAAGGCAGAATGGGAATAGTGATTTATCAGGAACAGTTCCCAGAAAACAAAGACTGTCCTGTTGGTGTATACACATTTCCCTCATAGAAATAGTGTACACGTTACAATGAAAATTCAATCAATCAATCTTTATTTGCATTAACAACAAGCCATAGCAAAACAAACAGCAAACAGAATATAAAGCCTGTACAGCAAAATTAACTAATTATATTAACAAATACATTAAATACATTAAATAACAATGAAAGTTACTGGAGCCCTTCTTGGAATCTGATCTTAAGCCCTTTCATCACAACTGATGCATTGACAAACGATTCCTTATGAGCCAAAATCTTGCTATATTTAAGGAAGAAGCACATCTCTCCAGTTGTTCCTTTGAATTTTTCTGTAGAACCAGCTATACCAAAAGAACTTGGATTTATACCACAGTGAGGACAAACTGTCTTTAATCCAATTACTCAGGTCACTTAAACTAAATTATGGATTAGTCATTAACCACTTGTGGATGCATTTTCATAATTGGAGGGTATTGTAATTTGATTATAGCCTATCATGACAAGTAAACATTAAAAAAACATGATTTGGGCCAGGAGTGGTGTGATGAGGGTAATATTTCACAGCCAAAAATCAAATATTGTAGATATAAGGCTTATCACGATTCACAGAAGTCTATCTAGGCCAGCCTGACACTAAAGGTGGAAAATGAGATAGATTACACAGGAGCCAAGAGATGCAATCCTGAGTTTCTGAGTGTATTGGGATGACAATTACTTCCGTTTCTCTCTATCGTTTGATTTATTAGTCACATGGATTTGCTGGTGCAGGTATCCAAGAAGCTTAAATATATGGAGGGCAGAGTAACAATGTGAGTAGAAACCTCTTACCTTTGCAGAAATATATTGGATGAGAATTGCCCTCACACTCATCCTTCTATATGGTTGCAGTGGTTTAGTGGTTAAAGGTGCTGTGCCTGTCAATCTGAAGCTCGGCAGGTCAGCTGTTCAAGACCCGAGTATTGTAAGATGGAATGAGCTCCTGTCCTCAACCTAGCTCCTGCCAACCTAGCAGTTCAAAAGCATGGAAATGCAAGTAGATAAATACAGTATGTACCCCCTCGGTGGGAAGGTAACAGTGTTCTAAGCACTTTGGCATACAGTCATGCTGGTAACATGACCATGGAGACATCTTTGGACAGCGCTGGCTCTTCGGCTTAGAAACAGGGATGAGCAGGGATGAGTTGCTCATGACTAGCAGTACAAGCTGCGGGGGAAACCTTTACCTTTACCTCATCCCTCACATACATCTCCAAACTTGTTTCAAAGTGGTAATTTTGAAAGGGGACCTATTTATGACATATGGGCCTTAGACCCTAGCTCTGGCTTTCAATCTATTTTGCTTTAACCACTAGCCTCTGGATAGTCCAATACACAATTTCCAAATTGTCCTGTCCCAGGCCTCTGAGAAGCTTGTAGGCAGGGCACATGGAAAAGCAGTCATCCTATTGCTCATGTCCAAGATACTGTAGTCAAAGGTTCTCAACTTGACTTCAGTTCCAGAAGCCCTGCAAGAAGCATCAGATTGGAAGGATCAATTTCACCTACTGGAAATAAGGCCTGTCAATAAGACCTGGATATTTATTTATTTGATATTTATTTTATTTATCTCCCAACTTTCTTCATAAAGAAGGAAGGATAAGCAAAAATATTCTGTTTTATTTGCCAATGCCTCACACAGAAAGTGCTTCCAAGCTGTTTTCCTTGCTCTTTTTTAATGCACCCTGCAAATATTTGAATAATCGTCTGTTTTTTTAGTCTTAAACATCCACAAATTCAGAGATGCACTAATAACATTTCCACCCCTGCTATATTCTGAAGAAATTTCATTGACTGACCTTCAGATTTTCCAAAACAACAAGCTGGAGCATTTCAGTACAACACCAGACGGTTGCTGACTGCAGCTTCTTCTCCCTTTTCCACAGAAATGGCAGGGAAAACAAAAAGCAGTGTTGCATATCTGGCCTAACAGATCCTGTCCACAAACAGAGCCCTAACAAGCAAGACTGGAATTAGGCATAACACCTGGCAAACAGTTTGTACTTTTTAAAGAGGTGTGCATCTAAGGCATAGGGCAGGGTTGCTCATCTGTCTATACTGTATTGATTTGTTGGCTGTGATGCACTATTTGAGAGCGCATCTGAATCTGAATGTTGTCTAGCTGTACTGCCCTCTCAAGGCAATAATTCTTGGATAAAATGTGCATGGTATTAAAAGCAGTGTTGTGCAGATGTACTCCAGTGACTATTTACCCTTAAGATCCCAACTGGGTCTATTAGACCCACCAGGAAGTGTGTGTGTTGTGTTTTTACTGGAATTTATTATTATTACTTGACAAGACTTTCTGACTTTTTAACTGATAGTTAGACAGTTACAAATCCAAAAGCATGACACTTTTGAATTTACAGTTTTTCTGTACCGGAGGTCGGGTCTATTGGACCCATAATGTTTTTATAATGCAAAATGGGTCTAATGGACCCGTGCGGTCTTAGGTGATAAAAGAACATCCCAGTAGTCTAAGTTAAAATTTTACTAAAAAATCATTATTTCACAATAAAATAGTTATACTTAAACTTGACACAACATTTATTAATTATATGTACATTATATGTATCTAACTATGGGTATGAGTCTAATGGACCCGTGCGGTCGTATGTGGAAAAAAAATTGCGGGATCCTAAGGGTTTATCTGCATCACGTCACATATCTGCATTACATCACATGCCTGGGTTCAACTTGGCGGTAAGGAATGGGTGTTGGTTTTGGAGAACATGGACCTGAGAGCATGCACCCTCTAAGATGGATTTCTCCATCCACCTCAGTGGTCCTTTAAATTCCATTCCCCATAACAGTTTAAAACGGGCTATCTTCTGGCCGGCAGGTAAATCAGGATCTCTGGGGAGATCTACTAGTGTGTAGATCCACTTCTTTCAAAATCCCTAGATTTCAGGATGACTTGGAACTGAAGTTGCCAAGTGACAAGTGTTCGCCTGCTCAGACAGATAAGACCTTGTTTTCAATGTTGAGCACTTACTGAGTAAAATATCAATTTTGGGATAGGAGGTGCAAAATAGTCTCTACTGATCCCTCTTCCCTGATTTTCAAGACCAGTCCACTGACTTGCTGAAACCTGCTGAGCTGCTGTAAACTCCCTGAGCTCTGCCAACTGATGGCAACTCTGCCAACTGATGCCAACCTGGCCCACCCACAGTAGATCTAGCCATGTTGAGGCCAACCAGATGGGTGAGATGAACATTTTCTCTGAAGGGCAGGGTGACCAAATGACCAGATTTTTCCAGATTTCTCCTATTTTTTAGCCTTCTGTCCGGGTGTCCTCCGAAAGGGCTTCATTGTCCTCCATTTTGGCTTTATTTTGGAACTTTGCAATGGTGTGCTGTACCCCATCATGTCATAGGATTCATACTGAAGAGCAGAATCCAATGCAACAATCAGTTTTGAAATATCTCCTTTCTATAAAAGTTATGGCCAAGAAACTAAAAATAAAAAATATGCATTGAGTACTATGGGAAAATATGCATTGAGTTCTATGGGAAAATTCCCAATATCGCAGCTTTACTCATGAGTAGGCAAGTGTGCCACTATCTACCGGAAAGGCCAGGCTGAGAGGAATCCAAGACCTTGTCCTCCTTTTGAGGTTTGGCATCTGGTCACCCTGCTAGAGGGATAAGTGATTTCTTCCAGGGTGGGACTAGTCCGTGTTTCTACCCTTTGAGGGATATGCTGAGCTCTCCCATTCAAACGAGATCCAGAAGCGTGGAGAGAGGAGGTTGTTTCTCTCACCTGTTTCTTCTGAATGGCAGGATAATAAGAAAATAACAAAAAAATCTTCAGTGCTATATCAAACACACTCAGAAAACACCTGCCAACCATATGCTACACCGAAAATGTTTTTTTAAATGTGCAGAAGATTTAAAAAGCATCTTGCATGGCGTGCATTGCCAAGGAGGCTGTAGACTTGAGAAAGGAGGAGGTAGCACTCTTGCTACAGACATCTTTCCTGGAGTGGAGCCAGCCTTTTGCAGGAAATGACAGTCCCAAACAAGATGAGTATTCACTCGTTTTAAAAAATATGCATATAGTTAAATGCAGAAAAATGTAGTGGTGGTATTTTAAAAATACACTTGGCATTTTGAAGTCCATCCGTTCCCTCCAAAATTACATGTTTTGTTTGTGCTATCCTATTTAGGAGAGAGTGCGTATGTGAATGTTCTGGTGATGCTACTAATTACAGAAAATCCCCATTTTTCTCATTGAATAGAGGCTGAAGTACATTTGTCTATTCTATGACGTGCCATTTATATTTTATTAATCAATACATACATTCAGTAATTGTGGCTCTTTCGATTGAGAAAGAGTTTCCAAACAAGGCTTGTGCATTGCTGAGGTGGCATTGGAGTATAGATGCTATCATTTCAGATTGTGAATGGGAGATCACATATTTAAAACTTTCCCCTATGTTTAAAAAAGTTCTACATTCAGAAAACTAACACAGGAGGGAGGGTTTAGAGGCAGTCCATCACAGGGCCAGCTGAGGTGGCTGCCTCAGGTAGCAGATTGGTGAGGATCCACTCATCTCCACAGTTCTTCCTTCTCTCAGTTTTTGAAATGGAAGAGGAGCACAGGGTAGAAGATGAGCCTAGGGAGTGAAAAAGTGCATTTAAAAAAAAATCATACATATGCACTGAAAAATGAATTCTCTCCCTGACATTGGATGCCCTCCATTCCACAATAGCAGCCTTCTAGCATCTTGTTCTGCTGCATGATACACTAGTTTACACATGGAGGAGAATGAGAGGGTACTGTCCTAATAGGATGGGGTGAACGTTGCCACTCTGAGTGGCAAAGCACATTTTGAAAATGCTTGTCAGTGTTAAAAATTCTCTGCAAACAGAAAATAACAATTGACGCAGGGCTGGATAGAACCTTTTTCCCTGTTGCAGGAGTTTTCTGGTTGCAAGAGATTGCTACGTGGAGAAGCGTTTAAACCAGAACCACCACTCCCAGCTGCCTACAGTCTAGGGTGGTGCAGTCCAAACTATTACTCATCACTCTGCCACCTACTTTTTACCTCATTCTTTGGAATATGAAGACATACCAGTTGAGGTCAACTGACTATAACCAGTACCTATTTTCTGGTACTAGTTGCTAGTCCATCACCGTTCCTTCTTTAATCATATTTTGCCATTGGGGGATATTATTATTTATTCAATTAACCAGTATATCCCACCTTTTTTCCTAGGAAGGAAACCCAATGCAGCTAACAACATACAAAATACCTGAATAAAATACAGTTTTTTAAATACTGGATACTTTAATTGTCAGTGTAATTTGTCAGTGATATTTTGTCAGTGTAAACACAATTACTAGAATAGGGGAATATCCTGCAACCTCAGTAACGAATTATACCCAAGAACTAGTTATGGCGTGCATTTTAGTAAATGTACATGAACATTACGGTGAAAATCCTATGCTTGTGCATTCAAAAATGAATATTTTATATTCAGTGGGGCTCTTAGGAAAAACATAGGATTGTAGCCTGACATTTCATATTTTACTCCTATACAACCCCTTTCCTTAACAGAGGGGTCAACCAAACATTGAAGTTTTGTACACCTTGTTCTGCAGGCACTCTTATGCCTTGTGAAAAAGTGCTCATAAATCTTCTCATTCTGCCTGTGTCTGCTACAACTACACCTATAAATCTTCTCATTTCCTCACTACCTCATGAAAGCCCCTATAAATCTTACACTGTCTCTGCTTCCCTGTGCGAGCTGGGTTAAGCTGCAGGCCCTTTTGTATCTGGTACCGTGCTGCAGGCGTCCATTTTCCTAGCAGAACTTTATCAAACATCCACATGAATGGCTGTTCAGGAACTATATTGTGGCATCTGGATAACGCTCCAGCCTTAGGGTTAGATCAAGTTTGGCCTCCACTAGAATAGAATGAGCTTGGCATTATCCAATGAGTCAAGTATGATTCCCACTAAGGAGCAAGATAAGCTGCCACAGAAACTATTAATGGGGGGCAGCAAAATACTATATTTACTTTAATCTAACACTCACCTTTTTCAGCCAAATTCAGACTCCAAAATTGGATTTGTGTAGGTATTGATTATAAGTGTAGGGTGCGCATTCGATTTGATGGTGCATTCAATTTGAGTAAATATGGTATGTTGCACCAATCATGGAGGTCTAGGGCCATGTTTGTGAGGTAAAAACGAGACTGACAAATCCTGACTTGCATTGTGCTACATCCAGTGCAAGTTGTGGGATGCTGCCCAAGGCCAGAGGAAACATTTCCCCTTACCCCAGATAACACGACAGCAGCCCCTGCAGCAGCCCCAGTGGGGCTATGCACATCTGCACCACACAAACAATGGCAAAATCCAAGCATCCTGGGGCTGGCTCAGGATTAGGATGCCTGAACCTAAAAAAGGAGGACAAGGTTTTGGATTCCTCTCAGGTTGGCCTTTCTGACAGACAATGGCACATTTGCGTACTCATGAGTAAAACCGCAATATTGGGCACTTTCTTTTTCTCATAAAGTGCATATTTTTAGTTTTAGTTTTTTTACCATAATTTTGATAGGAAGGAGATATTTTAAAATCAATGGTTGCATTGGATTCTACTTTTCAATACAAATCCAATGACACATGACATGATGGGGTACTCAGCACCACTGCAAAGTTCCATAATGAAGCCAAAATGGAGGACAATGAAGCCCTTCTGGAGGACACCTGGACAGGAGACTAAAAAGAGGACTTATCCCAAAAAAATCAAGTCATATGGTCACCCTGCTCAGGATGCCTGAAAATAGGGTTGATATCCAGTCCAAGTGCTGGGTTCTCGCCCTACCTCCAACTCCCAATCTGTCTGCCTCCAGGAACACCTCCTGTCTCAGGGTGACCAGATGCCAAAATCCCCCCCCCCCCGTTCCCCAAAATTCCTGTCCTCTAAGCCAAAATTCCTACCCAGATTTTTAAAAATGTAGGATAAATGTAGGGCATGTTAAAATAAAGCTAGAACACTCATATTGCTTTCCTAGACATAATTTTTGCACAAATCTCATTGTGATAGACCAGACATCAATCAAAAAGGCACATGTTTAAGTGATCCAAGCAGCCAGGCTTTCTCAGGAAAAACATGCAGAGGCTTGGCCTTTCAGCTTCCTTTCCTTTGCCCCCTTACACGATAGTAAGCTCCACTAACTATAATATTTTTGAGTGGATACAACTGGGCTTGGAGGCTTAAAACTTAAGAAGCCAGTAGTTATCCCCACCATCCGTACCCTGAGAAGGTTGCCAACTTTACACTGGCCACTGCTCCTCTGCTTTGGCAACAACTGGATGAAAGACCCCAAACCTGAACAACTCAAGTCCTTGTTCTGAAATACATGCTTTTTGTGCAAAGTATATTTTGGTGGATCCATCTACAAAGGCATAGGAGCAGGAGAGGCTGGGGTTTCTCTGGTAAGTTGGCAAACCTGTTTTTAAAAAATTCTTCCTCCCCCCTTTCTCTCCAAAGCGAAACTCACTGCAAGGTTTCAAAGCAGCTCTATTTCCAGGCTCCCTCGTTCCTCTGCTCTCCTCTCCAGCAACCTCAGCTAAGCTCCCTTAGCACAGCAAGAAGAGTTTCCTTCTCCCCCACCCCCAGATCTTTTTCTCTGCAGAGACTGGGAGCCACTGTCAGGCACAAGTCACAGCCACTTGGGAATGGCTACTTAGAGGCCCATAAAGAGGCCTGTTCGGGCCTCTGTGGGAACCAGGTTGCAAAATGGGAATCTGGCACATTGCATGCTGCAAGGTGTAGTTGATGTAGCCATCCACTGATGGCTTGTAAAGTTGCTTTAGCATGGGGAGGAGGGGAAAAATTCCTGTCTTCTGGTCAGCCGGTGACCTGTCTACGTTCCCACTGCAGAAGAACACCTTCCTCCCGCCTTCTCCCTACCTTCCCCATGTCCCCCAGACCAGAGTTACCATATGAAATAAGCGTAAAAGAGAAGCCCTCCCCCCAATTTAGGACATCCAAGAAAAATGTAGGACATGCCAAAATAAAAGCTAAAAGCACTCATAATATTAAATTCACTGGGGTTTATAGGCTGACATATGTGAACAGCAGTAATGGTTTCGGTGAGTCTTTGTTGCTCTTCCCTATGGCTGCCAGCTACTATTCTTTCCCCTATACTGCCTCAAAACAATGATATGGTAGTCACTGGAAAACTGTGCACAAGTGGCCCACATTTCCTAGTTGGGGACAGAATAATCTGCTAACTAGCCAATATAAGTGCCATGTACTTGTGCAAAGCCCAGTTGGGCAGGAAGTTGAAGATGAAAACCGTCTGGCAGATGATACCTTAGTGTCCTCCCTTTCGCCTTTCTCATATACAAATTTGCCCCTCCAAAGGGCATTCTGCAAGTGGGAAAGGGACATTGGCCGCCATTAAATGCATCTAATATGTAATACATAGTTTGCCCCTTAGATGATCATTAAAAAATTTAATGTGTGAATAGCCTTTCCTGGCCAACTTATTTCTCAAGCATCTGCTAACTCACAGTGTTGTGAGAAAAAACTCATTCACATGATACTTCACTTCTAAAGATAAAAGTGGACATTTTGTAAAATACATATCATAATTGAATCCTTAAAATGAGCAATTTTTGAGATTATTAACCAAGGAGCAGAGCTATTTTCTTCCGTTGTTATAAACTGGAAACTGGACTGCTAATAGTAGCTTAATATGCAATTCAAGCATAATATAGCAATAATGGCCACATTAGCACTCGCTCCTGAATCCCATGCCCTAAATCAAAATCACAGGCTGCTCATATTACTGCTAAGAACTATAATTTTCACTCTTGGGAATGGATTCAGCCGTCATGATTTTCAATATGGGCATTTGCCAAGACCTATCAGTAATCAAATGGTCCCACAAAGTACAATTTTGGCAGCACAGCATCCTCAATTACAGTCGTTCACACCTATGTCATAATAGGCCAACACTGGAGAAGACGAGGAGAGAGACCGACAGCAGGGAGGCAGGAAATGGTTTTACTCTTTTCCTGTGATCTCATTCCAGCAGTATTGCTAGGCTGGCCCAAACCCAGCTTGAAAGACGTGAAGTTTGTGGATGACATGAATGACATGATATGTGAATGAATTGATATGATGTCATCATATCACCTCCAGCTGCTTCCAGTGTCCCAACTTGGAACAAAATGGAAGAATGATAGGTGGGAAGGCCCTTTCAGTGTGCCTCTCTCTCTCTCTCTCTCTCTCTCTCTCTCTCTCTCTCTCTCTCTCGTTTTCATTTTAAAGAGGTCATTAGAACAATTGTTCTTAAACTTTTCAATCTCCAGAGCCCTTTACTCATCTCTGAGAGACCCCTGCCAGCACATGTGTGAAGTCCTGGGGAGCCCAAGTCTTCACACATTATTAATAATATTAATAATAAGATATTAATAAATATCTTGGAGATTAGTGAAGAAGCCGATCAGAGACTGAAAAGCAAAGGGCTTGGTTAGTCACAGGTTGGGCAAGGTCTTTTGTAATATGGCACAGGCAACTGGCAATACTGGAGTTCACTACCTCTTGGGACTACTTCACACTGCAATTTCATGGACTGGTTAAGTTGGGTTAAGGTGTGTACAGCATAGATTTCACCACTGATCTAACTAGCCTGATACACGAACTGATCCTTTAAACAAAACAAAAGCAAACAAGGCCATTTTCAAACACACCTAAAAATGATCTCTATTGTATTTTCACTAATTTATCATAGTAGTGACCTGCCTTTCTTGCAAGGAGCGAAAAGCCACATGAATAGAATTTGAGACCTAGTTTGTGGCTTGTGTTTTATCTATACTAGGACTGAATCTAAATGCCAACTCAGCCACTAAGTTCACTTGGTAAACCTGAGCTAGTCACTTTCAGCCTAACCTACCCCACAGGATTGTTGGGTGGATAAAATGGGGGAGGGGAGAGATTCATATATGCAACCCTGATTACATGTAGATATTTACCCAGTAAACAGGGTGACCATTTGCCCAAATCTCAAAAGGAGGACAAGGTCTTGGATTCCTCTCAGCCTGGCCTTTCTGGCAGACAATGGCACATTTGTCTACTCATGAGTAAAGCCACAATATTCCCATAGAGCTCAATGCATATTTTTTATTTTTATTTTTTGGCCATACCTTTTGAAAGAAAGGAGATATTTCAAAACTGATTTTTGCATTGGATTCTGCTCTTCAATACAAATCCAACAACGTATGACATGATGGGGTTCTCAACACCACTGCAAAGTTCTAAAACGAAGCCAAAATGGAGAACAGTGAAGCCCTTTTGAAGGATACCTGGACAGGAGGCTAAAAAAAGAGGACAAATCCAGAAATTTCCGTTCATATGGTCACCCTGCCAGTAAACCATCATAGCTGAATACTGTTTTGAACCTTCAGACCGTCAAAAACTGAGATTGTTTTCCAACAACATTGCACTGACTTTTTGTTATTTTCCTTCTTGTTCCAAACAGAGGCATTTTAAACTATAACATCATATTTGTCACGTTCCATAGAATCCATAGGGCTACCGGCTGATTTAATCTCCTTGCTGCACACCAAATCTCTCAGGGTTCTTCCATATGTCTTGCTGAAGAGTGATGGTAGCTGTCAAACTAAAGCACCACAGGAAATACCTCATTAAAAAAGTATTTCTTGCTACTGGTGTTGAGCATGATCATTGCTGTTTTGGCATGACAGTTTAGCTCTTCTCACCAGGCTGATCTTGCTGGTCAGTAATTGGAAAACAAATCATCGCTTAAAATTTGGTCTGCAGGGGACCTGCCCTGTGATGGAGATCTCAGTGACAGGCCTGCACTATCTGTGAAGCATTTCCTCTAAAAAAAAATACTGGGAGTCACAGTTCTGTGGCAGGGACTCTTGGGGTTCCAGTTATAAATGCCTTTAATTGTGTAATTTGCCTTGGGTTTAATTACAAATCAGGGTGTTTGTTCTGGTGAATAAGGTATCATAAGATATGAATAAGGTAGTACAGGTTAAGTCTTACTGAACAAAATGAGTTTACATCTGAGTAAAACAAATAGTTTCCGACCACCTCTACAGTTAGCAAGAGAAAGCCAGTAAACGGGAGCAGTTTTTGTAGTTTTTGCCCTGACACGGTTTTAAACTCAATCATCTCCCAAAACCAAATGCCATTATTAAGTAAAAAAGAATTCCAAAGGAGCTGCTATTCAATGGCATACCTTCTCTGAACATCCATAATTTTTTTAATTAGAATTCTGGTATATATAAAAATGTTCTCAGAGTGGTTACATATCAAAAGGAATGAGAACATGGCTCCACATTGCAAAGGATCTCATAATCTGAAAAGAAGTGGAACGCAGGCATAAGCTAACACTGGAAGGGATGTTATATTAGGGCTGATAGGGAATGTTGCCCTTCCCATTGCTAAATATAAGATAGCCACCACTTTAAAAGGTTAGTGGGGAACATGCAGTGACTTCATGGTTAAAGTCACTATGCATGTCAATCTGAAGATCGGTCACATCAATGGTTCAAGTCCCAGTACTGCAAGATGAAGTAAGAGCCAATTCTTAGCTCAGCGCCTGCCAATCTAGCAGTTCGAAAGCATGCAAATGCAAGTAGATAAATAGTTACCACCTCGGCGAGAAGGTAGTAGCATTCTGTGTGCATGTGGAGTCTGGACCACATGTCCACAGAGGTCTTATTGGACAATACTGGCTCTATGGCTCTAGAAATGGGGATGTGCATCACCCCTTAGAGTCAGTCACAACTAGCACTGCAAACTGCAGAGGACACTTTTTCATGTAAGGATCATGATGCTTCAGTTTAGCTTATAGCCACTGCTAGATTTATCTTCGGCACCACCAATCTAATTCCTTTTAAAAGCCATCTAAATTATTCCATTTTGTGGGTCATGTTGCTTAGACCTGCGGTATTTACTTTTCAGTGCACTGTAGTTGGTGGGTGTTTTTCTCTTGGGTTTCCATGGGCTATTTCTGTCCTGCATTACCATTTCTGTCTCCTTCTAATTCCCCTTTGGTTTGATCTAGCAGTACTGCAAAAAAGATCTTGTTTGTCCTGAGGGTCCATAACATTATTTTAAAAACTCAGTAAAACCCAACTGAAGGAAAGGAAACTTGAGGGAAACAACCAAGTAGTTTAAGAGTTGTAAGGGAAGATCATTCCTAACACTTCTCATTTCCAAAGAGACATTGTTGGTGTGTATGGTTGTTAGGGAGTTATTATGTTTACTTTGCTATTATTGTAGAAAGAGCATGAAAGAGTGTTTTTCAGTAAATCTAGAATTAGACACTGGTGAAATGTTACCGATTGAAGGGAAGCAAAGGCAAACAGCATATTTACAATTAGTATCCATCTGTTAATTGGGGCCAGCTATAATTTAATAACCAGAGGAGTATACACAACTCCAGGCCAATATTTCTATTTAAAACATCTGACACCTTCGAACAAAGCAATCTTCTATGCTGATGCTGAAGCACAAAAACATTTTAATGGTAAATAACGTTATAGCTGTGAATCTTTTATTGCATGTGCAGATTTCAGTTGGCCTATTTTGAAAATGCCCTGATCTATAAACCTCAACAGTAGGTGGTTAGACTTGGAAGAAGTTATGGATCTTCTGCTTAAACGACTTGTTCTGTACAGTACCCTTATGATCCAGAGTAACTACGGGAAGACATAATAGGCACTTACTCTGGATTGCTCTATGCATTTCTCATAGGTTTCCCATAGGTTTACGTCAGTGTAAACGGTCCCGTAGTTTGGATTGTAGCCTACATTTCTTTGGAATCATAGGAAGGGATTACTACAATCTTGAGGTAAAGTAACTCCTCGTGGCACTGCTGTTAATTACATAAGAACAATTTCTCAGGCAGGCATGAGAAATGTGCAAAGCCATTTCTATATCATGTACACAGTAAACTTTTAAAGCAGTTATAATTTATAATTATAAAGTAAATAAAAACACAAAAAACTGCTTTCTGCACTTCTATATTTGGAAAACACACACACACACACGCATGTGCACACACAAACACACACACAGCACATTTGCAACACTTGAGCATTAAGTTGCCAAGTGTCATCTTGGGATTGGGTTGTCAAATGCCGAAAGTTTGTTTAGTGCATACCACTTATGAACCTGGAAATTCTGTTAAACCATCATGTTTAATAGCTTTTATAGCTATTCATGTCTAGCTTTCATGTCTAATAGCTTTTTAGATTCTTATAGTCCCTCTGATTAGTCTAATAGAGCCTCTTCAGTGAATTTGGGGATTTTGCTAATCCCTTTATTAAAAATATCTAAGCCCATGGCTATTACCACAATTTGTGACATTGAGGACACAATCCTAACCGACTGAGGCCAGCACAATTCACCCATCTTTCCATGCCTGTGGTTGTATGGGGAGGCCAGTACCTGTCTGCGCACTGGCATACCCCGTCCCAGGAGTGACCCAGAATTACAACAATTTTGTGACACCCCCAGACCAGCACAGGGGTTAGCCTAACAAAGGGTTAGGAGTGTGCTTTGAATTCCATATCTAAATTAGGTATTGCATGAATAACTTTCTACTAGCTAAGAACTGCTTGTAGGTTCCAGTGGATAAAATTTTGGAAACACATGTTTATTTATCAGTGGCAGGCCCACTCTCTGGGTCAATCCAGTCTCAGTCTTTCAAAGTCCATTTGATTCACCTCACATCACAATTCTGATAGACACCCACACCCAAGCTGTAGACCTTAGAGGGAAGATACCACTTGAGCCTATGGAAGCTTCTCTCCTGGGGATCCTAGTAACAAGGAAGCAGTTTTCATCAGACTGCAGCAAGGGGGAAGGGGCTGAAGACCCCTCTTCCCCATGCATCATTGTTCCAAGAGTGAACAATATTCTGAAACTGCTATTTTAACATATAAAAAGATAGAAGGACCAGTGTTGCTAGTGTCTTATTCTGGGTGTCTTATAAAAGGTAGCCGCCTTTTACGTGGACTGCCTGGGCAACCCTTGCAATTGCCTTCTTGATCACTGATAGCTGATCGCATGTCTACAGAGAAGTAAGCCCAACTCAGAATTACATTATGAGGGATATACTGCCATGTAGGTGTGTGGGGGCTGTAGTGGCTCAGTGGTTAGAATGCTGGGGTTAAAACACTGTTTGACTGGAATTCCAATCAGCTGGTCAGCAGTTCAAGACCTGAGTCCTGCAAGACGTGGTGAGCTTCCATCCTTAGTCCAAGTCCTATCAACCTAGCAGTTCAAAAGCAAGTAAATAGAAATACTGCCTCCGTGGGAAGGTGAACAGCATTCCATGAGACTTGGTGTAAAGAAATGCTGGCCACATGAAGCTTCTTTGGACATCGCTGGCTCTTTGGACTAGAAATGGGGATGAGCACTGCTCCCTAGAGTCAGATACGACTGGCAGTACAACCTGCGGTGGACACCTTTAAGTATGCATAGGATGACAGTCTAAGGCTTGCTGGAAATGTGGTAAAGGTGTGGATATCATTCATATGTGCAGGTGTGGTGAGCAAATCCAGAATCCAGGCTGGCAGTCTGCAAAGACTCCATCATGAGACAGCGCTGTGGTTTAGAGGTTGTGCTCCTGCTAGCTGGGTTGTCTGACCCCATATAAGACAGCTTCATGTTTACATGTGGTTTTAGACAATTTGCTCTCTTCAGCCTCTCATTGTGGTTTTTGAACTTGTTCCAACAACTTAGAAGCTACAAGATGGCATGTCACTCATCTCAGAAGAAAGTAATCTTTTAATCTAGATTAACTATGAAAAAATGTTTCCTAGCTATCATAGGGTTGTGCATTCATTTCATAACAAATGAAAAATGGAAACAGGCATTTCCATTCATTGCTAGTAATCAAACAAACAGCAGAGAGCTCTTATATGATTTCTCAATCTTGTCATGTGCAGCGTGACTAAAAAAAATGTATACCCACTTCAACAGTTATCTGTGCCCATTTTTCAAACTCAAATTGAATTATGGCAGCAATGTGTAGCATTAGGTTTCCACTAAAGATGTCCGTAGCCGCCCACATTCCTCCCCTGCTCCCTCAGGCAACAGATCAGGAGAGGGGGAAGGCACACCGCATTCTCCACAAGCTTCCCATAATGGCCGCTGTAACCTGCCTTGCTAGTTCGCTGAAATCATAAGTGTCTGGATGTTAATGGTGACCACTTTGAGCAATAAACGTGATTACATAATTCAAACACGCCTTACAACTAACTCATACATGACTTTATGTTTATACAAATATAGGGCAAAATCCAGAGTAACTATGGGGAGTCCTTGCTCTGGTGTAAGAACAACTTACTCTGGATTCCAATATGAATTTCCCGTAGGTTTTCACTAGGTGGTGCAGTAACTACGGGTCCACATAAAGTCTCTTACGTGCTGCTATAGTATATATTTGGGGGTTAGTAATTAAATTTTTATGTATATATTTTTCTTGTTCAAGTGTGTTTTGGGGGGTGCACCACCCTGTTTGGTTTGTTCTGCCCCGTTCAGCACCTCTACAGCAAATAGATGTTCTTTGCTCCTCGCCAGGCATTTTTGGGCATGTGAGATTGTTCTCTGGAGGTCAGTGATACATATTTTAAAAGGTGGTGTTCTGAAGTTGGAACGAAACCTGAAAAATCCCCGTTCAAATCCCTGCTCAGCTATGAAGCTTTCTGGGTGACCTTGGCTCTCTCAGCCTTGCCTACCTCACAGGGTTGTTGTGAGACAGCATGAGGGTACGGACGGACTATGTACACAGCAGAAAACACAGAAGTTCCAGGCAGGAATGTAGCACTTGGGTATCCCCTTGAAAGCAGTGACTATGTAATGAAAAATATGAGACAGTAAACAAATGTGATGGTAACGGATGAAGAATTAAATGAATACAGTTTTAAGTAACAAAAGTAGACGGAATGACTAAATGAAAGCAATTTTTGAACACTCCTCAAATACTATTTAAGCATGTTTATTCCTTAACATTTCAGTGCACTGGCCTAACCTCCACCAGGAGTGGCGCACTTTGACACCCCTAAGTCAGCATGGGACTTATGCTGGACTTATGACAGCCTAACTGGGAGTCTCAGATATGCACTCAGATATGCACTACTTAAATAGCTGATGCTTAAGTAGCTCCATGGGGTAGGATGGGGCTTGACATATGGCAAGGGAGAAAATGTTCCTTTACCCCAAGGTGACCTCCACACTGCTCCAACCCTGCATTGGGTACAGTGCAGGCCATGTGGTACTGGGTGTACTGGCATAGGGATAATATTGTGCTTTTAATTAAGGAGGATTTACAAAGGGCCTTCATGGAGATGGCCCCAAGCTCTAGAATTCCTCCTTGTTCGCTGCTTACCTCACCCCTCACTTATGGTTTTTTCACTTTACTCTCCTGCCTAAGCAAAAATGTACATTTTGGAACATATACTTCCACTAGTTTCTTTTTCTCCTTCTCTTTGGTCTCAGTTCATTTGGTCAAGATTTCTTGGCACCTGTTTATTTTTTGTTTGATCATTGTTCTTAAAATGCAATAAGCCATCTTGAGGGAAATTTTGAAGGCAGAAGGCAGTTATGTGTTTGAATAAATAAAAACAGAACCACAAAGGAAAATATTTAAGACAAAAAACCAAATGATTTAGCACGCTACATCATCATATTCTGGCCTCCTGGGCTTTCCCTTCATATATATAGTTTTTTACCTTTTTATCCTCCTCAATTTTTTTTACGTATCTGTTTTTGCCATTAGATTACTTTAGATTGCCACTCCTATTTTTGGTACGGCTCCTTCCGTTTTTTTGAGAGGTTTTTTTCTCTTTCCCAGTTGCAATGTTACTCAGCTATTTGTGCAACTTTTTCTTTAATAATACAAAAATATTAATTACTAAAAAAGAAAAGTTGTCTTGGAAGCATGAAGCGTTGAGTGGATTCTGGCAGAATGCTATGATTTTTCTACTCCAAATCTCTTCCCAGATTATTTTTCCCCACCTTCCAAGACTTTCCGAAAAGATACTCAACAACTATTACAATGAACAAGATTGTGCTGCCCTTTTCCCAGGTATAATCGTTCACTCTGAAACTCCCAATTCTCTGAAACTCTGAAACTCCCAGTTCTCTCATTATTTATCCAATTTCTGGAGGCTATGTGCCAATGAAGCTTAATCTACTGGGCTGTTGTTCTGACACCAGGGATGATTTTCTTCTGCTTATAAATTGCTTGTGTTGTTACAGCCTGTTTGCTGCTTCTAAAATTAGTAAATGAATTGTGCACAATTCTATGTTGGTCAGAATGATTTTATATCCAAACTCAAGGGGGCCAACACAACAGTGCCAGAAAGCCATGTGGTACTACTGTTGGGTAGCTGGAAAAGGCAGCAGTATTTAAAATAGCTACGCTGTTTTGGAAACCTGGCATTTGAGCAAGAAGGCTAACTTTGACCAGCATCCCATTCCCAATCCCAAAATGGCATTGTAAGGACATATAGGTGACCAGATGCCTGAACCTAAAAAGGAGGACAAGGGCTTGGATTCCTCTCAGCCTGGCCTTTCTGGTGGACATTGCACATTTGCACATTTACATAAATAAAGCCGCGGTTTTGGGCACTTTCATTTTCCCATAGAGCTCAATGCACATTTTTTGTTTTTTGTTTTTTGGCCTTAATAGGAAGGGGATATTTCAAAACCAATTTTTGCATTGTATTCTTCTCCTCAATATGAATCCAACGACATATGGCATGATGGGGTACTGCACACCATTGCAAAATTCCAAAATAGAGGACAATGTAGCCCTTTTGGAAGACATTACAGACAGAAGGCTAAAAAAGAGGACAAATTCAGAAAAATCCGGTCATATGATCACCCTGCACATAGGCTGCAATCCTAATCTCCACTTAGGCTGGCAAAAGCCCAGCACAAGTCCTGTGCTGACCTAGGGGTGTCACAAAAGTGCTATAAGGAATTTTTGCCCCACTCTTGTCTGTTAGGCCAGTGCACTTTCACATGCTAACATCCCCACACCATTATGGGAAGATATGCCAAATGAATTCAATTGGCCTAAATTGGTTAGAATTGCGCCCACAGCCTCTGAGGCATCCAACGCAGCTTAGCAGCAGATTTATCTCCTTTGGGCAAGGAGATATTTTTCCCAACATACTAAGCACTGCACTGTTATCACACCCCTTCTAGGTGGTTCTTGTTTGCTTATGCCAGTGAGTCTCAAACTCAGGGTGTTTGAGAACCAAGGTAAGTCTTGTCGAGGGCAGGGGATGTGTCCGCTGGCAGGGTCACATAGGCTTTTTAAAAACTTACTCCTGTCTGCAGTGGCCTCTGGAGGCTGTGGGGAGCCTCCTGGAGAGCTCTGCAGGAATCTGTGCACCTCAAAACTCTGAGAAAGTGCTATCATGACCCACTTCCAGTTTCATACTTGCAACCCAGAAGTGGGTTGTAGTCACATGCTTTGAGGCACCTTGCAGCGATTTAGAGTTTCCTACACCCACCCATCCACCCCTGGGAAGATTGTCTGAGATAGGGATAAGGTTTTTTTAATGCCCATGTGTCCCTGGCAGTGGCACAATCATTCCAAGCACAACAACATCATCCCCTTATTCCCCGGCCCTTCAAAGAAAAGAGGCAGAGCTTCTTGGGCTGGTGGGTCATGACCCACCAGTTTGAGAACTCCTGTCTAATGCACTTTGGGCAGTGGTGGGAATCAAATAAATTATCAAGTTCTATGTTCTAATAACCTAAATTAACAACAGGTTCTATGTCCCATTAGAAACCGGTTCTCAGAACCAGGCGCTCATTAGCAACGTGTTCTATAGTGAGTACTGTGTGTACCCCCTGAAGCCCACCACTGACTTTGGGTCAGAACATTATAGGACAGTATTCTTCAGCCTTGGGATCATCATTACCCCAATGGGGTCACAAAGTCTTGGTTGAGGGACCAACTTAGGGGAAAAGAAAGGTTAATGGTCACTTAAGTATAAAGCACTACCAGATGAAGAGGGGGGCTTCTGGTGTACACTTTCAGGTATCTAGAGATTTTTCCTAGGCCTGCTCAGGTTCTTAACAATTGTGCTAAAATAGTTTTCACTCATGCCAGGCTTCATAGTCACTTTTTTGCTCTCTCTCTAATAAAATATTTGGCTACAGTGAATACTGTACTGCTGGAACAGTGTAATGGGTGTGGGGAATAGGCAGTGACAGAGCCAGAAAGTGGGCAGATAGGGCTGTGGGAAGGGGCAGGCTCTACAGTGGGTCCCTTGTCTCAACATTTTGTTTCTTTATGGATCTTTGCACAAAAAAGGGTGAAAACCACAGAAAAGGACTATCCTGGGTTCTAACCACAGAAAATTGGTTCTCACGCCTTTATGATAACATTTAAATCGAACCACTGGAGACACACGGTAGCCCTTTGGCACCAACCATGTATTTCATGATCACTGTGCAGTGCAGTCATTTATAAACTCTAACCAGATTACCAATTCTCCAAAATTATAAGCATCTGGGACAGGCAGTAGCGCATCTTATTATGCGGTCAGAGGCTATGCACCATGGCCTTTCCTTATGCTTGCAATTGTTGTGAGGAAATTTTAAGCTGTTACTGTGTAGTTTGCAGTGATCTGTTTTTATTTCTTGTATGCCAGCTTTGTGTAGAAGCCTGCTTTTGAATACTCGTCCTGCGATTTACTGTTGAATGATCTGAAAGCATAATTGGCAATGTCCTATTTTTTGAAATGTCCTTGAGTTGTTTCGACACCACAGAAAAGAACTTGATTGGTGTGGAGGTCACACAAGGGTGTAATTTTTCCCCCTGCGAGAGCTCTAAATCTCTACAGCTGTCGAACTCCCTGGTGGAGTATTATCATACTTTAGCCTCTTGAATATGGGGGTTTGCTGTACGTTTTGATTCATCCAGTGCCAGTATGTTATTAAAGACTTCCCGCTCCTCCTTGCAACAGCCTCACACTAGCAAACAAGCCCATGAATTAAGTCCTTGGTTTGTCACTAAGTAAAGTACGTGCAAGCCTACCAGATACACAGTTCAATTGTAAGGAATGCTGAGGAACTAAATTATCTTTATATGGAGCAATGAGTGGTTCCTTCTCATTCTGGAATAAGGGAAGTTCTTTGGGTATAAGGATACCCCTTCACATGGGAATGTAATTAGAATCATAGAATCATAGAGTTGGAAGGAACCCAGTAGATCATCTAGTCCAACCACCTACCTGTAGCAGGAGATCCTTGTCTTGTAGGGACTCGGGTCTCCAACCCTGGCCTGCGGGTTAACAGGCACAGTGTCTTAACCACTTGCGCCACCAGAGGACTATATATAATTTTTTTAAAGTCCAGAGACATTGTGAGGCCAGTCCAGGGTCTCAGATACCAACAAGAACAGTGTGCCTCTACCAGCATCTCTCTCTCATTTGACAGATTATAGACTGTAGCAATGGCTAAAAATGGAACCCGATCTTTTTTTCAGTTTCCAAATGTTGCTTCCAATGCTTTTTAGATAGCAAATAGTAAAAAAAAAACTTTAAGTCTTGCAAACTCCTGCTGTCACACAAAGATTTCTGCAAATAGACTCATTAATGTTTTTGGGAATGGGAATAGACCCAGAGCAAATGTTGGCGCATGCTCTTTCTTGCATATACACATATTCCAAAAAAGTTTAAATCACCATGCCATATGCAAATTAACATAGGGAAAGGCAATTTTAGCTTTTAGAAAAACAAAGAAAGGTTGAAAGAGTAGAGCATGCACTGAATGAATGACTCATGCATATAACTGAAATGTTTTGCAAGAGCAAGCTGTTAGATAGTGGGGGATATCTGTACCTTTGACCACTAGACAGAAGGGGGAATATTGGCATATGCCATACCCTTCCATGTTGAGCTGCACTTGCAAGAATTTTCTAACTCAGTCAATTGAAGTTTATAATTATTTATATATTCTGTTTGCTCCTTCAGGTTTTGGAATGTCCACCCCAGCCACAGTGGCTGGCAAAGGCTTCCTGATTGTCTATGGTCTTTTTGGGTGTGCTTCAACTATCCTGTTCTTTAATCTCTTCCTGGAGCGTATCATCTCACTGCTGGCTTTGGTCATGAAGGCTTGCCGTGAGCGGCAGCTACGGAGAAGTGGCCTTCTACCTCCAACTTGCCGAAGGGGTTCAGCCATCTCTGACGCCGACAGCCTGATTGGGTGGAAGCCGTCAGTCTACCACGTAATGCTGATTCTTGGAATCTTTGCCATTATTCTTTCTTGCTGTGCCTCAGCCATGTACACAGCCGTTGAAGGGTGGAATTACATTGACTCCTTGTACTACTGCTTTGTCACCTTCAGCACCATTGGATTTGGCGACCTGGTGAGCAGTCAACATGCCGTGTATCGAAATCAGGGATTATACAGATTTGGGAACTTCATGTTTATATTAATGGGGGTCTGCTGCATCTACTCTCTTTTTAATGTCATCTCAATTGTAATCAAGCAGGTTTTAAATTGGATGCTAAGGAAGTTTTGGTGCAGATGTTGCCCAGATTGCAATAGACCAGCCACTCGCCTTGGGCGACGCAATGCCATCACGCCTGGATCCCGTTTTCGCCGGCACAACATCTCTATAGAAGCAGATGGACAGTACGACAGTGACACAGAGGGAAGAAGGCTTTCAGGTGAAATGATCTCCATGAGAGATCTCACAGCCTCCAACAAAGTTTCCCTGGCTCTTCTGCAGAAGCAGTTGTCTGAGACGGCCAATGGCTACCCTCGGAACGTCTGTATAAACACTCGACATAATGGCTTCTCAGGAGGTGTAGGTGCCCTGGCCATCATGAACAATAGACTGGCAGAAACAAGTGATAGGTAGAAATTTTGAAATTATATTCTATAGATAAAGACATTTTCTTATTCTTTATTTAATAAAACAATATTTAAAAAAAATCATTGAGCCAATCTCAAAGGCAAGTTTATGGAAAGTTTTATGGGGTTTGAAAAATTACACACAGTTTGTTTAAGAGAGCTTTTTTAAAGCCTTTCCTAGAATGCAATAATATTTCTTCCCATTTATTTCCCATAATATTTCTTACATTTTTTAGTGGTTTGCAGCTAGGGCCAGAAGACACATTACGACAAGCATGCTATTGGCACATGCATGCTTGGGTTTTTTTTTCCTAAACGCAGCTGAAGGTGTGTGCAAAGAATAATCTGAAGTGCAGCATGAGGGTTTTTAACCATTTACTCTTGCTACAATCCCAAGATGGGTGGCAGCCTCACAGGTGCTACTTTTCTCTGGAAAAGAGGCACCCATCTTGTCCTAAGAACAGCACCTAATCAGCTGGAGCCTATGGAGTGGTTCACTTTTTAGAAACTGCCATCTAGTTCTGTGGAGTGATATGGGTGGTGGTGTATCTCATGTTTACTGTCATGAGCAGGCTGGAGTTCAATCAGCACTATGGAGATGTGAAACTGCTTATTGGTTAGACATCCCCCCCCCCATGAGAGCACTGACTGCTTTATGCAACGTCTGGGTTTTAGAGGTAGACTACCATTAATGCCAGTTGCAAGGGGGTGGCAACAGATGTCTTGTTGTCTTATGGGCTCCCTGAGGCATCTTGTGGGCCACTGTGATATACAGAAAACTGGACTAGATGGGTCATTTGGTCTGATCCATCAGGGCTCTTCTTATGTTCTTATAATAATACTGGATGTCTCATCAGTAACCACACAAATGCACAACGCTGACAGAAGCATACCTCCATCATCACCTCTTAGCTACTTCCAGGCAGTAGCTAACATCACCTCCATCATCACCTCTTAGCTACTTCTCCCTCTTCTGTGATCACCTTCCATGGCAGTTTTCTCTACAGGTGAACTTCTCCCTTTATTACCCTGCAGTCACTGCCAGCAATTCCAACTAGCAAACTGCTTCGGAGGACACTGCTGCACTTCATATAGCAGGAATCAGCAATCTTTTTATCAAAAGGGGCCAGACATTCAGCGGTGATGTTATCACCTTATCACAAAACTTATGGGTTGCTGAGCACCCACAAGTGGATAGATCTTGCCTTGGCTGCCTAGTTTGGTGCATGCTGGACAGGAATGGCAGAGTCTCTGGCCTGGAGACTCTGCCATTCCTCATCAAGCACATGGTGGGAAGCTTTGTCCTTCAAGAGAGTTTTGTATGGGCTGGATGATTTCAGCTGGCAGGCAGGATCCAGCTCATGGGCTGCAGGTTGCTGAACCCTGTAATATAGTTTGGATAGAATGGAATGCATCGCTGAGTTTAAAAACAGTCTTATAATTTAAGCTAGATAATGATTCTTTTAAAAAGAATTAAAATGTCACAAAAGTAGTTTAAAACTTTTTAACTCTTTTCTGCTTCTGCAAAGAGCTAATGAGAAATATAGCTTGCCTGCCCCAATCTCATGAACAGGAATATGAATGTCCATTCAAGTTTGAGGAAAGCCTCCAAGTTGCTTTTCATCTAAAGGCATATCCAACTGTGGAAATAAAATCCATGGAAGTGAAATCTCAGATTGTTAATGTGACTGCTATTTTATCCGTTATATGGAATTTTTAATTTTGCTAAATGCTTTACAATTTTTTAACATAAAGATTGTACAATAACTCTGTGAGGCACTTTATTTTTTTCTGGTTTGTAGATGTGGAATTGCGGCTGAATGGTGGTAATTTTCTCAAGGACATTGAAGTCTTCCATAGTGAAAATAGACTAGAACTCAGGTATATTCAGTGGTGTAGCTAAGAGCATACAAGGAGTAGCAATTGCAACAGGCAACAATCTTTAAGGGGACAACAAACTGAGCTTGACACTAGTAGCCAAAATTGTGAAAACCTATGTATGAATAATACAATCATGTTATATGTACAGCATCAGAAAGATTTAATGCAGAATTCAGTGAAACAAACTGCATCGGCATATCTGTACTCTATCAAAAGTTATGGCCAAATAACCAGAAAATGAAAACTCAACAGTCTTATGGAACAAAAAGTGGATTTTTGAAACTCAAAACTGAAATATGAGACTGATTGTTCTAGCCAATGAGAGGTTATGATGATACAGCAGGGAACCAAGAAGATGTTAATGTGAGTCTGCTCTCATTTCTATGTATCATAATACAGTAACTCGGCTAACTGGGTATAGTGGGTAAAGAGTAACTGGGTAAACTAGGTAAAGAAACACATTTTCCCCCTTTAGCAGGAAGAGAATAATCTTCCCTCTTCACCCCAGCATAGTGTCTTCAACCAGTAAGGAGCACACTTTTTATTTATTTACTTAAATTTGATTTTGTTGTGGAGGAGGTATGGCTACCAAATCTTCTTTGTTCCCAGGTAGTAGACTGATGCCTTAGCTATGCCACTGGTTGGAGGAAGATGGTAAAACTAGTGGGTTATGAGATGCTGGGAGTTGGAGGCAGGTTTTTCTCTGATTTTCTCATTTTTTTAAAGCTTTGGTGTGATTACACTTCTGGTTGTGACTTTACTTGATTCTGGGCATCCTTTGCAACTCTACTTCAAGCATCACAATCTGGGTACTTGGCTTCAGAGCTGCTAGATCTCACTGATTCCCTCCCTCCCTCCCTCCCTCCCTCACACACACAACACACACACACACTTCAAAAAGGGTTGAGTCACAACGACTTCCCTAATTTTATGTTTGTTTCTTAATGTCAAGAAGCTCCAGCAATAGAAAAGCTTCAACATATATTACATCATGTCTAGTAGAGCTGCTTTCTGGTGGTCTTTTGTTCAGCTCCTGCAACATCTCAGCTTTAGACCATTCACTTCTTTAGTTTTTCAGGTCTTTAGCATTTGGCCTTCACAGTCTTTGAATCTGATTAGGAACCTATGAGATAGTGTCAATGAGATCATAACACTCCATCTGATGTGATGCCAGTACCTATAAAAGCTGCCTTTTATATATAAAGCTGCCTACATATAAAAGTACCTATATGAAGCTGCCTTATATTCCATTGGGCAATTGGTCCATCTAGCTCTGTATTGTCCCAAGTCAGAGCACTCCAGTATCCAGGTGGGGTTCTTGCCTGTCTTACTAAAGGTATAAGGACTGAACTTGAGGTCTCTATCCTGCCCAAATAAAATTTTTCATGCATGACCTCAGGCAAATGAAGCTGACAGCAGGGAAGCAGCAGCAACCAGGGAAACAGATCATGCTGAATAGAATGGAAATAGTGCAAATGTTATTGACTTTGCGTAGTGGTGAGTTTGGCTGCATTTGATATACTAATTTCTCACCTTGACAGTGCTGAAGTCTTCAGATGGCAATATTGACTGTTTGTCCATTCTGGAACACATGTAATCTTGTCAAACAGGGTTATATTTCATTTAATGCTATAGAGAATGCTATACATTCATTGGATACCTTCAGATTGCAAAGGGCAATTTTTCCTAGCATAGGATTTAAAAAGCTGCCTACCACTGAGTTGGATTATCTACCATCTATTTTCAGTATGGTCTACTCTGACTAGAAATAACCTCTGAGACTTCCACTCTTCTTCCACTCTGATTCTCAAGTTCTTCTGACTAGAGACATCAGGAAACCAACCTGAAACATCACTATCTATTGTCATAGAAATAAATTCCCTCCTCTCCTTTTTGCTATATTCATTCAAAATTTGTTGTTTTTAATGCAAAAGAAACATAAAAACATGTTTTTGCGGCCAAAAAATAATTCTGTGTCAAAAAAGCGTCCTAAAGTATATTCTCCTTTGCAAACAAAAGAAGAGTTGTTAATCTGAATTGAGATCTAACCCTGTAGAGTCAGACTATATTTTTGGCTAAACTGAGCTTGGTCAATCTAGTTTAGAAGCTCATGACAGCAATTACCCAGGGTCATGACAATGGGTTGCCAGCCATTAAACCAGGGATCTACTACCCACAAACGTGTGCTCTAAGCTACAACCTAATGAATGCCACCAACTTGAAGGGCCATATGGAAGAATGGGAAACCTGGGTCCCAAGCCATGTAGAACTTCACCAGTGCTGTTCAGAACTTTGGCTGTATTCAGAAGACAAGAAGCCAGTGGAGATGTTTTAAAATTGATCAAATATATTATGACTAATTCATAACATTCTTATTTTGGCTTTCCATAAAATAATGATACTTCCAACGATGTCTTGCAGATGAACCTTTAAGATCCCTTCCTCTCTTGATATGTGGAGAACTTCTGAGCAATTTCACATTGCAACTGAATGTGGCAGATCCAGTCCCTGTTGGCTTCATTAACTGCTTCTATTGGTTCCACTAATTGTGATGGATTTTGGTTTGACACCAGCAGAAATAGGAAGGAATACTCAGTATAAAGGACAAAGAGAGTCCAAAGAAAGTTAAGGAACTGGAAAGCAAAATTAGTTCGACAATTGTCTTGCCATATATCCCAGAAGTATCACATTATTTCATTATTTCCAGAATAAATGAGTCAGTGCATTTGTTCACGTGTGTGTGTGTGTGTGTGTGTGTGTGAGAGAGAGAGAGAGAGAGAGAGAGAGAGAGAGAGAGAGAGAAATGTTTTTGCTTTGTTCTTGTTAGTACTAGTTAGTACTAGTTAGTTAGGAACTACAGGTTACTGGTTTCCAAATAGGATAATATGAAAAACCAGGGGAAATCTATTACAATACAACTGCAATATGGCTCTTAGAACTGCAGCTGGAGGAGACAATAAATTATATAGCAGAACAGAGTGAATGTGGACAGCATCCTCTCCCCTTCTTTCCTCAGGGCAAGAGTTGGATCAATAGAACAGGAAAGCCGTGTGAACTCTTGGCAGGTTTTATAATACAATATTATACAGGCTCTGTTGGACCATTGGAATAAAAATGAAAACCCAGTTCAAAGTGGAGTTATGCTTTATTTTAGACCACACAAAGTTGCAGTGTAGCCAACAGTAAGCTTTCAAGTCTGTTGGAGAAAGAAAATGTTCAGCATTCCATGTTTCTGCCAGTGGCTCTCCTGGAAAACATGAGTCAGCTTTCAGGGGATTATTAAAATTACATGTGAAGTTTGCAGGAAGCAAAAACTCATAAAACAAGGACTGATAAATAATTTTGATTTATTGTCTTACATAAGCAGGGGGCAGATGCTTCCCATACTGACCAAACTATCTTCAAATGAAAGCACAATTCAGAAGTTGAGGAGCATCTTTTCTAAAAACCCCCAATGGTGGACTTCAGGGGGTTCTCATGGGTTCTATAGATGAGCACCTGGTTCTGAGAACCGGCTACTAATGGGACATAGAACCTGTTGTTCTATGGACATAGAACCTGTTGTTAATTTAGGTTATTAGGAATAGAATCTGTTGTTAAAATATTTGAATCCCACCACTGCCTACAGCCCACCCTTATCCCCCCCACCAGTTTTTGAGAAAACTAGCATTTCATGAGTAGATGCTGCTTTGTGGCAATTGCAAAGTATCCTCCTCTGGTGTGCACTGCAGACCTGTTTGTGGGGAGTCCAGAACTGACTCCCACACACCAGTAGACAGCCAAGTTCTACAGGCCCAGTTAAGCTAGTGCAGGTAGGTGGAGGGAAGCAAGGAGGAGTTGAAGGGTCATGATGAGATGAGATGAATCAGGCATAGGAAGGGGCAGCTTTGGCTGTAGCAGCAAATGCCAAATTCCAAACCCCTTCAAGAGCTGATCTGCCTTCCTGTATTAACACAGATTTATGGCAGCTATATCGATGACACTATAAAAGTCAAATCTTGTAAAGCTCTCTAGTGCTTGAGGAGGCCTCTTTGACCATACCCCAAATGCAGGATGCAGTACATGCCCTTTGGTTTGGCTGCATCATTGTTGGAACGTTGGGGAAGATTGGGCCCTTAGGTGCCCCACAGCAGTTGCTGGGGCTTACACCAGGCCAAGGAAACAAATGTCCCCTTAACCTGAGGAGAACCCCAATAACCAGAGATCTCCTGCAGAATAGAAGAGTAGCTGCATTGAAACCACTGCATTACCGCAAGAGCATTTAAATAAGAGAGGGCACTCGTCAGTCTTCTATTTGAGCCTTTCAATATATCTTCACTATTTCAAATTGGAAATCCATAAAATAATTTGACTTGTCACGGGCAGATTTTTTAAGCTCTACCAAAAGCATGAACTTTAAGTAAATTGTGATCTGATAGCTTCAGAGCATATATTACTTCTTGCTTGACCGCATGATTCTGAGACTTTGATAGGCAATTGAACAGCCTGCTGCTGGTTGCTTTCCTGCTGGCTCTCAGATTGCCTCCCCATAGCATGCAGTGCATCCTCTATCATTCAGAGTGAGGGAAAGGATAGGTCTACTAATAATATTAACACTTTAATTGACTTGGAAAATGGCCGTGGTGCTTTACATCTTAAGGTTGAAACTAGATAGCTGACTCTTTCCCCCATTTCTGCACACAGATTGTTGGATAGGGCCAATCATCCATAGCTTTAATCTACCATGACAAATGCATATGCAAGCTTCTCTCCTATGATCAACAGCAACTTTGTTCAGAGCATCACAACTAGGGCACAGCAAGAAAGGGTTAATGCCCCCTCCAAAGTCCTGATCCTGATTCCTGCCCCCACCCCAGTACCTATTAACTTAAAAACAACTTTAAAACCAGACACAAAAAGAATCAAGCTCTGCATATATCACAACATGTAGATTGGCCCTGGGTCTAGCCACATATATGGAAAGTCTCACTGATCTGAGCTTCTCTATGGAGCCATCATCCATGACAAAGACCATCGTGGGCTGAACAGCTGAGGCTTGTCGGTCCCATCAGTGCTGCTGGCCTAGAATGTTTTCATCTTTTCAAAATATTATATACAATCTAATAGACTGATTCTCTGCCCACTCACTGCTGGTTCCGACCAGTGGGAGGATAGCTGAGATCATTAGCTGTGGGCATGTTATTACTAAATGTTCATGGATGAAAGGAGATCCATTATGCTGCTACTGTTGAAGGTTTTCGGTTTCTCAGATGTGAGCTTTGGGTGCTATTGCACACTGTATGTATAAATTGAGTCCATCACTCAGAAGATATACATTCTTCAATCAAATGTGCTTTTCCCTTGCATCGCACAGAATCATGCAACAGGCTCTTAGTTCTCTTGACACCAAGTTTCACTGAGTATAGCATTTCAACCCACCTAATGAGCACTACTTCTGCTTTTCTGTCCATATCTTACTAATGCAAAGCTTTGCACAATGTCCTGAGGTGCTACCCCTTACAAAATACTTTTATAAATACTTTTGTGTGTGCATAAATATGTGTGTTTTGTAAGAGTTTAGTGTCTTGATTCATGCAAGACCCTTTTGCACTGGACAGGAAAGAATGGCATACATCTCCCTGCTCATTGCTTCTCTGCTATTCACAGGCATACAACCTGTGAACTAGCATATCACCACCATGACTAGTATAATTAACATAAGAAGTACAAAAATTGCATGACAGCTCTATATCCGAGTAGTGTAATGGGGTGCCAAATCAAACCAGTCATTCCAAATTAAATAACAAACACCATTTAGGGAGGTTCAGATGTTATCACTAGCTCGTCCAAATTGGGACACTCAGAACTGCAAAATATTTCATTCTGAGGAAGAGGAGGACGGCTTAGTTTGAGGGCAAAATCCAGAGTAAGAGCAGTGAGGAGATCAGTAGCTGGGCTGCCCCAACTATTCTGTATCCAGAGCAGACAGTTATGCTGCATCCAGAGAAGCAGGAACCTTGGCTACCCATAGCTGCTCCAGAACAGTGACCAGCACAAGGCTGCTCCTCCAGGAGTGCAAAGATAGATACCTTCACTGTCAATGAAAAAGTATAAAAAACACTCATGAGTATCACGTGCTCTGTGGCAACATCACAGCATTCAGGAGAGAACCCCTGAACTTAAAGGGACAGCACAGCAGGCCCAGGAAGAGAACCCCATCAGGAGGCCACAGGGTCCCCATGCACAAGGACTGAGAGGAGAACAAAGACCCCATCCAGGGGACACCTGGCCCAGGAAAAAGGACCCCCCTTTCAGGCTCAGAAAGGGGGAGAGGCAATGTTCTCCAGAGCAACCCTTGCAGGTGGGGGGAAGGCACATGGAGGATGCTGCAGGGGAGAGGGGGAGGAGAGGGGGCTTCTGGGAGCTTCTGTGGGGAGGGAAGGTGGGAAGAGAGAACAGGAGCCCACCTGGGTCTGTCAGGGAGCAAAAGCAAATCCTCTGGCACCTGGGGACCTGGGGCTCCCACACTAGGGCAGGGGGGCTCTGCCACCCACTCCCAGGCAGCGGGGCTCTCCCTTTATCCCACCAACATTCCCAGGGCACCCCTGACCCCAGTAGCTGGGCCAGGACCCCTGGGAAGAGGCACTCTGATAAGGTCTGTGGCCCACCCCCAGTCACACTGCACATCACCCCAGAGCTCTGTGGACAGGCCTTGAGGAACATCGTGGCATGTGCAATGCTGCACAACATGTGCCTACAGAGAAGGATCACCTTGCTGGAAAAGACGGAAGACAGCCAGGACCCCTTGGCAATCACCAAGATGAGGAGAGAGAGCCCCATTCCAACCAGGGCAGGATCCTAAGGGCACATCCATCTGACAAGGCATCACGGATGCCCACTTTGGCCAGGAGTCTCAGGTGAAACCAGCCCAGTGGTGGGTCATGGGGGGGACCGGACAGGCAGCGTCTGACCATCTACTCTTGGGGGCCCTGCTGACCCAAATCCTCCATCCTCACAGGTCTGAAGGATAGCATCTAGTCCCAGGAACCCTGCGTGGCCCACCCCAGTGGCCTAGGATGTTTTCCTCCCTCCCATAGGAACAACGCACCCTGGAAGAGGAAGACACAAAAGGAATTCGGTTGGTATGTGCACCTGCTCATACGCTTGGTGGTTGGGTCACCGGGGAGTATTTGTGTCAGATAAATGTGCAACAGTGCAAACAGCATGTCCATCACACTTTCCTGAGGGCTAGACCCAATGATCACACCAGGCCCCACCTTTGCGTAGACAGCAATATCCCAGAGTCAGCTGGGCAGAGGCCGGCCGGAGAGCTGAGAAATATTTCAAAGTCCCCAGCCCTTTCTCTGGTTTCAAATGGACCCTTATGAATCTCCTTGCTCCTATACCACCTTCAGAGGTGGTATTCATGGGAAGGCATGGGAAAGTGTCCCATGAACCTGCTCTGGATACGGAGTAGCTGGGTTGGTGGGAAACCACACACCCATCACTCACCCGTCATGCCCCTGTTAACACTCCTTCCTAATTGCTACCAACAGCAAAGTTGCATCGCTAGAGTTTTTCACGCCACTGCATCGACGCAAGCTATTTTTGTTTGCTTGCGTCAACACAACTACCTGTTGCATCAACACAAGGGCACCTCTGGATTGGGCTGTCCAATGAATTGAGAGGACAAACCCAGATGGACCACAGATGTTGCAAATCAGCTCTTTCTAATGCAGGATACTTCTGATCAAGACTGACATTTCAGAAGCAGTCAAACAGGAGGTGGAATAGAGCATATGCAACTATGCCCTAATTATCACCATAGAGACTGTAGGACAGCCATGGATTTCTCTTTTATTATTGTGAATTCAGCATAGCCATCTTTAGGAGTGTATAATGTTAGGCTTCACAGTCATTCTGTCTGAATATATGAACACCTGTCTAATGTAAATCTATCATCCACTTTTATTTCTTTTCTATTGTTTCTGAGAACAGACAGCCAATGTAGTATATAATACTGAATTTATGGCTGTTATATAATACTAAATCCTAAACATACTTTCCTGAGAGTAAGACCCATTGAACACATGGATAGGATTGTGCTCTAAATCTTGTACAAAATTCTTATCTGTTTTTGTGTACCAGATTCCAGATGTGTCAGACTGCAGATAAAGGAAGACACAGTGGTGGCACCATAAAAAATAAAACTGGGGATACTCCAAAAGAGCAAGGTACATTTGAGTAGTTTAGTCCCACATTTTAGATTCCAGAAATATTTATATAACACTAGCATCATTTACTCTTTATTTGTGGGATGGCACCACCAGGCATTGGGTACCAACAGAACACTGGGCACCACAAGGCAACAGATACCACTGGGCACGAGTAGGCACCACCGGGAACCACTGAGCAACACTGGGCAACACTGGGCACCAAATTGGTTCTTAGTGGGTTCTTACATCACAGAAAGAATATGCTCCCCAAATTTCATGCTTCTAGGTCCAGGGACTGGGGCTGGATGTTGATCAGGCAATCTTTAATGTCAAGAACAGGGACAAAAACACATTGGACCTGTTTCACCCCTTTAGTGGTTAAATTTGTAAAAAAAATAATTAGTTCTTAGTGGGTACTCATGTCAGGGAAGGAATATGATCCCCAAATTTCTCCCTTCTAGGTCCAGGATTGAGGCTGGGTGTTGATCTGTCAGCGATTCCTCAATGTAAAGTACAGGGAGAAAAATGTGTTGCACCCCCTTTTCACCCCTTTCCAGTTTGAAGTTCCTAAAATTGGTTCTTTTTATTCATCACAGATGGATTACCCTCCTCAAATTTCATGCTTCTAAGTCTGGCAATTTTGACTGGGTGTTGATGAATCAGTCAGCCAGCTAGCCAGTCAGTGACCCTTCAATTTTATGTATATTGACTATATTTCACTTTTATACTCCCATTGCTAAACATATTTTCTCTGTAGCCAATTCCATTAATTTTCATGGAATTACTTTCAGGTAATCATGCATAGGTTGGCAGCTTTATTTCAGGTTAATGGTTTAGTTACAATTTCCAGTTGCTGCCAGTCAGAAATGTGATTTTTTCCCCCCTATGTCTATGAATGGAATGTATGAGCATAAAGAAAAATAAAAGGAGTATGGAAAAGAGCCTAATGGTCTCCAGCAGCATTGGGGAACTACTTGGAGAGTCTTGTCCCCTGGTGCACACATACCCCCCCCCCCCACCCAAGTGGGCAGGACATGACAAGAGAATGAACCAACAGGAAGAGTCACAACTGTCTCATTTCTTCCTCTGGAAGAAATCGGGAAGAATCCAGAGCAGTTACGGGACCTCTTGCATCGATGCGAGAGGCATTTGCTGTGGATTGCATTTCCCATTCATTTCCCATATGTGGTGATGTAACCGCATCAATGTAAAAGGTCCCGTAACTGCTCTGGATTGTGCTTTTAAAGCCAAACAAGATTCTATACTGATTATATGATTGCGGCTTGCATGTTTTATTTCATTCTTTAAAAGCAGTTACTCCATGGCCCAATCTGGTTCTGGAAAGCAGCAAGGAGGCAGATTTGCCTTTGCAAGCATCCTGATGTAGATCTTCTCTTGCCAGTGCTATTTGCCAAAGAAGAAGGCTCCCCTTAGTGCCAAGATAATTGAAATCAGAGCTGCAAGACAGCAACTTGAGTAAAACCCAGATTATAGTATCCCCAAGGCGTCACCAAGCATTCTCCGTTCTCAGATTTCACACCAGTTTTCTTTCTAAGCCACATTCAGGTCACACACTGTTTGGTTCTCTCATCCTCTTGTTTTTTGAAGGACTTTCAAAGCCTTGCTGCACGGCAGCTGAGAAACAGAAGCAGTCACTGACTCACTGGGAATGTGATTTTCATTCTGCCTTTTGAAAAAATGGAGCAGGAGGGAGGATTTGCGTAGGGTTTTTCTGATTCATACAGAAGGTGATGAAACTTAATGGGAATAGCACAGAAAAGAAAATCAAAAAATGCCTACACACAAAAACACGGGTATATATCACACACACAAAGGGTGCAATCCTATGCATGTCTACACAGAAGTAAGTTCCATTGTGTTCTATGGAACTTACACCCAGGAAAGTGTGTTTAGGATTGCAGCCAAAGACACAGCTATCTATTCTTCTTTAGGACCCTGACAAAGGCATTGTAGGTTATCAGGTTGCTGTTTATATTATGCATTATTTGATGTTGTGCATTATTATGCTGTACATAATGGGCAGTGTGGAAAACTTTGAACACAAAAAAATAAAGTTGAAGCCTACACTGAAATAAGGCTGATAAATACTATAATTAACATTGGAAAATGAAACCAATGAACAAAAATGCATGTACTCTTCTTACAAGGAGATATTTCCTAAGAGACCAGGTAATCACATATGGAAAGAAAACTGATACGTATGATCTCCCAATAGTTTCACGTTCACTTTTTAAAAGTGCAGGGCTGCAGAGGATACTATGCAGTTGAACAGATACGACATTACAGAAATATGGTATTTAATGTCTTAAATGTTTCCATTAATTAAATCAGAACGCAATTCTGGACTGAATGGAGGTAGAGGTGGCTTAAGTGCAAGTGGTTTTTTTTTAAAAAAAAAGTTGATCTTTGGGGCATTCCAAATCAGGACCAAAGTGTGGGGAAAGGGGGTTAATGAAAGGAGAAAGGAGAAAGGTTAATGAAAGGGTTAAGGAGAAAGGCAGGGTAAAAAAAATTAAACAAATATATATATATATATATATATATATATATATATATATATATATATGTAAAAAGAAAAGTCACCGACTGACTGACTGACTCATGAATGCCCTGCCAAAACTGCTGGCCCTAGAAGAGTGAAATTTGGGGTGGGTGCTCCTTCTGTGACAGAGGGGTGCACTAAGAACTGGTTTTCAGAAATTCCAACCGGAAGGGGTGAAAAGGGGCGCAACACATTTTCCTCCCTATACTTTACATTGAAGAATTGATGACTCATCAACATTCCGCCCCAACCCCTGGACCGAGAAGCATGAAATTTGGGGAGGGAGTTCCTTCTGTCACATGAACACCCACCAAGAACTGATGTGGAGAAATTTAACCCTTAAGGGGCTGAAAAGAGGTACAACATGTTTTTGTCCTATACTTAACATGGGAGGCTGACCAACATCCAGCCAATTTGGTGCCAGGTACCTGGTGCCTGGGGGAAGTTGTTTGGAGGGAGGGGTTACACTGAGGAGGATGCTGCGTATGGGAAGGTTGCTGCTCATGGGGGGTTGCTGCTCATGGGGGTTGTTGCACATGGGGGGATGTTGCACATGGGGGATATTGCGCATGGGAGGTTTGATGCTTATAGAGGACTGATGTGTATGGGGGGGTGTTGTGCATGGGGAGATGTTGCACATGGGAGTGATGCACATGGGAGTGATGCGCATGGTTGATGCGTATGGGAGGTTGTTGCGTATGGGAGTTGATGCACATGGGGGTTGATACACATGGGGGTTGATGTGCATGGAGGATGTTGCGCATGGGGGGTTGATGCTCATAGAGGACTGATGCGCATGGGGGATGTTGTGCTTGGGGATTTGATGTGCCTGAGGGATTGATGTGCTAGTATAATATAATTCACACATATTGAGATGATATCTTTGTGATTCCTAGTTCCTTGGATAGGAACCGAATCACAATAGAGCCAATTCCAGTCAAACACTTGGCGACTGTGAAATAGTACATATAATAAATAAAAGGGCAAAGCAAAAGGGAAGCTGTTGTTTACACCCTGAACAACTTCTCATCTCTCCTCAGGCAAACACTAGCTACAGGGAGGGAGGTAATTTTGCAAGGATTGATGAATGGGGGAAAGGCATTTATACAACAAGCCTTTCCATGGCTACTTTCACATCACTTCAAGACAATGGCCACAAGACTTTGGTTTATAGAAGTTATTTTAACAAGGGCTATATTTGAGCAAGGGCTGAAAGCATGTTGGCCAAACCCAAGTGAGTGGCTGATGTGCACAGAGGAAAAACTAAACCAAAGCCTCTTTTGCTATTCATAAAGTGGAGTTGGCAGAGAGAGTTTAAAAGTCTTTTGCTATGGTGTCAGTTGAATTATATGGCTGTGCTGGGACCAGGTTGAGCAGCCCCATCCCTTTTCCCCCATATTTTCCTATTCTAGACATACTGCTGATTAATAGGACAGCTCAAAACTGTGTGTACTTTGTGCAAGAAAACAAAAACAGCTGAACAAAACAACCCACATTGCACAACCACATTAGCATGCATCTGGTTGTTTCGCCCAAGTGATCCCACTTCCAGATTTTGAAGGAATGACAATTTTCAAAAGTTGGGAGCAGGAAAGAAAAACTGCTGTCCGTTGCATCTGACAAATTATACACTAATACTTTATCTGAACTGTTAGGAGAACACAAATGTGAAATGTACTGCATAGATTCAACTTGATATTAGATTTTTTTACTTCATATTCCCAGAAAGAGAATTGCCTCTACCAACATTTCAGAAATAAATAATAACACCTCTTAAGAAAATATAACATAAAGTTGCCCCCAGAATTAGTGAGGCACAAAAACTCTTCACAGACACTAAAAAAGCCAAAACAGAAGACCAATGACAATATTTGAAATCAAGGGCAAAACGATGCATTATGTTAATTGAGAAGTTTTGATCCTATTTAGTTTTTTTTTAATTAGGAGATATAGCACAACAGAGAATGTATATTTAAACGTATTCTCATTACCCTGGAGCCAGAGGAAAGTTACATCCCCAAAGCTACAGTATTAGCCTTGGCAGGGCTATCATCATGGGGAGTGTAGCAAGTTTAGTTTAAGTGTAGTTTAAGAAGATTTTAATTACTCTTCCCATGTGCTGTCATACTGATCTTGACCACACAGCATGACTGCTGTTTGAGTTGAAAAAAATACTCAGGTCAAAGTGCACATTTAATGTGTTTTTGACCACAAAGTTCATGTGAATGAGATAGTGTGGATCTGGGATTGAAACCCTGTATAGGTATTTTGTGACCAAAATGGATGATCAATAGTAACAAATAAGAAGGGCTACATATTTTTAGTTCCCCAAACAAAAACCTGTACCTGAAATAGCCACCACTCGTTTGCCATACAGACACATGCAAATATTATCTCACTGTATGTGGCGAATGGCGATGGTGAGAAAGTAAGGTCTTTGTGGACATTTCCTCCTTCTTTATTCACACTTTTCTAGCATAAACCATTTTTAAAGTTGAAAACTGTCCCAAGAGCAGTTATATGAAGGCAATTTGTACACTTGCTATTGATTCCAAAGCAGCGCATTGAAGGAATGGTGCTTTTCCACTTCACCTCCTGCACAGTAAGTACAATTGTCAGCGTTCTCAGCAACTCCCAGGACTCCTTTCAAGCCTTAATAAGCTCTCAAGCCAATTAAACTCAAGGATTTGGCACGTGCTCTTGATTGCAGTCGAGATCCTTCAGATTCCCACCAATGCAGGTGTAAAATACTATCTCCTCAATCAATACTTTTTGTCAGGGTTGCTCTTTAGAGGTTCCCTTTGAAAGAAGATAAAGAGGGAGGAAGAAAGGCTTTCACAGCGCAGTCATTCCAAGGGGAAATCACTCAAGGTGAGTGGAAGTTGTTTGGCGATATAACCGTGTCATGACAATGGAAAATCACCATCTGTGATAAGAGCAAACCAGAATCTACAACAAATGTTTCAGAGCCTAGTCAGACATGCATCTCTAACAGTCTGGAACCAAATGGAGAAGAGGGCCTTTTGGGACTTTGCTACCACAATTTTGGTCCCAATCATTCTCCTGCTCACTATTTTAAACAAGAAAAAATCTTCATTTGACTTTCAGTTGTGGCAGCCTTGACCTGTTTTGCAGCCACTTTCTTACAGATAAATAAATCAATGCTTACATAGTTGCTTGATTAACCAAACGATTAGACCAGGGATGTCCAAACCCCAGCCTGAGGGCCAGATGCAGCCCATGGCAACCCTCAAAGCAGCCCACGACAAGATCCCTCCATCTGGCTCATGGCAAGTTTTGTAATATTTCAGATCTGCCTCTAATACACTCATATGTAAATCTATGTAAATTTATTCAAATTTAAAATGTTTTTCTGGACTCCAACACAGTTTCAGAGAGGTAATGTGGTCCTCCTGCTAAAAATTTTGGACATCCCTTGTTTAGACCCTAAACTCCTTTGTTGGTTGCACCACCATGGACTAACAAGTCTATCCCACTAGAATGGAATCTACAGGACTCAAAACTGTGCAAAGGCAGACCATAATTTTTCTACACAACATGAACAAGTCCTCCCCCCCCAAATACTGTGTCAATAGCCCTCTTGACGCACATGAGTCTTGATAACTGTACATATGCCAGTATTTAGGCCAGAACCCACTAGGAGTGTCATGAGCCAATTTTGGTGAATCTTCACTCATTTCAATATTCTATTTTTAATATGTTAAGCTTGATACTACCATATCTGATTGCATGTGGGTATATGTTACAGATCTGTACTGTTAACAGGCTACTATGTATATGTTTTTCACAATAATAGTCAGTTGGATTTATTCCTGGGTAAGTGTGTATAGGATGGTATGGTAGCCTAACAGCCCAATCCAGAGCAACTAATCTGTCCACATAAGAGCCCTTAGGTTGCCCTATCTAACACTAGGTTGGAGCAACTGCAAGATGCTCCAGCCCAGTTACTCTGAAGGAGGCTTAGGGCAGAGCAAGATAGGGTGCCCTAAGAGAGGTGGACCTGCTCTGCCCTAACTGGGGCAGCCTAAGCAGCTCAGGAGAGGCAAGTTGAGGGCATGTTTAGCATTGCCTAGGGCAGAGCAGTTACTCTGTATCCAAAGCCTGTTTCCAAGGCAGAAATGCCCTCTTCCAGCCCTCAGAGTTATACCACCTCAGGAGCAGGTATAGTAATGAGTAGACCCATAGGGGTCCATGATAAGGCCCGAGTAAGAATGGCAGTGCTGACCAAAAATCTGAGTTCTTGGCCAGCCTAGCTGCAACCCCTACCTCTCAACCTCAGGATATGGAACAAACTACGGCTGCCCACAAACCTCAGGATACAGCAGGCCACTCCAAGAAGCCCCTTGTATTCACTGTAGAATGTACTGGCATCTCATCAGGGACTCCTTATAAGGCAGGCACCCAGTGGCGTCACCAAACTGGTGCAGCTGGTGTGGGCTGCATTGGGGATGCGCTCCGTATGGGGTGATGTGCCGGAGGAGTTTGACTGTCCTTTGGCAGGCCCCGGCCGTGAGCACCCCCATTCAGGCCTGCTCCAAGGCGGAGAATCAGCCAGAAGCTGCCACTTGTCTGAGGAGCTGGCCTGAACGGCCATCTGAGGTGCACTGCGCAGAAACACACTGAGCATGCCGAACAGCTTCAGAGGAGACTTCCTTAGAGCAGAGAAAGTCTGCGCCTCTGCACAGCCATTCGGCCTCACTCAGGAGGCGGAGCGGCAGCCAAATGGCTTCAGAAAGAGTACTGCACAGGCACCAACTCTGACGCCTGCACAGTCTCCCCCGAAGCCAAAAGGCTTCAGAAAAGTACTGCGCAGGTGTCAGAGATGGTGCCTGCGCAGTACTCTTTCTGAAGCCAGTTGGCTTCAGAAACAACTGCGCAGGCGCCAACTTTGGTGACTGTGCAGTCCAGGTGGGGGGGGGGCGCGCATCCCAGGGATGACGCACAGACGTCCGCACCAGGTGATGTGCAGAGTCATGTCACCACTGTAGGCACCACAGCTGTTTCTTGTTCAATGTGATCTGAGGGGTGTCTCCTCAGGAGCAAGTCTTCCCCTTGTGTCAATTACTTAGCATGCTCTGGAGCAGTTAGGGCAGCCCAGGCTTCCTGACTCTCTGGATTCAGCATAACTTTCTGCTCTGGATACAGAATAGTTAGGAGAGTGCAGTTAGGTCAGAGCAGGCTGAATTTGCTCTGGATTGCAGCCTAAGACTGCTAAAATTTTCCTGCTTGATGATGTCCCTTTCAGCCATGATGACATCTTTTCTGGTGGGTCCCAACATATTGTCATTCTAAAGAGTCAGTCCCAGTGCTATAAATCACTGAGAATCACTGAGTCATACAGTATAGTAGAGGACAAGGAAAGTTGAGACCAATGGAGAAGGACCATAAGCCAATGGTAGTGACAATAAGAGGAGGAGAAGCAGCTGGTAACAACGGTAGATTGAGGGCTGATCGTTAAAGACCTCTTGCCCAAGGGTCCTTGCAGTCTGGTGCCTGTAGCATTAGCTTTTTAAAAAGTGTGCTATGAAAAGAAAGGCAGATAAAGATTATGATAGAAGATCAAGTCTGTGCAACGTGACCCATTAAGCTTAACACAGGTTCTTTGTCCAGTCATGCATTCTAACTCACCGGCACCTGATAAGCCTGCTAGTTTTACTGCCGATCTGGGACTGCAAAGTCAAAGCACTGAACAGGCATGACCAGTGATTTGTGTTCAGTTTGGTAGTCCAAACTCATAGAGACCTTTGAGGATAAAGCTGTTAGATTTTAAAATAACTGAAAACCCCAAAAGCAGGCCTCCGTCAGTCTTGGAAGACTATGGTATCGTACTCTGCGCTGCATACGAAGCACGAAAGCCTGGGTTGGATTGTTATGGAGGATAGGCTATTACCCAAGCAGCAAATCCCCCCTCTCCACGCCACTGAATTAGTCCAATGGAAAGGCAGAGCCGATACGATTGGATCCAGCTGGTGTCGCAGAGCTGGGCTAAGGACAGGAGCTCACCCTGTCAAGCGTTGTTCTAAAACTGCTGATCACTGAGTGTGGAGGAACCATCCACTAAGAATGGCAAAAATGTTAAGTAAAATTCAGATAATGTGGAATTCTAGGGCAATTCTGGATCATTCCTTAAATAAGAAGAAATGAAAAAAATACTTAATTTTGCCAGCATCATTGCTTAAAGGAGTTTTAATGAGCTGGAAAGGCCCAAATAATTCAGTGCTTCACTACAATGCTCATACATCATTGTCTCCAGAGAGTGCTAAATAAGGTAGATATCTATATATATAAAAATGAAAAGTCACTGACTCATCAACACCCAGCCAAAACCGGTGGACCTAGAAGTGTGAAATTTGAGGTGGGTGTTCTTTCCATGATGGAGAAAGTCACTAAGAACCGGTTTTCGGAAATTCCAACCGGAAGGGGATGAAAAGGGGTGCAACACATTTTCCTCCCTATATTTTGCATTGAAGAATCGATGGCTGAGGGATGCTCTGCCCCAACCCCCCAGACCCAGAAGCATGAAAGTTGGGGAGGGTGTTCCTTATGTCACATGAACACCTAACCAAGGACCAATGTGGAGAAATTTAACCCTTAAGGGGCTGGAAAGGGGTGCAACATGTTTTTGTCCTATACTTAACATGGAAGACTGACCAACATCCAGCCAATTTGGTGCTTGGTGCCTGGTGCACTGGGGGGGATGTTGTTTGGAGAGAGGGGTTGCAATGGGGAGGATGCTGCACATGGGGGGGGTTGTGCAGGGGCGCTATTGGGGATGGGGTTGGTGTGCATGGGGGGGTTGCTGCGCATGGGGGATGTTGCCCAAGGGGGTATGTTGTGAATGGGAGTATGTTGTGCATGGGGGACTGATGCGCATGGGGGATGTTGCACATGGAGGGACTGATATGCATGGGGGATGTTGCACATGGGGATTGATGCACATAGGGATGGAGATGCATGGGGGAATGATGCACATGGGGGTTGATGCGCACGGGGGAATGATGCACATGGGGTTGATGCGCATAGGGAGATAATGTGCATGTGGTTAATGCACATGGGGGGATGATGCACATGGGGGATGATGTGCATGGGGGATGTTGCACATGAGGGTTGATGTGCATGGAGGTTGATGCGCATGGAGGAATGTGGCACATGGGGGATGATGTGTGTGGGGGACTATGTGCATGGGGGTTGATGTGCAGTGGGGGGATGGTGTACAGGGAATTTTACTCCTGCAACGTGGGTACGTTTTCGCTAGTGAGTAATAAACACAATAAAAAATTACTTAGAAATGGTGGGAGTGTTTTTTTCTGAAATTGAAGATGATTTTTAGAGGATAAAAGAATTTAAGCCACACATGCACACAGATATATGTCTGTCTGTCTATATATATATATATATATACAGTATAATAGCTAAATGTATCCTTATTGTGGGAGTAAAATATCCCCCACATGCCATTCCCCCATTGTACAACACCCCTCCATGCCCATCACCCCCATGCACATCACTTCCTGTGCAACCTTCCCCATGCGCATCACCCCTCCCTGCAAAACACACACACACACACACACACACACACACCGTGCACCCTCCTTCACAATGAATCAGGCATCGGGCACCAAATTGGCTAGATGTTGATCGAGTTTTCAATGTTAAGTATAAGACAAAAACATGTTGCACCCCTTTTCACCTCTTTAAGGGTTAAATTTCTCGATGGTTAAAGTTCTTGGAGGTTGTTGATGTCACAGAAGGAACACCCTTCCTGAATTTCATGCTTCTTGGTCCAGGGATTGGGGCAGGGCTTTGATCAGTGAGGGATTCTTCAATGTAAAATATAGGGAGGAAAATGCCTTGTGCCTCTTTTCATCCCCTTCCAAAACTGTTTCTTATATACGTTATATTATCTACTTCTTAGCTTTCCTTTAAGTTTGGGATGGCTTTTTTACTTCCAGGAGATCAAGACTTTAGATGTCCAGGTCTAGCAGTGACAAAGTCCAATGCAGGACAATGGGCAGAGCAGGTAAAGCACTTTGAACAGCTTTTCAATAAAACATGTCCTTGGACTGACCAAAGCCCAGAACTGTTCTTCTGACCAAAGCCCAAACCACATATACTGCACACTACCTTAAAAATCCTTGATGTCTGGAAAATCTCTTTAATGAGACACAAGCAAAAAACTGCAGCTTTCTTCTCAATCCCAGGCTCCTTCCAATCCAGAGCTTGTTTGTGACCTTTCCATTATAAATGTGCTCCAGCCCTTGAACACTATGCTTGTCCTGTTTGGCACCTTCTCCAACATCCTTGAGGTGAAGCACCCACAGTATTCCAAATGTGCTTTTCAGAGAGGTACATAATGTTAGCAATAATCCTTTTCCTAATGATCCCTAGCATGAAAACTGCCTTCTCCACCACTACCACATGCTGGGACAACATCTGCATTGTACTCCCTATCATGTTTCCAAGCTGTTTTCCTGGTTCATCACCAACAGCACAGACCCCAATAGTGTATTTGTGAAGTTGGGTTTTGTTATCCCAATGGGGATCACTGTACACTAATTGACACTGAACTGCATTTGCTTTTTACTTGCTCATTCACCCAGCATAAGGAAGTCCTTTTGGAGCACTTTTCAATCTGCTTTGGTTCTTACCAACTTGAAGAAATTTGCTTTCTCAATGGAAGGCAGGAAACTTTGCATATAATCTAGGAACACAAGAAGCAGAATGGAAACAAACATTCCATCATGTTCTCTGGCCCGCCCTATGGATGGTGTTAGAGAAAGAGCACGTGCCACTGAAGATTATCCAACTTCTCCAAGCATCATACAATGACTCAGTGTGCAGATCCGAAATAAGTTCTCCAAGGAACTTCCTACTCAAACTGGAGTCTGCCAGGGAGAAGCTGCCTCTCCCTAGCTCTTTAATATTATGCTTTATGCCATTATGAGGAAAGCACTCAAGGGTAGACATGGGGTACGATACAACATACGAGCTGCCTTGAATTGACCTGTTGAGAAAGGCAGGATAGAAATTCTGTAAGTAAGGAAGGAAGGAAGTCAGTCAGTAAATAAATAAATAAATAAATAAATAAATAAATAAATAAATAAATAAATAAATAAATAAAGTCCTGATGTTCACAGGTGACAGAGCCATATATACTGTTAGAGCCATACCTATATACAGATATAGATATGATATATCTATATAACATATATATATATATGATATATATGTTAGAGCCATACATATATACAGATATACAGATATGACAGAGCCATACATATATACAGATATAGAGGCCACCAACATTCTTTATCACATCGCTCACATTTCCCAATTCTACAGCCAAAGAATCCAATGCAAAAATCTATTCTGAAATATCTCCTTCCTATCAAATGTTAGGGCCAAAAAACTAAAAATCAAAGATATGCACTGAACTCTATGGAAAGTGAAAATGTCCAATATCGCAGCTTTACTCGTGAGTAAGCAAACATGCCACTGTCCGCCGGAAAGGCTAGACTGAGCGGAATCCAAGACCCTATCCTCCATTTGAGGTTTGGGCATCTGGTCACCCTGGGTCTACTGCAAGGAGATTGCTGTATTAACCATGTAACGACACACCAGAGAATTCATCATCGTGGGAGAGATTCTATTATAGAATTGGTACTTTTCCAGTTTATATATCACACATACATACTGAAAGTGAGAGTCTCAAAATCCTATTACAGGTCAAGTGTGACCAGACAATTCAGCAGTCTGAATACTCTTTTGAAGATCCCGGTCTGCTATGTCGATGCTTGATTTCACTGAGAATGATAATATGAGCTCAAATTCACTCTTTCTAACGGACAGCATTTCACACACTTGAAGGAAAGGCTCAGATTAATATCTGCCTTTTCAGAAATCATTTGCATTCAGGCTACACTTACACACTTCATCTTTTAAAGGCTTGCTCAGATTTTCAAGCAGTCCCAAAATTTTGATTAGAAAGATGCACCAGAAGCCATGATTTGCCTGGAGTTTTCCGTTTAGGACATTAATGTCGTTTGGAAGCTCACCCCCCACCCCCAGCGCACACAGACACACAAACACACACAAACACACACACACACACACACACACAGCTGCATTCATTGGTGCAGAGCATTCATTTTAATTTGACCTTTGATGAGAGCATTTTGAACTTGTAATACATGCTGAGCAAACAAAAGGAACCAACTGATCTGTGAGGCACCTGTGGAGTAATCTGCATTTTCTACAAACAAAAACAAGCTTAAACTTGGGTTGCAAGAGCCATTCCAAGAAAATAAGCAGCACAACCAGGAAGGGTAAGCACGGTTGACAACATTTAGCATTTAACATTTAGTTAGATATAATTATAACATGGAATTAAAGTGATTTTCACCAGTACAAAGGTTGGCAGCTCTCATCTTGGTGCATCTTCGATAATAACTTGAGCCTGACGAGTTATATTTATATAGAACATTTGTAAAGACCATTTGGGGTCAAGAAGCCAGCCTATGTAAACCACCTTGAGTGCTCTAAGAGGAGAACAGAAATACTGTAATAAATAATAACGTTGGCTCCATTCAATTTGTGGTGTCACACGTTGTACTGGCCTGTGGATGGTACATAACTGATGGTTATACCTGATGGAAGACTGCTTGGAGACCACTGCACTGCCCAGAGAAGGAACAGCAGAATATCAAAGTAACAAATATACTGGATATTCGTATATACTGGAGCATATACTGGAGCATTATACTGGTTTCCAGTAAAATGTTCAATGGCCATGTCCCCAGGAGAACATTTCAGGTGCTATGATTCCATATCCTAAAGCCAGAGATCAGCTACCAATCATTGCATGGTAATAACATTGCCATCAGGCCAATGCAATGCCACCACCATTCTCAGTCTCCCTGCCCTAATCCTCCCCCAAATTTCTACATCCTACCCCTGCCACTTCCTTACCTGCCCCAGCAGCCAGTGACAGATGGAGAGAACAGGTGCCACTCAGGGTGACCAGATGCCCAAACCTCAAAAGGAAGACAAGGTCTTGGATTCCTCTCAGCCTGGCCTTTTTGGCAGACAATGACACATTTGCCTAATCGTGAGTAAAGCCACGATATTGGGCACTTTCACTTTCCCATAGAGATCAATGCATATTTTTTATTTTTAGTTTTTTGGCCATAACTTTTGATAGAAAGGAGCTATTTCAAAACTGATTTTTGCATTGGATTCTGCTCATCAATACAAATCCAATGACATATGATATGAAGGGGTACTGCACACCATTGCAAAGTTCCAAAATGAAGCCAAAGTGGAGGACACGGGGACAAGAGACTAAAAAAGATGACAAATCCAGAAATTTCCATTCATATGGTCACCCTGGCACTGCTCTCTTGTTCTGCGCACTGTCCTTGACTTTGCTCTATTTTGATCTGGTTCAAAGGTAGAACAAGGTAGAAGAGAGTTCCAAAGACAAACCCAGGGGAGCTTTGCAGTTGCCATAGCTAGCCTTAAGTGGGAAAGCAGGCCTCCATCAGTCTTGAAAGACTATGGTATCGTGCTCGGCACTGCATACTCTGCATGCGAAGCACGAAAGCCTGGGTTAGATTGTTATGGAGGAAAGGCTGTTACCCAAGCAGCAAATCCCCCCTCTCCATGCCACTGAATTAGTCCAATGGAAAGGCAGAGCCAATATGATTGGATCCAGCTGGTGTCACAGAGCTGGGCTAAGGACAGTTGCTCATCCTGTCTTGTCTCGAACCCTGGCCTGCTGGTTAACAGGCACAGCGTCTTAACTGCTTGCGCAAGGCAAGGCAAATTGGTAAAGGTTCTTCGAAGGGTGATTCGGCAGGTGCTTAAAATGTGACTTTCAGCAGCATTCAGGTTACTGAGCAATCTATGATTAGTGGTGGTATGACAGAGTCTATGACCCAGTGCTTTATAATCAAAATTCTCCTTGGGAAACAAAAAGGCTCAGGTTGGGAAATATCATTTCTTGTGCCTTGATGGTCCTTGATGGTCCATCCCACATAGAGTGTAGCAGCCATCTCATGGCTTTTACCCCTGACAAGAGTGCAGCTGAGGTAGTGTTGCCATAATTCTCTTCCACATAACAATTTAAAGGTCTTGTTAGTGTGTCATGAAATAAAAAAATCAAAAATTGCAGGCTTGGGATCTCAGGTGCAGGGGGAAAAGAGTTCATGATAGAGGATCTGAATTACGCAAACCAGAGCCTGGCCAATTCCATTTTAAAGGCCAAGTAAAAGTTCAGTGAAGGGTGACGCCTTCTAATTCACCACATCATGATAGTCTATAGTGGCAAAAGTGACAAAGGCTGGTGGTATCTGAAAGACTAAAACATTTATTGTGATAAAAATGTTCATCACATACAAAAAAATAACATCCGTGCAGTCATTCAAATGTTCGCATGATCAATTGTATGAAATGGCTATGTCTCCTTTTGTAGTAACAAGCCAGCATCTGATGGGTACATATTTAAATAACAGACTCTAAAATAGCACTGCAGAGAACTAGTCCGGATGTCATTAATGCTATTTTCATTGATGGAAAGGAGAATACTTTGGTTAATGATGCTTGAAATATCCAATATACATACTGCATCTTCAATAATACCCAACATGCATTGTTCTCCTTTTATGGTCAACCATTCTTCAAGCAGTTGCATTGATCACATTTCTAACAAACAAGACAAATGCCACCTTTCTACCTAATGGGGCTCTAATAGCCAGTTCACACAAGAGGCTGAGTTGGTTGTTAGCAAGTGACAGCATATTAGTTGACACACTTGCCACTTTTGCTACTGCTGTAAAGCATTATGAATGAAAGCAGATCCATAACCATTTCACACAACCATTATACTTCTCTTAAGAACATAACTCTTCTCTTCTTAACATAAGGAGAGGCTCCGTCGGATCAAGCCAAAGAACCATGTAGTCCAGCTTCCTATAACACCCAGCAGCGCACCAGATGCTTCAGGAAGCACATTACGTCTGCAACGAAGTGCCCTCTCCTGCATCTGGCATTTTGAGGTTGCCTACATATACACACACACGCAAACCTCCATGGCTTGCTAGTCCTTTCCTCTAGGACAGTGATTTTCAACCAGTATGCCATGGCACTCTGGTGTGCCGTGGATCGTCCTCAAGTGGGCCACAGGAATTTGGGGAGGAACATGGGAAAACTTGGGATTTGAAGAGAATGGTGTGCCTTATCAATGATAAAAACAACTGATATTGTGTCATGAGATGAAAAATGTAGAAAATCACTTCTCTAGAAATTTCTCCATTCCCCTCTTAAAGGTATTGAGGCTAGATGTCATCACCACATCCTTTCTTTTCTCTGTCCTAACCATCCCAACATTCAATTTCAGTGAATGTTGTGTTTTTATGTTATGTGAAAGAGAAAGCAGCATCTCCCTATCCACTCTATCCGTCCCCTGCATAATTTTCCATGTCTCAATCATGCCCCCCCCCCTCAGATGTCTCTTTTCTAGACTGAAGAGCCCCAAATGATATAACCCTGCTTCATATGGAAGGTGTCCCAGACCACCAATCATTTTGGTCACTCTCCTCTGAATCTTTTCCATTTCCACTATATCCTTTTTAAGAAGTGGTAAACAGAACTGGACATAGTACTCCAAATGTGCCCGCCTTTCTAACACCTGATTAGGACCATTTTGTACTCCCCTGGACTGACCCTCCACACCAGCCAAGGAATGCTTGCTTACTTGCTGGTAAATATGGCTGTGCATTTTCAATCATTAGAGACCTTCTGGGGTGATTTGTGGGGCTGTGTTCATTGGATCAAGACAATTCTGGTGGTCCTTGGATTCTTCTAAATCTGCCCTTTCCAATGGACTAAGGCACATTTGCCTACTCATGAGAAAAGCCGTGATACAGGTCAGTTTCACTTTCCAAAGAGCTCAATGCATACTTTTGTTTTGAAATTTTTTTGGCCATAACATTCAATAGGAAGGTGCTATTTCAAAATGGATTTTTGCATTGGATTCTGCTCTTCAATACGTATCCAACTGTATATGTCATGATGGGTTTTCTCACAATTGCAAAGTTGCATTTTTGGGGTCCTTCAGTCACCCTCTTCCCAGGCATGTTACCTGTTGTGGGCTGTACCCCCCCCCCCAAGCAATGTCCCGGTGTGTTACACACAAGATGTGTTAACCTGTCCTGGAAAAAATTACAGGAATAGTACCAAAAAGTTTACTTTCCTTCCATTTGAGAAGGCACAGAAGGCAGATGGCTTTTTGTGAGATCTTTTTGTTTCCAAATACATATGTTGAGGGTATAGGCACAAGCAATCATTCAAATATTACTGATCTGTAAAGCATCAGCATTGGCTTCCATGAATACTGGGGGGCATCATCTTTGCTTCCTTTGCTTCAGGCAACAGAATGCCTTGGGTTGGTCCTGAACTGAACTAAACCTGCTTGAGTGCAAAAAGGATCAGAGTCTGCAGAACCTTCATACTGCATATCAAAGTCGAACAAAAACCTTTAGAAGTAACTGCTTGAGACATCAGAACATAATAAAAAGAAAATCTCCAGCTTGTGAACCATACTGTAGAATCATATTTTCAAAAGGTTGTTTCATTGCGACATCAAAGTGGAATGGTGCTCAGAAGTTCTCAGGGGTTCTTCTCCTAGAGACAGCACTTTCAGGAATCTATTGATTGGCCATGGAAGCCTATTCCAAACTTTGCCCAGGGCCCTACTGTAGCTCAAGCTAGTCCCCTTGTCCCTCCCTGTGGGCTCCCTTGCCATGGAAGCCTGTTCCAAACTTCCTCAGAAGTGCTCTTTACTCAAGACAGTGCTCTTTACGCAAGTCAAAATTTCGGAGAAAATTTTGTTCTTTACCCAAAATGCTCTTTATTCAAGTCACTCTTTCCTCAAGGTACTCAATTTGTCCAAGCTGCTATCCACTCAATGTTTTAATTTGTTTGTGTACAGTATTAGGTTCATTGTAGTTATTCATACAGGTAGCATGCAAACCTTAAATTGCTCCTATAAGTTTAACTGAAGTAGTAGGCTATGTAGTTGTGTTCTTCAGGGTTGTGTGTGTGTGTGTGTGTGAGAGAGAGAGAGAGAGAGAGAAAGAGAAGGGGGGAAGGAGGGAGAGAGGGAGAGAGGGAGGGAGAGAAATATGGCTATGCCCATTCACAGCCACAAACATAAAACACAGATTATTATTGGCATCCTTCAGTCTCGAAAGACTATGGTATCGTGCTCTGATTGGAGGTCCTGAAACAGCATCTAGTGTGGCTAAAAAGGCCAATTCGAGAGTGGCAGCCCCTTCCACACTGAGGACAAATAAATTCCGTCCCCTGCCCAGGTCCCAGGTTTCGCTGCTTTTGGGTCTGTCTCTTTGCTTCAGCCTGCCGAACAAGTGTCTCTTCCAGTTGGAGAAGGCCATGCTGGGTCTTTTGCCTCCACGCTGAGCGGTCAGAGGTCAAGGTTTCCCAGCTGCTGATGTCCATTCCCAAGGCCTTTAGATCCCTCTTGCAGATGTCCTTGTATCGCAGCTGTGGTCTCCTTCTTGGGCGCTTTCCCTGCACTAATTCTCCATATAGGAGATCTTTTGGAATCCGACCATCAGCCATTCTCACGACATGCCCAAGCCAGCGTAGACGCCGCTGTTTCAGAAGTGTGAACATGCTAGAGATTCCAGCACGTTCCAATACTGTGTCATTTGAGACTTTGTCATGCCAGGTGATTCCAAGAATACGTCGGAGACAACGCATATACCTATATTTAAACATATATAAACATAACACACATATAAGACTACTTATACTAGAACTGGGGTGGTATCCAAACTTTTTGGCAGAAGGGCCACAGGCTGAAAAGATGATTTTATTTTAAATTTGAATAAATTTACATATAGGAGTGTATTAGAAACATATCTGGCAGATTACAAGGGCCACACTGAGGCTCACTGAGGGTGACATCTGGCCCCCAGGCTTGGGTTGGGACACCCCTGCACTGGATAAAAATTGTTTAAGTTTTTTAAAGCATCACAAGGCAGGGGCACCAGTGGGCAGTGATCACCACCCAGCACCATTTGGCAACAGTCACTACTGAGCACTGGGCATTCCTGCTGTACACCAGACACAGAGTACTGGGGACCACGCACCACTGAGCACCACCAGACACCATCCCTACCAAGCAGTGATCACCACTGAGAAGCCGGCACCACCGGACACCAGACATCCTTAATGGGCACTGGGTGCTACTGGGCAGTGGGCACCACCTTGCACTGCACATCTCTACTGAGCACCTGGCAAACCAGGCAAAAGGAAGCAGGCACCATCCACCACAAGTGTTGATGCACACTGGGGGGTTGATGCTCATGGGGGAATGTTGTACATGGGGGAGATGATGCACATGGGGAGATGATGCACATGGGGAGATGTTGAGCATGGGGGGTTGTTGCATATGGGGGGTTGTTGCGCACGGGGGTTGTTGCGCATGGGGGATATTGTGCATGGGGGTTGATGTGCATAGGGATTGATTTGCATGGGGGTTGATGCACATGGGGACTGATGTGCATGGGGGGTTGTTGCGCATGGGGGGTTGTTGCACATGGGGAGTTGATGCGCATGGGGGGTTGATGCGCATGGGGGAGGGCGTATGGGGGAGGGCGTACTCCCGCAACATGGGTACACTTTTTGCTAGTAAATTAATCTATATATATATAAGAGAAAAGTCACTCACTGACTGACTCACTGACTCACTGACTGACTCACTCATCACCGCCCTGCCAAAACCGGTAGGCCTAGAAGCGTGAAATTTGGGGTGGGTGTTCCTTCCATAACTGAGGGGTGCACTAAGAACCAGTTTTCGGAAATTCCAACGGGAAGGGGGTGAAAAGGGGCGCAACGTGTTTCTATCCTATACTTAAAGTGGGAGACTGAACAACATCCAGCCAATTTGGTGCTCAGATTCTGGTGCACTGGGGGATGTTGTTCGGAGGAAGAGGTTGAGCCAGTGAGGATGCTCTGCATGAGGGGAAATTGCACATGAGGGGAAATTGCGCATGAGGGGAAGTTGCGCATGGGAGGAAGTTGCGCATGGGAGGAAGTTGCGCACAGGGGAGGTTGTGCACGGGGGAAGTTGCGCATGGGGCAAAGTTGCGCATGGGGCAAAGTTGTGCATGGGGCAAAGTTACACACAGGGGAAAATTGCGCACGGGGAAATTGCGCATGGGGGAAAGTTGCACATGGGGGAAGTTGCGCATGGGGGAAGTTGCACATGGGGGGATGATACGCACGGGGCAAAGTTGTGCATGGGGCAAAGTTGCGCATGGGAGGAAAGTTGCGCATATGGGAAGTTGCGCATATGGGAAGTTGCGCATATGGGAAGTTGTGCATGGGGAAAATTGCACATGGGAGGAAAGTTGCACATGGGAGGAAGTTGCGCATGGGGGGATGATGCGCATGGGGGAAAGTTGCGCATGGGGAAGTTGCGCATGGAGAAAAGTTGCGCATGGGGGAAAGTTGCGCATGGGGGAAGTTGCCCATGGGGCGAAGTAGCGCATGGGGGAAGTTGCACATGGGGGGATGATACGCACGGGGCAAAGTTGTGCATGGGGCAAAGTTGCGCATGGGAGGAAAGTTGCGCATATGGGAAGTTGCGCATATGGGAAGTTGCGCATATGGGAAGTTGTGCATGGGGAAAATTGCACATGGGAGGAAAGTTGCACATGGGAGGAAGTTGCGCATGGGGGGATGATGCGCATGGGGGAAAGTTGCGCATGGGGAAGTTGCGCATGGAGAAAAGTTGCGCATGGGGGAAAGTTGCGCATGGGGGAAGTTGCCCATGGGGCGAAGTAGCGCATGGGGGAAGTTACGCATGGGGGAAGTTGCACAGGGGGAGAAGTTGCAGATGGGAGAAGTTGCACATGGGGAAAGTTGCGCATGGGGAAAGTTGTGCATGGGGGTAGATGTGAATGGGGGAAGTTATGCATGGGGGGAAGTTGTGCATGGGGTAACTTGAGCATGCGGGGTTGATGCGCATGGGTGAAGTTGCGCATGGGGGGTTGATGTGTATGGGGGAAGTTGCGCATGGGGGGTTGATGCATATGGGAGGATGGCATACGGGGGAATTTTACTCCCGCAACGCGGGTAAGCCTTTCGCTAGTATAATTAATATAATAATATTAATTTGGAATAAAAATACATAACCACTTTCAGCCCCTCCTTTTTTAGGATAATACCACCATTCACAAAAAAACCCATTTTAGACTGCCCTGGCCTTACCATTATGGGAGCATAATCCTAACTGTTTCTACTCAAAAGTAAGCCCCACTGTGTTCAATGGATCTTAGTCCCAGGAAAGTGTCTTTAGGATTGCAGCCTACAAGTAATAACAGAATGTATAGGAACAAGTGAATGATTATTTCTTCTCATATTACCTCATGCTGCTTTTGCCCAGAAACAATATATATCTCAGACTCTGCAGTGACATGTTTCATGGGTGAGCAAGCAAAAAGATGGATTATGCATCACCTTTAAGTGGAACAAGGGAAAAGTACCAACCTTTCTGAAATAAAAACCATTCATCCCCAAGAGTCTGCACCAGCATTTTATTGCTGAACTAAGATGATTCTGCTCACAATCTTTGAAAATGCTATCATATGTAGAGAAATAAAACCCATAGCACTGGCTAGTATGGTGCAAAAGAGAAAAATAAATTGTCTTTTAAAAATAGCTCAAAGGCATAGACTGGCATGTACAACTAGCTTCTGCATTCTTTTGCCTAAACAAGGTCTTTGCTTTGGAATATGCTTCTCATTTACTGTGAGGACAAATTAGCAGTATGAACATACAAAGCTGACTTAGATCCTTGGTCCAGCAAGTCCTACATTGCTGACTGGCAGTGGGTTTCCTGTTTCCTGATGTGCTTTTGGCTGGACACTCCAAGAATGACATCTGAGATCTTCTGCAAAGAGAGCATTGTTATACTAGTGAGCTGTGACCATCTTATTTTTTGTGACCCATTAGCCATTAATTTTTTTTCATTTTCTTTGTAAACCACTTTGTGAACGTTTTAGTTGAAAAGCGGTATATACCCTATTTCCCAGCTTGTTACACGCACCAGACCATAAGACGCACCAAAGTTTAGAGGAGCAAAACAAGAAAAAAATATTCTGAACTGAATGGTGTAGTAATATATTTAATAAAATATAGCAGAATAATATTACAACCATGTAAGGTCAACAGTGGTATTAAGAACCATCACCACTGTCATTAAAAAATGAGGAGAGACTTTAGGTTCAAGCACTTTTCTTATTTTCTGGAAATGACAAGAACTCATCATTTGCAAGCTCTAGCAAACCAAATTCTGTGCATTTGCAAGCCTCAATTGCAAGCCTCCCCCACCCTGGGAAGGATTGCAGCCCTAGGAACCAGATCCTATGCATTTTCCCCTACGCACAGACATTTTCCCCCTACGCACAGACATTTTCCCCCCTTTAGGGTGGGGAAAGTGTATCTTAGAAGCCAGCAAATATGTTTAATACTGTAAATACAATTTCGGTGTACTCTATGATGTTTCCTTATGTCAGTCATGATCCTGTTCCTATCAGTATCAATGGGAGCTTCTTTCCTGGGGTAAACAGGAGCATCAAAAAAGGAACCACCTGAACAAGACCATGATGGAGTCAAGTAGTCAAAGCTACCTTCCCTCCATGTGATGGTCCCAACCGGATTAGCATCCACCATTGCTGTTATTTAGGGAAGAAACAATGACGCATGTCAGGATCAAATATGCTTATTGTAACATGTAGCTTGGCTCCGGTGATGGACTACCTTTGTCCTGAAGCTGATAAATACAACCTGATTTTATTTGCTGTAAAATTGCTGTAACACTTTCCATTGAGTTCATCCTCCCTTAAAGTGAGAATTCTAGCAACCAAGATAGGTAAAGTCTTCATGTTAGTGAAATCCACTTCTGTAAGATTTAACTGGAATCAATCCTTTAATTTAAAATATTGCCCGTTGATTTAAGTGCAGATAAGAGCTGGCCTACCAATAAAGAGCTGGGATGGATTTGGTCTTCATTAGGATACATCCTGTGCACTGCAAAATAAACTTATTTAAGGAAGTGCCTCTCAACCAGTGGAATGGGAACTGGTATTTGAGATGGTATCTGGTGGTACTAGCAGGGCTTCTGCTGCCCAGTGTTTGGATCAGGAAAGTGATGCAATAAACAGTGGCTGGAGGCTCGGCTTGGTGGACAGAGCTCCAAAGTAGGCTTTTCCCAGCTCAGAGAAGCCCTTTCATTCTCCAATGTCTAATGGTGTTTATCACATCACATCTGGCTTCACACATCACACATCACATCACACATCACAGTGTGGGCTGTGGGTGGCGCTAGTGGCTAAGACACTGTGCCTATTAACCAGCAGGCCAGGGTTCGAGACCCGGGTCGGCCCCACAAGATAGGGATCCAATCGTATCGGCTCTGCCTTTCCATTGGATTAATTCAGTGGCATGGAGAGGGGGGATTTGCTGCTTGGGTAATAGCATATCCTCCATAACAATCCAACCCAGGCTTTCATGCTTCGCATGCAGCGTATGCAGTGCCAAGCACGATACCATAGTCTTCCAAGACTGACGGAGGCCTGCTATCTGGCTTCCCACCACAGAAGTAACTAGCGAAGATGTCATTACCAGTTATTTCCAGTGGTACTTCGAATAGGTGGACTATGTGAAGTAATGAGCCTGAGGATAAACATTGCCCTAAGCAGATGCTGATGCTGTTTTATTGGCTGGCAATTAAGCTCCTTAAAGTGGGTGCCCAACAACAGTAGAGAAAACTGAAAGGCATGTAAGAGGCAAGAGGAAAGAATAAAAACAAGTGCTGACAGCCTCTCTAATATAAACACATATTGCAGCAGAAGAGAAGCCGACTGGCAGGCCAAATTCCATTTTGACACAGTATTGATTGAAAATCATCTCAACACCATGATTTCCACAAAACAACTCCTTTGCAGAAGTCAGTGGGAGGAGGGAAGTGTTCAATAAAGTACAGGAGGGGACTTCACTACATAGTATTGTCATTAAGAGTCAATAAAGCAGCATCTTCCTCACTGCTGCACTCTGAGGCAACCGGCTAATGTTCTGCATTTCCATGTGGCACCGTCTATCCAGCTATTTATCTGTCTGTCCGTCTCCCTCCCTCCCTATCGATCAATCATACAATGGTGCCTTGGTTTAAGAGCACTTCTTGGTGCCTTGGTTTAAGAGCACTTCTTGGAAGAAGAAGAGCACTTCTGAAGACGTTTGGAACAGGCTTCTGTGGCCAGGGAACTTAGAACTCTGTGGGGGGGTAGCTGGAGTGGGGCCCTGGACAAAGTTTAGAACAGACTTCTATAGCCAGAGAACTTATGGTGGGAGCAGCCTGAGCCAGGTGTGTGGGGGGGATATGTGTGTGGAAGATGTGCAGTATCAATGCTGCTTCAGCATTGTTCAGTGCTGCTTCCCATCAGCAGCATGGGAATGTTAAAGTTGCATGAAAAGAACAAGATTCAACTGAGCCCAAAGATAGCAGTGACTCTGAATCTCCTCTCTCTTGTCTCCCTGACACCAGCAATGAAGGTTTTCAAAGGTACAGTACAGTTTAGTACTGTAAAGTATTTTCTTTATTGCATTGTTTTGTATTACCATTTTTTGTAATCTTTTTAATATACATTAAATATTTTTATATAAATATTTTTGGACTGTGTTCAAATCGTCTGTGTTTCCATTATTTCCTATGGGAAAATCCACTTTGGATTACAACCTTTTTGGATTACAAGCATGCTTCCAAAAGGAATTATGCTCAAAAACCAAGACACCATTGTATTTATATACCACTTTTCAGAATGCTAGACAGAAGGTTGTGATCTCTTGTTGTCTTGTCTGCTTCTTGAAGCATTTGGTGGGCCACTGAGAGAGACAGGAAGCTGGATTAAATGGGCCTGATCCAATGGGACTGTTTTAGGGCCAGAGTGCTTTCTTCCACAAACACTTCTGTAAGTAGACCTGATGTTCTTCTTCTGTGCGGCAAATGAGTTTGGTGATAAACAGTTGTTGAAAGTCCAGTGATGAGCTGTAGACAGAGTAACACACTAAAGTGCCTGGTGCAAAAAGATCCATACAGAAGATGGAATGTTTCACATTGTTCAGCACTGACCTGTGAAGCCTGATGAAATATTTTAAAGTGGTTGATTTGATAGCACTGTCATTGTCCTCAAAAACCTGCACTTTTTCTATTCTTGCTCCTACAGAAATATTCCTTTTTCAATTTTTATTTTTATTTATTGAAAAGAATTTTTAAAGAAAAAAGACCAAGAAAAAAAATACAAAAAAGGAAAGAAAAATATTATAAATTGTGAGGCAAGCGTATATAATGCACTTTTTGTTTCTTTAATTTTCCACAATATAATATAACATATCGGACAGCTTATCCTACACAATCTAATATCCTAAGATTTATTTTTCAACAAAGCAGAATAGATAAATGAGAGGGAGTTTTTTTAAAAAATCTGTATTATATATTATGTATATTAAGTATCAATTTTCAATCCATTAACTTCTTAATTCACTTGATTAATTTTCCTCTTCACAAACAGAAAGTCCTTGAATGATTTCCAATTATCCATAAAATTTTACTAAATTCTCTTTAAAAATTATTTTATTCGACATATGTCTTTGTCCACCCTTTTTCTAAAAAAATATCTTTTCTAATACTTTAAAGTACTTTCTAATATTTAATATAGAGTTATCTTAGAGCAGGTATATGCTCACATATAAGCATATATGTATAAGCATATATGTAGTTTATATATGTATAAGCATATATGTATAAGCATATATTTAGAATATATGTATAAGTTTATGTAGTTTTATATTAAAATGTCATTAGAATCCTTCATTTCTTTAAAGAAGGAGGAAAAAAATTCAGTGTCAATGGGAGTCATTGTCACAGTCCAGATATTAACAATAACACTATATCCTTGTTACAGTCTATAAGGGATATCTCTGAATTGTAGGTCTATTCAAAGGCTTTTTGTTCTCTTGAGTCTCACATATAAACTTCAAGGTTCCTCTTCCAACAGAATGTAGTTGGTGATGTATCCAAAGAAGGAAAACATAAACATTCTCCTGAATCATTCCCCAAAACATTCACTCCCCAGAAACATTCCTCAAAAAAGAAAAAAAATGAAGTGATTAACCAGAAAAAAGAGAATAATAATAAAGCATTGCAAATCATCATTTGGGATAAGCATTCAGAGAAATCAATCCCAGATAAACATAATTTTGAAGTACACTTAGGCTAGCCTATCTAGCACGAGGCTGATCTAATTCCAAAATAAGCCAGCCTAGCTACACCAGAAAGGATTGAGCTTTGTGTGGCCCAAGACAGATGAACCTGGGCCAGCCTTGCAGTGCTGGCCTAGGCAGCTCAGCTGAAGCATGTTGAGCATGGCCTAGAGAATAGTGCAGTTAGGCCGTATCCAGTGGTGGGCTCCAGCAGGTTCGCACCTACTCTATAGAACCGGTTCTTAACAAGAGATAGTACATATAAAGTTTAAAAATAGCCATTTAAAAGTGGCTGCCAGATGGACAGAGAACCGGTTCTTAATTTCTTTGATGCCCATCACTGGCCGTATCCATTCCAGAGACTGTTTCCAGAGCAGACATGTCCCCTCGCAGCTCCTCTTGCTTAGGCCACCTCAGGAGCAGGAATAAATCTGAGTTGACCCACTGGGATCCAAAATAAGTCAGAGTAAAAAAATGGAATTGATGGCAAAACATTCTGAATCCAAGGCCAACGTAAACGCAACCCCTGCCACTTAATCTCAGGGTACAGATTAGACCAACTACACCAGCACACCTCAGGATATGGCACAACTATACCCAGCCCAGTGAGCAGGCTGCCCTTGTGCTGCTGCCTCTTCAGCAGCAATTGGGCCAAGCAGAGGCCTCAAGCCCTGTGGATTTGGCCTGTTAGTTCAGGATATGGCCTACTTAGGAGCAGAATGTGCCGGTGTCCAGTGCACATGCCTCGACATGCAATGGGCCAGAAGTGCTCTGAGTCCTGACACAATTCACACACAGTTGTCTCTGCCTCGGCACTTGATCTCTAAAAGGTTCACCATCTCTGGCCTAGTATTTGACTTGCTGTGTGTGTCCATTTGTAACCAGTTGAAAGGCTGGATTTACACATGGATACAGAACGCTTTCAGACAGATGCTCTTTAAATGCAACATCTGTTTCCATCCTTAGACAATGAGAGGAGCAAAAAAAAACCTTAAGAGCAAAAAAACCTTAAGAGCTGAGACATAATTGGGCTTCAGGAAGATCTATCTCTGAAGCTCTAATAGGTTGTTCTCTATTGTTTCTTCCAGCAGTCCAGGATCAGCACCCCTGAGATCACCCCTTGCCTCAGGTTTCTGGCTGGAGGAGAAGGCTAGCAAGTGGAGGATGCCCCTACTCTGCGGAACTACCTGACCAATCCACCCAGCTGCCCCATACTTTGTAAGCGCTCAGATGCTTGAAAAAGGAGTAGGGGAAGGATTAGCTATTCAAGGGCCCTCAAGTTGTATACCTTGTTGTCAGTGGTGGGATTCAAATAAATTAACAATAGGTTCTATGTCCTAATAACCTAAATTAACAGGTTCTATGTCCCATTAGTAACTGGTTCTCAGAACCAGGCGTTCATTACCAAAGGGTTCTATAGATCCTGTGAGAACCCCCTGAAGCCCACCACTGCTTGTTATGCCAATTTATGATGGCATGGAGAAAAGGGATGAGTTGATTTCCCACTCAAGCATTTCTCAAGCCCTCCCAGGACAAGGTGAGACTGGCTGTCTGAGGTTGTTGCATGTGGCAGCAGGTTAATGAGTGACATCCCTAACCTACCTCTTCCTTCTCATTTCCTGGTTTTATAAAAGATGAAGCAGGAAGCAAGCACAGCAGTACAGATGGCAGTTGAGCCCTATCGTATAAGCAGAACTGCATAAGCAGGCCTCCGTCAGTCTTGGAAGACTATGGTATCGTGCTCGGCGCTGCATACGCTGCATGCAAAGCACGAAAGCCTGGGTTGGATTGTTATGGCGGATAGGCTGTTACCCAAGCAGCAAATCCCCCCTCCCCACGCCACTGAATTAGTCCAATGGAAAGGCAGAGCCAATACGGTTGGATCCAGCTGGCGTCGCATCAGCAGGCCAGGGTTCGAGACCCGGGTCGGTCCCACAAGACAGGGTGAGAACTGCATAAGAAGTAACAATTTTCAATGCAAGGAAGGGGGCATTCAGCAAGCCACCTCATGTGCCAGGAAATCATGGGATAGCCTTCCTGCAGCGATTTAAATCACAGATGCTTAATTTAAATGTAAAGGTTAAATTTAAACCAGTCACAGAGATTTCCTAGACCAGAGGCTTTTCTGTTCTATGAAGAGAAGATTGTAAACCTAAGAATATGAAGAATGTACACCCAAACTACATGCTTTGAATTATAGCATCTACCCATGGGTACATACAGTTTATGACTCATCAAACCAAGAACAAGGCCCAGGGACTTATAAGGCATCTTTTATTACTGCTTGCCAGAAATTTTAAAAAGAGGGCAAGCTCATAAGAACCAAGCCAGCAATGATACATGCCATTCACTTGTGTTTGGGTAAGCAGATCATAAATTGGGCACACCTGGGATGCGTGCCCTGACTCTGATTATGCCCTGTCAATTCTACGCAAGTAATGTAAAGTATTTTATACACCGAAGAAGATGTGCAATGGAAATTATTGTGCTTACAAATCATATTCAATATCATTACAGCCCTTTGCATAGAGCTAACTCTGCAATAATAATACCATTCTGGACAAGACTCAAATCTTCCCCAAAATGGTCAATGACCTTGACTGGTCAAGTGCTTCCATATTCTCATTAATGCCAAATGTTCTCACTGTTCTATGAGAAAGATTAAAAATTTGATTAAAGACTGGTGCAGAAATAGCACTTGCATGATGAAGCAACAAGATCTTAGCCAAAGAGAGTTGACCTTCAAGATGGCACCGCAGCAGATAATTGATTTACTAATCAATCCTCTGCCAAGGAAATTGGTTTCCCATTGTCAGCAATAATATTTTGTTAGCGTTCCAAATACTCTTTTCCTTACTTTCTTATGACTTTATTCATAGTGAACCAGTATGGACAATCCAAACAATGTTAAGCACTTTTAGGCTCCATTATTGTAAACAGGATGAGTTGAAACATGTGCAGTTCTTCTGTTGAAATCAGTGGGACATTAAATTGTCTTGATTTTGTGTGGATAGTTCAAAAGACCAAATATCTTTTGTCGGAGTCAAGTGGTGTAGTTAGAGGGGGTAGCTCTGATGAGGTGGATCCAATGGCTCTACAGGGGAGGGGAAAGGGAGGGATCCCTTGCATGCCACATTTGCTCCATGAAAAACCTAGTGGCTCCATGAAAAACCTGGTGCTTTGTACCACCTTTAGGTAAGCCCCTGGCTCAAATAGAACCCCAGGAACATTATAAACATGGTGAATATGAAAGGGGAAAGAAAGGGTGAAAGAAAGAGTGGTGTGACTCAAATAAGGTGTTTTTTTCCATTCCTACTTTTCATAGGCTTTATAGAAACATTACACTCCCTGCATGGAGAGATCATTAATTTACATTTAAAAAATATTGCAGATCAAACATAATAAATCAAAATTATATACTGAAATGTTAATCTGCAACTTCACATGTATGAATGTCCAGACTGAAAATATATGTCCAATGATGCAGTTTTGCAGATATTGAATTTTCCTCTCCTTTATTCTGAATCATGGGGGCCAAGAGGTGGGTTAGCCCCTTTAGGTGTTCTTTTTAGAAAGCTACACTTGGCCATCATTTGCCTAAAATTTGGAAAGGTTACAGATTTTATTATTAAGAGCTGCTCCACCTGCCTCCTCCCCAATAGACACAATTCAAGGACTGATTATAGGGGGGAAAAGATACTAATAGCCATTAGAGTACTGACTAGAAACTGTAAGACATGTCAGGTTTTTTTAAAGCATAAAACACAGTCTCCCTATGTGCTCAAGAAACTGTCATAAAAATATTGCTTTATTCCATTTTGAACTTCAGGACCTCCAAAAGTTATAAATGGAAAATAGAGACTAATTTGCATCAGCTCAAGTCTCATGTCTAAGTGTTTTGCCTGATCCACCTCCCTTACCCATCACTGAAGGATCTTCACAGCCTTTCATAGTTATCTATTCCACTATTGCCCATCTTCCATCAATTTAAATGCACTGTTTGTTCTTGTGACGAAAGATATACATATAGTACAGTAATTATATAGGCTGGCAGCAGCTCAAAAGGTATCTCAGCAACTGCAGTACAGTATGTGAAATTGCGCACTTCATGGCACCTAGAATTCATGCTCACACATGTACATGAAAGTTCACTGACAAGATGCCTCTCCCAACGCTATTTCATGTTTTGTACACTTTTCGCTTCTAAAAATCTGGAAAATTCTGAACCTTGAAAAACTGTACTAACTCAGTAATTCACAGAAACATTTTAACATTTTAACAATACATCTCCAAAGGCAGGAATGTTTGGTGTTTAGTAATGCTGGTCCCATGACAGTGGAAACATCTTCGGACAATGCTGATTCTTTGTCCTTGTAACAGAATGAGCAGTGTCCTCAGAGCAATGGTGTCCCATAGGGTGGGCCAGGGAGGTGAAGGGCCCCAGGTAACACAGCCTGTGGGTGCCTAAATGCCTCCCCACTTATCTCACTGCAGTAGGCAGTGATTTAGGCAGTCTGGGGCCTCTTGTCTGCCCGTCTGCAGTCTCCACCCTCTGCCTGGTCTATCCAGTACCTGGATGGGCCAGGAGGGAGCATTGGTGGTGCCTTTGTAGGACTAGGAGGGTGGGGTGGCAGACGGAGAACAACCATAAGTGGCTGCCCTCCATTCTGCCCTCCTTGCTGGCCTGAGTGGGTGCTGCTGAGGCTCCCCTGTTGGCCCACATGGGACAGTGTAGGACCTGGGCAGGCTGAAGCCTCACTACACTCAACCAAGTGGTATGCATTCAGTGTGTGCTCGGTGTGCACTCTAGGCTGGGGAAGGAAGGTCTTGTGTAGATCTGGCTGCATGGTCTTCCTGCATGCAGAAGAAAGTATCTCTTCCCCTTGACCACCTGGAAAGAAGGGGGTGGAGATGGTGCACGCAGGAAGGTGCACCTATTCTGTCCAGGACCTGGGTAGATGGGAGGGAGGGCATGAGGGAGAAGGGGAAAGGAGGTACAGCATACCCTTTGAGGTTATCGGGGGGGGAATCCAAAATTGGGGGGCGGCAGCTCCAGGTGACAGGTGGTCTAGCAATGCCACTGCCTCAAAGTCAGACATGAGTAGCAGGACAGTGAATGGGGGAAACCTTTTTAGTACCAGAAAATAGGGACAGTTAGAGCATATGGTACCGCAAGTTCATAGCATCATTTCCTATTTAACCAGCTCACTGCTTGGTTCTTAATTACATTCTCTCTTCACAAGGGAATAATCCTTGCTTAAATCACAGCTGTAGCTTGCAAGGTCTGCATTATTTTAGGTGCATATTTTCTGGTGTATCTAAAGTGAAAATTTCAAAATGACAGATAAGTCTGGCCGGAGAGAATCCCAATTCACAGCGTAGGCTCTTCAAATGGAGCTCAATTTAGTTGAAAGCGTAAAAAGAAAAATCACTCCGTTTCACTGCCGTTAAACAAAACCATGTGGGAAGGCAACTTACAAGGCCCCCTGGAGAACCACGTGACAGATCCCAGTGTGAGTTCTTTCCTCCCTGCTGTTCAGTGAATACAGTCATTGAAATCCTAATACATTATTGATGGGGAGTTGGATGCAGAAAGCAAAGAGACGCAGGCTAGTCAAAATATAGATTAAAATAGTTGGCACTTTTCATACAGAAAAGAGGAGGAGAAAAGAGGAAAAATGTGCACCAGCTAACTGATTTTATTTAAGAATAAAACTTGGGAGAGGGGATATATTCCCTTCCAAGCAGTGTATCTCATTGAATGAATGTCCAGTTAAGGACAATTAAAAATAAACACATAGAAAGCAATCAGTGCTAATCATATACAAAGCTTCTATGGAAACATCCATCAAATCTCCTTATGGCCCAATTAGAAGAAACTGGCAGTCCATGTGCACTTACCACATGCACAAATCAAGTTCTATTGATTTCAGTGAGACAAAGGGCACAATCCAGAAGCACACTTAAGTTACCCTGGGCTGACCCAACTGCAAGATGCTCCACCCTAGTAACTCAGGAAAAGGCTTGGGGCAGCCTAAGGCAACATAGTTTTATCCCAAGACAGGTGAAACTGGGATGCCCTAACCGGGCAGCTCAGGAGAGGCACGTTGAGGGCATGTTTAGCATTGCCTAGGGCAGAGCAGTTACTCTGTATCCAGAGCCTGTTTCCAGGGCAGAAATTCCATCTTCCAGCTCCTCAGATTTATACCACTTCAGGAATAGGTATAGTAATACCTAAGTACACTAAGTAATACCTGTACACTAAGACATCTAGGCACAAGGACAGTTTTTTCCCTTGTGCCATTAAATTGCTGAACCAACAATTATGCTGAGGGATTATTGGAAAATACTGAAGCAGTGTTCTTACCTGATTGTATGTTCTGTCTGAATTGTTTGTTATTTGTGAGTTGGTGTTTGTATGTATGCAGCCACTGCCGAAGCCAAATTCCGGGTATGGAGATCATACTTGGCCAATAAACAAATCTAATCTAATCTAAGTAATGAGTAGACCCATTGGAGTCCATGATAAGCCAGAGTAAGAATGGCAGTGTCCATTCTTGACACTGAATGTCCATTCTTCATGAATGGAGTCCAGAGTAAGAATGGTAGTGTTGACCAAAAATGAGTTCTTGTCCAGCCTAGCTGCAACCCTGCCCCTCAACCTCAGGATATGGCACAACTACGGCAGCCCACTGACCTGGGGATATAGCAGGCCTCTCCAACAAGCCCCTTGAATCTACTGTCAACTTTATTGCAATCTCAAGTTGCAGCTATGACTGGTTCTCAGGAACTTCTGGGCTTCCTTATAAGGCATGCACCATAGCTGTTCAGTGTTATCCAAGGGAGATTTCCTCAGGAGCAAGCCCTCCCGAGGTATCACTTACTTGATCCTACTGAGCATGCTCTGGAGCAGTTAGGGCAGCCAAGGCTTCCTGCTTTTCTGGAACCAGTATAACTCTCTGCTCTGGATACAGAATAGTTGGGGCAACCCAGCTGGGGCTCTTCTCACTGCCCGTACTCTGGATTGTGCCCTTATTCCCAGTGCATGTATTGAACTGTCATCCAGAGCAAGTTTCCTGACTAACCAAAAAGAAAGGATGAGAAATCATAAAACTCACCAGCATATAAAAACCCACCAATTAATATATACCATATACCATTCCTTTGTTAGGGAGGTTGTTTGTAGATAGCCACAGTGGTGTCCCTAGGGGGAACTGGGGGGCCCTGGGCCCCAGGTATTATCCCCAGGGGGTCAACAATTTGGGGGTGACCAAAATAACAAAAGGGTCATTCCATGTCAAGCGGTCTAGGGCTCCCTGCATGACCATCATAGTTTTTTATGAAATTTTGTATGCAGAGTCCCACGTGTCTCAAATGAACTTTTGTAAAGTTATAGCTTCACATGTGGAATAGTTATTGACATATAGCGGTTTATTTCACCCCTGGCCATTTTTTGATGTATAGTTTGGCGAGTAGCACCATAGTCACACTGTGGGGTAGAAACTTAAAGAATGAATCCTGTTCAGTTGTCCACTGCCAACAAGGTAGGTCAAATCCTTTGCCATGATTTAAATGGAGCATCAGATATGATAACTGGTGCAGTCTGAAAGAAAAACATTTTTGGAAGTATATTCATCTTAATTACGGCAATTCTTATTAAAATAAACTATTATCAAAGTGGCCTTGGAAACCTTTTGCTTGCTGATCAAAGCTTTCTAAATAGATAAGTATTCATGCACATCGGAGATGATTCTTCTGTTTATCTCCAATTAGTGTCCGAAAATGCCATAAATCTTGGTTTGGAAAGTCTGTTGCTTGCCAAAGACAAAAAAGAGGAAATTCCAAAGATAAAAAAGCAAAACAAAGCAAATTAGTCAGGTTTTAAATTCATGCAGGAGGCTTGAGTGTGCTGTTGATCCTGACTTCTCCATACAGAGGCTTTAGTTCCTAGCCGATGCCAAGGGCTTCAGCTGACTGTGGAACATTGAAGCCAAAGTGGATGATCTCTAGCTGCCCCTTCTTATCCAGGGGGAGTCCTGGTCTAAAATTAGCCCATTAAAAGCCTCCTCATCTCTCAAGACAGGAGCCCTGTCTTGGGAAAACAACCTGCCATGTTGGAAAAGGGGCGCAGAGTCCAAACTGGCAGCTGTTCTTAGTACAAACAAGAAAGAAAAAGTAGGGGAAAGAGTTAAATTCCCTGTTGGCCTCCATGTTGGAAAAAGCACCAGTTAATTTTTGTTGATTATATGATTATTGAAAAGTGTATAGCACTTTTCAACAACAACAATAAAGACAGTAGTTCTGGGTAGTAAAGACAGAAAAAGAGAGCAACACAAAAGAAAGAAGGACACATCTTCCAGACATGCACAGGCAAAAGCCATTAATAGTGAAAGTGTAATTCTCTTCTTTGTGCTTTCTCATGTATTGAAAGCGGATTACAAGTTTCCAAACAGTATAAATCAATTAACCAAAGCTGATCCAGGCCACCTTCTCTGTGAAAAATTCTAAATTAATTGAGACCCAAGAGGCACATCTTTGCCAAAGCAAGCATACTTTTTTTCACAGCTAACTGGTTAATTAACACAACGGTGTGAGGAAGAGCTGTCTCTTCCAATTTTTGTGTATGCGGAATTGCCTTAGAAAGAATCACTAGGAAATATTGGGGGGGGGGCAGAATGTGTAAAAAAAATAGCGCTGGGCCCCATATTACAGAACCATGTGGCATTATATACGAGGAAGAAAGGTTAGAAGGATCAATTTATAACGTAATTAAGATCAAGCCTCGTGCCTCTTTCCATACAAAGTTAAAGCACAACTTTATTTCAGACTCCTCAGACGCACACAGTATGGTTTTAATCCCTAATAAGATAAATATTTGTGTTGTTACTTGAGGGAACAGTTATTTTTTGCTTGCCTCAGCAAAGGCCCTAGAAAATGACTTTCGGGGAAAAACTGCTGATTGTGGAGTTTCAGTTAAATAAAAAGACATTTTTTTCATCCTTCAAAGGTCCTGGCACTAATCCTTTTTTTCTCCCAGGAGAGGAAGTGGTATAATGAAGCCTGATAATTTGAAACTGGTCATCTCAAGGTATCAGCGTGGAGAAAAACTGACACATTCAACTTGGAACAGAGATAGCTTTGAATTACATCCAAAGTCATGAGGAAGCTGCCATGACTTCAAGTACCGACCTCTGTAATGTTTCTCACATGGGGTCAAGTTTGGAAGTTGAAACTCATGGCAAATGTAGCAGCCCAGATGGTTATGGGGCAAGTTGCTTTGACTCTGCTGGATCACTGCTTCCGTAACTACATTGACTGCCCATTCATTTCCAGTTCCAGTGATGGAATTAACCTTTAAGGCCCTTTACAATTTGGGTCCAGGCTATCTGAAGGACTGCCTCTCCCATACATGCCAGCCCACCCTGTTAGGTCATTCTGAGGGTGCTCTCCTTCAAGTGCCACCTCTATGAGGGAGGTGACTGATCAGAGGAAAGCCTTCCCTGTAGTGGCATCACTACTATGGAATTCCTTTCCAAGGGAACTGAGAACTACTCTCTCCCACATGATTTTTTTGGTGAGGGTTCAAAATATACTAGTATGTATACGAACATTGTTTCAATGTTTCTACGTTTTAAAATTAATGTTTTGATTTTTGATTTTTTTTTTATTTACTGTTGTGATGCATTAGACATTTATTATGGAGCTTAGTCACCTTGTGCATTTGCTTCAGCACAGGAAAGACAGGATATAAAGTTTTCAAATAAATAAATACTTACTGCTCACTCCTGTCTTACTGCTACAAATTACAGTGCCAGAGTGCATCTCCAGTTCAGAGCAGTTGAATGGAAAAGCAGGAAAGGATAAATAAATACTGTGTTGTTCTACCCTACTTTTTGCAGGTACAAACCAGTGATGGGTTGAATTTTCCTAGCACTTGCTCAGAAAAAAAATATTCTGATCTCTTCCCAATTTGGAAAATGGCTCATTTTTTCCTGATCCAGATTTGAAACAGCATAATAGGAAAAAGTGTTCTCAGCAGGTTGCCCTGCTAGTCATGACATTGCTCATTCCCATTATAAGGCCAAAGTTCCAGCATTGTCCTAAGATGTCTCTGGTCATGTGGCTGGCATAAATGCCAAAGGCACACTGGAACACTTGCCTTCTTACCAACGTGGTACCTATTTGCATTTACACATGCAAACTGCTAGGTTGGCAGGAGATGGGCAAGTAACAGGAGGTCACTCTGTCATGCAGCACTCAGGTCTTTTGCTCCCAAACTTTGGTTTGACAAGCACAGCATCTTTAACCACTGAGCCACCACAGTCCTGATAAAACAACATACGTAGTTGTAGGAGTGACAGGATCTGATCACTCACCCCTATCATGAATGTCTTAATGCTGCCTTGCTGACCTTGCCGACATGGTTGCCTTTTTTCCTTCTCTATTTGCCTTTGCTACTCTGGCAATGCAAGGCCCAATGGTGCCTTTCCAATCTGAGGTCTGGAATATTGATTTGGCTGCTTGCCAGACACATAGAAAGCTGGGAATCCTGGTTTTCCCAACACCACAACCAGAGATCTTTCTGTTACTGGAGCAGCGAAAAGGGTTAGGGGAGTGGGAGATAGGTTGACTATGAGTAGGAGAGTGTTAGATGCTGCAGTTACAATCTGTAAGCCTGAGAAGAACTTTCCAAATATATGTGCTTGCCTTATATTACAGCTATGAACTTGCTTGGATGTGTTGTCCAAGCTGTGTTTTGGTTGTCATTGTATTCACTATCTGACCAGTTACTACAGCTGCAGCTTTATTTCTGGAAATGTTCTATAATGCCCAGAGTTCCTGAGGTTTTCTTAGGGTTTTTTTTCACCCACGCTTTTTCAATTTCTTTTGCTCTTTGTCCCAGTTTCTAAATATTTTCTAGCCATGTGTTTCAGTTTACATTTATCTTCATTTTTGGGCATGGTGTGATGCGCTGATGGTGTGATGCGCTTGATTCTGACAAGTCATCACGAACTGATGAAAATAAATGGCATTTAAAGCCAGAAATCCTGATTTGCCCAGGCTTACCCAAAAGGAGCTTATTAAAGAGAACACAGAAAATATCTGTTCTAGCGAACTGGCACAAACAATTCTAATATTAGAATTTAACATTTCCTTGTTAATTTCACTGAATTCATTTCTCCCACATTCCGCCCTGCTTTCTAGCAACAGGGAGGAGGTAAATGAATGGAGACAACCCTGGTGCTGAATTAGGAATCCAAGAGCCAAGTTTACACATTCCACAAAATTCCATAGTAACTTCCTGGCCTTTAGACCTTTTAAGTCTCTGGAAGGCTTTGTTTAAAGGAAAGGCCTCCCTACATAGAGTCCAGCAAAGAAGGACTAAACAGGTACTGTAGTTTGGTTATATTTTATTCAAAGGCATTCTCTTGCTGTTGACCAAGAAGCACACTGTACTTTCCCTGTTCATTTTGTTAACCAGCAGGCCAGGGTTGGCTGTGGGTGGCGCAGGCAGTTAAGGCGCTGTGCCTGTTAACCAGCAGGCCAGGTTTCGAGACCCGGGTCGGCCCCACAAGACAGGGTGAGCTCCTGTCCTTAGCCCAGCTCTGCGACGCCAGCTGGATCCAATCGTATTGGCTCTGCCTTTCCATTGGACTAATTCAGTGGCGTGGAGAGGGGGGATTTGCTGCTTGGGTAACAGCCTATCCTCCATAACAATCCAACCCAGGCTTTTGTGCTTCACATGCAGAGTATGCAGCACTGAGCACGATACCATAGTCTTTCAAGACTGACGGAGGCCTGCTTAATGCTCACAGACATGTCCCTTTGTGACAGAGTGATCATATGCCATAACCAAAAAAGAGGACAAGAACCCCCCCCCCAAAAAAGTAGGACACCCAAGAAAAATGTAGGGCATGACAAAATAAACCCTAAGAACACTGAGGCTGCAATCCTAAACTCCAGTTAGGCCGGCTGAAGCCCCAGTATAAGCACTGTGCTGACATAAGGAGGATGTCACAAAATTGCCGTAAGACATTTCTGTTAGGGGAAGACATTTCCCCTAAACCTGGGGAGGTGTAGGCCAGTGTATAGATATGTGCCTGTCTCCCTATGTCATCATGGGAACAGAAAGACCAATGAGTTGTGGCAGCCATACATCCATATACAGTATTTTTTGGGTGGTTAATTTAAACACTATTTACTTATTAAACTATTTCATATAATTTATTAATTTCAAGAAGGATACATGCTACCTGAGGACAAGGAAAAAGAAGACAAGGAAGTTTTTTTCCAGGACACAAGGCTAAAAAAGATGACATGTCCTGGAAAAAGAGGACATATGGTCACCCTGCTGTGTGAACACGGAGGAATTCTCTCTACTGTAGTGAAAGGGAAGCTTTTTCAGATGGGAAAGTTGTGTGAGAGTATTTTTCCCTTGGTATTGGTTATGACTACATGCAACATGCATGGGACACCTTTAATTTTGTAAAGAAATGTTTCCTTCGATCTTACTCTGCATCAGTCACTTTTAGTGGATGTTCCCTTGTTTTGGTATTGTGTGGGAGTGAAAAGAATCTCCTTGTATTCACACTAAGCATAATTTTATATGTATCAGTCATGTCTACAATCAGTAATTCCCTTTTTTTCTAGACTGAAGAGCTCCAACCACTTTAGCCTTTCCTTTGGAAAGATGTGCCCCAACCACCTAACCATTTTATTTGCTGTTTTCTGTAGCTTTTCCAATTCCATTATATCCTTTTTTGGGATTTGATGACAAGAACTGGATGCAATACCACAGACAGGGTTACTTGTACAGTGATATAATAATATTGGCTGTCTTAATATCAAGTAATATCATTTCAAATATTTCATATCAAACAGTGGCCATTTTATTATCAAAATCTTTAAAGGATTTCTAGACACTTTTAAGATGGAAATGGCATTGTTTAACTAGCATTACTTTTTCCCGAGGTGAGATTATGACAGGTCCAATGACAAGTTTTGATTTTCTTTTACCATTTGTTGCTTTTATACCAAGGCTTTATTATGTGTGAGAGATTACACATTTGCTCCATGTGGGCAAGCTGCCTGATTACTGACAAAACATTTTTTGATTCCATTTCTCTGGGCAAAGCTGCCGCCAAAAGGCAACCAGCCGTAAGAGCCTCCCTGCTCAATTTCTTATTGTAGCTACTGCTTTTGATTTTTTTAAACTAAATGAAATCGTGTCCAGTACAGTTGTTTCCCTATACTTAACATTGAAGACTCTGATCAACATCTAGCCAGTTTGGTGCCCAGTGCCTGATACAATGGGAGAGAAGGTGCACTGGGGGGGATGATGCTCATGGGGGATGTTGCGCAATGGGGGCTTTGCGGAATTGGGGAATGGCATAAGGGGGGTATTTTGCTCCCACAATGCAGGTACATATTCCTAGTGTTGTATATAATTGGAAAGGTAATATAATGCAATGAAACAAACAGCCTTGGAATATCTATTCTGTCAAATGTTATGGCCAATTACCAGAAAATGAAAACACAAAAGCCTATGGAACAAAGTGGATTTTCTTAACTCAAACTTTCCCACCCCTTCCCTGTAGTGTGATGACACAACAAAGGCCCCTCGCCCTGAGGATCAGAACACTTAACTGCTGTGCCTGGCAGGTGACAGTAACAAGGCAGGCAGAGCTGAGCTGAGCCAGGCGCTCCCAGGCAATCCAGCCTCTGCCTCCTCAGTGTGCTGAGCCCCCATGAGGGAGACCCACAGCCAGACAGGGACTCCCCGAGCCCTCTCCAGAGGACCCTGCTCTAGACTCCTGGCTTCCCTGCCCTCCCTGCCTCCAGGGTATCCAGGCAGCACGGCTCACATGGCACCCCCCGAGCTCCCCACGCCCGTCTGGAGGCTCTCCACGCCATGTGAGCCCATGCAGACAGCAGGGAGCTCTGGTACCCTGTGCCCCGGAGCCTGGGCTGTGCAGGGCTGTGGGACTGGTCGGGGGAGCGGCTTCTTCAACTATATCAAACTGCCCAAGAAACCAGAACTGCCTAAAAGGACAATGTTGATGGCACATAGAATGGATACCTCAGTCTGCGGTCAACCCAGGAGAGAACCTGGCATCCCCAGCTTCTGCCTAGTCAATTTCAACTCCTAGAGTATGACCATAGGCCTAGAGGACTTTGCTCCACATCATGACAATGTCTCCACATGGACCTGTAAGATAGAGCATTGCCTGGCAAATGAACTCAAGTGCCTCAACTGGCTTAGCATTGTGGTAATCACAGTAGCCTCTGAGCTCTTACCCCTGTGGGACTGCAGGAAACAGAGCCTGGAAAAGTGAGCAAAACCAAAGAGAAGCTTCTTCAGCTAAAGTCACTTGTACAACTTCAACCGGAGTCAAGATGCCAAAACAGAACTGCATAACAGGACAGTGTTGTTGACACACAGCATGGCTCACTCGACTGCCAACCCAAAGGAGAATTTGGCATGCCTGGATTCTCTTGTCAAATCCCAGAATCTGATCCCAGACCTACAGGACTCCGTTCCCCATCATGCCAGTGTCTCACTGTACACCGGTAAGATGGTGCAGTGCCTGGTAAAGGAACTCAAGTGCATCAACTAATTTATCAGCATTGTAATCACAGTGACCTCTGGGACACTTTCACATGTTGAGCTCCAGGAAATGGGAAGACAGAGTTGCCCTAAAAACCCAGGATGGTGTTAGTGGCACATGACATGGCTCCTTCTACTGTCAAAGCTGACCAATGGTCCATGTGAGTTTGTTCCCATCATGTCAATGTATCTGCATGCACTGATATGATGGTGCTGGTGTCTGGGAAAGGAACTGAAGTGTGTCAACTGACTTTACAATGCTTTGCATTTACAATGGCATGGGACACTTAGCTCATGTTGGGCTGAAGGAAATGGGAAGACAGAGCCAAATTTCCAAAAAAATCAGAACTGCCTAACAGGATGATGTTGATGGCACATGGCATGGCTACATGGTTACGTCTACTGTCAAACCAGAGGAGAATTTGGCATGCCGGGTACCTCTCTGTGTCAAATCCAATTCCAGGATGCTGATCATTAACCCATCATTAGCCCACATCATACCAATGTCTCCATATACACTGGTAAGATGATTCAGTGCCTGGCAAAAAGTCAAGTGCATCAACTTACTTACCAGCATGGTAATCACAGTAATCTCTGGGCACCTACCACATGTTTGGGCTGCAGGAAAGGCACAAGAGTCAAACTGCCAAGAAACCAGAACTGCATAACAAGACAGCATTGATGACACAAGGCATGGCTACCACGCCTGTTAATTCAGCTGAGGTTTGGCAAGACAAGCTCCAACCTGTGTCAAATCAATTCCCAAAAGCTGATCGCTGGTCCATGGGAGTCTGCTCCCCATCATGCCAATATCTTCACATTCAGTGGTATGATGCTGCCAATGTCTGGCAAAGGAACTTAAGTGCATCAACTAAATTGACTGAGCATGGTAATCTCAATCCCCTTTGAACTCCCTCCCCTATGCTGGGCTGCAGGAAATGGGAAGACAGAGAACCAAGCTGCCCAAGAAACCAGGACTGTGTAACTGGGCAGTGTTGATGGAATACATATCTTAAGGTTGTCGCTGCAAGCAGAATTATGATATAGAATCTGGCAAACATGCAGGGCAGGACATACTATCTTGGAAGGGTAGAATCATGATTTTGGATCTTCCATCGCAATAAAGACCTTTTGAAGGAAAACTGGCCAGAGTCTTTAACGTCAGGATGATCAGCAGGTCAGGGTTGATGGGTGTGAAGAAGTCAGAATGGGCTGTCTTTGGCATTATATGAGAGATTTAAGGCTCACTGGAAGATAGACAAGATAGACATGGGTCTTGGTCTTAGGGATGGCCCTGGGTGGCCAGATGCAAAACACAAAATTCCTGAACCCCAAGGCCAAAATTCTTAAAAATTATGCTTAAAAATTGGAGGACACCCCAAAAATGTAGGACAAAATGTAGGACATGTTAAAATAAGCTAAAACACCCACATTGCTTTCCTGTACTTAATTTCAACACTATAGTACTTCTTTTTAAATTGAAAACCTATTTGCAAGGACTGTTTTCACAAACAATGCACATGTAAGTGGCTCAAAGCAGACAGGACAGCTCAGTGGAATCATCAATCTAGTGTGCAGCAGCTGCATAAAAGACAAAATATCAGCTATTTTTTTAAAGTGAAAATGATTGCCTTTATATTGCACACCAATCTCCTAATTTTCTCTGTAAAATCAAAGCAGAAGCCATCAATTTCAAGGATGGCTGCATTTCCAAAAGAAAGATCCAAAGACGGACCTTTTGCTCTTACCAGACACTATTCTCTCCCTAACTGAAAAAACAGTGCACATATTACTGATATTCAGGTGCCATAAGCACTCCAAACCTTCATCGGGTGAATAATCAAAGGAAGGAAACATGTTCACAGAGGCTGCCAGTAAAGTGGCTATCAAGACTCTCTTGTTAGCAGCACAATTTAAGCCACAATAATCCGTACATCCTCCTATAGCTTCTGTGTCACTACAAGTGTTCAGAGAAAGGCAAGAATATTCCTCAAACTTTTAATGTCTAGTTAAAGCATTCTCTTTTCCAACATGATACAGTTTATAGAATTTTCTCTCTTTGCATTTTGTTAGAGGGAATATTTTCTTCTTTTGCAAAAGCAACAATTTTACTTTCAGAATCCTCTGGTCAGAATGAAGTTTTAATCCAATGAGCACTTACTTGGGAGTAAATCCCAGTGAGATCACGCTGGGCTGCAAGATCCACTTCTAGCTCTACATTTCCCCTGTATAAAATATTGCATGAAGAGAACAGATAAAGTAAAACCCTAGATTGAGAGCAGTATGACCATATGTCATAACCGCAACTAGAGGACAACACTCTCCCAAAATGTAGGGCATGACAAAATAAAAGCTATATAACTCAAATCTAACACTCACCTTTTTCAGCCCAATTCAGTCACCAAACTCAGGGTGCACATTATATTTGATGTTAATTAGAATTGAGTAAATACAATATTTTGATTATAAGTATGGGGTGCACATTATATTTGATGGTGCATTATATTCGAGTAAATATGGTATTTGCCTCTCGTGTGCTTAATTTAAATACAGTGGCGCCTCACATAAAGAGCTTAATTCATTCCAGAGGCATGTTCTTTAAGTGAAGCAGATTTTTCCATTGGAAATAATGGAAATTCAGACAATTGGTTCCACAACCCCCAAAATATTCATATAAAATATTAACTGGATGTAAAAATGATGACAAAACACTGTAATTGAATTCAAAACATGCATTCAGTGTGCATGATCCTATGAAGTCTACTTAGGCTGCAATCCTAAAGACACTTTCCTGGAAGTAAGCCCCATTTAACACAAAGGGGCTTACTTCTGGGTAGACATGGTTAGGAGGTTGCAATCAAAGACACTTTCCTGGGAGGCTTACCTGGGCTGCTGCTGGAGGTTCAAGGTGGTCGGTGGGGGCACTTGGGGGCAGTTAGGGGCAGCAGCAGTTAGAGGCTCTAAGAGCCTCCGTGCAAAGTGTCAGGGCTGCATAGCACGTGTGCCCATAGCGCACTTTGCTTGTTAAGTGAAGCAGAACTTGTTATGTGAAGCAAGATTTCTTAGAAATTTTTGCTTGTTGTGTGAAACGTTTGTTAAGCGAGGTACCACTGTACTATATTATTAAATTTTAAAATATTACATATAATTTTTTTATTACAAGGCTATATGCTGCCTGCTTACAAGGAAAAGGGGGACACTGAAATTTTTCCCCAGGACACAAGGCTAACATTCAGGACATGTCCTGGAAAAGGGGGCATATGTTCACCCTCATTGAGAGTAACTTGGATTGAGAGCAACTTAACTTCCCCAAGTGGCAGCCCCATAAATGGAGCTGAGATTGTGTCATGTGATGCTTTTTATCTAACGGGTGAGAGGAAGAGTCATTTGTGCTTCACATACAGCATTGAGCACGATACCATAGTCTTTCAAGACTGCTGGATGGATGCCAAGTTTGTGGCAGCCCTACATACTGCCTCCAAGGGGGGCATGCCCAACTGTAGCCACACTTCCAGTGGAGTGGGCCCTAATCCCAAGGGGGGCCCCCCTCCTGCCACCTTGTAGGCCAGAGCAATTGCCTCCCTGACCCATCTGGAAATGGAAGAAGGTGAAAAATTGCTGCCTTTATTGCTGTCCCTGAAGGAGAAAAAGAGGACCTCTGTCCATCTAAAAGGTGACGTGTGTAGCAGGAAGAAACTAACAGTATGTTTTATATCTGAGGAATGCCACTCCCGTTCCTTTGGATGAGAGGGACTGGGGCAGAATGAGGGCAACACTACTTACTGAGAGTTATGGAAGGCCACAGTAACTTAGGGAGTAAGGTAGGATCAGTGCATAACATAAACCTTTCCTCCTGAATGGCAAGGCTCCCTGGCCATGGAAAATGCAGCTATTTCAGACACCCCATCGGCTGAGGTGATAGCAGCCAGGAATGCTGTCTGAGCATCAATGGCTTAAACGAGCAGGTCACCAATGTCTCAAAAGGGGGGGGTTGTCTAGCCATGTAGTGTGATACCAAGAGGAAACCCAAACAGAAGGGGGGAAGCCTCAGGAGGCCCGCTCCCCAGATGAACTTGCGAATGTGAGGATGCGAGACAAAGGCCCAGCCCTTGGGGAATCCCAAATCAGATGACACTGCTGAGACCTGCCATTTAATGTGGCAGTGCTAAGACCCTCGTCTGTGCCTGCCTGTAGTTATTCTAAGAAACCTCTCACTCAGATGTTCCTTGGGTGAATCCCCATCTGCACACCAGGTTGAGAAACCCCCCAAGTAGAGTTGTGGACCCTGTTTGTGGAAGCCCTCCTGTCTGCCAGCAAGGTGTGAGTAGTACTCTTCCAGCAAGGGCAGAGTAATCCCACTACCTAGCCTAGCCCGTTCAACCTCCAGGCATGCAAGCAAAGGGACTGCAGCTGAGGCTGTAGGATGGGACCTAAAGAGAGGAGGTCCAGACAGACAGAAAGACAGACAGGGGGGAGGGAAAGCAGACAGCTCCATCAGATTTGAGAACCATGGGCTCCTGTGCCAAGGAGGATCTACGGGGAGGACACTCACCCCTTCCGTCCTGATCTTTGAGATGACCATTGGCAAACTCTTATGGTCAGGAAGGCAGAGTCCGGGGGGAGCACTAGGTGTGGAGGGCATCCATCCTCTCCGCGAGGTGGGTCTTACCCTCAAAAGATACCTTGGTAGGTGGCGGTTCTCCCAAGAAGCAAACAGATCTACTGCCAGAGGCCTGAAGGGGTCATCCAGACGGCCAGAACTGGAGACGCCCTGCTGACTTGTCCAGGTCCTTCAACTCAGCGAGTCTGCAAGTACATATGGCACACCAGGAATGTGTTCATTCCTGACGGAAGCAAGGTTCCATTCTGCTCACAGGAAGAGGTGCCTGGCCACCCTGTTTAGATGGCCCAATCTGGTCCCTCTGTCTGTTGAGGGAAGCCTTGTCCATGTAAACTAGCACGTGGCAAGTCTGGAGCTGGGACTGAAGGCTTGAAGTGCCAGGAATAAGGTCCTCAGCTTGAGAAGGTTGATGCTGAGGTCCCTCTCTGCAGGAGCCCAGTGCCCCTGGATCACAGAACCCTGGAGAAGGGCCTCCCACCCTAACTGGCACACATCCATGAACAGGGTCACCCAGGCATGATCAGGATGGGAGAGCCCTGCTGAAGGCGAGAGTGCTGGGACCACCAAACAAGGTATATGTGGGATAGGGGCCCCAGGGTGATCATCTTGTGTCTCAGATCAGGCTATCATATTGTATTAAGGGGAGAAGGTGCTGCAAGGCCAATAAAAGCTGACAAACTTCCAACTTCCCACACTGAAAGGCGAGGCCAGTCTGGGGACCTGAGGGTGCAACCCCTCCAGGAAGTCTTTCAACTAACCCTCCCCTTCCAGAAAGGAGGTCTTCCCAAGTCAAGGCTGACCCCAATGTGCATCTACCACCAGAGAATGAACCATTAGAAAGTGAGGGATACCTTTACAGTATCCTAACTCAGGATCGTCCAGTGGAACTGACTAGGGTGAGGTCCATATATGCAGTTATATATCACTGAATACAAGTGTATGTAGGGAGCAGATACTGCATGTAGGTGGCAGCAGGCTGCTTTAGTCAGTAGCTGGTAAGCAGGAAACTGGAATAGAGCTGCAATCCTAAATACACTTTCCTGGGAGTAAATCCTATTGAACACAATAGGGCTTCTGAGTAGACATGGTTAGGATTATGCTCCAGGTTAAACTGTGGTCTGATCTAGTAGAACTCTTCCTATTTCCTTAAGAAAATCCTTGGTTATAACTAGTGGTGCCATAATGCAGACATTAAACATGTGTGCTGGTGTTATGCATGAATGTTTCATGCATGCTGTGTCTATTTACACAATAAAAAGGCTCTTAATGCAAGGGACAGAAAATTCTATCTCCAATAGCCTTTACAGCAGCTAGCGTCTGGTAGGGACTGTGTGCAATAATGGCAATAGTTTGGGCTGAATGTTTGCCTAATCACATAGTGGAGATCAGAGAATATATTCAAGTACAAATCTGTACTTGAATTCACACAAGTGAGCCAATTGTACTTCTGTTATGTTTGTTCCATCAATTTATTTAGTGGCAGTTCTCCCCCAATATAAAAGCACTAGAGACCAACTCAATTACTTCTTACACAAAATATGTTAGCAAAATAGTTAGCAAAATATGTAGCTAATATACAAACAAAGCTAACATATGACTAGATTTTGTGGAAGTGCTTTGAGTAAAGTAATAGACATTGGAAGAGATTTTCAAGATTTTTCACAATGCTAAACACAACAATGTTACGTAATAAACTGTAAGAACTATTGTATATAATAGAATTTAAGTTTTTTCGTTACTAGAAAGTAATAATGGGGAGGTACGGAGTATAGCATGAAATCATAAGTAAATTTTCTCAGGTAAAGGGAACACAAAAAGAAAGCTTGTGTGGGCAAACCCAGAGCCAAACTCTAGAAGTTTCTGAATAATGCTCTCTGCAGGAACAGCATCTTGCAAATGTGCCTGAACAGAGGGACCAGCAGCTTCCCATGACTTTTGTGAATGCATTAAAAATTCCACTGTATTCTAATTTTGCAATTTTCTGCCTTTTTTATTCCTCTTCTCTAATCCTTTTTTCTTACCATCTGCATTTTGCACAAAAATCTGCATTTTTGTGTCCAGTTACATAACTAAAATGCAGATTAAATGAAGTGAATTTATGAAAGCCTTCTTTCATAAATTGACCTTTCATAAATTGAAATTTGACCTTTATAAAGGTCAAAAGACCTCCTAACCCATGTGAAACTTTTCCATCCAAAAGGTGATAAAACTCCTTAATTGTTTTGTTTCTGAGAGATTCACATACACCTTGATACAGAAAACAGTACTTTATTCAAAACGTGTACATAAAACAGGTAAAATCTGTTTCTTGTGTAACGTAATAACGTAATTCATCACTAAACTGAAGCAAGTTTTAGCAATCAGTTTAAAATGTTTCAAGATCTTATAACGTGTACTTGCACTGCTGTAAGAAAACAGTGTCTGTTTCTCTTGGAGCAAGAACTACGACTAGTGTCTGGGAAGCACCAATTTCCACAAGTGGCAGTCCCACAATGACTCTTCCTCTCACCCCATTAGATAAAAGGCACCACATGACACAATCTCAGCTCCATTTATGGGGCTGCCACTTGGGGAAGTGGGGAAATCTATAATACAGCATTATGTCATGTGCCTCACATAACAATAAAACAATAAGAGAATAGGTGAAGAAGCTTCTTTGAGAACAGCAAAGTGTCTTCTCCAACTTCAAATCATAATGACATCATCATCTGGTGGTGGTTTCCCATGCTGTTTTGCATGGGAAATGATTTCATTGACAAAACTGTTGTTTTTTGCCAAAACCTCATCTTTTAGCTGCTTCAGCTTGGTTTCAATTTCTTTCTCAGACATCTCATCTAATGGGAATGCTTTCACTTTGGAAAGGAAATCCTGAATTATTTTTTCACCTTCCTGAAAGGAAAGAAAATAGATGATCACCCTTTGATTTGTACTCTCTTTACAAGATTTACCAACCACTTCATTTCAGTGCACTCAGGAAACAGATTATTTGAAGATTGATACTGCTTTGTGCTACTTAAGGTCAAGTCCAGGAAATTTAACTTACTGAACACTGAGAACTTTTCATATTGTGGCCTCTTGCTTTATGATGAAATATTTGTCAAGGAACAAAAGATCCAGATTAGCAAAAGACCAGGAGATGTCTTTTATAGAACTCTTTTAGCTTTTATTTCGTCATACATTTTTCTTGCATGTATATGTCTTGTAAGACAAACAAACAAAATTCATTCCAGAAGCATGTTTGTCTTACAAAGCATTCTTCTTACAAAGCAGATTTTCCCATAGGAAATAATGGAAACTGAGATGATTGGTTCCACAACCCAAAAATATTCATATAAAAATATTAACTGTATGTAAAAATGATGACAAAACACTGTAATCAAATTCAAAAGACTGTAATGTAATATAGAACACAATTACTGTAATATTAATTAAAAACACAAATATACTGTCCAGTAAAACAAAAGAAAAACCTTTATGGCCAAGGATGTCTAACTTTCACTAGAAGAGTTACTGGTGTCTTTTTGAGGAACCTTAACAAGGAACCCATCTCTGTGTGTGAGATCTATCTATGCAAAACCAGTTAGGCAGTTTGCAGTTGGAGCAGAAGCAAAAGCTTCTGCCTTGATGCAAGATCTGATGCTGTCTGCTCAGAATCAAGTAGCATTGTATCCACTGGAGCTTACTCACAGGAAAGTGTGTAGGTTGCCAGCCTGACTCTTTCCAAGTTTGCTGCAGGAGTAGGAAAGGCTTCTGCTGGCTGCAAAAGTAGGTGGAGTGGGGTGCAGGCAGGGAAGGTGGTGGTGGGGAAAGGGGTAGTTGTAGTGGGGTTCAGGCAGGGAGGGGGCTTCCGTGGGGGAAAGGGGTTTCCCTTCTACCTGATGGATGTGGCTGATGGAGGCTGAGACATGCAGGCTGGGAGGCCCAGACAAGGCTGCTGCCTGTGTGTCCCTCTGCTGGCCCGTCAGTGGTACTGCAGGCAGAAGTCCTGCCTCAGCCACACAGCCCAGCAGATGGGCATTTGTCTTACAAAGCAGTTTGTTTTACAAAGCAGAATTGCATAGAAATGTTAGTTCATTTTACAAAGCGTTTGTCTTACAGTGCATTCGTTTTACAAGGTACCACTGTATATTGCTTTTATGTGCTTATTTTAACATATAACATGGAGAGAAATTTAAACTATTCCATATAATTTATTAATTACAAGAAGGCTGCATTCTGCCTGCTCACAAGGAAAAGGGGACAATGAAGATTTTTTCCAGAACACAAGTCTTAAAAAAGAGGACATGTCCTGGAAAAAGAGGACATGTGGTCACTAAGTTCACCTGCCCATCATTGGGCATTCTACATCCAGCAGCTTCATCGACCACTCCTTAGTTGTACTAATTGCTGCTGATCAATACCCGACAGATAAATCTTTTATTGGCTGGTAAGACTAAAATAAAAGCAGTCTCCAAACCCCTTGTGTTGTTCTCATACATTTATATCATAAAAAGAATCACAGTTCTGTACTTTGGGAGATGATACCAAACTTAGAAAGCAAAAGGTTTGATTGTGTTCCTTACCATTCATAGAACAGAACTGTTAACTTTTCCAGCTGTTAACCATTTCAATCAGTTGGTGTTTGGAACACACTTTTATAAAAAAAACTTGGTTGGAATTAAATGCTAAAATGGTACAGTAATTTATTGTCTACTTACTGCACTGCCCCCAAGGACAAGTGTAGTGAAAAATCTGTAGTTGATTTTTTAACTCAAATTTTATCTGTAAATGGTATTCCTAAATCCCTTTCCAAAAAGTATTTGATGTCTACTTCTTAGAGCTCCATTAGAAATAAAGGCAAGATAAATATTTAAACAAAATATATTTTGGGTGCGTACACATCCTTTGAGGTTACTGCTGTGTTAAGGAACACATTTCGGGGTTATTTTCTTGGCCTCAGAAGGCAGAGAGAAAGTACAGGTTACCCCAAGGAATAACAAGTTTCACCATAGTACTCAGGCCAAACAGTTCCTGGTCACTATACTGCAGCATGGTCATTAACTTAGCATGACTCTTTCTGTGCTGGTAAAAAAAGAAAAAGGGTCAGGGAACACAAAAGTATCTAAAAGGGTACACAATGACCTTTTCATAAGTATTCCTTCCTAGCCTATAGATATATCTATAAGAGCCATTTATTCTTGAGCAGCTTCCACTAAAGCTGGTCCATGGGCTTGATCCAGTTTGATAATGAATCTCTAAGAACATAAGAACTCCAATGAATCAGGCCAAAGGCCCATCTCGTCTAGCTTCCTGTATCACACAGCGGCCCACCAGATGCCTCAGGAAGAACATTTGACACCTGCATCTAGGTGCCCTCTTCTGCATCTGGCATTTTGAGTTTGTCCACATTTACACAATTTCCCCTAGGAATTTATCCAAGCCTTTCTTTATGACATTAAGGCTAGATGCCATCACCACATCCTGTGGCAGGGAGTTCCACAGACCAACCCTAAAGTGAGCAGCTCTTACCATTCCACTATATTGTTCACAAGAAGCCCTTCCAATCTGCACCACGCAACCTCTGAACAGTTATGTCTGCCAGGAAATCCAAGCAATAAGCCTGCTGGGAAAGTGGACTACAGACACAATCAGTGTCAAAACTGAAGTGGTTGGAGGGACTTGCTGTGAGGTGTGCAGTGTAATGGTAAGCACTGGTCCAAACTGAACCACTTTAGTGCTATACAGCAATTGTGAATTTAAAACCATTGTTAAATAGCAGGGTTTCTCAAACTGGATTGTGACCTGATTGTTGATGACTCATATAGCTTTTATCTGTTAAGGCAAATACATGGAGTGCTATGGAAAGTTAAATTGAACCAGATTATGTTTACTCATGAGTAGGCTAACATAGTCCATTGGAAAGGGAAGGCTTAGAGGATTCCAACACACAAGAATGGCCCTGATCCAATGTGTACAGCCCTCCCAAAAAATACCCGAAAAGGAAGTCTCTTCTTCCAAGTTGACAAATGTAATGAGTACTATGGAAAGTGAAACTAAGTTAATCATTTGCATTTACTCCTGTGTAAGCAACCATAACTTAGCTGGTGGTCAGGTCAAGAACAAGAGCGCAGGGCCACCAGAGCTTAACAAAGGCTCCAGAAGGCAGTTGACCTCCCCTCATCTCCCAAGAAAAAGAACAATTTTTTTCCTCTTTTTTAAACTTGTAAAGCCAGGTTGGTCTTGATAGTGATATGGTTTAAACTTTAAACATATGAACTTAAAATTGAACCAGGCATTGATAAGGTCACTTCCAGTTATGACATTACTTCTAGTGGGTCCCAGATAGGCTGCCATTCTAAAAAGTGAGTCCTGGTGCTAAAAGTTTAACACTGTCCTAGAGGAATGTGTGTTAATGGAGAGAGAAAATTGTACTTTTGCAATTGTAATGTTTCAAGATTTGAAATGTTAATAGTTTTGGTTTTTACTTCTAGCTTGTTTAATTGGATGAAATTTAAAACTGAAGTTGCAAATCATATAATAAAATGTGGTATACCAGAATATAAATAAGTAAATTATGGCAGTTAAACACACCTCTCTGTCTCTGTAGCATCTCTTGGCTGCTGGCTCCCCGTCATCCTTCACATACTTTCCAATATTCTCAAACTCTTCTAACTCCAGAGCCTTTGCCTTTGCTCTCTCTATCACGTGACTTGGAAAGGCAGCCAGCTCCGCAACATGAATACCAAAACTCTGATCACAAACCCCTAAAAGAAACAAAGGTTTCAGTTCTCAAAAAGGAAACATATTCTCAAAAGGGAAACATAAAATTGCATCCAATTTTATAATCCAGTACTTACTTCTGCCAACACTTTTGTATTGGGCTGCCCAGACAATGTTCAGAACTAGTGGCATCGCTAGGGAGGTGCAGGCCGCACTGGGTAATGCGCATAGGAGGCATTCAGCCCATTACTGGTCAAAATTGTGGTTTTTAGGAATAATGCCATCATGTTACATATCAATGTGTATTTTACAGCAAAATGCAATGAAACGAACCATGCTGAAATCTCTTTTCTATCAAAAATTATACCAAGGTGGGGCAATGATGTACACAGTGCAGAGTAATGCCATACCCACTGCATGGAATGTGATGCACTGGCCTCCTACACAAGGGGATGCAAAACCTAGTGATGATACTGCACAGAACCCTAATTTGATTCAATTTTCATTGCTTACCCATTCATTTCAAAACCAGTTTATTAGTTCTTACTTTAAAGCCCTAAATCACTTGGGACCTAGGAATCTGCAGAAATATTCTTTCTATATGTTCCTTTCCATACACTCTAATTAGCATCATAGGTCCAATATCCCCTAGCAAGGGTGTTAGAGAGACAGGATACTTTCAAATGAGGAAAGAGTGTTCTAGAATGTCCTCTTCATGAAGGCATCAGGATTTTGGGGTGGGTGATCGCTGTTTGGGAAATCGAACAGCTGCTGCACCAGAGTTTTGCAAACTGAATTTCTGTATAATAGTCTCAGATATTTATGCCATCATTTTATTTACTTTTTATTTTTATACCCCGCCATTTTTCCTGAAGGGATCCAAGGTGGCTTACAACACTTTAAATTAATTTAAGATATAACAACTGATTGTCCTGTCCCTCAGTTATTCTTTACAGAATAACATGTACATTTAGAGCACAATCCAGATAGGGCAGTGAGGAATGGCCTAGCTGGGCTGCCCCAACTATTCTGAATCCAGAGCAGAATGTTATGCTGCATCCAGAGTTAGGAAGCCAGGGCTGCCCCAGCTGCTCCAGAACATGGTCAGTAGGCACCAAGTCAGTGACACCTGGGGAGGGCTTGCTCCTGGGGAGACTCCCCCTCAGATCACACTGAACAAGGAACAGTTGTGGTGCCTACCTTATAAGGAAGCCCAGAAGTTCCTGACAACCAGTAACAGCTGGAGCATGAGACTCCAGTACAGCAATACCTCTAGTGGCAGATGGATGCAAGGGGCTTGTTGGAGTGGCCTATTGTTTCTCCAGGTTAGTTTGCCATAGTTGTTCAATATCCTGAGGTTGAGAGGAAGGGGTTGGGCTAGACTGGTCAAGAACTCAGATTTTTGGTCAACACTGCCATTCTTACTCTGCCTTATCATGGACCCCTATGGGTCTACTCAGTTATACCTGCTCCTTAGGTGGTATAACTCTGAGGAACTGGAAGAGGTTCTGCCCTGGAAACAGGCTTGGGTTACAGAGTATCTGCTCTGTCCTAGGCAATGCTAAACATGCCCTCAACATGCTTCTCCTGAACTGCCTAGGCTGCCCCAGCTAGGGCAGCCCAGGTCCACCTATCTTGGGGCACCCTATCCCTACAATCCAGAGTAACAACAGGAGCACATAAGAGACATTACATGCATCAGTAGTTATAGCACCACCTAGTGAAAACCTATGCAAAATTCATATTGCAATCCAGAGTAAATTGTTCTTACACCAGAGCAAGGACTCCCAGTAGTTACTCTGGATTGTGCCCTATGTTACCTTAGGCTGCCCCAAGCCTTTTCAGAATAACGAGGGTGGCCCATCTTGCAATTGGGTCAGCCCAGTGATAGACAGGGTAGCCCAAGTGCACGTCTGGATTGTGCCCTTAGTCATGGTCTCCTTCATGAACCTGAAGGAGCAGGTTCGCAGCTTGGGGGTTCTCCTGGATTCGCAGCGGCTCCTGGAGTCGCAGGTGGCAACTGTTGCCAGGGGAGCCTTTGCTCAGCTTTGGCTGATTCGCCAGCTGCAACCATACCTAAGTCGTTCAGATCTGGCCACGGTGACCCATGCCCTAGTGACATCGAGACTAGATTATTGTAACGCGCTCTACGTGGGGCTGCCTCTGAAGACGGTCCAGTAGCTTCAACTAGTCCAGAATGTGGCAGCCCGTGTGGTTGCTGGGGCTCATTGGTTCGACTCTGTCGGGCCACTACTTCAGCGACTACACTGGCTGCCCATTCGTTTCCGGGCTGAATTCAAAGTGCTGGTTCTGGCATTTAAAGCCCTAAATGGCTCGGGTCCAGGGTATCTGAGGGACCGTCTTCTTCTGTACAATCCGACCCGTCACCTAAGGTCATCTGAGAGGGCCCTACTGACTGTGCCGCCACTAAGAGATGTGAGAGGTATGGCAGCCAGAGATAGGGCCTTCTCAGTGGTGGCACCCTGGCTTTGCAATTCCCTCCCCTTAGAACTGAGAAAAGCTATCTCAACAAAGTGCTTCAGGCAGAGCCTTAAAACCTTTTATTTTAAAGAAAGCTTTTTAAATGGGGCAGAGGTTGGGGGGCAGTTTTATTGTTCTAGTTTATATTATTGTTTTTAACAAATGTTTTTTAGTCTGTTTGAATTGTTCTTAGTTTTTTATATCTAATTGTATTTTAATTATGTTTTAATCTCTATTTATGATAATTTTAATGATGTTTTATTCTGATTGATGTTAGCCGCCTTGAGCTCCCTCTTGCAGGTGAGGAAAGGCGGGATATAAATAAAATAAATAAAATAAAATGGTTAGTATTGCATCTGAACATCCACACCATAGTTTGAGAGAGGCTGCAGATTAGAATGTGAATTGATACAGTCTGCTGTCAATGATTAGTGTCCTACATTGTAGTATATCCCCTGCTAACAGAGGAAGAGGCACTCTTTCATGTGGACTTTCCTCTTTAAAATAACTGGCCCTCCTCACCCCAGCAATGTCTATTATTGTGACTTCTGCTGGCGTTCTTTTGAATCTTAAGATAAAATGATTAAATTAGATGGTTGTTTATAATGCTTTTGTTAACACAACTCAAACAGGGTTCTTTCTTTTTGCATTTTTTGTGTGGTTCTCATACAAAAATGATAATTATGAGAGCTTAAAATTCTTTCAGTTGGACCGTGTGTTCTGAATTTGTTCATTCAGCTATATTTATAAAAACAAAACTATCCTCAAGCTGCCTAACAATGCAAGAAATGAAAATCATTAAAAATTTTGATATCAGGTTTTTCAGGTTTGGGATTTATAAAATTGCTGCTGATGTTCTTTCTAATTATCAATGATTCCTGTTTAAGATATTTAATTATGATGTTTTGTTAACTGTATAATAAAAAAAGGATTTTTCTTCCCTGCGGCATCTTACCTTCTTTCACACGATACAGCATAGTCAGGGCACCCTTTGCAGTTAGGGCTGTAACATGCAAGTTATTCACAGTGGTAACCTGCTCAGCTAGTGCTGTCAGTTCATGAAAATGAGTAGCAAACATACAGAAGGCTCTGATTTTGGTGGCAATGTACTCTGAAATAGCCCATGCTAATCCAAATCCATCATATGTAGATGTTCCTCTTCCCAGTTCATCAATGATGATCAATGAGTCTTCTGTGGCAGTCCTAAAACAAAAGCTCATCTTCATCATGTATAGAAATTGACATAGGTCTTAAAAGCAGCAGCACAGCCTCACCTTTGCAAACTTATCACTCAAAGATACACAAGTACACACTTTTGTCCATCATCAGGCTTCAAAATAGACTTCTCCAAGTGGAACTCAGAACATTTGTCACATATCCTCTGTTTTTTTAAAGACACTTTACAGGGTGAGAGCCTGAAAGAAGCTCATGAACTTTAATAAGGAACATCTCCAACTGATAGAATTACTGTTGCTTCCAGTTCATCTCTCACAAAGGAATATCACCAAAGCATGATTGTTAACAAAGCAGCAGAGCAGAAATATTGCAACAGTTAAAACAGAAGGCTTGCTCAACACTGTCCCAAATGTACTTCAGCTCGGACAAATAACTTGGCCTGGGATTTGAACCCTACAGCCTCAAGAACACAAAGATAGTAAAAGTAAACCAGACATTACTTTTATGTCCAAACACCATCTTTTCATACATATGCAGTAAAAACCAGCCTCTTACCGAAGGATAGTTGCAGTTTCCAACATTTCTGCCATGAAAGTAGAGACACCTTTCAGTTGACTGTCTCCAGCTCCTACTCGAGCTACAATACGATTGACAATAGTCACCTCTGCAGATTCGCATGGCACAAAACATCCAATCTGGGCCATAAGAACGACCACCCCAGTCTGGCGAATGTAAGTTGATTTACCTCCCATGTTTGGCCCTGCAGAGAAATTATTATTTAAAAAGTACAGCTTTCTTAGGAATTCATTTGAATGCTTTCTGCCAACCTAAATTCAAAATGTTGTTTCATTATATAGCAGAAAATAAGCATTCAAACCTTCTTTGAATGAACTTTTTGACCTATTCGGTGATTCCTTGCAAATTTTTTCTAAATTTTCACATAATTGTGTGACATTGTTAACTGCAGAATATCACCCATTTCACTTTAATAAACTAAACATCTTTACTAAACATAATTAGTAGTTTGGTTGGTTTCAACATGTTCTGCCAAGACTTCGCAAGGGGCATCAACCTGAGACTTTCCTATGACTATTCACATGAGTCATGGCACAGATAAAGGGGTCTTTTTCTCAGCATAATGGTACTTTGGCATTTCAGCCCAGGACCCCATTTAACTTTAAAATTGTCTGGGACACCGTCAAACATACTGAGATGTGAATGAGATGTCATAAACCTGGCAGTGATGTCAAGACAGGAAGTGACATCACTTTTGCATTCCAAAAAGTTTGAAAGTAAGGCTGCAATCCTAGCCACTTTCCTTGGAGTACACTCCATTGACTAAAATGGGACTTCTGAGTAGAGCTAAACTAAATTGGGCTCTGAGTCTGCTGAAGGACCGATGGAGGATGCCCTGTGGGTCCTCCAACAAACCAAGCAGCTCACTACTCCCTGGGAGCTTAATGGGGCAGCCTCAGCATGACTCCCAAAGAACCAGGAGGCAGGACATAAGCTGCCCATGGCTCTTGTCCTGCTTCCTCTCTGGAGGCAGCACAGAGGCTGCTCCATGATGCCTCCAGAAAACCAGCAGCGACTGTTGGTAATTGCCACTTTCCTCAACATTCCATGTTTACTGTTTTGTACCTCATGAAAAACTAGTTGGTCTGTTAAGCCAGTTCTGCCACAAGCACCAACCCCTCCCTTACTACTGAAAGCTAGCACATTAGGCTCACTTGAAAATTCTGCACCTCCCCCCAACCTACTTCCATGTTCCCCATCTAATTAATCTAAAGCAAACACCCACATTCATGCAATTACCAATTTGAAGAAATTGTTACACATTCTTCCTGGGTATTTTGAGACTTGAGTACAGATTTAGTTGAAAAGCACTTTCATTACTTTTCACACCCACACTCACTTACATATCCATAAAAGAGGAAGAAAGGGGGAAATGAACAGGAAAGCTCAATGGAATCTTTACCAGTAATAATGTGAAACATCTGCTTGTCCTTCTCAAAGTACACATCATTTGGGATGAAGTCAACGCCATCCTGAGCTTCAATGCAGGGGTGCCTTGAGCCTTTCAATACAATCCTCCCTTGACCCTTTTCCAGAATCACTGGGCGTACATATGGAATTCGTGCTCCATTTGATGCATTAGCAAAACTGACAAAGGCATCCAGCTGGGCTATGATATCATTCAAGTACATGATGGGCTCCTTGTATCCTAAATAAAAGGAGGTACAGTTTCATGCAGGTATGCACACAGTAATGATCCAAGAGATAACTCTGCCTGTCCAGCATTCCCTTCTATGAAGATTCATCCATTTTAAGCCATTTATAAATCAAGATATTTACAGGCAGGGCTTTGGGACACTTCAACTGGGCACAGACATGCAAAATAATCAGACACACTCATGTATTATACAGTATGTAACACTGTAGTTTGGGCGACTCTTTTAGTATACAAATGTTCATACTTCGGCATATCTAGGGAATCCCCTGAAATAGTTAGTATTGTTAGTATTATCACTATTTATACTATTTATCACTTTTCAATGAAGTTCACAAAGTGGTTTAAAGAGAAAATCAAATATTTAATGGCTTTCTATCCCAAAAGGGCTTTCAATCTGAAAAGCTGAGAATACTAGAAGATGGCCATGAGAAAAGACACTTATGGGTTAGGAAGGGCCAGATACTGCCCTTTGCTAAATAAAGGAACTGCTTTCTTTACAGTGGCTAAGGAGTCTCAAAACATTATCTTCTTCGTGACTGCCAGACATAGGTCTCTCTCTGTAACCTTAGAGGTTTACCAGATGTGTCTGTGCTGATATGCTGACACTTATTACTATGCTAAGCTTCATTTGGATGTTTAGCTTCATATTATGTTGCTGATAGTAATATTAATTTTGTGTTAGTTCCTTTGTTTATGTACATCCACTCCACACAATGTAATATTGTGTAACCATTGTGTTTCTTTTAATTTATAATTATGGCTTTTTGTTTTTACAATAAACTGCGCTAGTGTATCTGCTGCATTTTGTAAAAACTACCATTTTCCCTGAAAAGAACCAACTTGGAAAACAAAACTCTTTTTCCAACAACAGGCCAGAAAGTGGGGCTATAGTAAGAGATCTCTGTTGGGCATGCTGAGATGAAAGCTGGGTGTCCTCATGGTACTTTGACCCCAGACCATAAAAGGTCTTAAAGGTTAAAATCTGTACTTTGAAGTTGGCTCAGAAGCAAACTGGCGGCCAATGGAGTGGCATACATGTAATGTGTTCCTATCAGTTTGGTTTCACTCACAGCCTAGTGGTGGGCATTCTGAACTAATTTATCCTATACAATAGTCTGGATGCAGCCAATACATGCGTCTAATGTCAACTAATGCAAGAATGTAAGAAAAGCCATGTTGGATCAGGCCAAAGGTCAATTTACCCTACAATCCAGAGTAAGTACAGTGGTACCTCACTTAACAAGCGTTTCACATAACAAGCAAAAATTTCCAAGAAATATTGCTTCACAGAACAAGTTTCGCTTCACTTAACAAGCAAGCGCACTATGGGCACGTGTGCTATGCATCCCTGATGCTCCCCACAGAGGCTCTTTAAAAGGGCTGCTGGCCAGCGCTGCTGCCTCTAACTGCCCCCAACTTGGGAGCAGTTGCCTGAAGGTGCCAGAAGCAGTTGACCCTAACTGTCCCCAGGCTCCCCCACCGACCACTTGAACCTCCAGCAGCAGTCCAAAGAAGTCTCCCAGGAAAGCGTCTTTGATTGCAGCCTCCTAACCATGTCTACCCAGAAGTAAGCCCCATTGTGTAAAATGGGGCTTACTCCCAGGAAAGAATCTTTAGGATTGCAGCCTAAGTAGACTTTATAGGATCATGCACATTGAATGCATGTTTTGAATTCAATTCCACTGTTTTGTCATCATTTTTACATGCAATTAATATTTTTATATGAATATTTTGGGGGTTGTGGAACCAATCGTCTGAGTTTCCATTATTTCCTATGGAAAAATCTGCTTCACTTAAAGAACGTTTCACTTAAAGCGCATGCCTCCGGAACGAATTAAGCTCTTTATGTGAGGCACCACTGTATGGGAAACTGTAAGAGGCACTTACTCTGGATTAATATATGCATTTCCCATAGGTGGCACCGTAACTACATAGGTGTAAAAGGTCCCATAGTTACTCTGGATTGTGAGCACAATTCTAACCATGTCTACTCAAAAGTAAGCCCCATTGTGTTCAATGGGGCTTACTCCCAGGAAAGTGTCTTTAGGATTGCAGCATTAGTCCATCATTCTGTTCTCCATAGCAGCTCACTTAAATGTATTTATTTACTTGTTTATTAGTATTTTATCACTGCTTTCTCCAAGAGGGGACTGTAACATTTAACTATGTCATTTGATATACTGTATGACTTGTCTGTTTGGTATTGTTCAATTTGTTGTTTATCGATTTGTATGCCAATACAGGTTATGGGAAGGAAAAAAACTATATTAAAAACAATCAGTGATATCTGACTATCCCCCAAATCCAGAGTAACTACGGGAGCACATAAGAGACTTTATACGCACCTGTAGTTACTGCACCACCTAGTGAAAACCTATGGGAAATTCATATTGGAATCCAGAGTAAGTTGCTCTTACACCGGAGCAAGGACTCCCCATAGTTACTCTGGATTTTGCCCTATGATTCCAATGTAATGTTTAATACAAATCTGTAGTAAGGACTATTGTTTATACTACAAGGGATCAAGTATACAGGCCTGTGGCACAATGCCATAGGCTGCAATCCTAACCTCCAGTACTCTGCTGACCTAGGGGTTTCACAAAAGTGCTGTAAGTCACTACAGCCCCACTCAGGCTCCTATTTTACAACACAGGAACTCCCCTCCCTGTGCATTTAGAAATGCTTGCTAATCTTCACCTACTTGTCGTCACTATTTTCTCTGAATAGGGGTCCATTTCCATTTTGCAGGCTTGGAGCCAAGTATGAAAGCTGACAACAAGCTCATGCACTCATCTCACATTCTTTCTTCTAGGCTGGTGTGTGTCAGCTTTACAAAGATAAGTCTGTTTTAATATTATCTGAACACATCTAGCCATTTCAGGTTTTCTCCCTGTCTTCCTTACCTGCTGAAATTTTGATAATTTCTACAGCAATTTGCTTCTGAGCTACTTCATACTGTTCTTTGGTCCTCCCATATTCTTCATTGAGCTCTTTCAGGTTACTGCACATGAACAACAAAAAAGTTTTTCAGCTACTTGCTTTGTTCTCCTTTGATTTTCCAGGAAGCACATATGATTCCCTTTATCATGAAAAATTAGAGATTAATGAGCCTTGGGGTCACACATGAGGAGAGGAAGCTTTATAATTCTATTTTTAGTTTAGAACAAACCAGGATTGCATGGTAAAATTTGGTCTGTTTTCACCAGATTATGAATAATTCAAGATGAGAAACTGGGATCTTGGCTTCTTCCTTCCTATAATAAGTCAGAATCTGGAGTGTTCAGGTGTCAAGGCAAATCCTATTTTAGGGTTTTTCAAATTGTGGGCTGTACTCTGTTGGTGGGTTGCAAATCTTTTGCTGATAAGCTGATAGCTGAGAAGGGATTGGATAGGGCAGGCTGAGAGGAATCCAACACCAAATGATTCTCATCCAATGAACTCAGCCTTCCTCCCCCCCCCCAAAAAAAAAAACACTGTGTCCTTCCTGCCCTCCCTCCCCCCAAAAAAACCTGACCAGGAAATTCCTCCCTCCAAGATGAAGAATGTATTGAGCCTATGGAAAACAAAACGAAGTTACACATTTGCATATACTTATGAGAAAGCAAGTATGCCTTGGCTGGTGTGAGGTCAAGCAAAGAGGAATACAAGTTCACCAGAATGGTCCAAATATGATGAAACTGGAGTGCAGCGAATTTTCCAGAAGACAGACCCTTGTCATCAATCAATAAAAATAATAAAACAGAGGTAATTTCTTTCTTTGAGATTTGTAAAACTAGGTGGATTGTGACAGTGGTATGGTTTAAATATAAACCATTGTTTATATTTATGTTTAGATATAAACCAAACTATTAAATTGGGCTGAAAATTGTACTGACTTTTTGTGTGTGTGGGGGGGGGGGGGTCTTATTCCCTGCAGGCATCAGAGAAAAATCACTTGGTGGAGAAGGGCTAACTTCTTACTTATTTTTCTTTAATTATTCAAAATTAATCATTTTAATTTGATGTAATTGGTTCTGGTGGGTGCCAGACAGACTGCCATTCTAAAAAGTGGGTCCAAGTACTAACAATTTGAGAATCATTGTCCTTGTTTGTTCTAAACTGGATCTGGCAACTTGAAACTTCCTTCCCACATGAGCACAAGGAGGACAGAGGAAGAACATGCAAGGCTCATGAACATCACAGGAGCCATTATTAAACTCATGGCTGTGCAACTGTTGACTAGGCCCCGGTTGTACTTTCACAGTTGTAGTATGTTGAGACAGAGTCATGCCCAAGACAACTTGTGCATGTCACATACTTGTTGTAGAACTTCACTCCATTCTTCTGGGTCTCCAACATGTGATATTTCTGATTGTTCCGCAGAATTCTCTCCTCTCTGTAAGTTATTCGGAAAAAATGCCCAAACTGTCCATTACATTCTAATTTGATGCTCTTGCCAGCTTCCAAACCTGTTCCAAAGCAGAGAAAATAAAATGCAGGAATGACTATAGCATTATTAATACAGAAATCACACTTTCACTATCCCCAACTCAGTGACTCAGTAGTCTCTCTTGGGTGAGTTTTGCAGCTTGATATAACAGCAGGCAACCTGCTGAGATGTTAACTCTTAGTCATAGGGTTTGGAAGATGTTCCAGCACCTAGATGGGAGAGCACCAGGAGTAAGAGTTGAGCTATAGATTTTCTACAACCAAAATGAGAAAAAGATTTATAAAAGTGAAAATGTTGTAAAACCTTTCATAGAGAAAGGACAGTCAAATATTAATTACTTTTATTTGAATGTCCTTTATGTCAGTCAATGGTTGACATAAAGCAGCCAACACAAAATAGCAAAATGAATTATTTTTAAGAATATTTATATAAACTTCTTCAGCATTTCTCCCATGTATGGCAAGGTCTGACTATTCTGAATTGAAGGCATCCAAACCATGGAAGATACGACATTTTGGAAACCTGGATGGCTTGCTAGGATGTTGCCTTCCTACCGAAATGGTACCTATTATCTACTTGCATTTAATGGAATCATGGAGTTGGAAGGCACCTAAGAGGTCATCTAGTCCTATCCCCTGCTTGTAGCAAGAAATCCTCATAGAGCATTTCCAACAGGTGCTCGTGGAGCAGAGGTTCTCCCCAGTGAGGGAAAGTCAACTCTTTGCATGCTTTCAGCTGGCAAGAGTTGGGACAAGTGACAGGAGCCCACTCCATCATGCAGTACTCAGGTCTCAAACTACTGAGCTAGGATCTTCATTCGACAGGCACAGCACCTTTAACTACGAAGCAACTGCAGACCCCTTTTAAGAATATTTATATACCATTTAAATTACCTCAACATAATATTTTATGCAGAAATAAAAATACAAAGGTTTCACTGAGTAAAATAGGTCTTTAAAATTCACTGAGTAAAATAGGTTGCAGCCATTGCAACCACTGTGCACTGACATACCATTTGTTAGGAAGGTCAATAGGAGACGTAAGCCACTGCTGTCAGTGAGTGAGCCTTCTCAATTATCTAAAAACTGGTGGTGTGTTTTGACAACGTGCCATGAGATGAAAAAGATGAAAATCACTGCCTTTAAGCTTTTAAAGAGTTTTCAGATGTAAAATGGCAAAATAGTGAGCATGCCACATCTGCAGACTATACCTCTGTCATTTTCAACCTGCATGCCATATACTGGTGTGCTGCAAATGGTCCACAGAAATGCCTTGGGAGTTTGAGGGAGAGTCATTTATTAGTAGGATCATTGGGAAGTGTGAACTTTCCACCAGATTGATGTGCCTTACCAACTGCCATAAGAATTTAAGGTGAGTCTTGACAACTTTAGTGCCTTGTCAGTGTGCAATGAGATGAAAAATGTTGAAAATTGCTGCTGCAGAGGATTGTAAAAATAGGAAAATTCTAGTGCCATCGAGTTCACCTAGCAAAAGCTATGAATAGGTACCAGAATATAAGCAACACATCCCTGGAGTCACTGGAGAATACCTGCAGCAGTGAACAAATCTCTCCTTCCAGGGACACTTATCCACTGTAATTGAGCCCCTGAGGAACGTTTGATGAGCTTCTGATGATTGATTTAAAAACAATATCACTTTACATTTCAACCTCTGAGAATGTGAATAACGATGAAAATAAGCAAACTGATATAAGGCAACGATGTGACAGAAAATTCCACCTCAACCTACTTAGCTCCTTGGCTGCAACCTTTAGCACTTCCTCCATTTTTCCTTCTATTCTATCCATCTCTGCTCTCAAATTTTCCAAGGCTTTGTCAAAGTTTGGTTTCACAAGGTATTCGTGATTTTCCACCTAGAATACAAAGAAGCCAATTTCTATTAAATGTTTTAAATCAGCTATCAAATCTGATAGCCACTTTTATTGCACAAAGAGTAAGCATTAAAAACTAGTCACAATAGATTCAAAATCAACTCACAGAATGTTCTGGTTTGCTGTCTTAATCAACACATTCAACAAGAGTTAGGTGGCAACAGAGGTTTCTTAGCTTACATCACCACGGACTGCATGAAAAAATTTAATGCTCCTTCACACAAACTCTGTGCACATTAAAAAAATCAGATACAGTGATGCCTCGCATAACAAATTTAATTCGTTCCAGAAGCATGTTTGTTATATGAAGCTTTCCTTATACGAAGCAGATTTTCCCATAGGAAATAATGGAAACCAGACAATTGGTTCCACAACCCAAAAAATATTCATATAAAAATATTAACTGTATGTAAAAATGATGACAAAACGCTGTAATCAAATTCAACACAATTACTGTAATAAAACACTGTTAGTGTATGTACAATAAAACAGAAAAGGATGACTAATTTTCACCTAAAGAGTCACTGTGTCTTTTTCAGCAGATTTAACAAGGAACCTGCCTAATGACACTTGCTTTTGTCTCCTTTTGAGGATTTCTTCTTTTGAGAATAGAGGCTTGCCTGGGCTGCTGCTGGAGGTTTATGGAGGCCGTGGGGGGCACATGGGGGCAGTCGCACTAGTTGGCAGCCCTTTTAAACAGCCTGTGTGTGCAACGTCAGGGCTGCATAGCGTGCATGCCCATTGTGGAAGCAAACGCTTCCTCTTTCTCCCTGCACGCCTGGCTGTGCACGTCCTCTGATGATGGCCTAATGGCACGTCACCAGGTCCGGCTAGAGTGAAAGCAAAAAAAGACTGAAAACTTGAGGGAAGTTGCCTGGCGGCGCACAGGGCTAATCAGGATTCATTCCACAAAGCAGGATTCTGTAGAAATTTGGATTTGTTATTTGAAGCATACGCTTTACAGGGCATTCGTTTTGCAAGGTACCTCTGTATGTTCTTGAAGAAGCAGATACATATACAGGGGTACCCCTCATCACAAGCGCCTCACATAACAAGTCTAAATTTCCAAGGAATCTTGCTTCACATAACAAGTTCTGCTTCACTTAACAAGCACTTATGCAGCCCTGACACTCTATGCTGCTGGCCAGGGCTGCTGCCTCTAACTGCCTCCAACTTGGGGGCAGTCACCTGGGGGTACAAGAGGCACCCCACTGGCCACCTTGAACCTCCAGCAGCAGCCCTCAAAAGCCTCCCAGGAAAGTGTCTTTGATTACAGCCTCCTAACCATGCTTACTCAGAAGTAAGCCCCATTGTGTTAAGTGGGTCTTACTCCCAGGAAAATGTCTTTGATTGCTGCCTCTTAACCATGTCTAACCGGAAGTAAGCCCCATTGTGTTAAAAAAGTGTCTTTAGGATTGCAGCCTAAGTAGACTTCATAGGATCATGAACACTGAAGACATGTTTTAAATTCAATTCCAGTGTTTTGTCATCATTTTTACATAGTTAATATTTTTAATATTAACTATCTTTAATATTTTTATATGAATATTTTTGGGGTTGTGGAACCAACCAACAGCATTAAGAGGACTGTAGCTTCCAAGTTGCGAGAAGCTCTAGTTCCTCTTTATTCTACATTGGTTAGATCTCACCTTGAGTACTGTGTTCAGTTCTGGGCACCTCACTTTAAGAAAGATGCAGCCAAACTGGAGCAAGTCCAGAGGAGAGTGACAAGAATGATCAGTGGGATGGAAGGGAATTCTTACGAGGAAAGGTTGGGGGGAATTTGGGATGTTCAGCCTGGAGAAAAGGAGGCTGAGGGGAGACATGATTGCCCTCTTCAGATACCTGAAGGGCTGTCATATGGAGGAAGGGGCTCATTTGTTCATAGCTGCTTCTGAAAGCAGAACTAGAACCAATGGGTACAAACTGCAAGAAAGGTGATTCCAGTTGGATATCTGGAAAAAATTCCTGATGGTTCGGGTGGTTCGGCAGTGGGGGACGCTCCCTCACTGGGAGTCTTCAAGCAGAGGCTTGACAAGCACCTGTCCGGGATGATCTAGGAGGATTTCCTGCTACAAGCAGGGGGTTGGACTAGATGACCTAGTAGGTCCCTTTCAACTCTAGGATTCTATGATTCTGAACCGCACAGAGATCCTGTGTGTCCTCCCACAACCTCTGCAGAGTTCAGAATAGCCATTTAGACAAAAAAAATGCTCTCAATTTTTTTTTTTGTAAACATACTCTAGGCCACAGAGGGCTTCACCGTTCCTCTTAATTCCTTTAAAAGCATAAAAGTGTTTCTTCTGATTCTGCAAAAAAACTAGAAGTGACATTTTGGCCGAAACAGACATTACAACTCTAAGACTGCAGGCAGATGTGCACAGCTTCTGTAGGGCTGAAAGGGCCTCTGGATATTGCACAGGGGGGTGTGGACATCTGCAGTACCCACAGTTCCATATATCCATGGAAGGTTTAAGAACAAAACCCTGCAGATAACAGGCCTGTGTATCTGACAAATACAAAACCACCAGTTACATAGAGGAGACATTGCCATTTGGAACTATTCTAGGCAGGGGGAGCAAAACAGAGCTGTGCCACTCCATTTTGCTCCCCCTGCCTGGAAAGGCTCTGAAGAGGCAAGACTCCCTCCAAAATGTTGCTCCACCCCACCTCTAGCTATCAGAGCTGGGGAGCAGTGGTGATTTTGGGGTTACTCCTACTCCGGAGTAAGATTTTTCTTAATGTTACTCCTACTCCTCAATTAAAAAATATTTCGTTGTTGCCACTTTAAGTAGCCACATAGTAGTCATAGCCACATCAGCCTACCTTTCGGAATTCTGATTAATTATGATTATATGGTAATCACTAATCAGAATTCAAATGGCTGTAGCTATATTTTTTATTTAATGCAAATTTGAAATTACACAATATATATTTGATACAAGTATTAATTATTCAATACAATGCACTAATTTGCTACTTTTTAATTTTATTTAATACAAAAAGAGCAAAAAGCTAGTTTAAACTATACCTTTCGTCTTTTAGATTGAGTTCGTTCTCAAAAACAGTATGGACTCAATCAAATCTTTCATTAAAGCATGTAAATCAGATTTTATTATTTTGAGTGCTGAAAACAGCCTTTCAACACAGACTTGGGTAGGTGGTAGAGCAATAATGCCAACAGCTGAACTATTAGTGGATAAGTTTTTATTGCCTCTATCACCTGTAACTTTGATGTACGAGCATGGAGTTAGCCAGCAGCTAGATGTGGCTCAGGGTCCTACTTTATAGGGTATCTTGGACCCTGACATGTCCATCAAACCCATATCCAATAGGAATCAATATCTTGTTCCAGGGCCCACGTTATCCTGGATGATTTACAATTTTACGATCAATTTTACGATCAAGTAAAATTTTGCCCAATTTTACTTGGGCAGGTGTGAACTATCAGGCCAGATGGCCCCCATTGCATGGCCTTGGGCATTCCGGAGATAAAGGCTTCAGGCCTTAATTCAAAATTTTAACAGCCTCTTGATGTTTTATAACTCACGGGAAAGTGATTGCAAAAGTGGGGCTGACTCACAGTGTAATAATAGGAGTAACAAATATATTTTGTTACTCCTTACTCCTACAAAAACCTCTCACTCCTTTACACCTACTCCCCCAGCCCTGCTAGGTATGCCACTCCAAACCACAGTCATTACATTCTGGGCTTTACACATTACCTTGTCCATGTCTATAGTTGTTTTGATCATCTCTTGGAACTTGGAAAAATCAGAGAACAGCTCATTAAGAGCACTTATGAACACTGCTTGTATGAGCATACTGTGTTTTCCTGCAAAACAAACAAAAACACCACATCCAAATACATGTAAGAAAGAACTGCATTGCTGGATTAGGCTGAAAGCTGACCTAACCCATGCTTTCTGTTTCTAACAGTGGCAGATGACTCTGAGCAGCACATGCTAGAATCTGCAGCAGCACATATATAGAACTTCCCAGTTTTCCAACATACTTCACATACAAAAACCTATTAGTATTACTACTTCTGAATTGCAGATGGAGAAGCTGAGAGAGAAGCAACTTATAGATAAATGCAGACAACAACTTAAGGCCTCATGTATCTGAAACCTCTTGGCAGGTTTTCAGATACCTGCTTTCAGATACATGCTTGGCAGGTTTTCAGATACATGCAGATGACCAACTTTCCAAGTCATAGTACAGTGGTACTCAAACATTTCATCACGAGACTTGCCTTCTGAGAATGACAATCTGGGACCCCCTGGAAGTGATGGCATCAACCTGAATGTGATGTCATAGCCAGAAGTGCTATCAAACAGGACTGACATCATTATGGTGGCCAGAACTCCTACATATTTACTTTGAATTAAGTTCCATTATGTTCAATGAGACCTAATCACAGAAAAGGATAGATTGCAGCCTGAGTGCCCCATCCCTTGTATTACTACTCAGAAGTGATTCCCATAGTATTCCCACAGGCTCCCCCTAAACTTTCTTACAAAGAGGGTGGGTAAAGCGCCTGCCAGCCCAGCCAAGACACCATGGCCACTGTTCCTCCTTGGCCACCACTCCACGGTCCCCGAACTCCAATGTTGTGACATCATCTGGGAGAGAAGGGGATCTTGAAAGGTGGGCTGGGGAGGAGCAACAGACTGGTAGGTATCCTCCTTGCCTGGTATGGATGAATGGGTGCCTGTAGGAAGACTCCCGCCCCTTCCCGCCCCCTCTAGTTCCTGCTTTCCCACTTACCTCTACTCACAAGGAGGGCAACGAAGGTGCCTCATCCTCCTCTTGCACACAGAACTACCTCCCCAGAAGGTAGGGAAGGGGTCCTCTGCTACATTTTAGAACAGCTGCCAGTAACCCAAACCTGCAAGGAGCAGGCACCCATACCCAGACAAAATACAGGGTGATTCAAAATGAATGGGACAAAAAGATGTAAGGTTGCTTGCCTTTTTGTCCCATTCATTTTGAATCATTCTGTATACAGTTGGTAGAAAAAGGCCTTATATTTAATTAAAAATTTACAGCAGCATCTGGAAAGGAAAGAGGGTAGCCCCACCTGGCTGTTGAAGGTCAAGCCAGAACATCAGCATCAGTTTTATCCCCAGCCTGTCGGGGATGCTCTAGGGGGATTTCCTGCTGCAGGCAGGGGGTTGGACTAGATTACCTACAAGGTCCCTTCCAACTCTATAATTCTATAAGGTTATGGAGGCCTCTTCTGAATCAATATACCAGACAAAAGCAACATTATTTTCTGTTCCAAGCCTAACAAATCAACATATCAAGAACAAATTTGAGGAACCAAGATTAACAATATTTTATTTTGATTAGTTTATCCCAAGATCCAGTGTTTTGCTCAAACTAATGAGCTTATTTTGGTCTTCAAAATAAAACAGAACAATTTCTATAACTTAAGTCCATCAATGCGTGTTTTAAATTATATTAAAGATTTTAATCAGACATCCCTAATCAATTTTTGTTCAGATGAGTACAGATGTTTTGTTCAGATGAGTACATTTACAGAGATCAGCAGAAGTTCACCCTTTTACCAGCTTAATGAGGAAGGCAGCTATTTACATTTGGCAAAAAATGACTACCATAAATTACCCAGGCAGGAAAGGAATGCTCATTATTTCTGAAAGAACAAAACTGACCCTTTTGATCAAGCTGCTATGGAAATGTCACCTTATAGCAGGGGTGTCCAAAACTTTGGCAGGAAAGCCATAACATCTCTCTAACACTGTGTCAGGGGCCAGAAAAAAATTTAACATTTCAAATCTGAATACATTTGCATAAATTTACATATAACTGTATTAATAACAGATCCAAAGGATTACAGGGCTTGCTCGCAAGCCATATAGAGGGGGTCTTGCCATGGTTTGGACACCTCTGCCCTACAATATAAAAAAAATAGGAGTTTAACAGTACAAGGTGTGATCAATAAATATCAGGTCTGGTGCCATAGTAAAGGAGCTAAGATACACAGAGTGAAGCCACATGGCACAGATTGAGCTTGACCCCAATTGTGCAGAGATACCTGCCAGAGACCTATGCAAAGTTGCAGAAAGTGTATGAGGAGTTTATGAGCCGCACATAAGTGAACGAGTTGTTCAAATATTTCCAAGATGGCCAATAAAATGTCAACATTGACAAATGTTCTGGGAGACCCACAACCAGCAGAACTAAGAAAAAAAAGCAGATCTATGTGCAGCTGTGAGGGAAAATTGTCGAATCACCATCTGTGTTTTGTTGGAGGATGTGCATATTAGTTACAGTTCAGTTCAGTCCATTCTCACTGAAGATTTGGGTATGAGATGTGGGTCTGCCAAGTTTGTGCCAAAACTGCTTTCAGCTGACCAAAAAGAAACTCGAGTTTCAGTTGTGCAAGATCTCCTTGATTGTGTCGAGAATGATGAAAACTTTTTGAAAACAGTCATAACAGGTGATGGATTGTGGGTCTATGTCTATGACCCTGAAACCAAGGTTCAGTCTTTGTAGTGAACCTCTCCAAGGTTCACTCCAAGACCGAAGAGTTGAAGCAATGTGAAAACACTTTTGACTGTTTTCTTTGAGTACAAGGGGATTGTTCATCATGAGTAGTCTCCAAGTAGTCAGACAGTAAACAAGAAGTACTACTGTGACGTGTTGCAGCATTTGCAGGATGCTATTCATTGGAAAAGGCCAGAATTGCATGCGTCCTGTGAGTGGCAATTGCACCATGACAACACATCTGCCCATTCAGTGCAGCTTGTGCAGCAGTTTTTGGCCAAGCACAACATCCCCCAGGTCCAACAATCACCATATTCCCCAGATCTCGCCCCTTGTGATTTTTTCCTCTTTGCAAATATCAAATCACACTTGAAAGGACAAAGATTTCAGGAAGTCAAGGAAATCCAAGTGAATGTGATGCGGCAGGTGCTGATTATCCTAGAAAACGAGTTCCTGGAATGCTTCCATCAATGCATTCAGCGCTGATTAAGTGTGTGGCTTCAAAAGGGGACTACTTTGAATGTGATTACATGTCAAATGTTGTAGTTTTCTTTTTATAGCACCAGTCCTGATATTTATTGATCACACCTTTTATGCTTCACTTCACAATTTTTGCAAAAGCAACCATTTCTACCTAAATAAAATCTTTAAAATAGTGGGAAATAAAATAATCATCAAATAATGTAATGGTGGGAAATAAAATAGCCACAAGACAAGTAACAAGAGATGAGGTTGAGGGATTTAGTATTGTTAATAAGTTTATTTTTTAAATCGTGAATAAGCTACATCACCAATTTATGAACATGCCAGCTTGGCAAAATACACTAAAGCAGCCTACCCCAGTACAAGAAAAAGAAAATTAAGGACTATTATCATCAAAGATAATCTCAGCGATTGGTACCATCAATGGGTCACTCGGCTGCTTTCCTCAGTGTACATTTCATTGAATACAATGGGACTTACTTCTGAATAGACATGGAGGAGCTCAAGCACCAGTGATGTCACTTCCTTTTGATGACACTTCTGGTTTTGACATCACTTCCGAGGCTGGGGTGGGGGGGGGGCAGACTACCATTCTCAGAAGGGAATCCAAGACTAAAATGCTCAAGAACCACTGTAATACTCAAGAACTGAACAGGGCCAGACAGCAAGTGCTACTTCAAAAAGAAAAGTGAGGAACGCAAGTTAACACACTGATGGAAAAGTGCCTAACTTGACTATGAATACCTCAACCACAAGAACATACTCTGCCTGCCAGAAAGCCTTGGGCATGCTACTGTTCTCTCCATAGGACTGTTGTAGAGATTCACCACATAGACACAGCTGTTACTGGGACAAAGAAGCAAAGGCCATCCAATAATGTATAAGGAAAAAAATACATTACCGTCATTCTTCTCCAGTGCCTGGATCACTGTAGGTATATGATCAATAGCCTGGTATAATTTGTAACAGTCCTGCAGAGTGGCTTTCTTTGGATACCTCTTCAGAAGTCGGCTGAAGTCTGGGAAGCGACGGAGAAGGTCTTCTCGAAGAGACTGCTGCAGTTCTGTATCTTCCATAAAGGCCTCTACCAAATCTAGCCTGAGGATGGGGCAAGTTGGAAAAAAAAAAACAGAAAATCAGCTGAAGTGCACAGGACTTTCCTAGCCTCAGGAGCTAAACTGAATCCTTTATTTATTGTTTTAAATAAAAGCACCAGGGGATTATCAGGCACAAATGGCCTGTTCCCTGATGGTGATTGAAATCTCGCAGCAAAAAGAGCCAATATTAAAGATCCTGATAGCCTGCAGACAGCTGCTTTACCTGTTTAATTTGCTTTCCTTCTTATGAAACAATTCTTAAAATGTTAATAAAGAAGGGAGCATTTCTACCATCATAAATGAACATTTCATGTAGTGAATTCTATTCTCTTCACAAGGTAATACAGACTCTGCAGTTTCCTTATGAAATGGAGGTGTTTTTCTTTTATTATTGCAATAATTTCTTAGCATTAAAATTCCATTTCTTCCTACTTCTGTGGAGCCAACAGCCTGACTTTTATAGCTTCTTTTCTCATAAAAGGAACTATTCTTAACCTTCTTACATGCCATGTGTTTTTATGCTAGGATGAACAAATTAATATCAGCTCTGATGCCTACCAAGGAGCAGAGGGCTGAGATGTGCCATCAGTTCAGTGCACAGCTGTCTTGTTAAATCAAGCTCATGTGTAAGAAGTCAAGTTTCTAAGGCTCACTCTGATAAGTACTTTTAGAGCAAGTACAAACTTGGAGCTTGAGCTTGCCAAGAACCTTACTAGAAAAACCACACTTACATTTTTCTTCTATATGGATACAGCAAGGACTTATGACATATCTACTGTACAGTAACAATTGGTGGGTCCAAGACAATTATGACTACCTTCCACAGTTTGGAGGAAAAAGGAAAGTGGGAGTGACAGAATGCTCAGTTCCTCAGAATATTAGTAGGGCCATGCTAGATTAAACCAAGGTCAGTATAGTCTACACAGTGGCTATCTAGCTACCTCTGGGAATTACACAAAAAAGCAGGGCTGTGGATTCAGAGATGTTGTGTACACAGCTCTACTAGTTATAATTAGTAGTTATAATTATTAGACAAATAGGGAGTGCTTTAAACAGTAGACAGAATACCTTTAACCATTATATAGAAGAGGAAATTTTAACAGGTATAGCTCAACTGGAAGGGTTGAAAAAGCTGCATCCAGCAAAATTCCCAAGAGAACACAGATGTGGAGAAGACTGAAAATTGCTTCTTACTCCAAAGCCCTGTAGAGTTGGAGTTGTAGCTTAGGGAGCAATTTTGGGTATGCTCAGAGATGCAGTTCTGTGCACCCACTCCACAGGTCTTCAAAAAAGGGCACTGTATAGGTATAAAAGGACAAAAATAATTAAGGTATTGGTGGATTATTTTTCCTTTGAAGAAAGGCTACCAATGATTGGGTCTCTTCCATTTTGATAAGATGCCTAAGGCTCTTTCCACCAGCAATTCCCCTCCTCTTCCTTAGATAAAGGTAATCTCCTGACATTGCCAAACAGCTCTTTGGGTTTCTTTCTTGCACTCAAGTGCACTTGCTGCAACTATACCTATAACTGAATTTGGGGAAGCAAATGAAGCATTCTGTGTTCATACACCTGTGTTCATGCACCTGTGTGTTTATAAACCTGGACTTTCTCTATCAAGCCAGAAGGAATACATTTGCATAAAATCATACAGTTGTCTGTGCAAGACTGCTGTCTGTGCATGACCAAAATAGACCAGAGGCTAAGCCAGTGGTCAGGGAACAGGGGTAAATTACCCCAAATGGGGTAAAAATGAAATTCCTGGGGGTAATGGAACAGTATAGGGGAAGCAAGGGGAAGCTAGGGAAGGGATGGATGCAGGGTTTGGTGGGGGTAATGTCGGCATATCAAGGGGTAACATCTGCATACCTAAATATATTTTGGGGTAAAAGGGAAAAAAGTTCCCTGACCCCCTGGGCTAACCAAATGTCCATTTTGGTAAAGTTGCTAATCACAATGCTAATCACAATCAGCGAAAGTTAAGTTGAACAAGAAACGGAACTTATTGCTTTTGTTAAAAATAAGAATCTAGATGAGAGATTTCAGGAATTAAAAGTTACAGCCCTCATATTTGAATATGCATGCTTTGAATAATATATTCCATGTATAACCAATCATATGATGCCAGACATGAATATTAATGTTCTGCTTTTTGAGGAATAAGTCTTTGTTTGATTGTCTTTTCCTGATTTGGACTTGTATGTCCCAGGAATTGACCCAACTACAGTTAAAATAAATCCTATCTGCTTCTAACCACTACCTAGCCTGAGCCATGTTTTGCTTTACCTGGACACTACTCTGCACACAAACAATCTCAAAATCTGTAGTTAGACATCTGTCAAGCTGGCTTTCTGCAAAGAAACCATATTCAATCAATATCAGACTAGAATGAATTAAAGTACAGTACTTAATTACACAGAAATCTCTTTTTTTTACTGAAAAGCTAATAAAATGTGGTCCTGTTCCATATAACCTACAAGAGCTTTTCTTCTTAAAGGAAGTGTAAATCAATGCCAAAGAAAAATCTGTATTATATCTTAAGATCACATCCCATTTTCACATTGTCCTTCCCTGCAGATAAAATTCTAGATCAATTTCATCAAAGTCTGCAGCCTCACAGAAGCTTCAGGTTTTTTTTTCTACTATTGTAGGAAGCATTATTTTATGATTAAATATCAACACTGTGACAACTGCATGGAACACTACACTGGAAATTATGCTGAGGCATCAAGGTAAGGCACAGCCTATACATCACTTGTGATTACTCTGCAGATTCCACTGCTGCAGTTCTGAGATCTTCTGGAAGGGCTTATGTTAATAACAGCAAACATCTTCTTGTAGCATCTTAATAACTAACAAATTTATTGTGGCAAGCAGTTTTTTGGATTACAGATAACGTTACCAAAAGTGATATCTACTGTATGCACATTGCACAAATATTCACACATGCACCCTCATACACTTGATTCGGTAAATGGAGATGTAGAGGGATGGAAGAGGAGGACCCACTGTGAGCCCTCTTGTCTGTTCTTGGTATGACAGGTTGCTGGGGTGGAGGCGGAGTCACCTGGGCATGCTTGGGACAGGTGGGGGTAGAGGTGCAGGCAGGAGCAAATTGGTGGACCTGAACAACCCAAGTGCATGAGGGGTGTAAGCTGGGGCTGCCTGCTGAGGCTAATGTGATGCATCCTTTCCAGATGGTGGGAATGCAGGATGTGGATGCCCACCAGGGCTGTGAGCTATGCATGGCACTTCTGGTCCCATGCTCCAGCTAGCTGACAACCACTTGGATGCCCAATCTCTTTATTGAGTTAAGTGCTAGCTATGCAGTTGGGCAGATTGCCTAAGCAGACGGGCATCTGGCCAGAGGATCGCAAAGTGATCCAATAACATCCCCCCGCCCCGCAGCATGCCCTGCTATCACAAAATGATGGCTCCTATGCTGATGTTCTGGAAAAAGGCCGGTAGTTGAGGGCTGAAAAGGGTGTGGAAACAGAAATGAAAAATCATAAAGGGAAGAAAAAGCTTGGCTATGTCTCATGGGGTTTTGATGTGCACGGGAGGGTGTCTGACATGCGTGGGGGGTGTCCAACGCGCATGGGGGGGTGTTCGATGTGCATGGAGGGTATTTTACTCCCGCAATGTGGGTACATTTTGGTAGTTTTCAATAACTGCAAGAAAAACAATCAGCTCTAATTGCTTGTGAAAAAGCAAAGAGACAATTTTGAGTTTAGCAGTAAGCAGAGGAGCATCTTTCCAAAACTGTGACTTCCCCAGCAGTAGGGAAGTTACAACTGACCAATTCAATTCACTGTCAGAAAGCATCATTTAGACACAGGCTGTGCTATTTTGTTCTATTAGAGTCAATGTGGACTGACAAGCATAGCTCAAACTGTTTACTGAGGGGGACTGGACATCACAATAGCTTATCTAGATAGAAGGTGACAGGCTAGGATCAGAAAGCAAAAAAATGTCAAATCATAAAATACCAGGCCACCAGTGATGGGATTCAAAGAAATTAACAACCGGTTCTCTGCCCATCTGGCAGCCACTTTTAAATGGCTATTTTAAAACTTTATATGTCCCAGTTCTCAATAACAATCAGTTCTATAGAGTAGGTGCGAACCTGCTGGAGCCCACCACTGAGGCCACAATCTAAATTACTTTGTGATTAAATTATACATGGCAACCATCTGTCCTGTGCACCTGAAGCCTGTGGGTGATATCAGTAGTTTCATTCCCAACATCCAAATTTAAGAGAACCACCTTGTCTCCATTCATTTCATCCACAGAATCCAATACACTATCACATGCCCTGCTTAATGCCCACACCCGTGAGCTGAGATTCAACATGTAGTCCCAACAGGCAGGATCCTATGGAGGCTCCACAGTAATTGGTTTCCCACTGTCTGACCTCAAGTATGCAGGAAGTTGTCTTATACCAAATCAGACAACTGGTCCATTTAACCTTGGTATTTTCTGCATTGACTATGAACAGCTCTCCAGAACTTCAGTCTCTCAGCCCAATCAACAGAGGGCTGGATCCTGCAAGCAAAACAAATGCTCAACCACTGAACTACAACCCCCTTCGCCAAGTCTCTACAGGCCTTGAGAATTATGCTTTTGAACTCTGCCTCTGTGCTGCTGGACATGTTGCATTACAGTTCTGCAACTACAGTACATTCTTTGTTAGTTGCTTTGAACATCTTAGAAACAAAAAGTGGGTAGAGTTTTAAAAGAAATTTCATGCTACTGCATGGGTATGAACAGATTACACTTCAACAGATACATACTAATAGTCTCACCCATGGAAATGATGCTTAGGGTTTCAGAGTAGAGGGAACAGCAAGACACTGAAAAAACACTCATAAAACCTTATTTTTTGACAAACAGAATGCACTCTTTTTTGAACTCTGTTTAAGGCAGGTGGTAGCACAAGAATCGCACAACTGGCCTGTGTTTCATCTAGCTGCATATCAGGTAGCATTATTTCCTTTTCACATCTATTTTAAGTTAGTGTTCTTAGCAGTTGGAGGTGAATGGATAAAACACCATTTAGAGATTTCATTTTCCTACTGAAGGTTGCTACTGTTGGGAGCACCAGGATATCACTTACTATAATACAACTTCAATGAATTTCCACTCCTTAATCTTTGAGATTGGCAGCCATATATTTGAGTTGCTTAATGAACTATTTATCAGCACACCCAGTGTGATTTTCAGAATGAAAATAGTGGTAGTTTTGTAATAAAATATGCCTGTTATAAAATAAAATAAAAAATGTAAAAATAAACAAAGAAATCATTAAAAACATTAAGAACATCAACATTAAAAACAGTTAAAATCTTATAAAAAATAATAATATTTTGTAAAAATAGCAGTAATGGGACTGCCCTAGGTACTAACATACAGGATTAAAAAATATATATGTTCTGCCAATAGGTTTTGCTGGAGTAATATTTGTTCTGCTATCATGATGTGAGGAAAAGGCAGCAAAGCCCCACTGTGTAAGCAAAGTTCTGCTCACACTTCTCTGGATCCATCCCAGAGCTATAGCAAAATTTTAAGAGGCCTTGTAATTGTCAACAATAGATCACATTTTGAGCCTGGATGCAACATTTTTGGGGCTGCAAGCAAGAGCTCGCATATTAGAATGTCACTATTGTCCTTAGAAGATTTGAAGGTGCAAGTTCCTAATATGGAACTTGGTTTGGAGAACACAGGTCCAACAGGCCCTATGCTAAAAAAGACGGACACATACCCATAGCCTCTTCCCTCACACCCTAATTGGAACTCGGTCACTGGCAAAAGTCAATGAGTCAATTGTATTTGTTGTGGGAAAGGGTGCATTTCAGTAGTTTGAACTGGTACTCTGGGATGATGTGGGGACAGGCTGACTTCTTCAATTTGCCCTTTTTCTAATCAGCACATTAATCTATATTAATCTGTACTATTTAAGTACAAATAGTACTTAATACAAATAAAACTCTTGATTATTATTTGACCAGAGAATATCCAGGCTTTTTGTCCAGTTAGGCCACTCCAAACCTACTTTCTTGAGGTACCAAGGATGGGAACCAACAATATAAATACAAGGTTAACATAAGAATCATTGAGATAACATAGAACACTGTGAGAGAAGGCATTATCACCACAACCACTATTGTTTGTGTTTGTGTAAATAAATTCACTATTTAAAGAAACTAGTACAGTACAAAGACCATCACCAGATAAAGATACAAACGGTGTACAATTTTTCTCTATCAAAAATGCTTTGAAAGATAACTGTTACCACATAGCAGCCCTAAAAGACAAAATTATGACAGGTTCCTGAGGTTCCCCATTTCAGAAACAATATGAATCTAGATTCAGATGCACAAACTGTAACAGTGCAAAAAATGTTCTTCAATCTGTTTCTGGCCAACACTGAGACCCATCAAAAAGCATTTAATGCAATTTCCAGCAAGCATCCAGCAACCATTTAACAAAACTCAATGTACATTTTCCTTTCGGCTTTAAGAGACGTAAGATTTTCCCACACAAAGAGCACAATCCTAACCATGTCTACTCAAAAGTAAGCCCCACTGTGTTCAATGGTCTTATGCTCAGGAAAGTGTCTTTAGGATTGCAGCCAAAGAGCACAATCCTAACCATGTCTACTCAAAAGTAAGCCCCATTATGTTCAATGGGTCTTACTCCCAGGAAAGTGTCTTTAGGATTGCAGCCACAGTCTTATATTAAGCCCACATGATATCAACTCAAGGCTTTGGTTCCCAATGACAATTTTAAGCTGTGCCTCATAAGCCGCAGCTCATAGAGACCACTGTTTTTACTGTCCCTACAAAAATTGTACCAGCACCTTCTTTGACATTTTCTGCACCAAAGAACATATTCTTATCTTACCTAGAGACACATTCTTATCTTAGCTAGAGGACTCAAGGATTAAAAATTAGTGTTCTAAGGCTGATTTCACACGCAGTTTTGATGCCCAGATACCAACATCTTCTGCAGGCCTCCCCAAGCCTAACTCAAATTCCTTGCTTTGGGGTTGGGGTGGAGAGGAAGATCACTGCAAACATCTCCCAGTGCATTAACTCTGCCAACACAAAATGGCACTAAGCTGCAAATTTCTGGTAAAGAATACTGCCAAAATGACAGCAACAGACTAGTAGCTTTACTAGATCATTCCATGTATCAGTGGGCAAATATCAAAAACAGAAATCAAGCTGTTTCTCACAAAAGAATGTGTGGTGGTTTCAGTTTCTTAATATTTACCTTTCTTCTATTTTGTTCTTGTCCATAAGGGGTTGCTTGAGCCACTGATTCACCATCCTCTGTCCTTGAGGTGTTTTGCATTTATTTAACAATCCAGCCAGAGAGTGTGTACTTTGGGCAATTTCTGAAGGACCCTGAAGGAAAAAAACAAAAGATGTAGCAGAAAAGTAAATGAAGTTGCCAATCCTGGGCTAAACCCTTCTGCCATTTGAAACTATTTAGAATGAGGGAAGGAAGAAACAAGGACACACAAAGGCAAAACATAAATGTACTAAAAATATATGCATAAAACGCATTTTCTCAATTTTTGTTTTCATGTTCAAAGAAATATGTGATAAGAAATCTAGAATTCTTGCCTAATTCTTTTCAATATGTATTTGTAAAACTGCATAAAACCTATGAAAAATGAGAAAATGGGAATTTAAATTGCAACATAAAATTGGATAGCAATCCTTTTTTAAAGAAACAATGCACACATAAATATGTGTGCACACAAGCACACACCCTATAACACTACTTTGAAAGAAAATATTAGAGTCTATGGGGCATATTCCAAGTTCAATAATATTTTAATGCCTCCCTGATAACCTCATAATATTTTTCCATAACCAGGTTTTTTATGTTAAGCTAGAAGATATGTTCTATATGTGCAAAGTTTACTTCCCCAATTTATTCTTTTTAAGTTGAGACATATTTTGCAAACATTTTTTCCCATTGCAAAATATATCATACCTAGTCAACTTTCATTTTTTGTGGGGGAGGGACTTTTACTGTAGGTATTCGGGGAGTTATGCCAGTCAACTCGACAGTGTTTTCAAAGTGTTGATCACTTTCAGTTTTTGTGCATTTTACTTCAAATACCTCTTCTTCCAAGTTCAGGGTGATGCTGTCATCCAACCAATCATCAGATTAGATACATCCCTAAAAACTATTTTGACCAAAATAAAACAAAACAGCTCATGAGCAGGGGTGTCCAAACTTTTTGGCAGAAGAGCCACATCATCTCTTTGATACTGGGTTGGGGGCCAGGAAAATGATTTTCCATTTCAAATTTGAATAAATTTACTTGTAAGCGTGTATTAGAGACACACATCAATCACGGCTGATGGCAGGCTGACCCATAAGACCACTGCATGAGTACATGCAGCCTGGGAAAAGTGGCAGACAATGACTAGTGTCCTCTGTGACAAGAAGATCAATGACCATCTTAAATCTAAGATCTACTGGACAGTCATCTGGCCAGTTGTGCATTATGGCCAGCAAAAAAAGAAACTGAACATCACTTTAGTACCATGAAGACAGTGGATCAGTGATGTCACTCGCTTTGACCACATCCACAACAATGACATCTGGCAGCGATATGGCATTGCTTCAGTCATTGATGAGAAAAGCTTATCTCCAGTGGTACAGCTACATTCTGCATGCCAACAGCAACACCACAGCACAATTGGGCATGCAGTTGAAAATCAGGGGCAAATGACCAAAACAGCACTGGCTTGATACACTGCCTGGTGACCTGAGAACCACCCACCTGCACCTAGACCAAGCCCACAACCAGGAGAAATTGCATCAGAGATCCAGAATAGCAGCGCATCACTAAACACAGAGGAAAAAGAACATTAGAAACACACAAAGCTTGCCTGAGTGCTGGATTGAAGGGTCTTGCCATGGGCTGTATCTGGCCCTTGAGCAGGGGTGGTTTGGACACCACTGCTCTTGAGCTACAATTGCATGGGGGGGGGGGAATTAAGCTTCATATCTACATTAACAGTATGATAAATTTAAGTGCTATCAAACCCTCAAACCTAATTAAACAAAAATTCAAGACATGAAGCTCTTTACACCCATACTAGGTTCTTTAGCAAATGAAAAAACGCAACACTAGCAATCTTAGACTGACAAGCTCCTTCCCTGTTTTCAGGCAGATGAGCCTAAGCTAGGTTATTGGCCACAGAGTATATCAGGAGCATTATAATATGCTTAAACATCAAATTTGCTTCCTGTGTTTCTTTCTTATTGCTCATGCATATCAACAAAAGTCTGGCTTCACAAAAATCACCTAATAAGCAAAGAACATAGAACACAAGTTGTTATCATCCAAGGTGAAAGGAGAATCCCAGTAAGAATTGCATCCTGAAGTGCATCAATACAGTTCTGCCTGGAATTCCACCTGACAATGGCTCAAGCACTGTGACCATTCAAGCACCCTGGAAGAGCAGAAGGAATAACATGCTCTTCCTTACGTACAAGGTGTGTTCAATAAATATCAGGACTGGTGCAATAAAAAGAAAACTACAACACATAACAATTTGGCATTTAATCTTCAAAGTAGTCCCCTTCAGAAGTGACACACCTAATCCAGCACTCTCTCCGTTGATGGAAGCATTCCTAGAACTTGTTTTCTGGGATCAGCAGCTGCCTTGTCGCATTCATTTGGATTTTATCGACGTACTCAAATCTTTGTCCTTTCAAGTGCGATTTGATATTTGCAAAGAGGAAAAAGTCGGAAGGGGCGAGATATGGGGAATGACGGTGGCTGTTGGACCTAGGGGATGTTGTGCTTGGCCAGAAACTGCTGCACAAGCTGCACTGAATGGGCAGGTGTATTGTCATGGTGCAATTGCCACTCACTGGAAAATTCTGGCGTTTTCCAACGAATAGCATCCCGCAAATGCTGCAACAGTAAGTACTTCTTGTTCACTGTCTGACTATGTGGAGACTACTCATGATGAACAATTCCCTTATAGTCAAAGAAAACAGTCAAAAGTGTCTTCAAATTGCTTCAACTCATTCGTGCTTTCTTCGGTCTTGCAGAGGTTGGGGTCTTCCACTACAAAGACTAAGCCTTGGTTTCAGGGTCATAGACATAGACCCACAATCCATCACCTGTTATGACTGTTTTCAAAAAGTTTTCATCATTCTCGACACAATCAAGGAGATCTTGCACAACTGAAACTCGAGTTTCTTTTTGGTCAGCTGAAAGCAGTTTTGGCACAAACTTGGCAGACCCACATCTCATACCCAAATCTTCAGTGAGAATGGACTGAACTGAACTGTAACTAATATGCACATCCTCCGACAACTCACAGATGGTGATTCGACAATTTCTCCTCACAGCTCCATGCAGATCTACGATGTTGTTCTCAGTTCTACTGGCTGCCAGTCTCCCAGAATGCTTGTCATTGTCGACATTTTGTCAGCCATCTTGGAAACATCTGAACCACCCTACACTCCTCTCCATACACTTTCTGCAACTTTGCGGAGGTCTCTGAGCAGGAATTGCCAAGCTTTTGGCAACATTTGATGCAGATTGTCTGCTCAACTTTCTTTGTCATGGTCAATGCGATGACCACACTCTACACACGTTCCTTCCAAGCACTGCTGTAAGGAGAGGAAGTGAGCTAGAATGTTAAAATTTAGTGTGCATGCATGGTTGGGGTCAAGGTCAATCTGTGCCAAGTAGCTTTACTCTGTATATTTTAGCTCCTTTACTATGGCACCAGTTCTGATACTTATTGATCACACCTTGTATATTCCACAGCACACCTGCAACATGCCCACGCACATGCAGGCATTTCTCTATCCCAGTGCTTTTCAACCTTTTTCATTTCATGATACACTGGTCAAGGCACACCATCTGTTTTTGAACAACTGATAAGGCACACTGCGCTTACACTGAGGGGATGCTTACATACCCATTGGCTCTACTAATAAATGACCCTCTCCCAAATTCCTGTGGCACACTTGGGGATGATTTGCAGCACACTGATGTACCATGGTACACTGGTTTCAAATGGCTGCTCTATGCCATCAGAATCCCCATAAGGTCAATCTATTATAATTAGACTTGAGGCATGATTAGGATGGAGAGCGTGAGTGAAATGCAAACTGGAAGGCCTGTGTAAATAAAGCCTCAAGAAGATGGGCTAAACAATCAAGCAACAGTATTATTTCTCATTATCCTGTAGGGTTAGAGAAAAAACAAGCAATAGAAGTAGATAGGTTTAAACCAAAGCTACTTACCTGGAAAATATTTAGTGCTCTGACAGCTGAGAGATCCAATGTCATGTACTGAGTCAGATCAAAGGTACTGATTTCAAATTGCCCAAAGTTACTTTCATCATTTACAAGTTCTAAATACTTGATCACCGCAGACAAGGCAGACATGGCAATCTGAAAAAATTTCAACAGACATTACTCTGATATGAGCACGATGGCAGATTTTCACTGCTGGTAACAGCTTTCTGTTTTTTAAAAAACTGTGTTTAAATAATTAAACATCCAGACATCCTGGGTGCTGATGGAGATTGGCACCCCCAGCCCATTTTCACACAATTTCCACCAAATACAGACACAGGTTGCAATCCTAACCTCTAACAAGGCCAGCATAAGCCCAACATACTGTATTTCCCGGCTTATAAGATGCATTTTTTTTTTACTCCCAGAAGGAGGTAAAAAAAAACCCTGCATCTTATAAGCCAATATACGGCTTCTCCCCCTCCCTTCTCGGGCGGCCAGAACACCACCTCCCCGAGAGCATCCGAGCCTCTCAGAGGCTTGGATGCTCTGATGGAGGCTCTGCCCTGGGAGAAGTCGCACGAGATGCTGGGAGAAGTCGCGAGGCTGGGAGAAGTCGCACGAGATGCTCTCAAGCCTCCCGCGGCTTGGGCAGAGCCTCCGTCAGTGTCCAACCCTCTGAGGGGGTTGGATGTTTTGAAGGGGGCAGCGCTGGACACTCTGGCAGGGAGAGTGCTGGTCACGTGAGGCTCAGGAGCCTCGCATGACCAGCACTGCCCCTTTCATAGCGTCCAACCCTCCCAGAGGGTTGGACGCTTTGAAAGGGGCAGCGCTGTTCCCTCCTAGAGCGTCCAGCCGTCTCAGAGGGTTGGATGCTGTGGCAGCGAGAGTGCTGGTCACGCATTTCCAATAATGCATTGGAATAATGATAATTTGAATAATCCTTGCATTTCCAAAAATGACAACTAGGTATAAATGCACCCAGAACAAGTGCTGGGTAATGTATTCATGGGGCAGGGCGTTAAAGCCCTCCAAGGTCACAGCCACCTGGTAATTCTCTTCTTCCTCCAAGCTTGTGGAAGTAAATTTCTAGTCAGATACGTCTTTATCATAGTGATCTGCATAAAGGCCCTCGTCATGCAATGAGCACCCTCAACCAGTCCCAATCAATACTCATGTTTTAGACCTTTGCTCTGCCAACGTTTCAAGGCTGATTGTCAAATTGTCCCAGGGTTGTTCCTTGCTGGCTGTTGCCTTTTCCATGAGAATTCATCCTCTCTAAAGGCAACCCTTTAACTATTATTTATTTGTTTGTTCATTTATTCTTCCATTCATTCCTATCAAGTAGGAATTTTTTCTGAAGCATCTAAAATGAACCAAGGCACTTTATCTCTCCACAGTCTTAAAACTCTCCCTTCTTCAGCCCATTCACTTTGAAACTTGTAGGCTTTGGTGGCCTCTGGTGGTCAATATGCATCACTAAAGCCTGCAAAATACTGCCATTAATAATAAGAAAAAACCCAAGTAATTAGTTGAAAGATTTCAGTGTGCCTTCCTAACTTATTCATATGCTTGTTGGAACACCAGAGGAGTTATCAAAACCATTCCTTCCCCCTTCCATAAAAAAGCTATAAGATGGTTGGCGTGATAGTTGCAATTTTCTATGCCTCAGTAACCTTTTAGCTGTTGTTGTTCAGTTGTGTCCGACATAGACTGCAGCAAGGCAAGCCACCCTTTCCTCCACTAGTTTCCAAAGTTTATTTAAATTCACATTCATTGCCTCAGTGACACTAAGTAACCACTTCATCCTCTGTAGTCCCCTTCTCCTTTTGCCTTCAGTTTTTCCCAGCTTCTGGATCTCCCTTTGTAATGGCAGATCAAAATGATCAGGCAGGAGAGGTGGTACTGACAGTGCTTCCTGTTTTGACAACTGAGTTCACACCTGAGGCTGGGGCTCACACCTGAGCAGCCTTAGGACTAATGGACTTTAAAAGGACCCTGAATAAAGGTGTGGCTCACACCTGTTGCTGATTTGCACTAATGAGATTTTCAAGGAATAAAAGCAGCTCCAGAAGGCCAGTGTTAGTGTTTTGTTAGGATGTGTGGAGAAGCTGCACACTAGGATTCTGCCTGCCAGACTAGGACTCTGATAGACTTGGAACTCTACTAGAAGGACCTTGGAGCAGCCGTGGACTTCATGCTGGGGATAAGTAGAGATCTTGGGGGTAGCTTTGCTCTGGAGATGAGCTACTGTATTATTGTGGTGAATTTTTGTAAATTATAAACCCTGTTATATTGATAAAGAAGATGGGTTTTCATTTCTTTGCACACTGCCAGTTCTGGAGTAAGGAAGAGTATTAATTGACCAAAAGTGGATATTTAAAGGAATAAAACAGAATAAATTGGTACTAGAGGTGAAATTCAGACTGGTACCAGGGAGAGGGAAAATTGAACAGGACACCCTTCTCATGATGTGACCAAAATTTTTGAGCTTTTCCCTCTATCCTTCAAGAGAACAGTCAGGGTTGAATTCCTGTAGAATTGACTGATTTGATCCCCTTACCAGTCCAAGGAACTCTTGAGTCTTCTTGTAGCAGAATTAGGATTAATAATTTGATATTAATCCCTAATAATATAGTATTAATCACTAATAATCTACTAACAGGTCAAGCAAGAAACACTTTAGCTAAGGCCCAGGTCATTATGTGAAAAGTATGAAGCAATGTGGGTACGTAAGCATGAAATGCAAGTCGGCAAAAGCATATAAGAAAAACTGTAGTTGGCAACATAGAAAGCGCAACATTTAGGAGTAAGTCCTTGAATAACAATGGAAGCCATAAAAAGTATGGTACAGAGTTTACTAAGGATTGCAACAAATTATGTGGTAAATACGTCTAGTGGTATGAACGTTGTAAATAAATCAAAATTGAACTGTATAAAGAAGTAATGATTGTCTATGATTGGAGGAATTAAGCAATATGGTTGGTGAAAGTTGCTTGATGGACAATGCCAAAGAACGCATTGAAATGTATGATTTACTAAATATTCATGATGTCATTTTGAGTATTTAAGACCCAGCACATCCTGTGCTTGGGGTTCTGGGCCACATTTTGAAAGATTCCATCAAGGATCAGCCTAGTATCCATTTGCTAGCAAAATAAAGTACCTGTTAACTCTCTGAGTCCTCATTTTTGGACTTAAGTCATTGCTTGGGAAGTTTGGGGATACAAGTGTTGGGGTGCAAGTAAGAACACTTCAGCAGCCCATAACATATGCAGCATTTCTGCAACATTCTCCAACACTGTAATAAAAAGTCATTTATTCTTTGGTGCTCAGCCTACCTTATGGTCCAGTTCTCACAACCATACATTATCACAGAGAAAACCATAACTTTAAATAGATCTTTGTCAGCAAGGTGATGTTTCAACTTACATTGTCTAGACCTGCAATAACTTTCCTCCCCTGAAGGAAGGGTCTTTTAATTTCATGGCTACAATTGCCATCTGCAGTGATCGTAGAGACCTCACCCAAAAAACCCTAAAATCACATCTTCCATTTATTCCTCTTTATTTGCCATAAATTGATGGGACCAAGCCATGATCTTGGTTTTTTTTACATTTTAGACAGGTTACTACAATTGTATTCAACATGGGATTGCTTTAGCAGACTTCTCTAAAACTTTGTGCAAATAAAGTTATACCACATTTTATCTTCCTCTTAGGTATTCTAAATGGCTTTAGGCAGACTAGTAATTGCATTCCAAGCTAACTGGAAGTAGAACATTCTGCCAGTCTGGAATGAGTACACTAGCTTCTAGCCCACTTCTGAGCACAATCGAAGTGTGACTATCAACACTGCAACCTGGACACTGTCTTCTCCCATGTTCACCCATTCATACACTAAGATCACTTTGATTATGATTAGATAGATAGATGGATAGATGAAGTCACTGTCTCACAGATTCAATGACTTACTCACTCATCAACACCCAGCCAAAACCGCTGGGCCTAGAAGCATGACATTTGGGGTGGGTGTTCCTTCTGGAGGGATCTACTAAGAACCAGTTTTTAGAAATTCCAACCAGAAAGTGGTGAAATGGGGCTCAACGCGTTTCCCTCCCTATACTTTGCATTGAGGAACTGGTGGCTGAGGGATGCTCTGCCCCAACCCCCGGACCTAGAAGCATGAAATGCAGGGAGGGTGTTCCTTATGTCACTTGAATACCCACCAAGAACCTATGTGCAGAAATTTAACCCTTAAGGTGCTGAAAAGGGGTGCAACGTTGTTTGTAATGTGGGGGAGATGTTTGAAGGGAGGGGTTGCGCTGGAGAGGATGCTGCGCATGGGGGGGTGATGTTGCGCATAGGAAATGATGCGCAGTGGGGGGTTGGCGTACAGGGAAATTTTACTCCCACAATGCGGGTACATTTTCACTAGTATATATATAAAACTTAAAAGTCACTAACTCACCGACTGACTCATCAACACCCAGCCAAAACCGCTGGGCCTAGAAGTGTGAAATTTGGGAGATGGAGGCACCCACTAAGAACCAGTTTTTGGAAATTCCAACCAGAAGGGGGTGAAAGGGGGCACAACGCCTTTTCTTCCGTATACTTTACATTGAAGAATGTAACTGACTCAACAACATTCCATCCCAACCCCTGGACCTAAAAGCATGAAATTTGGGGAGGATGTTCCTTCCGTGACATCAACATCCACCAAGAATCGAGATTGATAAATTTAACCTTTAATGGGGTGATAAATTTAACCTTTAATGGGGTGAAAAGGAGTATGTGTTTTCAGCCAATTTGGTGCCCGCTGCCTGATGCACCTGGGACGGATGTTGCGCAATGGGGGAATGACTTATGAGGGTATTTTACTACTGAAACAGATACATTTCACTAGTACAGTATATTACTGAAGGATGCAATACAATTTTTTCACTATTTATGGATGCTGAGGGAATATCTCTGGATAGAGCCAAGGCCTACTACTCTCTCTCTCTCCCTGGGTCAAGTGGGATTAATTAAAAATTAACTTTCATGGTATTAACTATAGTAGCATTAACTTTCACTTTATGGCTCTAAATACACCCTGCTTTACAAATTTTAATTATTCCATAATCATAGAAACATTTAATGGCCAGATATTAAGATTACAAAAACAAGTACTGTACAGATTTTGACATTTTCTCTCTCCTCTGCTCTTCAAAAACATCTTAGATTAATTGTTACTAAAAACGCCAAAGTCAAAACAGCAAAGCCACAACATCACAAAGCCCTGATTACCCACCTGTTGGTCATATTCAGGCAATGTCACACAAGACACTTTCTCTTTCTTTTTTGATCTCAGCAACCTGTTAAGATCCTGGACAATGTCTTTTGTTGAAAATTCATTCTTTTTTCTTTCTGTAATCAGAATGCCTCCTCTTTTAACAACCTGAATAAAATCAACAGTAGTTAAATCTCAAACCAGTTAAGTCTCACAAGCAGGCAAAGCACATGGAAAGGAATCTTTTCATATGCAGGTTTTACTAAGGTTCACTATCAATTCCAAGTATTTGTGCTATCCTGTTAATTTTTTTTATTTTTTATTACTCTACATCAATATTTTTTATTACTCTACATCAATATTACTCTACATCATAATATTTTTTATTACTCTACATTTTTTTATTTTTTTTATTACTCTACATCAAGACTTAAGAACCTGCTGCCCAAATAAAATGTGCAAATCTGATGCAGATTTTGGGCAATTCTAGGGGAAAAAATTATTAAAACTCATCACTTTTGCCTATCCACAAACTAGCAGCACAAAACAAAAAATACTTAGGCAAGATCTGAGTATATTGTATATAATGGTTGTATATCAGGAGTCCACTATAATCATATGTTAATCAGTTTTCACAGTTTATTCTGTTTGCTCAAATTGAAACACAAGTACTGTACATCACTTCCTACAGGATACAGGGCTGAACAGGGCTGTGTACTGTCCAGAGAGGTTTCTGCTATCTGTCCCCTACCTTGCATCTTTGACCTGCAGGAATTTGTTCCTAGCAATGAAAAAAGCTCTAGGATTCCCTATTCCAAAGTTTAAGACCTGTAGCGCTTACAAACATATCCATGCTTATGAATTACAGTTGGTATCCCTGGTATAAGTATCCATGGATTTGACTATCCATAGATCTGCAGAATCTGAGGGACTATCTTTGATGCAACTGCTAGGTTATGCCAAGGCCTACTACACTCTCCATTGACACAGTCACTCAAGATTGCATTATGGAAACACTTGGAAAACACTGTTGTGTATTTATTCCTTGGTTTTCTAGCCATTGAAAAAACCCCTTCTATTTAATGACATTGTTCAGTACCATCAAGGACTCCAGTTAGAAGCAACTGAAATTTATAAACATCAGGACATCAATCAAAAAGAGTCTGTTGAATAGTAGGTACTGTATGGTAATATAAAGAAAACCTTGGTCAGGCTGGTTCAGAAGCAAAGAGGACTTTATTCTGTGTGCACAGCAGGACCCTTCCGGGACAACCTTGAAGCTCTTGAAGTCCAAATTGTTTCCATAGGTTTTTATACAAAAACCAGAACTATTATTACATATTCTTGGCCAGCTGTGACTGGATATAACTGCCTTTTAATTCCAAACAGAAACTCTCTGCTTTCCTGTGCGCACCCTTGTGGTGCTTTTAACACTTTTTTGCCTTTTTCAACCCCACCAAAAAGGAAGTGGTGAAGCACCAGACTCCAAAAAAATAAATTTTTCAATGGCTAGAAAATCAATTTATTTATTTAGCATATGGTAAAATACATGGATATGAGAGAAATCAAATACTCATGTCCAGTTCACCCATCCACTAAAGGACAGAGTGGTCTATTTTGAAGAAATCAGACAGAGGGCTAGTGTAGGCTTTCAATGGACACTCAAACACAATGTGATGAAGATTTTGTTGAGGAGCACCACAGTCACACTGACGGGTAGATACAAAAGCCCACTTAAACAGTACATCCTGACAGACACCATGCTGGTTCAGAGTTCACCAATGCTGCTGAGGTAAAACCCAAAAATAAATACATAACAGTGGATTATAACTGACCAGAAAAATATTGGATCTTATCGTAATTTGGGATACAGTTCCAGAATTCCTTCTGGAGATGCAAGAGTCAAGGGAGGAAACTGTAGGCCAAGGTGTGACCTGGAAGTGGCTTCTAAGAGTACCAGATTGCCCTACATTGTGCAGATTACAGTAGTGAGGTAAGAAATGCTTTTTTACTTTAAAAAACTTAGTCAAATTTGCTTTTAAAGGGATTAAAATACCTGTGAACCAAAGCCCTATAGATGCCAAGGATCCACTTTTTAAGTACACCCTTTAAATCCTTCTTCTGCATCTGCTTGTTTTGACCACAGAAGCATATTGGCAATGTCGACATTACTCTTTATAAAGCTGCTTAATCTAGTGCCTGGACACCCTTCTTCCATCAGCCCAGAATTTCACTAGTTGGCCTGGCTTGACAGCTTAGAAAGATCTGAGCTAGTGCATTCATACTGTTTGCTTATCTATTTTTTAAGCAAGGCCCCAAAATAGTATGCACATAGCTGCTGTTCAGCTATTGACCTCCACAGACAATGGCACCTGTAAAAATGACTGGAGGGTATGAGACAGATTATAAAAATGGTAGTCCCTCAAATACCCTGGCCCCAAGTCAGATAAGTCTTTAAAAGTTAAAACCTGCACCTTGAATTGCACCAAGAAAAGATGCCAGAGAGACATCAATCTGCCTATCTATACCAATCACTCATGCTTCTGCACTTTCAATTTCTGAATCATCTTCAAAGGCAGCCCAAATGGAAGACATTTCAATAGTTTAATGTCACTATAGCATGCAACACTGTGGCCAGGTTACAGGTGGCACCTCACTCCAAATCCCCAAATGACCTCTCCTAGTGGTTTCACATAGATACTAAACTATAACAAGTTTCACTTCCAAGTAGTGAGGGAAGCAATTGAGTACACAAAAAGGAGCATATGAGGCAGAATGCCAAATTATGAAGACATTTAAATTGGGCCACTAAATAGTAAACAGAACATAAGTACCTACTGATCTTTCCCATATGGTCCAAAAGAACTAGAACAGAAGATGGCAGCACCGGCAGCCACAAATTTCAGATAAGGCTTTTTGTAAATTAAGCTATTGGCTAGGGTGATTAAGGCATGGAAGCATTATCAGTGTTCACCTTCAAATATATCTTCTTTTCTCCACCACAGTTTTATATTTAAATAAACAAAATCCACAGCCGCTTGGCTTACCTGTATCAGTCTTTCCATATCTCCACCAGTCTCTCCAACAGGAAGCAAACACTCCTTGGGTCCTATTTGAACCAGCAGAGCTTCAAAGTTTGATAACTTATCATCATCAAGAAACTCACATACTTCCAGTTTCCTCAGCAAAGAATCTACAAATGCAACTCCAATAATTTTTTGTGCAGCAACTGAGGTCAGCTTAATGCCCACAACACCAATAGAAGAGGATATTTCTTGGTTTTGGAAGAGGATATCTTCAAACTGTTCTAGGTTCCCTGGAGAACCCTATTTGAGAAAGGAAACCATAAAAACATTTCAATACATACATCAATTAAACTGCCAACTAACTGGAGTTTCTCCACCCAAGGAGAATAAAATACTCATTCTTACTTGACTTTCTGAAATTGCTATTTGAATAAGAACTAATGATATCATATTATGTATGCTCAGGGGTGTCGCACCAGGTGATGCACCTCAGGGGGGTGACGTGCTGAGGGAGTTTGTATGTACAGTAAAACCTATGAAAATTGACCACCCAAGGGAGTGAAGTGGTCAGAATACAAACAACAGTACTGATAGGTGCATGTGCATCATTGTATTAAACAGCAACATTTTTCAGTCAACTTGCATAGAGAAAAGACAGAAGAGTAAAACCTGGTTATTTCTCAAATGCCTGCTTTGTAATTGTGCCTAAACAGTGTTTGTTACACTTTAAAACATTTTTTTCTTTCACAGTCAAAATATTATATTCTTTGATATTCTTCTTAAAAGGAATTCATGCCTATCATTTCTCCGTTTCACTTTTTCTTTTCTTTGGTGCAGACTGTTCTAAACTGGTAAAGTTGTAAAGAGTAAATTAAGAATAATTTAATACTGTGGTCAAGATACAACTCACACCAGTGGTCAGTATTGAGAGGTTGGCTTTCTGTTGTGTACATATGATGTATGTCTGGTCTCCAAAAATTAGGTTAACTTAGGAAAGAAGGCAGTGTCAGGAAGGTGGTCAGCTATGGAGGTTCTGTGTTAGACAGTACTTATGAACCAATTTTAATTCATTCATTCCTAAGATCCAGCTCTAATACATTCATTTATGTAAATTTATTCAAATTTCATAAGAAAATTTTTTTTCTTCCAGCCCTTGAGCCGAACTGAGGGGATGCATAATGGGCATGCATAATGGGCACTAGTGAACCCTGGGCAGGAGAAATACATGGGGCTGAGGGGGGTGTTGCAGGGCTATGGCCATGTGCAGGCAGGGAGGACTACAGGGAGGACTCTAGCATGTGTGCCATATGTTCACCACCACTGAATTAGGCCTGTATCTCTGAAAAACCTCAAGCATTTACTCGACTCTTAGCAGAGCTGGTGCTTAAAATACTGAAACTTACTGCTGGAATGTTAAGCACACAACACTTAAGTCTTGTGATTTTTTTTAAGAGCAGGACCCATCATCCTATGCAAGAGATGGCAAAGCAACACTGGAATACATTCACTGTAAATTGGTATATTTCGAATGACAGAGAACCAGGTAAAAAGCTAACGTTGCAATCCTAAAGTCACTTTCCTGGGAGTGGGCTATGGGTGGCACAAGTGGTTAACACACTGTGCCTGTTAACCAGAAGGCCAGGGTTCGAGACCCAGGTCCCCACAAGACAGGGTGAGCTCCTATCCTTAGCACAGTTCTGTGACACAGCTGGAACAAATCGTATCGGCTCTGCTGTTCCGTTGGACTAATTCAGTGGCATGGAGAGGGGGAATTTGCTGCTTGGGTAATAGCCTATCCTCCATATTAATCTATCCAGGTCTTTGTGCTTCGCATGCAGCGTCGAGCATGATACCAGTCTATCAAGACTGATGAATGCCAATACTATACTTTCCTAAGAATAAGATCCATTGAACACAATGGGGCTTACTTTTGAGTAGACATGATTAGGATTGTGCTCTTAGTATATTTACATATACAAGCAATACTGTCATTCAATCAAATTACTTATAATGAAGACATACCCTTACTGCCAGTTTCCATTCATACTCTTTGCTAGATTTGCTTGCCACTTTGTTTTTGTACACTTCCACTCTATACTGACGAATCAGCAGCAGATCTCTCAGAAAACTCTCATAATTCTTCTTGCTGAGTTTATGACTTTCAAGTTTAATACTGTCAGGTTTATTATTTCCTAAAAGAATGACAAAAGAGGTTTGTATGTGATACAAATAATACAAATACAAACAGAAAGCATGTCCTAGCCAAGCACATTATTTTTATATACCCTTTTAATTTCAGTGGGAAACTTAAGGAATTCTGGCAATCCCCACTTTGAAAACCACTGTTGAGAAGGCAGTGGGAGGTGATGGAGGGGGCAGCTTCTGAGGGGGTGCAGCCCAGTGGTGTAGCTGGAAGGGGGTGGAGGAGTCAGGGTTGGAGGGAGTCTCACCCAGTGGCGTAGCTGGAGGGGGGTGGAAGAGTCAGGGTTGGAGGGAGTCTCACCCAGTGGCGTAGCTGGAGGGGGGTGGAAGAGTCAAGGTTGGAGGGAGTCTCACCCAGTGGCGCAGCTGGAGGGGGTGGAGGAGTCAGGGTTGGAGGGAGTCTCACCCAGTGGCGTAGCTGGAGGGGGGTGGAGGAGTCAGGGTTGGAGGGAGTCTCACCCAGTGGCGTAGCTGGAAGGGGGTGGAGGAGTCAGGGTTGGAGGGAGTCTCACCCAGTGGCGCAGCTGGAGGGGGTGGAGGAGTCAGGGTTGGAGAGAGTCTCACCCAGTGGCGTAGCTGGAGGGGGGTGGAAGAGTCAAGGTTGGAGGGAGTCTCACCCAGTGGTGCAGCTGGAGGGGGGTGGAGGAGTCAGGGTTGGAGGGAGTCTCACCCAGTGGCGCAGCTGGAGGGGGTGGAGGAGTCAGGGTTGGAGAGAGTCTCACCCAGTGGCGTAGCTGGAGGGGGGTGGAAGAGTCAAGGTTGGAGGGAGTCTCACCCAGTGGTGCAGCTGGAGGGGGGTGGAGGAGTCAGGGTTGGAGGGAGTCTCATCCAGTGGCGTAGCTGGAGGGGGTGGAAGAGTCAAGGTTGGAGGGAGTCTCACCCAGTGGTGCAGCTGGAGGGGGGTGGAGGAGTCAGGGTTGGAGGGAGTCTCATCCAGTGGCGTAGCTGGAGGGGGGTGGAGGAGTCAGGGTTGGAGGGAGTCTCACCCAGTGGCGTAGCTGGAAGGGGGTGGAGGAGTCAGGGTTGGAGGGAGTCTCACCCAGTGGCGCAGCTGGAGGGGGTGGAGGAGTCAGGGTTGGAGAGAGTCTCACCCAGTGGCGTAGCTGGAGGGGGGTGGAAGAGTCAAGGTTGGAGGGAGTCTCACCCAGTGGTGCAGCTGGAGGGGGGTGGAGGAGTCAGGGTTGGAGGGAGTCTCATCCAGTGGCGTAGCTGGAGGGGGTGGAAGAGTCAAGGTTGGAGGGAGTCTCACCCAGTGGTGCAGCTGGAGGGGGGTGGAGGAGTCAGGGTTGGAGGGAGTCTCATCCAGTGGCGTAGCTGGAGGGGGTGGAGGAGTCAAGGTTGGAGGGAGTCTCACCCAGTGGCGCAGCTGGAGGGGGGTGGAGGAGTCAGGGTTGGAGGGAGTCTCATCCAGTGGCGTAGCTGGAGGGGGTGGAAGAGTCAAGGTTGGAGGGAGTCTCACCCAGTGGCGCAGCTGGAGGGGGGTGGAGGAGTCAGGGTTGGAGGAAGTCTCATCCAGTGGCACAGCTGGAGGGGGGTGGAGGAGTCAGGGTTGGAGGGAGTCTCACCCAGTGGGGTAGCTGGAGGGGGTGGAAGAGTAAAGGTTGGAGGGAGTCTCACCCAGTGGCGTAGCTGGAGGGGGTGGAAGAGTAAAGGTTGGAGGGAGTCTCACCCAGTGGCGCAGCTGGAGGGGGGTGGAGGAGTCAGGGTTAGAGGGAGTCTCATCCAGTGGCGTAGCTGGAGGGGGTGGAAGAGTTAAGGTTGGAGGGAGTCTCACCCAGTGGTGCAGCTGGAGGGGGGTGGAGGAGTCAGGGTTGGAGGGAGTCTCATCCAGTGGCGTAGCTGGAGGGGGTGGAAGAGTCAAGGTTGGAGGAAGTCTCACCCAGTGGTGCAGCTGGAGGGGGGTGGAGGAGTCAGGGTTGGAGGGAGTCTCACCCAGTGGCGCAGCTGGAGGGGGTGGAGGAGTCAGGGTTGGAGAGAGTCTCACCCAGTGGCGTAGCTGGAGGGGGGTGGAAGAGTCAAGGTTGGAGGGAGTCTCACCCAGTGGTGCAGCTGGAGGGGGGTGGAGGAGTCAGGGTTGGAGGGAGTCTCATCCAGTGGCGTAGCTGGAGGGGGTGGAAGAGTCAAGGTTGGAGGGAGTCTCACCCAGTGGTGCAGCTGGAGGGGGGTGGAGGAGTCAGGGTTGGAGGGAGTCTCATCCAGTGGCGTAGCTGGAGGGGGTGGAGGAGTCAAGGTTGGAGGGAGTCTCACCCAGTGGCGCAGCTGGAGGGGGGTGGAGGAGTCAGGGTTGGAGGGAGTCTCATCCAGTGGCGTAGCTGGAGGGGGTGGAAGAGTCAAGGTTGGAGGGAGTCTCACCCAGTGGCGCAGCTGGAGGGGGGTGGAGGAGTCAGGGTTGGAGGAAGTCTCATCCAGTGGCACAGCTGGAGGGGGGTGGAGGAGTCAGGGTTGGAGGGAGTCTCACCCAGTGGGGTAGCTGGAGGGGGTGGAAGAGTAAAGGTTGGAGGGAGTCTCACCCAGTGGCGTAGCTGGAGGGGGTGGAAGAGTAAAGGTTGGAGGGAGTCTCATCCAGTGGCGCAGCTGGAGGGGGGTGGAGGAGTCAGGGTTGGAGGGAGTCTCACCCAGTGGCGTAGCTGGAGGGGGTGGAAGAGTTAAGGTTGGAGGGAGTCTCTCCCAGTGGCGTAGCTGGAGGGGGTGGAAGAGTCAGGGTTGGAGGGAGTCTCACCCAGTGGCGCAGCTGGAGGATGGTGGAGGAGTCAGGGTTAGAGGGAGTCTCACCCAGTGGCGTAGCTGGAGGGGGGTGGAAGAGTTAAGGTTGGAGGGAGTCTCATCCAGTGGTGTAGCTGGAGGGGGTGGAGAAGTCAAGGTTGGAGGGAGTCTCACCCAGTGGCGCAGCTGGAGGGGGGGTGGAGGACTCCGAAGGGGCGAGACCCCCAAGCCTGACTCCTCCACCCCCTCCAGCTACGCCACCGGAGCACTCAGAGGCCGCCTGGATGGTCTCCCTCACGCCCCCTTCAGCCTGGCTCTTCCTCCCCGGGAGCCGAGCCGGCCTCCCCGAGCAGCCCTACCGGCTCCCAGAACGCGGAGCTCCTTCCTGGAGCGGAAGAGCAGGTCCGCTGCCATGATGGCGTCTGAGCCGTGTACGGTGTAGGCATCTCCGCGCTCGAAGAAGCGCACGGTGGCTTCGTTCTTGCCCGGGATGCCGATGACGGAGCGGATGAAAGTGGTCTCTGCAGTGGGGCCGTCAGGCCAAAAAGTGTCTCCGCCACCGCCGCGCGGGGTGTAGGTGCAGCCTCCGGTCGCCATGCCGAGAACTGCGAGGCTTTCCTCAGCCGATCAGAGCGCCTCAGCGACCGAGCGACCGCCTTGAACGCCCCCTAATGGTTGTCGGTTCTCCTCAGGGTTTTTCCCGCGCTCCAAGGCTGGAGAGGACGGGAGGCCGCCTCTTGAGGGCAAACAAAATGGCCGCCCCCAAAGCACGGCCCCCACACTGAGGCGGAGTCCCTTCACTGTCCCCTCGATGGCTGCCTTCCCTCCTCTCCCTCGCCTGTCCCACAGCCAGGCACCACCTGGCCCCCAGTGAGGGTGGGAGACCCCCTTCTTCCCCAGGAGAACGTTTATCGACACTGTACACAAATACACAACGAAATGTGGGTGTCCTGTCAGGATACACACTAAAATGGGTTCAAACTTATGAATGTCTACTCAGAAGTAAGTCCCACTGTGATCAATAAGGCTTACTCCCAGGAAAATAGGGACAGGGTTGCAACCTGAGATCCCAATCCTATCCATATCTACTCAGAGTAAGTCCCACTGTGATAAATGAGGCTTACTCCCAGGAAAATAGGGACAGGGTTGCAACCTGAGATCGCAATCCATATCCATATCTACTCAGAAGTAAGTCCCACTGTGATCAATTAGGCTTACTCCCAGGAAAATACACTAAGACATCTAGGCACAAGGATAGTTTTTTTCCTTGTGCCATTAAATTGCTGAACCAACAACTATGCTGAGGGATTATTGGAGAATACTGAAGCAGTGTTCTTATCTGTATGTTTTGTATGTATTGTTTGTTATTTATGAGTTGGTGTTTGTATGTATGCAGCCGTTGCCGAAGCCAAATTCCGGGTATGGAGATCATACTTGGCCAATAAACACGTCCGTCCGACAGGGTTGCAGCCTGAGATCCCAATCTACTCAGAAGTAAGTCCCACTGTGATCAATGAGGCTTACTCCCAGGAAAATAACGACAGGATTGGAGCCAGAGAGCCTAATCCTATCCATATCTACTCAAAGTACTTACTTTCAAGTAAACATCCATAGGATTTTGTTGGTAAGCATGTTAAATGCTTCACAATGACAGCTAACAACTTTGCGATGATGTTATAATTAATGATAAAGCATCACAGTGATGTCCTGGGAAGTATCCAGGAAAAAGCATGTTCCATTGATGTCATAACTGCAATATATTTATTACATATTGGTAAAGCAGCTACCACGTTCTCCAAGCTTACAAAGAAAGTATGGCTTAATAAGAAGCTGACGGAACATACAAAGATCCAGGTCTATAGAGCTTGAGTCCTGAGCACACTCTTGTACTGCAGTGAGTCTTGGACCCTTTATGCATGGCAGGAGAGAAAGCTGAACACCTTCCATATGCGCTGTCTCCGACATATTCTTGGTATCACCTGGCGTGACAAAGTTTCAAATGACGCAGTCTTGGAACGTGCTGGAATCTCTAGCATGTTCACACTTCTGAGACAGCGGCGTCTACGCTGGCTTGGGCATGTCATGAGAATGGCTGATGGTTGGATTCCAAAAGATCACCTATATGGAGAATTAGTGCAGGGAAAGCACCCTAGAGGGAGACCACAGCTGAGATACAAAGACATCTGCAGGAGGGATCTAAAGGCCTTGGGAATGGACATCGACAGCTGGGAAACCTTGACCTCCAGTCGTTCAGCATGGAGGCAAAAGACCCAGCATGGCCTTCTCCAACTGGAAGAGACACTTGTTTGGCAGGCTAAAGCAAAGAGACAGACCTGGAAGCAGTGAAACCTGGGGCCTGGGCAGGGGACGGAATTTATTTGTCATCAGTGTGGAAGGGATGCCCACTCTCAAATTGGCCTTTTTAGCCACACTAGATGTTGTTTCAGGCAATCAGCTGTTGTTTCACCTCCAATCAGAGCACACCATAGACTTTTGAGACTGAAGGATGCCAGTGATATGATTTATTAGGACAATCAACTGTCCTGCTTCACTACATCATAACGTATGTATTTTCCAGCTGCTGTTGCTGGTGTCTCTTCCGCATTTTATTAAGACTGTGAGCCTTTTTAGGACAACATAAGAACCATTGATTTTTATTATGCAAACTGCTTTGTGAATTACTCTGGTAGAAAAAATTAGGGAGGTATTCCCCTTAAGAAGAAATCTGCTAAAATAAGGATATTTATACTCATCTGACAGGATAGATTGTTCGAAAAACCAATGTTAATGCTTTCTTGCTTCTGTAACCTGCTTTGCCACTATAAAAGATTAAGGCTAGCAGCCATCTTGGCCGACTCCTCGCTTTGGGACATGAGTCCGAGGAGTTTGCCCAACACATGTTGAATAAAGATCCTATTTCTGATAACCTAAAGTTAACTGAGGTTTTTGTAAAACGTCCAGCATCACCCAACCTATCAGTCACCAACAAAAAACACCAGTGGCCAACTTGATGGTTGAATAAGTGTTTTATTATCAGCTCTGATCTATAGAAATGAGAGCAGCTGACTCATATTAACATATTGTTGGTTCCCTGCTATGTCACAATAACTCATTGGTTTTTCAAACGATCTATCCTGTAAGATTCAATCCAGTCCAGAACAATCTATCCTGTCTGTTTAATAGGCTGCAACATACAACATGATCATAACAAAAAATTCTGAGCTTCCTCAGTAGTTTGGGCATTTCTTCAGAGTGATCTCACATCTTTAGGTCACTGCACCTTATTGGGTAGTATCTTATACTTAGTACCTATGAGCTGTATTTTAGGCCTGGGAGCAAAGCTCTTTGTGGTTAACTTACAGAGTGGCCATTGTTCACTTATCAAGTTTGGCACCAGATCATGGCCATGAAGAAGACCTGACTGTCTCTGTTTAGCTGACATGGTTCAGGCTATAGCAACATTATGCTGACAGAGAGAATTGTGCTACATTGTGCTTTCAGCCATAGGTTTCAGGCCTAAGATTAACTTTGTTGTGCTCAAGGGGTGCTGTGATTAGCTTGGTAAGTTCCTGGGGAGTTGGCAGTGTCTCACAGTGACATATATCAAAATGAATACATATATCAAAATGAATACCAACCTTAGTGATGCCACTGTATTTAGGCTACATATTATAATTATAATTTATTCTGTATGGTCTAAGTATGGTGATGCAATTAGCTCTTGTGCTGGGTGACCAAACCTTAGTAATGCCTCTCGAGCTGATCACCAAGCGTTGCACTGTTTGTGTATTTGTTCCTATTCATTATCTAAAGTGTGTCCCTGAAGGGTGTATTTGATTTACTGTATATTTTCAAAATAGCAGTGGCATGAAGAGGTGGGTTTTGGATAACAAAATTACTGGGTTATATCTAACTGATCTCTTTTATATATTAAACTTGAGTTCTTAATTGCATCATTAAAGGGCACATCATTAAAGTCATAACAGACATTCTTATTTGATATGGGAACCTTGTGCCAGATAACATTGTACTAGTAAACAGACCACCTTGGTTGTGGCTGACATCTTCTTAACAACCATGCTGTTTTCTGGATTTTGCACTCCTGTATTTGCCCCCAAGTAATGTGATAAAGGCTGCAGTGGCATACCCTACAATCCAGAGTAACTACGGGAGCACTTAAGAGACATTACGTGTACCCTTAGTTACTGCACTACCTAGTGAAAACCTATGGGAAATTCATATTGCAGTCCAGAGCAAATTGTTCTGACACCAGAGCAAGGACTCCACGTAGTTACTCTGGATTGCGCCCTTCATGGTTAAATGCAATGTGTCTGTCAAGCTGAAGATTGGCAGTCAGAGCTTTGAGAAGCAAATACTACAAGATAGAGTGCCAATTCCTGCCAATGCAGCAGTTAGAAAGCATGTTAAATGCAAGTACTCTTCGGTGGGAAGGTTAACAGCATTTTGTGTGCATACAAGTCATGTCCACAGAGGCATACTCAGACAAAACACCGGCTCTATAAATGGGGATGAGCACCACTCCCTAGAGTCAGTCAGAACTAGCAGGGCAACCTGCAGTGGACACCTTTACCTTAGGGCGCAATCCAAAGTAACTATGGGGAGCCCTTGCTCCGGTGTGAGAACAATTTGCTCTGGATTGCAATATGAATTTCCCATAGGTTTTCACTAGGTGGTGCAGTAACTATGGGTGCACGTAATGTCTCTTATGTGCTCCTGTAGTTACTCTGGATTGTAGGGTTAAGGTGATAAAATAGTATTGTCAGGCTTGGTTATTTTGTGTGATTCTCAGTTTTAGGAAACAGATATGAGTGACAGTCTATGTTCAGTGCTGGCAAAATTGTTTTTATGAAGAGGAACTTCTAGTACACTACTTCAATTTATGACAATTGCTTTCGCCATTTAGGAAAATATTTTAGATATATGCATCATATTCAGTCTCAGGTATGTCTATCCCACTCTTTAGCTCTTCATGCCATAGGCCTATATCCTAAAGTGAAATTAAGCCCCTTGCTCCAGAGCAGTTATGATGACTTTCCATAAAATAACACTAGAGGGTGATGTAACTGCATGGATCTGTAACTGCTGTGAATTTTGCCCATAGTCTATATTTAATTTTAAAATCAAGCAGCATACTTAGGAGAGGACTTGCCACAGGAATTCTATCATCCTGCTATATTAGAATCTCCCATGACATTCTTATTGCTATTTTGATCATAACCATTTTGATTTCCATCTAAGACCTCTGAGCAATACTTTTTATTCTCCATCTATGCTGCAATCCTAAAAACACTTTCCAGAGAGTAAGGCCCATTGAACATAATGGGGCTTACTTTTGAGTAGACATGGTTAGGCCATGAGACATGGTTAGGCCTAGAGAACCTACTAAAATAGGCTTTTCCTGGGAATCAGTTCTAGCAATATCACAAAAGAGCTGACAAGAGTGTTGGTTCCAAAATTTACTAAATTCATCACATGTAAAAAAAATTCTAGTAAATTTGAAGATATTTACAAACATTTAAAACACACTGTCATATTCAGGAGACATATCTAAATTCCATCGTCACCTGACATAATTTACTACAATCCGATAAGGGATAACTAACTTTAGTATAATTCTTCTGTCATAATTACTGGAGTAACTAATCTGGACAACACACAAAACCTACCCTGTCCCCCAGCCCCCATGCAACATGGGTCATTCTAGAATCAAAATCCAAAATAGATGCTTCTAAACTACAGGAATGTATAAAAAGTCCATATTTTAATCTTCAGTTTCAGAACTCTTGTTATCTTCATCTTTGTGTTTCATTTCATACCATTACGATCTCAGTTCTCTGTGCATTTCATTCATTTCCTTTACCTAAGGACAGAATGTAAAGTTACTTCTTCCCTCAATTAACTGCATTAAAATACTCAAAATTGTTAAGCCCGGCAGAAGAGTAAGACAGTTCTATTCCTAGAAAACCAAATGTAATTTTTACTATTCAAAAACAGCTTCAACCAGAAGCACCCAGCAGGTAGAATTAAGTGTTTAGGTAAAGTCCCAGGATGCTATTTTATTTTCATTAAGGTTGCTGATCAATATACATCCAACTGTTCAGTTAATACAACTTTGACTGGCACCAACTGAGGAATCCAGTATCAGGCCGGGTGAATAGAACAGAAGCTATTTTCAGCACTGTTTTGATAAACCCTTTCGAGATATTTCTTTGTAGTTTTATACCAAGATGAGGTAACACAAAGTACAAGAACAAGCCAAACAAATAAACGTTTTGAAGCAAATGCCCAAGGCAGCTAAGAAAGCTGATAAAACAGTATAACAAGTAGAAACATCAAAATAACAGCATTAAATTTTTTCACATTGCAAACGATGTAGCACAGAGTAAAACAGCAAGTCCAGGGAAGGAGTTGTTACAGTAGTTTTAGGTCAAAGAGCGCAGTTATCCGTTTAGCAGTCAAATGTAGACAACACAAGTATGGTTGGAGACCTCACCAAAAATCTGTTGAGAAGGGTAATTCTCAATTCCCCTGGGAGGGAATTCCACAGTTGTGGCACCGGCAGAAAGAAGGCTTGCCCCTGAGACTCTCTCATTTGGGATTAAAGCAGCACTTGTAAGAAAGCCCCTTTAGATGACTTATGAGGCTGGTCAGGGATGTACAGAAGGTGGCAGTCTTTCAGATAGCTACAACCAGATCATGGAGGGCCTTAAAGTTTAGAACTAGCATCTTGAATTGGGATCAGAAGAAAATGTGTAGCCAGTGCAGCTGTTGAAGCAGTGGACCAGCCAAGTGTTTGACTAGCCCTGTGATTTTCAAAATTTTTCCTCTCATGGCACACTGATAAGGCGCTAAAATAGTCAAGGCACACCATCAGTTTTTCATCACTGACAAAGCACACTATGCTGCTGGTAGGTGGCTCAAATCCTCCAACTGTCCTACTAATAAATTACCTTCTCCAATGCCCCATGGCATACCTCTAGACCATCTGTGTGCCACAGCAGTGATTGAAAACTGCTGGTATAGCCCCTGAAATAACCATTCAAGATGCTGCATTTTACACTAACTGCAGTTCATCACTTAGTTTAGGAGCTAGCCCAACAGACTGTATTGCAGTATTCTAGGCTTTTAAAATACAAAAGCAGGGGTTACCATTGCAAGATCCAGATGACCTAAGTATGGTCTCAGTTGGCATCCCAGCCTAGGATGAGCAAACACATTTCTAGCAACTGCTGTTATCTGGTTCTCCAGGAGAGCTGAGAGGTCAGAAGAACTCCCAAGCTGCACACCTGTTCTTTTAAGGGAAGTGCAACCCCATCCAGAAGGCTAGGTGGTTCTAGATTGGCATTGACGGTTTCTTGACTAGGGTTAGGGTTTCAGCTTATTGGCTTCCATCCTGTCCGTAATGGCATTCAAACAAGCACCCCAGGACTCACTGTATCTTCAAAGTTGGGTGTCATCCACATATTGGTGGCACCCCACTCCAAATTCCTGGATGATTTGCCTCAGCAGTTTCATGAAGATGGTAAAAACATGTGGGAAAGGATAGAATTCTGAGGCACAATGTACTGCAACAGCCAGGTTATCAAGCAGATGTCTCCCAGCATCATCTTCTGGGACTTGTTAGGCAGGAAGAAGTGGAACCATCAAAGAACAGTGCCCCCAAGCATCATTTCAGCCAGTCACTCCAGACTGATACCATGGTCAATGATGTGCTGCTGAAAGGTCCAGCAGTACCAGGAGGGATGCACTTCCCCATCTAGTCCTTGGTGAAGGTATTCCCTCAGAATGACCCTATTTGTCTCTGTTCCAAAACCTGATTGCCTCCTCGTAAAAAAAAAAAAAACATGCACTGTGGTTCAGTTTCACTTTAAATAGGGCTCCATGTATTTTCTTTGGCAGTTTTTAAGCATATTGGGATTGTGGGTGGCACAAGTGGTTAAGTCACTGTGCCTGTTAACCAGCAGGTCAGGGTTCGAGACCTGGGTCGGCCCCACAAGACAGGGTGAGCTGCTTTCCTTAGCCCAGCTCTGCGACGTCAGCTGGATCCAATTGTATCAGCTCTGCCTTTCCACTGGACTAATTCAGTGGCGTGGAGAGGGGGGATTTGCTGCTTGGGTAACAGCCTATCCTCCATAACAATATAACCCAGGCTTTCATGCTTCGCATGCACCGTATGCAGCGCCGAACATGATACCATAGTCTTTCAAGACTGATGGAGGCCTGCAAACTCTAAACATGCTCAGAAAACACCACAGCCAATGAAAGCAACAAAGCTCCAAATGAATTCAGAGCTTAAAAACCCCAATCAGAAGCAATCAGTCCGCAGATGCTCCATAGCTACTTAGAAACTGTCTATTAGATACATGCCAAGCATGATTATTTTTTCTTATTTTATAAGCTTAATTTCATGTAACGGTGGTGTTATTTTGCAAATACCATTCTAGACTGCCTCTAGCTATGTTACTCAATTATTAGGTATTAGATGCTACAAGACAGCATAGTGTTCATCATTCTATTCATCTATCATTGTTTAATTTAGCTTTATTTGCAATACTTACCTCAGCTTTCTCATATTTCCCCCTCTTTCTTGTTGTAAAAACCTGCAATGAAAACAGTTTGTTAAGCTTTTCAAACCACAATACAATTCAAAGTTCTAAGAGTAACACTACATCCATGCAGAAACGATCCTTGTCCCAATCACTGTCACCTAGTATTAGATCTTCTGCTAGACAGTTCTTTGTACCCTTGCATGTTTTGTGGGCAGTGAGGAGCCAAGTCACCCTTAGGCTACAATCCTAAAGAAACTTACCTGGGAGTAAGGCCCATTGAACATAATGGGACTTACTTTTGAGTAGACATGGTTAGGATTGTGCTCTTAGCTACTTATACAATTTTTAATTCTTTTAGCTCAGGGCATGAATATTTGGCTGAAATGAGTCTGCACCTTCAGCTACTGTCCATATTTGGCAAAATGCACCATTTAAACAGTTTTTATGCATCTCTAGCTAAAATTTGTGGGCAGCCGATACTGCTGGTCAGCTACCTGACACTTCAATCAATCAATACCACCTTTATAGGCATAACACAGGAACACAAACATATAACAAATGAAAACACATATACCACATAGCCAACATCAATTACTCATATATTACCCAAAGTCCCAGAACTCTACCTAGTAACCACCCCATAGAAAAAGGAGGCAACGGTTTCAAGGGTCTCAATCTTGTGAGTTGAAAGCAAGAACTGGAGCATGATAGATTCCTCCCACTCCTGCATCCTAGCTAATTGTGGACCTACGTACTTTTTTCCGCAAATCGTTATAAAGCGGGCAGTGGAACACTGTGTGGTACAGGGTCTCAATATGATCCCTGCCACAGTTACATTTCCTCTCGGAGTAGGGAATGTTATTAAATCTGCCCAGTAGCAAAGCTGATGGGAGAGTGTTAAATCTTGCAAATGTGAAAGCACAACAGACTTGTGAACACAGCAGATGGAGAAAAAAGAAAGCCGGTTTCCCAAAACTAATTGGAAGATGTAAGTGTAGTGGCGAGCACTTAGTTCTAGCAGCGCTGAACAGCTCTTGTTGTGCGAAGTCAAGAATTCTTTCTTTAACAATACAATATGCTGCATCACGATCGATCATATCTAGCTCGGCCGCATGAAGTCCCACAGACTTGATCTTAATTAAAAGGTCAGTAATCTCTAAGGGCAAAACTGGATCTGAGCATAATTGATACATTAGACCTGTAGGGTTGAATAGAATTCTGAACTAGAAATTAAATGATCTTAGCAATGCAGTGGTTTTTAACCGGGTTATCCCTGTTTTGAGGCACAAGACTGTGTAGGGAACGCACCTAGGTAAACCCAGAATCTTCCGTAAAAAGGAAGCTTGTATACACTCTAATGACTGAGTAGTCTTATACCAAACAGGGGAGGCATAAAGGGCCTTTCCTTTAAAGGCCTCTAGAGCAGCCAGAACGTATCCACTACCACTAGCGAAAAAAGCAGGAAATAGCCGAAGAAGTTAATTTGGATACATTCAATACAGCCTTCCGATGAAAAGCCCAAGTAAGCTTATAGTAAAAGTTGACCCCAAGATATTTGAAATGTTTGACCTGTTCCATTGTGTTACCATTGCAAGACCACTTGAAGGCCTTCCAACTATTGGCAAATACCATTATCTTAGATACCTAACACTTGTTATAAGTCAGCATAAAAAGCCTGAAGTTCAGCATCATCTCCCAATGCTTATTATAAAGCCATGACAATATTTTCATGAAGCAGAACAAAGAGGAATGTAGAAGAAGGCTATTAGTCCAGTGTTATAACTGAAACCTAGAGGAGAGCCATAGAAACATACCAGTACAATAATACCAACAACTATTGCTAGTATTACAACTACTATGACGGCGATCACTCCAGCAGTCAAACGTTGCATTGAAAACTCTGGTTGTTTCTCATCAACATAGTAGATTACAGTGTTTTGAAGCTGCAGAGGAGGTTCATTTCCAACTTGAATATTAAATGGATCATTCAAAATAATAGAATCTCCTTTAACCTGAGAAGGACAAAAGTACTGGTTACACTCTTTCATTTGGTGAAATCATGCACATTTTAAAAACAGGAGTGAATTTTTTAGACATCTTTTTAACTTAACTTACATCTTTTTCAAAGTAGTAGGCTGCATCAGCTATGTCTGAATCAGCAGTTGATTTTTGTGAAGCATTTTGTTTCAGCTCAACAGTAATGTACGGCTTTTCATACTGGAAGAGAAATTAAATCAACTGGATCACGTTCTGTGCTAGTTTTTCATTTTTCTGCAAAGTCTTTACAAAAGCAAAGATGACCACAACTGTTTAAATTTTATATTCTTATCTTTTGATCAAAATTATCCCCACAGTGGCTAATAACTTGGGAGCTAGTCTGTTGCTCCACTCCTGGTCATCAAGCAAGTGGTATTTGGAAGAGGAAGCCCCGAATGGGGGTGGGTGGGTCAAGCTAATCTTTCCCTTGCCATAACAGTTGTCCTTGAAGAGGATGCAACTTCCAAGGGGCACCTAATGCTTGGGCAGGGGCCAGAGAGTACTTCAACTTGCTGCTCCAATCTTAATTGACAGGCCTCAATTACAACTGACTAAATAAACCTTATAATTGCTGCTATTTTCAAACACTGAAGTGTGATTAAAAGTGGAATGCATGTTGAATTAGTAAGCTACAGAAAACCTGTCCATATCAAAATACAGCTCCCTTTCCTGTCCCAATGCTGATCCTCCGATACAAGAAAGGGTAAGATCAGGGTACCAAATCTTGTTTTCAGCTATTATCTTCTATATATATAAAAGAGAACAGTCACTCACTGACTCATCACTGCCCTGCCAAAACCGCTGGGCCTAAAAGCATGAAATTTGGGGTGGGTGTTCCTTCAGTGACATAGGGGTGCACTAAGAACCAATTTTTGGAAATTCCATCAGGAAGTGGGTGAAAAGGGTCGCAACGTGTTTTCCTCCCTATACTTTGCATTGGAGAATTGATGACTCCTCAACATTCCGCCCCAACTGCTGGACCTAGAAGCATGGAATTCTGGGAGGGAGTTCCTTCTGTCACCTGAACTCCCACCAAGAACGCATGGGGAGAAATTTAACCCTTCAGGGGCTGAAAAGGGGTTAACGTGTTTTTGTCCTATACGTAACATGGAAGACTGACCATCATCCAGCCAATTTGGTGCTCAGTACCTGGTGCAGTAGGGGGATGTTGTTCGCAGGAAGAGGTTGCACTGTGGAGGTTGACAAGCATGGGGGGGTTGACGCGCATGGGGATGGCATACAGGGGAATTTTACTCTCGCAACGCGGGTATACTTTTCGCTAGTTCATGAATAAATGCTTTCTATAGGAGAAAGAATGCCCAGAGGGTCCAATTAATAGTTCATGGGCATTCCTGAAGCATTACTTCCAACATTAAACTCATAGTTTAACTTTAGAGGATCTTATAAATTCCATCAGGTACTCAAGATACACCCACTACCAGACAATAGACAATACAGCAATCTTATTCATGTTTAGTATTTACTGGACTCCCTTGACTGATAGCTTCAGCAGCTGCAAGTTGCCAGTTCAGTTGTTGATGGGGTTGATCTAGTTGATTCTCATCAAAACTACCAACTTCTACAAAAATTGCCTACAGTGGTTAACAAGTGCATTTCTAAACCCAATTCAGGGTTTAGTTACTAGGTCCTGTTTCTCTTAGGGAATACTTCCTCCTGTACAAGACTCACCCACCATCCATTGAGATTTACCACTGAGATTTACCCTACTGAGTATTGTGTCACAAACTGAACCATGATTAGGTTCTACAATGCATAGGGCCTTTTCAATCCAGAGCAAACCCCCAATCCAGAGTAACTACGGGAGCACATAAGAGACATTATGTGCACCCATAGTTCCTGTATCTCCTAGTGAAAACCTATGGGAAATTCATATTGGAATCCAGAGTAAATTGTTCTTACACCAGAGCAAGGACTCCCCATAGTTACTCTGGATTTTGCCCATAGTCTCAAAAAGTTGAAATGTCTTCTCATGAGACCTGAATAGCTCCATCTTGACTTGCTTTTAGTAATCAATTCATTACATCAGTAATTTTTCATTTACTGGTGCACAAAAAGCTACTAACATTGTTTAGGCCCTAGCAGTTACCCTCCCCCAAACTCCAGCAGTATAGTCAAGGACCATTCACAGCACACCTATTGAAAATAGCTGCATTAGACTTGTTTTGCTTTTAATGAACCTTAGCTGAAAATCTATGAACATTTCAGATTTGATTAGTAACCCCATTTCGAGTGACATCCCAGATTTGGAAATTCAAAGCAAGATTCACAACAAGATTCAATCTCTCAATAATGAGAGATTATTGTCCTGAATATTTTAAATGATTCAAATATTAACTGCTGCTGAAAGAAAACCATACCTTAACATATATTAAGTTTCGATTGAGATGGTAACGTTGAGAAAATACATCTTTGATAATGCTGCAATAAGAAGGCAAAAGACAAATTAAATATCAGTGTTAGTACTTTAGTTTCAATTATGTCTATTCCAAAAACACTGCGGTTGTTTTTACATGATTCATTAAGTGAATGCCGTACAAATGTCAAGGAATTATCTATAAAGATACACCCTAGTTATTCACAGGGGTTCCTAAAACCCTTATGGATACCAAATTCCACATGAAATCAAATCACTTGAATTTCAGAATCCACTGAGCTTCAAATGTGACTGTAGTCTTGCTCCAGTCATGTCCAGAGCCGTACTGGGGCCAGTGAAGGCTACACACAGCCTCCACTAGCTAAAGAATGGCTTCCAGAGATCTTGGACAACCAGTTTTTCAAAGGTGTATTTCTAGGACCTCCAGAGCTGTGTGTGAGGCCTCAGAAGAGCCTGTGCAGGCTTCAAGTTAGGCCAAATCTGGCCCCAAAAAGGGGCCAGAGGACCACCATTGAGCCAAAGCCACCACTGAGCCAAAGCTACCATATCTGGCAACTCTAAAAGTTTCCCACACACAAATAGATTTAATATTACTAATTAAGACATACTCTTTAATGGTGTCTTCATTTGCAGCAGAGTTCATCTCAAGATGCTTCATTTCAATAATAATCCAGCTGTAAAAGACAATTTGCACATCATTTAGATCTTATGCTCAAAAAATAAGTTAACCAGCTTGTATTTTTTTAAAGACAAGCCCTTTAAGATTTAATGAGAATCTACTTGTACAGTGGTGCCTCACATAAAGAGCTTAATTCGTTCCGGAGGCATAGTCTTTAAGTGAAACACTCTTTAAGTGAAGCAGATTTTTCCATAGGAAATAATGGAAACTCAGACGATTGGTTCCACAAACCAAAATCATATAAAAATATTAACTGTGTGTAAAAATGACAAAACACTGGAATTGAATTCAAAACATGCATTCAATGTGCATGATCCTAACTCTACTTAGGCTGCAATCCTAAAGACACTTCCCTGGGAGTAAGCACCATTGAAAACAATGGGGCTTACTTCTGGGTAGACATGGTTAAGAGGCTGCAATCAAAAACAATTACCTGGGAGGCCAGGGTGACCAGATGCCAAACCTAAAATTCCTGAACCTCAAGGCCAAAATCCCTAATCCCAGGCCAAAATTCCTACCCGCTTTAAAAATGGCCAAAAAATGTATTTTTTGTTTTTGTTTTTTGGTTTTTTTTACCATAACTTTTGATAGGGAATGAGATATCTAAAAACTGATTTTTGCATTGGATTCTGCACTTCAATACGAATCCGACATATAGCATGATGGGCTACTGTGCACTACCGCGAAGTTTCAAAATGAAGCCAAAACATAGGATACCCAGACGGGAGGCTAAAAATCCAGACAAATCTGGGTTTTTCTGATCATATGTTCATCCAGGAGGCTTACCTGGGCTGCTGCTGGAGGTTCAAGGTGGTCGGTGGGGGCACTTGGGGGCAGTTAGGGGCAGTTGCCTCTGGCACCTCCAGGCAAATGCCCCCAAGTTTGGGGCAGTTGGAGGCAGCAGCCCTGGCAAGCAGCCCTTTTAAAGAGCCTCTATGCAGAGCATCAGGGCTGCATAGTACGCGTGCCCATAGCGTGCTTGCTTGTTAAGTGAAGCAAACCTTTGTTATGTGAAGCAAGATTTCTTGGAAATTTTTGCTTATGTGAAATGCTTGTTAAGTGAGGCGCTTGTTAAGTGAAGTACCACTGTATATGTAAAGTGTTCCACTTCACACCTTCCTCTTAAGGAACTTTGGCATGAGATACAGATAGCAAGAAAAAGGAGTTTTTATATTAGATGTACCTTGTCCTGACTACCTCACTGCAGTTCAGTTTCCCATCAGTTTTGTCAGTTCTTCGTACTCCAGCACTGTTTACACACCAGCAAGTGGTAGTCCCATTGCACTGCTTAGCTTTGAACTTGCCATTGTCATCACATTCTGGATCATAAATGCCATCATTGTCTATATATGCATGTTTGGGCCTTGTTCGACCACCCTTTTTTAAGCCATATACTTCTGCTTTCATCAGGAGACATTTTGAAGACACTAAAGATAAGATAAAGACATCTTTAATGTTACTAAAGGATTGTAATTTCAAGAGTCTAATCCAATGATTCTCAAAGCTTTTTAGCTGCAGGACACACTTTTTAGAATGACAATCTCTCAGCACCTACCAGAAGTGATGCCATGAACTTGTTAATGATGTTATGGGCTAAAGTAACATCAAGTAGGAAAATTATAACACTCATGTGACAAAATCAAATAAGTAAATTTAAAGTTTACAGTAAGTTTAAAAATGTGTTTAAAATAACCTTCCTAACCCTCCCAAGCAGTTGCTGATTTTTTAAAAATTCCCCAAGCATCTCAAAGGCTGCAATTTTACATACATGTACCCAGGATTAAGCCTCATTAACCAACATTATTAAAAACATGTACAAAAAAGCCTGTTTAAAGTACACATATGTAACATTTCTTCCTATGCAGTCAAACCATGGTAGCATTAAGTCTACTAGGTTAAAATACAAACATATCGGAATGAATGGGTTCCTGTCTGATATTGGCTCACAACCCACCTTGAGTTCCAACCCACAGTTTGGGAAACACTGGTCAAATTGATGTTGACAGAAAAATATTTCTTACATTTTAAGTTGTATGAACAAGCATGAGAAAACCTTTATAACATATACTTACATGAATTGCAGTCCACTGTAACATTAGATCCAGGAGTAATACACTTGCATATATCATTCTCTAGAGCACATTTCTCAGTCCGTTTATTCTTCTGACATGTACACTCTGTAAAATTTAAATCCACAATTTAGGTAAAATTCTTTGGTATCATGCACCAAGACAGATTACTGATCTGCATTAAACTAGGCTTACTGAAAATAGTTCTAATACTATCCACAAACATCCTAAACAGAAACAGATAAAGGTTTGAATAGAGTTAGTTCTGTTATTAAAGATCAGTTTCAAGAGAGTTATTCTCTTGCATGTGTCAGTATGACATTAAACCAGAATATGTCTACTAAGCAAACTGATTTTTTTTTAAAAAACAATCTTTAATTACACTTTCCAACATAATTTTCATGTTTGTGCATTTTTATGCACCCTCAGGAATAATTCCCAATGTTATCCTGTCAATGCTGATACCATCAGACCTGCTCCTTCGTACAACTTCAACTGAAAACTCAACATTTTTAAAATACACAGATCAGAAGCATAATATTCAAATCTAACCTTCTTTGGCTAAGATGTGTACAGTGCTACAGAACAAATATTAAAATAAGATCACTTCTATGTACCACTTCCAAATTTTCCCACTTCATTCAACTTCCCTAATAATGCCTCGTTTCATATTTCTCTACCTCAGGTGGTTCAGCATGGGAAGACAGAAGATGCACACCATCCAAGGTTTTGCTCCTCCCTCTCAGATCATACCCATGATCTTATTTCCTTCTGTGACCCACAGATCTCCTGCTAACTCCATATAGATGTCTGCCTGGAATCATATCCCAGAAAACCTGGGCAAATGTTGCTCTCATTACATTCAAATCTCTTCTTAAAACTTGTCTATTAAAACTGACAAAATGCTATGGAGCCTAACCCTACCTAACAGGACATGCACTGCATTCCATGGGAGAGTTTGAGACTGCAGAGATTTTCTGGTAAGGAAACATTATTTCATTGCTCAGGGATAAGCCTTGGCTGCCGACATCGGTTTACTTGGGACTTATTCCAGCACAGCAGATGGCAGCTTAGACCTGGGAAGGCAGAAAGAGGCATCAGTGATGGTGCTACTGATACCTCCCTCTGTGTCAGTCTTTTTTCTACCCCAACTCTATTGGACTTCCAGCACCCATGTAGCAGCACTCCTGCCAGAAACCATTTACAATAGCAAAGCTGTTTCCCTGGTATAAACCTCCCAATACACCAACCCAATCATAGACAGAATTGGGTGCTTCGTCTTCTCTTCCTATTGTTAGTGCATATAACAGCATATTCTTCCCTGCCTTCTTGTTCCTCACCTTGTTGCCATTTCCCTTGACGTGTCTAGATCATGAATCTCATTTGTTGAGAGATCCCATCTATGTACTTAGATAACAAGCAAGTACAGTGGTTCCTCAGGATTACAAGTGACCTGAATTGTGAGTTTTTTGCAAAGTAAGCAAAGATTTCTGAAAAATTCTCAGTTAACGAGCATTGCTTTGCAAACTGAGCAAAGCATTGCCATAATCCAACTCTGCTGCTTTGTGATGGCAGTGAAGGCAGCTTCTTCTGCCACCCCTGCAACTGCTCAGTTACAGGGGGTGGTGATGGAGGAAAGGAGACCCTTGGCACCAACACCTGTAACTGCACACAGTTGCACGGGATGGCACAAGAGGTTGCCTGCGCCACCAAATCAAGAATAGCTCCACTGCTTGTATTGGTCCAAGGACCCAAAATGAGTTTTCCAAGGGTAGTGGAAGCAATTGTCTGAGGTTCTATTACTTCTTATAGGAAAACTCCATTTTGGATTGCGAGTATTCTGGTTTGTGAGCATGCTTCTGGAACAGATTATGCTTGTAAACCAAGGTACCATTGTATTAAAACTGAACCAAATACTACAAGAGCAATACTGCAGCAGGGTGACACCCTCTCCCAGGACATGTCCTGGATTTTAGCCTTGTGTCCTGAAAAAATTCAATGTCTTCCTTTTCCTTGTAAGCAGGTATTATGTAGCTTTCTTGCAATAAATTACATGCAATATATTATATGTAATAGTTGTAAATTTAATAAGTAATATAGTGTTTAAATTAAGAACATGAAAGCAATAAATATGAGTGTTTTTAGCTTTTTAATCATGTCAACATTTTTCTTGGATGTCCTACATTTTTTTCTTGTCCTCTTTTTGGTCATGGCATATGGTCACACTGTACTCAAGCATATCCTGAGAAATCAAACCAATTTTCTGTACAAAACTGACAGAAGCATTGAAGACAAGATGCCATAGAAACCTACTTCAGAACTGTGAGATTTTTGAACCCTGAGAATTAAACATTGCTGGGAACCATTGGGTTTTTTGACTTGCTCCAACTTCACATGTGTATCTTTTGAAACTCTCATGATTAGTGACATGACTTTACACATATTTCTCCAACAGGCCCTTGTTACAATGCTGCTCACAGCATTGTTTTTGTTCTATTAGTTTTTTTCTCCCTTTTGGACAAACTTTTCAGGTCAAAAAGACCCCATGGTGCCTCCCATGTAATCTGTTTCTCATCCCCCTGGCTGATTTGTGGTTTTCTCATGCTCATGTATGGCAATACAAGCTACCTGAAGATGCTTATCATTCCCCTAGCAGACTGGTGGTCTATCATGCCCATATATGACAACAGAGACTATCTGAAGATGCTTCTCAGGCCTAGTAAGATGAATTTGCTGGATGGAAAACATGTGTAAAGTTCATGAGCCCCATCCAATGTGTATCTACTCAGATGTAAATCCCAGTTATTGAGGTTAACTCCTAGGAAAGCATGGATAGGATTGGGCTGTAAATAGACAGCAAGAGCTCTTCAGCCTATTGAATGGCTAAGTGAAAATGCCTGTGTATACAACTTATTTGAAGGTTTCTAAGACAAAATATTCCTCTGTTTATCAATATTTTAATACAAATGCTTAAAGTACACCTTATTTGAAGAAAAAAGACCCTGTGGGACTTCGGAGGTGATTTTTTTCTTCGTACTCGGCAAGGGTTAAATAAATATTGGAAAAGTCAAGTGCAAGTATGACAGCCAAATCTCTTGGAACTTCCTTTTCTTTGCCCCACCTAAGTTTACTCACGTCAAGCAGGTTTAAACAAGTTAATATTCTAAAGCCATATACAGTACTTAGAGGTCATTTTCATACTTTCTCCTTAAATATACTTTAAAAACTGGTGAACATTAGAGTGCTGTAACCCTTTCAGTTGTTCAACCGTTCTATCAAGACCTGAAGAAACAAGATCTTCAACCTCTAGCACAAGGTTGTCCAAATCCCAGCCCAGGGACCAGATGCAGCCCATGGCAAGCCTCAATGAGGCCCACATCCAGCCTGCAGGCAAGCCTTACAATCCTCCAGGTCCGGGCATGTCTCTTAATACATTCTTATATGCAAGTGTATGTAAATTTATTCAAATTTGAAATGTAAATCATTTTTCCCAATATGGTGTCAGAGATGATATTGCCATCCTGCCAAAAAGTTTGGACACCCTTGTTCTAGCAGAAGAAAGCACTATCCTATAATCTGCATATCCATGTAGTTAAGTTCTATAGCTAGAGATGTCTTAAAGAAATCATAGCCATGTTTCAGTATGTGTAAATGTATAAGATTTCCATTACCTAAGAAAAGTTATACATTATTGTAAATATAATACTGAGTGAACATATTATCTCAACTTACACTATCTAGCTGACTTAACATTTAAACCATCAAAATAATTTGGAATGCACAACCAATTGTGCAAAGATACTACCAACCTAGTGATGCAGAATCAGCACTAAAATTGTAAACTACAATATTTTTTTTAAAAAAAGGGCACTTTGCATGTGAGTTTAGAAACTTCAGCAGAATCTACAATGCAAATGTAGGCCCATTTCACAAGTGTTACTTATGGGCATTGTACCCCAGGGACTAAAGTGCCTCCTAGAGTCTCTTCCAGGAGCCTCTCCTTGTAAGTAGCACTTCTATGACAATATTAAATTTTCTAAAAAGAATTTATTTTTAGCCTACACTACATTGGTCACAGAACCAGAAAGGCTAGATTGCTACAGAGGACCTGCACAATGTCAAAGCCTCTGTGGTTATCTATTTTCCCCATCGAAGAAATGCTCTACAGTAACACTGAACCTCTCGCATTCCTTTCAGCCAGGTAATGTTGTATAAATTTAAAGGAACAAACCCAATTTATACTTCACTTCAATTAGTTCATTAACAATGAGTCAGTGGTGTACATGCAGAGGATCAGAAAATTAAATCATGCAACCAAAAATTATGCAACCAAAAAACACAGCTTATTTTAGATGGCTTCGATACCATTGTTTGACCATGTTCAGTCCAACAGTTTTAAATCACTTCTCCTCTACAACATGGCAGACTCTTTTAATATACAGTTGGAAGAAACAAATCCCGTGAGAGAAAAATAACCCTGAAAGGGAAGGTGAAGTAGTAACAAAAACCACCAAGGGCCTTCTGCAGTTTTTGTTTATTGTGGGACTTTTCTATCAAGTAGGGAGTCAACCAGATAGGAAGATGGGAAGCCTTACAACTGGAGCATTAGTTCATTTATTGATTGATTTGATGGGCTGTGGGTGGCGCAAGTGGTTAAGTCACTGTGCCTGTTAACCAGCAGGCCAGGGTTCGAAGACAGGGTGAGCTCCTGTCCTTAGCCCAGCTCTGTGACGCCAGCTGGATCCAATCGTATTGGCTCTGCCTTTCCATTGGACTAATTCAGTGGCGTGGAGAGGGGGGGACTTGCTGCTTGGGTAACAGCCTATCCTCTATAACAATCTAACCGAGGCTTTCGTGCTTCGCATGCAGCATATGCAGCGCTGAGCACAATACCATAGTCTTTCAAGACTGATGGAGGCCTGCTTTTTTTGATTAATACCCCATCTTTCTAACTAAAAAGGACACTCACGGTGGCATTCAACTTCCTACTATTGATAGAATTGTAGCAGGTCTCCAGGATTTCTTCTCTACCCTAACTTGGAGATACTAGATTAAACCTGCAATATTCTGCATGCAAAGCACAGGCTATTGACAGAGCTACGTCTCTTTCTGTAGAAGGAAAAAACAAGTTCAGGAATTAGTCAGGAGTGGGCTAATTTCTTTATAGCCATACTTCTTGTATTTAGTTAGTGGGTGTGTCTGCTCTCTGTTTGGACTGCTCAAGCATTCGCAAACAGAAAGCCCCTCTAATTGAAAAGGGTACTCACAGCAACAAATACATGACACAAATACAAAGGACCAGACCATAGCATAAACCATATTGTCAGCTCTGTCCATTCAGGTACTCAGGCAACACTATTATACATCCCAATAATCTAAGAAACTGACCCTACAATCCAGAATAACTACAGGAAGACATTAAAGACATTTACTCTGGATTGCTCTATGCATTTCCCATAGGTGGCACCATAATTAAGGCCCATATCCTAAAGTCAAATTAAGCCCTTTGCGATGGAGCAATTAAGGTGACTTTCCATAACACTAGAGGGTGACATAACTGCATGGACCTGTAGCTGCTCTGGATTTTGCCCTAAGTCAGTGTAAAAGGTCCTGCAGTTACTCTGGATTGTTGTCAAGGTTACCTATCGCTTACATATTTTACAAAATGGGTGCTCTTCTTCCAACTGTGATGATTTGACAAACGTGCCTTTCAGCCTTTTACAAGAGGGCATAAGTTTACATCCAAAACATTCAGAAATCTGTCAGGAAATATTTTTATCTCTTAAATTATAATAACATGCAGATTTCAAAGTGACAGCCCTCTTAACCAAAAAAACTTCAAAGAAACATTAGACAGAGAAAGGGATGAATTAGACTTGTGACAAAACTTGGCAACAAGTCTGGTTTTTCACATTAGAATTAACATAGAGCACTGCAACTACCAGTAGTCACTAGCTGTTTATTTATTTAGTGTATGGCATAACAATACATGGAATTAGTAAATCAAATATTAAATGTCCAGTCTGTGACCTACCTCAAAGAGCTAGGTGATTTTCAACCAGTGTACCATTGCACACTGGTGTGCCACGGATAGTCCTCAGGTGTGCTGCGGGAATTTGAGGGGGGACATTAATAGGAAAACTTGGGGATTTGAATAGCACGGTGTGCCTCGTCAATGATAAAAACGTGCCATGAGATGAAAAAAGTTGAAAATCATTGGCATAGCTTTTAGATCTGTAACCATCAGCCTCTTGCCAATGAACTTTCAAGGGTAAGCCCTTTTATAACCTCCATGCAGGTTATTTCACCACAAAAGAGTGATAGAAGTGGCTGGGAGTTGACAAAAAAACCCAGCTTGCGTCATTTCTGTGTGTTAATCTTTAGGGACCGCAACCACGCTCACCAGCAAGCCTTTGGGATTTGCAACCTGTAATAAGGATTACACTGAACAGGTGTTCAGTGATTTCGGGTGTATTTAATAGAGAAAACCTGCATGTCCTGGATTTTAGCCCTATGTCCTGGAAAAAAAAAATCATAATTTTCCTTGTGAGCAGGCAGCATGGAGCCTTCTTGGAATTCATTAATGATATGCAATTCAGAAGTTAGATTCTGGAATTTCCCATGGATAAAAAAAATCATTGTATGAATAAAACTGAAGAATAGGTTTAAAGACTCCATTCCAGGTTTCTGTCTGGTCCATTTTACTCAAGAAAATAAGGTAGTGCCTCAATACCTGCAAGTGTTTGATCCTGGGATTGAAAAATAATATGACTGCTTGTATGACTGCCTCTCAACAACAGCAGAAAAGCAGTTTTTAAAACCAATTTCCTTTGGCCATTCATGTCAAGTCAAAGCCATGTATTAAAAATCAATGACGACAAGGTTGGAACTGTAGTTTTAAATTTAATAATAAGCAATATATAGTTTAATTATATAAAAGCAATAAGAGTGTTTTTAGCTTTTATATTGTCAGGTCCTACATTTTTTGTGTGTGTTACATTTTGGGAGGACCATGTTCTTTTTTTTGGCTATATGGTCACTATGTTTTAAGATTGGTTACATGGTCACCATGTTCTAGGTTTACTTCAGTACAGGCAGTAAAGGGGTGCTTGAGGAAGAAAGTGCCCCAACACTTGAGGGACTCCGTATTGTTGGTTCCTACATTTTCCTTGGATGTCCTACATTTTGGAAGGAACTTGTCCTCTTTTTTGGTTACATGGTTACCATGTTTTCTAAGTTTTACTTTACTACAGGTAAGGTAAATGGGTGCTTGAGGAAGAAAGTGCCCCAATACTTGCAGGGCTTTGTACGGTCAGGTCCTATATTTTTCGAGTGTCCTACATTTTGGAAGGGTTTTAGTATATCACCATATTCTAAGTTTACTTTACTAGAGGTAGTAAAGGGGTGCTTGAGGAAGGAAGTGCCCCAGTACTTGAGAGGCTTTACACTGTCAGGTGCTACATTTTTCTTTGGGTGTCCAACATTTTGTCCTCTTTTTTGTTTTATGGTCACCATGTTCTAAGTTCTGGTGGTCAAGGGGTGCTTGAGGAAGGAAGTGCCCCAATACTTGAGGGGCTCTATACCGCCAGGTCCTTCATCTTCCTTGGGCGTCCTACATTTTGGAAGAGCTTTGTTATATAGTCACCATGTTCTAAGCTTACTACAGTTAGTAAAGGGGTGCTTGAGGAAGAAAGGGACTGAGAGGGGCTGAGGGCTGGAGGGCTCCTCCAAGGCTGCTCCAGGGCGTTGCCTCAACGGCTCCTCTTCCTCCTTCGGAGCCTCCACAGCAGCCGCCCGCCCAGGGGAGTCCGAGCGGAGCCAGCCCTCAGAGGGCCTCAGAGCAGAGAACCCAGTCCCTCCATGACCCATTTCGACGCCAACCCCTTCAGGGCGCCATTTTGTGAGGGGGAGGCTTCACGAGCGCCATCTCGGGTGTGAAAATGGCGGGAAAAAGCCTTCCTGGGGCGAAGCGGGGGCTCTCCTACCTTGCCCGCGGGAGAGGTCGGGGGCCAGCGCCAGCAGCACCCCCAGCAGCAGCAGCAGCCTCCAGGCCCCCCGGGGCGGCTCCATGGCAGAGAGACACGAAGGAAGGCGAAGGGAGAGTCAGTCTGTGCCTGTGGCGACCGCTGAGGCTTCTCTCTGAGGCGGCCCAGCAGGTTCCGCAGGTAGAGCAGCCCCGCCTTGCCTTCTCAGGTTACACTCAGGGGGCCTCGTCCCCTCCCGCTCCCCGCAAACAACAAGCTTATAGCCCGCAGCAGCGGCTGGGCAGGGCAGGGCGGAGCGACTCACCTGGGAGCTCACCTGTGGCCATATATGGGCCTTCCAGGGGGTGGTGGAGCTGGAAGGGGCTCACTTATGGCACTCAGGTATAGGTTAGGCATCCTTAAATACATATTATATTTCATCCTGCACATGCGTGTTCCACTTATTTCTAATTAAAATTCATCTTAAAAATAAAAAAATATACAAGTTTTTTTAAAAAACAATCCCTGTATTGAAGGGTAATTAGATGCAATATCAATTCAGAAAGCAGTAAAAGTAGTTATTATAATATGTAATGATGGCTGCAATGATAAAGACACTTTTCTGGGAGTAAGCCCCATTGAACACAATAGGGCTTACTTTTGAGTAGACACGGTTAGGATGGTGCTCGCAGGTGCTCGCAGCTTCAATCCTAAAGACACTTTCCTGGGAGTAAGCCCCATTGAACACAATAGGGCTTACTTTTGAGTAGACATGGTTAGGATGGTGCTCGCAGGTGCTCGCAGCTTCAATCCTAAAGACACTTTCCTGGGAGTAAGCCCCATTGAACACAATGGGGCTTTCTTTTGAGCAGACATGGTTAGGATTGTGCTCTTCGAGCACAATCCTAACCATGTCTACTCAAAAGTAAGCCCCATTGTGTTCAACGGGGCTCACTCCCAGGAAAGTGTCTCTAACCATATCTACTCTAAAGTAAGCCCATTGTGTTCAATGGGGCTTACTCACAGGAAAGTGTCTTTAGGATTGATGCTTATTATGAAATTTTAGTATTGATTTTATCTTGTTATAACCTTATTTCGTTTTGCTAAAGGGTTTGTGGTTCTTCTTGATGGTGTTCATTTGTCCTATGCCAGGTTTCCAGATACAGGTAAGGTTTGAAGAGTGAGGATTCATATAATGAATTTAGAGCCCAATCCTATACAGTTCTACTCAGAAATAAATTCCATTATAGTCAATGGAGCTTATTTTTTGGTAAGTATGGTTAGGATTGCAGCCTTATTCTCCTGTTTATGTACTGTCCATCCCAGTACTTGACAATCTTCTTTCCCAAGTTAGTAAGGTGATTTTGAAAGTGATGTATTCCCCAGCTCAAGGACCTATGGACTAGGGACCTACAAAATAAGAAGTTATTTTTTCCTCATAAACAAGTATTATTCTTTGTCAGGAAAAATAACCTTGTAGGTCCCTGTGGTTTCTTTGATGACCATGGGCTTGTCACAAATAATATTGGATGGATGGACGGACCATCCTGATGGCATAAAATTTGTTGTTTGTGGTCTACCAGGAGGAGGTTTACCCTGTGGGGTAGGAGAGGTTAAATTGACTTCTTTGTCATGGTCAGATCATTAGGTAGCATTAAGATTTTATGTATGGTAACTCTGAATTCCTCAGGAGTGAGGGATCTATTACAGGGTCTTCAAACCCCTGCTCTGGGGTCAGATGCAGCCCTCAGTGAGCCTCCATCCATCCTCGGCAAGCCCATCCACCTGGACCTCAGGGAAGCCTGTAGTTCTCCAGAAGTTAGGGGAGCTCTGCTCTCCACACCACAGAAAGATATTTTGAGGGCTGGGAGGCTGCACACACCTCCTCTGTGCATGAAAGTGCTTATGAACTGGTTTGAAGATCATCCTCTTTATGTATTGGAAAGCATTTATGAACCAATTTGAATTCATTCATTCACAGGTTCTGTCTCTAAAATATTCATTTATGTAAAGTTATTCAAATTTGAAATGTAAGTCAACACTTTTTTCCTTTCAGCCCCAATATAGTATTGATGATATGGTCTTCTTGCCAAAATGTTTAGGGACCTATGGTCTATTAGGAAGGCCTGTTGACATGATTGATATCCTTCCTCAACTTGGGGAAATGACCTGGACTGTAAATAAATCACACTAGGATGCCATCTCCCTTCGCAAGCAGAGCCATTGCTCCTCTGTTTTCCGTAGCTTGTTTAGTTGTCTAGTTTAGGACAGCTAGAATGACAAAGGAAGTTTTATTATAAACTTGACTGAACACAGCCTGGACTGGAATGTCAAACCTGTTTTTTACAGAGGGCTGACAGTGTTTGAGATGCCAGCAAAGAGTGGGAAGTTATGTCATTTCATTGAGCAAATTATGACAAAAAATAACAATATTTTTTCTTCCTTTAGAACTCATCAATTGCAAACAACAAAAGAGAAAATACACAAACCTTGACCATATTTTCAAGACATGGGAGACCCAGTTACCACATGAGGCACCCTGTTAGCACTGACACCTCAACTTATCTGTTTTGAATAGGTGTTAGGAGAACCTTAAGTCCAGATAAAGAGCTTCTGTGGACCATCTGGTCCCAAGGCCTTATGTTTGACACCCCTTGCCTAGAACCTAAGTTAAAGCTTACTCTATAGTCTGGTCTATCATGAGCTGTGAGTTGCCTCTTTGGATAAAGTGCCAAGGTCAGTGTTAAGCATCTGTGTGAGTTTAGCAGCAGATATAGGAAGCCAAGGCCCCAGACACTGCTCTTCACTTCCCTTGAGAAGAGGGGTAGCAAGCTACAAAGCTATACAGTCAGCCAGCAATAGGGTGCTGCAATTTTAAATAAATGCAAAGATACTTAAATATTCCAGGTATAGTACATGGAAATTAGTGATACATAAAAGAACCAAAAATTGTAAGTAGTTAAAAAACAGTTATATAGTTTACTTTGAACTAAACCCCTTGTTCTCAATAAGACTTATAGCCCAATCCTATCCATGCCTACCGAGACATAAGTCCCATTATAATTACCATAGCTTACTCCCAGGTAAGTGGGACAGGAGTTCAGCCTTTGGCTGTAATCCTATCTTACCAGAAACAAACACTTCTAATTATAAGGCACAGTATATAATATACAGTATTTCAAATATTGCAGATATTAGTAATAAATATTTCTAATAGAATTCCTTTCAGTCTTGTGGGGGGAGGGGAGGATATATTCCCACAAAACAAGCTTTTCCTCTAGTTCAGCAAAGTTCAAAATGTACATGAACACACTTCTTTATTCAGATTAATTCAAAATAGCTACCTCCCACAGCTTCAGCACTGACAATTACAATGATAAGAATTGCCACTTCACAATAGTCAGTGAATGTGTGTGGCAAGAGAGAGGAATCCACTCTAGTCATTCTTTAGCCTCAGGCAGCCCTCTCCTGAAGGGGAATTGAATTTATGGGAGCCAGCACTGCCTGCAAAACAGCATGCACTGGCCAGCCAGCACTGGATTCAGTCCTTGTGCCAGCTGGCACAGGTAAGGGTGCGCCAGGTTAGAGAGGGTGGTAAAAATATTCTTGGTAATAATATTAAGAAATCTTTGTTATGTGAGCTTGTTTACGAATGTCTGCAAAGTTTTGTTTTATAAGTGTAAGATCCCAATCATATTCAAATTTCCAATGCTGATGCAACTGCACTAATGAGATGCACACTGCATCCTGAATTGAGGGAGATTCACAGATGCCTCCTTAAGTTTACTCCTATTCAGGACTGTATTGCTGCTGTATCCGTGCTAGTATTTTTTTATTTTTGGGGGGGAATGGGGCATCTGAAAGACTTCCTGTAAAAGTACAGGTATATACTGTACTTAATAATGTGAAGAATTGTACAGTCAAAATAAGATTAGCTAGAACTACACAGAATCTTATGAACCGGGTAAAGCTTCTCATGCAGTCAGCAAGTTATTTTTAAATCACACCTGAAGGCAATCTGAACAGGGTAAAGACAAGCCATAAGAGGCAAGGACTGATCATCAAAGAGATAAAGGGGGAGGGGAAGTGAAAAAATAAAAGAAGCAAAGGGCAAGGGTGGAACCTGGATGTTGGGAAAGATGTTTCAACGTCACTGGCCTAAGGAGTACATGACCCTTCTCTACCAGATGGAAGAAACTGTTACTCACTGTTTTCTACTTGATTTTGAGGAGAAAGGCAACATACTTTTAATGACACATTTTATCATGAAGCATGGAAATTCCTTTCATGACACATTCATTTCATTTCATGTCTCTAGCATTGTGATTAAGAAAAATTGGCTTTATTGAACTGTAGAGTTTGAACTACACTTAGGGCACAATCCAGAAGTGCACTTGGGTTACCCAATCTATCATTGGGCTGACCCAACTGCAAGATGGGCCACCTTATTTATTCTGGAAAAGGCTTGAGGCAGCGTAAGGCAACAGAGGCTGGTGAACCTGGGTTGCCCTAACTGGGGCAGCCGGGCAGTTCAGGAGATGCCTGTTCAGGGCATGTTTAGCATTGTCTAGGGCAGAGCAGATACTCTGTATCCTGAGTCTGTTTCCAGGACAAAACCTGTTCCAGCTCCTCAGTTATACCACCTAAGGAGCAGGTATAACTGAGTAGACCCATAGGGGTCCATGATAAGGCAGAGTAGGAATGGCAGTGTTGACCAAAAATCTGAGTTCTTGACCAGTCTAGCCCAACCCCTGCCTCTCAACTTCAGGATGCAGCACAACTACGGCAGCCCACTACCTAGGGATACAGCAGGCCACTCCAAGAAGCCCCTTGTATTCACTGTAATCTGTACTGGCAGTCTCATCAGGGACTCTGTATAAGGCAGGCACCACAGCTTTCCTTGTTCAGTGTGATCTGAGGGAGGTCTCAGGAACAGGCCCCCCCCAAGTGTCACTTAGTGTGTATTTTGCATGCTCTGGAGCAGCTAGGGCAGCCCAGGCTTCCTGACTCTCTGGATGCAGCATAACTTTCTGCTCTGGATTCAGAATAGTAGGGGCAGCCCTGCTAGGGCACTCCTCACTGTCCTAACTCTGGATTGTGCCCTTAGGCCTCTCAGCCTTAAGTTTTAAAGGGTGCAATCCTAACCTACTTAGGCCAGGATAACTCACCTAGCATAACTCCCTGTGGTGGTGTGGGGAGGCTGGCGCATGTCTGTGCACTCCCCCCAGGAGCTATACACTATAGAATGACATGTTACGTTTCAATACAGTACATTCATTCAACAAGTTATAACACTACAGGATGATTGAAAAGTAACTCCCTATATTGTAATTTATAAGTACTGTATGTGGAATCTGTGTGTGGCAGCGTGAAAGGTGTGCCTTATCAATGTTCTAGTGCTGCTCCCCATCAGCAGCTTGGGAATGTTAAAGTTGCACATAAAGACAAAGATTCAATTGAGCCAATGGATAGCAGTGACTCGGTTAGTGATTGTGAAAGAACCTAACCATGACTACTGTGTCCAATGGGTCTTAATCCCAGGAAAGTGTCTTTAATTGCAGCCAAAGTCATTCTCCTCTCTCATCATTGGCATCCTTCAATCTCAAAAGACTATGGTATCGTGCTCAGAAGTAGAGGTCCTAAAACAGTGTCTTTTATGACTAAACAGGCCAATTCGAGAGTGGCAACCCCTTCCACACCGTGGGCAGATACAGTCCCCTGCCCAGCCCCCCGATTTTGCTGTTTCCGGGACTGCCTCTTTGTTTCAGCCTGCTGAACGAGTGTCTCTTCGAATTGAAGAAGGTCATGCTGCGTCTTTTGCCTCCACTGAACGATCAGAGGTCAGTGTTTCCCAGTTGTTGATGTCCATTCCCATGGCCTTTAGATCCCTCTTGCAGATGTCCTTGTATCGCAGCTGTGGTCTCCCTCTAGGGCGTTTTCCCTCTCTATAACCCTCACATCAGCCATGAAGGTTTTCAAAGTTACAGTACAGTTCAGTACTGTACAGTATTTTCTTTATTGTGTGAGACGTTACCATTAGCCAATACCTCTTGAGCATAACAAAGCTGATCAATAATATGATTTGTGTATCTTGGGCCTAAGCCTCTGATTGAAAGCACAATGCAGCATAATTCTCTTTGTTACCATAGCCTAAACCATGTCAGCTAAACAGAGATAGTCAAGTCTTCATGGCCATGAACTGGTGCCAAACTTGATAAGTGAACAATGGCCGCTCTGTAAATTAATTACAAAGAGCTTTGCTCCCAGGCCTAAAACACAGCTCATAGTTACTATGTATAAGATACTACCCAATCTGGTGCAGTGTGACATGAAGAGGTGAGATCACTAAAGAAATACCCAAACCTTAGTGAACATGCTTGCCAGTAAACCATGCATGCTTACCTGTAGACCAGTTAGAATTGTTTGTTATGATCATGTTGTATGATGCAGCCTATTGAATAGAACAATGCCTTCTTGCTTCTGTACCTGCTTTGCCACTGTAAAAGATTAAGGCCAGTAGCCATCTTGGCCGGCTCCTCACTTTGGGACATGAGTCTGAGGAGTTTGCCCAACGTGTTGAATAAAGATCGTGAATTTGATAACTCGAATTGACTGAGGGTTTTGTAAAGTGTACAACAATTGCAATGTGTTCATATTACTGTATATTACAGTGTTTTGTAATAATTTTTATATACAGTTAATATTTTTATATGAATATTTTTTGGGTTGTGGAACCAATTGTCTGAGTTTCCATTATTTCCTATGGGAAAATCTGCTTCATGTAAAGAGCGTTTCACGTAACAAGCATGCCTCCGGAACAAATTAAACTTGTTACGTGAGTCGCCACTGTATAATTGAACATAGCATTGAAGCTGTATTTTAAAATAAGGAGTTACTTTTCAATCACCCGGTATATCCACCTCTGAATGTCCCTGAGCATACAGGACTTTTGTGATACTAATCTTCCTCTCACAGTTTTGCATGAGTCATTTCAGTTTCTTTATGATCTGTTTACCCAGTGCACACCTATGACTTTCCAACATTTCTGCATGAAAAGTTCACAGTAAGGGCTTGGCAGTATGGTCTCAGAAGCAGAAACAAATATGCATTCATCAGTTGCAGCACAAAAAAATATTTCCACATATATACGGACAGCTTTCACACAACTTTCTCATGGTCACCCACAGTTTTTAACAAACAAAAAGGGCCCTGCAAGCATTGTGAACAATTTCATGATAAAAGCATTTTAAAATCCCTGGAGTAGCCAAGAGCTCTGTATTTCAGCTCACTGGTTAAAACTATCATTGCATTAAAAAACAGATTACGGTAAATATATTTGAGAAGTTATTATGTGAACTTACGGTATTTTATAAACAACCCCACTGATGAAAATTAAGATGAGTGGGATCATGAAAACCTTATTAGCGTATGACTGGAGTTTATTACTGGAAGGTTCATACAACTTTCTCAACCCCATTTTCTCTTCCATTTTATGAGGTTGCAAGAAATTTGAACATTTTCAGGAAAGGCAAGTTAATCTGAAGCCACAAAAAGCATGTATAACCTTCATTTCAACCTTCATTTCTCTAGAACAGTTATTTTCAGCCAGTGTTTCATGGCACACTCGTGTGCCGTAGATAGTCCGCAGGTGTGCAGAGGGAGTTTGGGAAGCGTCGTTTATTAATAGGAAAATTGAGGGATTTGAACACCCTGATGTGCCTTGTCAATGGTTTAAAAAACAATTTCAGTGTCTTGCCAGTGTGCCATGAGATTAAAAAGGTTGAAAAACAATGCTCTATAATACCACTTTGTTCATATATAAGTGATCATTTGTGTGTGGGGGGGGGGTGATGCTGAGCCTCTAAAATTGATGTGTGGATTGCACATGTGGGAGTTTTTACCAGTTCTGAGAGTTGATACACAAAACCTCCAAAACCACTCACAGTTGCTTCCATCTCCACAGAATCTGACTGATAGCACAATCCTAACCATTTTAGGCCTGGCATATCTTCCCATGGTGATGTTGGGAGGTCGGCGTATGCCTGTACGTACTACTCGCCCAGTAGTGGGGCAAACGTGCCTTATGGCACTTCTGTGACATGCTTAATGACATGCTTATGAGACATAGGACTCATGCCAGGGCTTATGCCAGCCTAACTGCAGGTTAGGATTGCAGCCCAAGGCTCCTTTCTCCCTCTCCTAGAGTTGTACAGACAAGCACACAACATGATGCAAACAAAAACACAGGCCATCTCTCATAATTTTTATGTTCAAGATCAGACTCATTCCAGACAGATAAAGTGACAGCCAATCTGGATTTATAGCATTATTGTTTTTGTTTATTTATAGCATTATTAAATTGTCTGAAAACAGTTGCTACAAAAGCAACCTGAAGAAAAATCCAGACATGTTGGAAAGCCGTGAATCTGCTAATGCCCTGTATAATGCCTTGGAGCAAAAGAACCCATCATAAATATTACAACAGTTGGCAGACTTCAAGCTTGAATCAGCCCTATGACTCACCTGTATCTGGCCCTCAGGGGGCTGACCAAATGTGAAGGTGTGGTTTAAAAAATGCTCGCAGTTTCACTTGATAGAACTGTGTGAAGTTTCAGGTGCGTTGCCTGAAGATTGGCAGGTCAGCTGTTTGAGAACCAAGTACTGCAAGAGGGATTGAGCTCCTGTCCTTAGCCCAGCTCCTGCCAACCTTGCAGGTTGGAAGCAGGTAAATGCAAACAGATAAACAGGCACCACCTCAGTGGGAAGGTAATAGCGTTCTGTGAGCCTCTAGTCATGCTGGCCACATGACCGCAGAAATGTCTGGGCAATGCTGTCTCTAAATCTTAGAAATGGGGATGAACACCACATCCTACAGTTGGTCATGACTAGCAGGGCAACCTGCAGGGGTCACATTTACCTTAGATGCTACATGTGCAGTAAGAAATGACCAGTACCAGGCTGTGTTTTAAGTAATTTGTTATGAATTATTATTTGTTAGCCGCCACCCCTTATGTTCTCTTCTCAGAAACAAGTTGTAGACAGAAGGGAATCAGATTGTATCAGATTCTAGTCCACCTCCCCATTTTATCCGGCCCGTGAGATCTTAAAAGGCTATAGTTTCCTAGGACTAAGCCCTATTGATTATAATGGGACTTTCTAAGTAGACGTGCAGAAGATTGGACTCCGGCCCTCGGGAAACACCATTGATGCTAACTTCGGCACTCTGTTTGAAATGAGTTTGACACCCCTGGCTAGGCAAGAGTGGCGACTCAGAATTCAGAGTTCCTACCAAAGGACTGTGTTGACTGCCACCACAGAGAAAAAAGAAGAGCATGGTGGCTGGAAACAGGGCCTTCTCTGTGGTTGCACCCCAACTCTGGAACTCCCTCTGAAGTTAAGAAAACTTCCCATCTTATGGGTTCTTGGCAGGGCTTGAAGACTTTCTTATACTCTAGGGCTTTTAATTGATACCAGGCAGGTTTTAAGTATTAATGTTTTTAATTCTAAATTTTAAATGTTTTTAAATTTGGGTGTTTATGCCATGGGTCTGCAGTAATATGTTTTTTATTATGTTGTAGTGCCATGGATCCGCATGGTGGAGAAAGGCGGGGTAAAAAATCCTTTAAATAAATAATAAATAAAATAAAAGGAGGGTTTTAGAAGCAAATACTTGATCTGCAATTTTAAGTGGGCAGAGAGGTACATGTGCTCACAAAAACACAGGAAAGGGAAACAATGTAAAGTAGGAGTCAGAACATTATAGATTGAAGGGTTAAAGCAACTGACCATTATTATGTAAAGTACAGTGGCAATTCCCAACAATGATGGTGAAAGCAATCACCCTGAATGCTGAATGACTCAGAGGAGCAATTGTTAGGCATGGGAGTAGGAGAGTCAGAGCTGAAGCTCAAATATTTTGATCATATCATGAGAAGGGAGGATTTCTTAGAAAAGACCCTGATACTAGGATAAAACAGAGGGCAAAAGGAGAAGGGGATTGCAGGATGAGGTGGTTACATAGTGTCACCAAGCCAATTAATTTGGATGGACTTCAGAAGGTGGTGGAGGATAGGGGGGGTCAGCCATGCTGCAGTCCATGGGGTCACAAAGAGTTGGACATGACTGTAACGACTAGACAATATCAACAACATGAGATTCAAAACCTATAAAGGAAGGTCCCATGAAAAGCAAGAAATGCAGAAAGTGACCATTCAGCATGAAGCCAAATGCTGAGATCTGGCTCAGCTAATCAGCTGCATATCTAACTTTACCTGGAAACTTCCTTTCCCCATTTAGCATCTAATCACCTATTGCGCTTTCAATTACCTTAGCAAAGCCGGTGTGATTGGCTTAATTATTAGAATTGCAAGATTTCATGCATCTGGATTGTATTCTGCAAAAGCTTGTGCTGAAATACGTTAATCTTAACATAGAACAAAACTTGTTTTTGCTCCAGCAGATGAACATGGCTCCCCTTTTAACCAGAATTGACTAGTTAACTAGAAGTCTGCTTTTATTATCTGGGTGTAAGCCTCACTGAACTAAATGGAACTCAGAAGTCAGTAAATGTACAGGACTGTATTGCAGAGCTTCCCTAGAGGAAAATGCTCATTGTCTTGTTTCAGCACCAGTACATATTCCATATGAGGGAATGACATCTTATACTCTACCATCACCCAAGAATTTCTCAAATACTATTTCTCAAATAATTTCTCAAATTCAGACTTTAGATGTTTCTAGATGGTGGCAGGGGAACTCTAAAAATGTTAGTTATTTTTATTCACTCAAACTGCTGTTTTAATTATACCTGTTTTTGTATCCCATTGCTGTCACTTCTTTGCTGTCTCTTGTGGATATCTGGAATGAATGAACTGGAATGACCTGGAATTAGATCATAATTCCACTGAAGCTATTGTTACATACAAAATCAACTTTGGGCACAATCCAGAGTAACTATGGGAAGTTCTTGCTCCGGTGTATGAATTTGCTCTGGATTCCAATATGAAATTCCCATAGGTTTTCATTAGGTGGTACAGTAACTACGGATACACGTAATGTCTCTTATGTGCTCCTGTAGTTACTCTGGATTGTAGGGTTCTTGTTATTCTTTCAGCACAATAGTTTTTGTCTTGCATTTCCTGGTTCCCCTTTGCATTTGCAAAGTTCTTTATAACAGCCGTCATGTCTCAGTATTGTCCTCCCTACTATTGTCCCAGCCATGGAATTATTGGATTGGACTATCTTCCACAGTAATTTCATATAAAGACAGTTCTAAATAAATAACAGTAACTGGATGTTTTCCCAAAAGATCCAAGCCACAATAAACTAGGAGCTACTCAATGAACTGGGCCTGTTGGGGAATATGTAAAACAAGTGCTACAAATGGTGTCAAAAGCTTAATCAGTCTGTGGTTTTATAAATGATAGCCAGTGTGTGATAAAGGGCAGTTCACTGTATGGAATTCTGTTATTTATATTGGTTCTTTGATATAGAAATAATTAAAAGATTAGACAGAGCATACAAAAGGGAAAGCAGTTTAAAAAAAAGTAACAGGTGTTACTGAAAGCTTCCAGCTACTGTATCTCATTGGATAAGAAGCTATCAACCACAGCTACACAAATTAAAAATAAATAAATGAAAATAAATAAATAAAATAATAAATAATGAATTCCCCAAGAGAAAATGTTAGAAACACAATTCAGATATTAAAATAGCTTTTAGGACTGTCAGCAGCGTTAAGAAATTGTAGGGCAATACAGCACTGTATTAAGGCCACAAACATTGCCTGACCTTGAGGAAGCATCTGTTATTGGTCCAATGTGTCCCATTGGCCAGTGTATGGAATATAGGCCAGTGCTGAAATATTGATTAGGATTATAGTTGATTATAGTTGAAAGTTGATTATACCCACAGTTGGTTAAGTCTGCGTGTGTTTATGAGAAAAAGCAGTTATAAGGAACTTTTTTTAAAATAATGAGTGCAGCATAGTGCAGCAAAGTACAGTATTTCTCTCCATGACTCCCAAAGGAATGCCTTTACTAAGCCACTGCCACTAGTACCATGTACTTCTTTTACAAATAATAATCTGATTTGGAAAAAACTTTGCTACCCAATTGAACAAGTTTGGTGGTTAAGAGCCCAATCCTATCCCAGATTTTAGTGATGATGCATCTGCATTGTAGCCCCATAGAAAAGGAGCAAACATTCCCTTACCTTGAGAAGACCTCCATGACTGTCCTCCCACCACAGCAGGCAGCACATACCCAATGGGATTATCTGCATCAATGCTGGAAAGTTGAATAGGATTCAGCACCAAAAGATTGACTGTGTCTGGGTAACTATGGGAGCACGTAAGTAACTCAATCTGGAGTAACTACGGGAGCACGTAAGACATTATGTGCACCCGTAGTTTCTGCACCACCTACTGAAAACCTATGGGAAGTTCATATTGCAATCCAGAGTAACTTGTTCTTACTCCAGAGCAAGAACTCCCCATAGTTACTCTGGATTTCACCCTATGTCAGGACTGAATTCAAGTATCACTTGGGCCATATACTCATGGGCAGCTGAGGGAGCTGTGCAGGGAGCTGTACATAATAAATGTATAGCATCTAGTGTGCTAGTCATCTTATAGATGACTATAGTCATAGCTGGATCCAACTGTATTGGCTCTGCCTTTCCATTGGACTAATTCAGTGGCATGGAGAGGGGGGATTTGCTGCTTGGGTAACAGCATATCCTCCATAACTGTCTAACCCAGGCTTTCGTGCTTTGCATGCAGTGTAGTCTTTCAAGACTGACGGAGGCCTGCTTTTTCTAGTGCGCCTCAGTCATAAGGCTTAGACAAAAGTAATGTGTTACCAGAAATCCAAAATTCAGGCACACAATGCCAAATGCATTCATTCTTGAATCCTTGATTTGCATTCAAAAATCTCAAAATAAACTTTTATGACTTTGTATATTGTATAATGTAGTAGTATTTTTATTTATTTTTTGATTTTATTTTATTTGTACTCTGCCTTTCTCCCCAAAGCACACCCAAGTATCTATGATACTTCTAAAAATTTTCTGTGTCAACATCTTCATTAACTCCATACTTTGGTACACTTTACAGATTGATACTCTTTTTAGCAATAAGAAACAAAACCTGGTTCTTCATAAGATGCTAGTAAGTCTCCCAAAGTCTTATAGCGCAGGCCTCCAATTGCTTTAATCCAGGACTGCTTCGTTTGCAGACTTCATCTGAATTTATGAATGGCATCACTAGCAGAAACATCATGGCTTCTGAGTTTCAACAACTAGGTAAGATCTGTGATGAGTAAGTTTCCTATGGTAAATCCTTGTTCTGCCAGTTCCCTTTATGGAAGTCTTAATGCATGATTCAGGTGGAAATAGTTTTCTGACACAATTTGAAGTTATCACTATTGCAAAAAGACCAAAACCACAACATGACCTGTTTGGTTATATTGGTTGTCTCCTTTGGCTCACATTCCCATAGAGCTTGCATAGCCACTGACATTAGCATGAACCAGTTGTTGTTGCATTTTAGCCCATCTAAGGATTGGTTGTACCCGCATATCTAGGCCTTGTGTCTAATTTCACACTTTCCAGCCCCCTCCATCCTCTTGCGTTGTCCAAAGCTGCAATGCCAAAGACATTAGTTATTCTTGGTATACCAAAACAATTCCTGTTATGAAAAATGCCTTGTCCGAACTGTTTCCTAAAGATATTTGTGCCTTGTAACCAATAATTGTAATTAATAATCACTTGCCTAAGTATAATATGTGTTCTGTCCTAAAACTGTTATAAACAACCTGTTTTAATATCTTGTTAGGTCCAAATGATCCAGGCCCAGTCTCCCTCTGGAAAGGCCAGAGCATAGCAAGGGCAGCTGCTCTAAGCCAGAAAAAAAGAAATACAAGGCCAGGAACAAAACATCCAGGCTGAAACAATAAAGACGGAATGTAGCAAAAATATGAGTTTTATGCAATTAAGCAATAACCACAAGCAGCCCTGATAACGTGCAGTCACAGAAGAGTTGGTGACATTTTGCGAATTTGCCTTCTGTTTCCACTGCTTGTCGTCATCCCCTGAATCCCACCCTTGCATAAAATCTAGCAAACTAGGATCCAAGCTTTGCTTTCAGTCATTTGTCCCCTCCTCTCTTAAAAATGCCATATAAAAATGTTTGTACAGCCTTTGTTCTCATGGAGGTGGAACCCGAGTGTCCACATGTAATAAAGCTAGGTTGTATCGTGCTTGTTAGCAGTCTTCTGCCATGTTGGTTGCCTCTCCAATAACCTGGGTAGTGTCCCAAGAGATCGTGCATTCGAGTCCCACCCCATTTGGGTACATGGTCAGGTGGTCAGAAAACACAGAGAAATAGAAATGTGATGCATTTTATTTTGCTTTGCCCCCTACTCTCTAATTTTCTTTTTACCCACCCCCTCTTTTATTTTAATAAACACCTTTAATTCTTATTTTGACTGTCTGTTTTTGGCAGATCTCAGTCTCAGCTTTGCATGACTGGCAGCATGCACCAACCTGGTGGATTTTTCAAGGTTTCCCCACCCCCACCCCAGTTTAGAGGCATTCTCTCTACCTGGCCTTGTCTCTGGGCAAAGGGCAGAGCTACAGCCTCACGTTTCCACTATCTTACAGAGGAAAGACAGGCTACAGCCTCATGTTCCACACCCTGATCACTAAATTGCAATGGATCATTCACATTTGGAAATCATTACTTCTTACACATTTGATGCATGAACATGAATGTTAAGACAACCCTAATCTGCAGCTAATCTACATCCAGATTTCGTAGAAGTGGCTGCGTAAATCTGTTATGGCAGAAAAGGAGAGAGAGAAAAACAACAGCACCTTATCATTACTTTGCTGTTCAGCAGCTGTTAAATGGATGGACTTTGCTTGTGGTGGTTGCATGTTGTTATGTACACCAAGCACTGCCCATTTCATTATGGAGGCTTTTTTTTAAAGAGGGAAGCTTTATGGTTGCTGAGAAGCATTTCATTCACTTCCCATTTATACGTTTCGTTATCTAAAAGTGAGGGAATGATTATTGAACCAGTATTAGAAGACATTACAAGAGTCCTGCTAGATCAGACCAAAGGGACATATAATCTAGCTTCCTTGGTGGCTCCAGGGGATTCAAACAAGATATCTGTATCTTGTTGCCACTCCCTTGCATATCATATCCAGAGTCACCTGTCCTCTGGTTAGTTCCATAACTAGCTGTTCCAGGGAAACGTTAAGAAATCCGGTCTCTTTTAAGACCAGAATACAAATTAACCGATCAAACTAGGGATAAATGAAGTTCCCTATTACTGCATTCGTATAGTGGAGTCTTCTGGAAGATGTTTCCTCATCTCAAGTTTCCTTTCAGGTTTTTGATTTGGGGAGATAGCATGATGTCCCCATTAAATTGTTCCTGCGGCTTGGTAATTTAACCCAAAGACATTCAATGGAATATCCTCTCTATATACAAAACTGAAAAGTCACTGACTCACTCACTCATCAACGGCCAGCCAAAACTGCCAGGCCTAGATGCGTGAAATTTGGGGAAGGTGTTGCTTCCATGACAGCGGCACCCATTAAGAATTGGTTTTTGGAAATTCCAACTGGAAGGGTGAAAAGGGGTGCAGCATGTTTTCCTCCCTATACTTTCTATTGAGGAATCCCTGACTGAGGGATGCTCTGCCCCAACCCCTGGAACTAGAAGCATGAAATTTGGGGAGGGTGTTCCTTCTGTGACATCAACACCCACCAAGAACCAATGTTGCGAAATTTAACCCTTAAGGGGCTGAAAAGGGGTGCAACACATTTTTGGCCTATACTTAACATCAGAAACTGATCAACATCCAACTGATGCACTGAATAGAGGATGATGGTGCGCTTGGGGGGATGGTGTGCATGGGGGTTGATGCGCATGGAAGAGTATGGTGCACGGGAGGGTATTGCGCTCAGGGGGTTGATGTGTGTGGGGGATACATGGGGTGTTGATATGCATGGGGGGTTGGTGCACATGGGAGGGTGTGCGCAAGGGGGATGGTGCGCATGGGGGTTGGTGCACAAGGGAGGGTATAGTGCATGGGGGGTTGATGTGCATGGGAAAGTGATGTGCATGGGGGGATAGTGTGAGAAGTTACCAATATCCAATAGCCCTTGAGCATAACAAAGATGATCAATAATATGATTTGTGTATCTTGGGCCTAAACCTCTGATTGAAAGCACAATGCAGCATAATTCTCTCTGTCAGCATAATGTTGCCATAACCTGAACCATGTCAGCTAAACAGAGATAGTCAAGTCTTCTTCATGGCCATGATCTGGTGCCAAACTTGATAAGTGAACAATGGCCGCTCTGTAAGTTAATTACAAAGAGCTTTGCTCCCAGGCCTAAAACACAGCTCATAGTTACTATGTATAAGATACTACCCAGTCTGGTGCAGTGTGACATGAAGAGGTGAGATCACTTTAAAGAAATACCCAAAACTTATTGAACATGCTCGCCGGTAAACCAAGCCTGCTTAGTTGTAAACCAGTTAGAATTGTTTGTTATGACCATGTTGTATGATGCAGCCTATTGAATAGAATAACTGCCTTCTTGCTTCTGTAACCTGCTTTGCCGCTATAAAAAATTAAGGCCAGCAGCCATCTTGGCCGGCTTCTCACTTTGGGACATGAGTCTGAGGAGTTTGCCCAACATGTGTTGACTAAAGATCCTGAATCTGATAACTCGAGTTGACTGAGGGTTTTGTAAAACGTACTACAATAGTGTGCATGGGAGGATGGTGGGCATGGGGGTGTTAGTGCTCGTGGGGAGATGGTGCACAATGTGAGGGTGATGCACATGGGAGGGTGATGCGCATGGGACAGTATTACTGCACATGGGGGGGATGATGTGCAGTGGGGGGATGGCGTCTGGGGGCTATGGGGTGTATTTTACTCCTGCAACATGGTTATGTTTTCATGAGTCCTATATAAATAAAGAAGAACTTTGACCTCCTGGAAGTTCCTTCAGGCTGAGTCATTTGCTATATTACTGGCTCTCAGTTGTTAAAATGGAGGGCTAGTTGACCTCTTTGCTTATGCATATTCAGGCTGCAATCCAAAAGACACTTTCCTGGGAGTAAGACCTATTGAACACAATGGGGATTACCCTTGAATAGACATCGTTAGGCTTGTGCTCTAAGTTTTGTAGAATATTTTATAAAATACCACCAAATGCCCTCTGGGAAAGGAGGAATCAGGATGGCCTTCACCCCAAATCCCTCCTGCTCGCTGTGGATGCAAGCAATATTGATCTGCCCATGCTAGCTAAAAGGAAGTGGGAATCAGATCACCACCTTTTCTACCCGTTCACACAGGGCTTAAAAGAAAAACATGTCTTTAAATGTAAACACAGCAAGAGAAAAGAGCTTTTCACCACTATTTCACCGTGGTGGACGCATTTTGTGGCATTTAACATTTAAAGGACATGTTCTGTTTAAACCAGTGTTTCTCAGCATTTGCCCTCCACTGCACACTTCACATGGCTGCCTCTTCGAAATACCACTGAACGTAACTGATGACAGCATCACTGCAAGTTACTTCTGGGTCACAAGGCCAGACTTGATGTGAAAAACCTCAGGAGAACAGGAAGGCTTTTTAGAGTGTGGAAAAGCATGGTGTGGAAGAACCGGCCATTGTTTGTAATGTGATGTTCTGAGTGGCAGGTGTCCAGGGTACAAGTGCCACTAGGTACCACCTCAAGTACTACGATAATGAAACACTGCTTTAAAATATAAGGTGTGATCCAGTCCAGGAGCTGCAAGCCCAGTTTACTGGGAGATGGGCATCTTTTGTCTTGCTCTGGACTGGGGTCTGGGGGCTGCCTATCACCTCCTCAAGATCTATAAACAGAGTTATTTTTTGGTCTTCATGTTTTTATCATTCTTACCCAGTTTCAAATTGTGTATTACTGCCTGTTATTGTATGTTTCAATTACTGTAAGCCGCCTTGAGTTCCCTTTAGGGAAGAAAAGTGGGTTAATAAATCAAATAAGATGATAAGAGCAAGGTGAGGAAGAGATTTTTCATGCTCCTTTCAGAGAAAACAAGGGAGGGGGGATTGCGGTCCTCCAGGTTGTCTCATCTCAACAATGCACAAATAATTTGGCAGGGAAAAGTGATTTATTTACTAAACCATTTATTTACTGGTTTATTTACTAAAGACTGCAGCTTATAGGTTTTGTGCACAAATACAGGAGTGAAAGCACTGGAAGCTGGAACCCAGCTGCATGACTTCCATTTTTATCAAACAGAAGCAGCATACAGGTAGGAAAGCTGAACGCTGGTTAAATAAAGTGGGGAGAGGCACATCCACTTTGTCGTCCCTCCCAGCTTCAAAGCCAAACCGTCCCCCAGGACAGGATGCATTTTTTTTGTGCCAACAAGAAAGGAAGCCAAACCTTATAGTATCAATAATTAATCCCAACAGACAATGAATCACAAGAGGGCTGACAACAAATGGGCTTTTGCTTTCTTGCTTTGAAGATTCATGAGGAACTGAGTTTTCTAAACGAAGGGCACAATCCAGAGTAACTATGAGGAGTCCTTGCTCTGACATAAGAACAATTTACTCTGGATTGCAATATGAATTTCCCATAGGTTTTCACTAGGTGGTGTTGTAACTACGTCAACATAAATGTCTTATGTGCTCCCATAGTTACTCCAGATTGTAAGGTAAATCAGATTTAGTTTAGACTTCTATGGTTGAACTGGCACCAAATGTATGCAGAAACAAGGTATTCCCCAATTTTTAATAACTTAAAAAAGCAGGCTGGAGTCACCATTTTGCTTGAGTTGCGTTAACTGAGGAGTCAGAGAATCTTGAACGGCACTCTTCCAGGGTCTCTTGTTCTCACAGGGTCTCTTAGGGCAAAATCCAGAGTAACTATGGGGAGTCCTTGCTCCGGTGTAAGAACAACTCACTCTGGATTCCAATATGAATTTCCCATAAGTTTTCACTAGGTGGTGCAGAAACCATGGGTGTATGTAAAGTCTCTTATGTGCTCCTGTAGTTACTCTGGATTTGGGGATTAGATGCAAAAGACAGAAAAGAAAATATGCAAATTTTGCTCATATTTTCCATATGATCAAAATTTTGGATATTTTTGATATATGGGTGGCAATACAAAGGGTGGCATTTCAGTAGTGCTGCAACATTCTCTCAGTCTTTTGGACACTTAAAAAAAAACCAAGGCAGCCACTGAATACACTGAATTTCCAATCCACCTGCTTGTGGTAAACACAAACGGTTGTACCATGCGTCACAGGAGGCAGAATGCTGTTTACTTACAAAACAATCTGTCAGAAAACCACACAAGTAGTCACTTTTTATCAAAATCCATGAATAATTGATGTGTACAGTGTACGCCAAACAACCCCCCATTCCTTTCCAGATGCTAACTGAGAATACTCAAAGAATTTTAGAAAGTTGATGAAGCAAGATTTCCCCAGTTCCTGCAGATTTTGTTCTTTGTACATTATAGGTGTTCAAGCTGTAGCCTTCCAATCCATACCAAGTTTTAAAAGCAGTGTTCTGGCTGTAAGATTTTGCATAGCAACTCCTTGGATAACCAATGGTACAAAAAGAAATTAGTTGCCCCGCGATTTTTTATTTAAACCATTTCTACTTCAATAACATTGCATACGCGCAACAGGGATCAAATCTATACACCAGACAGAAATGGGTTTTAAAACGACACAATAATGCAAGGAATGTAATTGGAAGTTACATCTTGTTACTTCTAATAAGACGAAAAACAAACTGGACACTGCTACAGCTCTTGGACGGTAGTTGTTTAATCTTTTGTTTTGGCTGACAAATAAAGCTGTGTAACATATATCTCCTTCTGCTTAGAGGTTACCCACCAGTAATTAAGGAAGTCTATCAAGCCTTTTTCATCTGATTCACCCTTCAAAAGATTATCAATTTTAAATACATCTGGCCAAATCTTTACATTAAAAAACCCCAACCAAACAACTCACAACCTTTAACTTATTACAACAGAAACTTGTCAATACCAGAAAGTAAGATCTTCTCTAAGTGCCTTACGTGCTTGGAAATGTTGTTTCAGTCTTGTAGTTAGCCTACATTTGAACTAACTTTTCATCCAGCTTTTGGGTAAATCCCATTAGAAATGAAATCAACCATGAAGTTGACTTTTCAAGTTCTGTATACCACTCAGGTATAATCATATAAACGTAAGGGCCATTTTCCACATCACAGTTTAAAGATATGAGTAATGTGCCTGAAAAAACGCAAACTCAAGAAACTCATTCAGAGGCAAACTAAAACTCTGGATCCAGACTCTTTTCTCAAAACTAGTTGTATCTGTTTATCATTCTGAGATGACTTCAGAGTTACAGAGTGTCAGAGACACAGGGACTGTCTTGGCTTTATAACTATCAACGTAGTAAATAGGTCTAAAGAGAAAATGGAACTACACTTGTAGTTCACCGATATATCTATAAATGCATGATGGTTACATACATGCATGCCATGCCTAGGAAGACAGAACCAAGTTGGGAATGAATGCATGCATCTAAGGTTCTCAATTTTTATTCCACTGATGCATGTTCTGATACAATATTGTGAAATATGGCAGTTGACCAGATATGGTACGTAGACAACACCTTTCCATAGTGGAAGCAGCTTTTAAAGAATATGTTTACTAAAATGAATGCAACTAGTTTTGTTTCATGAGGTAATTTTGCAATTACTTTCCTTAAAGATGCCACAAGCTGGGCACAATCCATCAAGAATGTCTACATATGTTTAAGAGTAGCACAAGACAGCAGTGGATTGGGTCTATTGGTTTTTAAATGACATGCTAAAAGACAGAAAAAGGTCAAGTTCTGCACCCTGCTTGTTACAATGTGCTACAGTTCCGCTGACGGACTGTGCTTCAATTCTTCTTGGCCAAATTTTGTGACTAGTCCTCCTTTCCACTTCTAGAGCAATTCAAGGTTAACAGTGGTATTGCTTTGGGCTCAGAAAGTCAGACGTTCTGAAGGTTCAGTCTGCAAATAAAAGGAGATCGGAAGGAGCCCAAGTACAGATATCCGTTGTGTTCATGTGCTTCACTTATGTATGTTGTCACCACTCCATTGGGATCATGGAAGCTTCGTCTGTAGGATCCAGTTTCACTTAGTTCCACAACCAGGCTGTACTTGGGCACAAATTTTATCACAGTTTCTGGGCTGAGCAGCTGAAAAACACAATAGTATATGTTATAGACAAGTGACTCTCACATGCGTTTTAAGGCCCTTAGTGACCACCTCAAACACCTGAAACTGCAGAGAGTGCAAGATCCTGCCAGAACTTTCAACCACCATTTATTTTAATGATGAGTCAATAAGATGCTTATTTCTTTTCCACAGAACACACTAAAACACACTGAACACAAACATTTACAGCGTTTTCTATATTATACCCAAGCATTTAACATTTAACATTAATTTAGACATAAATATATTGCAGATGTAGAAAGCTAAGTTAGTTTCAAGTGGATTTATTCTACGTCATTTATAAACGCTTCATTGGAAAATATACAGTTGGTGTCAGAAGGCATACGTAAGTGATGGAGCAGTTGGAAGCAAACTACATTAAGGTACGATTAATACTCTACTTACTCAAATCTAACGCTCACCTTTTTCTGCAGAATTCAGTCTCCAAAAGCAGGATGCACATTAGATTTGATAGTTAATTAGATTTGAGTAAATACAGTATTTTGATTATAAGTATAGGGTGCATATTAGATTTGAGTAAATATGGTACATTTAATACATTTACAAGGGACCCTCAATATTTGCAGAGTATCTGCAATTTCCCACAGGTAATGGAATCTGCAGAGAAGTCTGGTTGAAAACCAGAAGTGCCTTTCAGAAAGCTTCAGAAGTCTTTCAGAGGCATGGGGGAGGCCGTGTGCCTCAAATGACTTCCAGTCATGCTTGGATGTTCCTTAAATCCCTCTAGAGCGGGCTTGCAATCTGTGAGTCAAATGTGCAGATGAGGATTGACTGTATTTAGCAATGAATGTGCATTGTTTTCATAACTTCCCTATATTATCATATTCTGAAAAAATCCATTGTGATTCCATATCACATATCACAGAAAGATCATTGAACAGAAGTGCCTATATGTATGTCTAAGAGTACAATCCTTACCATATCTACTCAGAAGTAAGCCCCATTGTGTTCAATGGGTCTTACTTCCAGGAAAGTGTCTTTAGGATTGAAGCCTAAGACAAAGAAAGATTTTAGACCAGAAATTTATCTACAGTTTTTATATACTGCTTTTCAACTAAAAAGTCCATAAAGCAGTTCATGAAAAAATAAAAAATCATAAGAATTTTTAAAATATTAAAAATTTTAAAATATTTTAATATAATAAAACTCAGAGATTTAAAAATTAAAATCTCTGTTTCAAATTTCAAATTTGTTTCTTTTTGTTTCAAATTCTTTGAAAACAACTTTTCAGAAATTGTTCTGAGGCAGCAATGGAAAACCAAAAAGGAAAAAGCAGCCACTTTTATCTTCTTCCACTGGGAAAGGAGATAAAGGCACTTACAGGAGTTGCAGCCTTTTTAAGGAAAACAGCACTGTAATTCCTTAGTAGCTGCTCTCAGACTACAATTCCCATAAGTGTCTTTACCTCTCTCCTTGTTTGGTGAAGGTAAAATGCCTCTTTTTTAATCCCTCTCCATGCTGGGACCAGCTTTTCAATTCAGGAGCTGTTCACCGGATGAAGCAACAGATCTTAGAAGTATTTTTTTACCATATTAGAATCATAGAATCCTAGAGTTGGAAGGGACCTAGTAGATAATCTAGTCCAAACACCTGCCTGCAGCAGGAAATCCTCCAAGAGCACCCCCAACAGGTGCTCCTCGAGCCTCTGCTTGAAGATCCCCAGTGAGGGAGAGTCCACCACCTCCCTTGGCAATCTGTTCCACTGCCGAACCACCCTCACTGTCAGGAATTTTTTTCTGGATATCTCTGAATATCCTTTCTTGCAGTTTGTACCCATTGGTTCTAGTTCTGCTTTCAGAAGTAGCTATGAACAAATGAGCCCCTTCCTCCATATGACAGCCCTTTAAGTATCTGAAGAGGGCAATCATGTCTCCCCTCAGCCTCTTCTTCTCCAAGCTGAACACCCCAAGTTCCCTCAACCTTTCCTCGTAAGACTTCCCTTCCATCCCATTGATCATTCTTGTCGCTCTCCTCTGGACTTGCTCCAGTTTGGCTGCATCTTTCTTAAAGTGAGGTGCCCAGAACTGAACACAGTACTCAAGGTGAGGTCTAACCAATGCAGAATAAAGAGGAACTATAATTTCTCGCGACTTGGAAGCTACAGTCCTTTTAAATTTAGCCTAAAATGGCATTTGCCTTCTTTGCAGACACATCACACTACTGACTCATGTTCATTCAGCATATCCATTCCTCTCCAGGGCCAAACTCTAAAAACACCACAGTTCCATGGATTCAGACAACAAGTGAAGCAGGCAACATGAGCATCCTTTTATCACGGCATCAGGAAACCTTTCCCATTCCCTAGCAATTCTACTCTGTAAAATTCCTGTTTTAAAAAAATTAAAGGAATTTACAAATGTTCATGAAGCATTTTGCTTAAAACTGATACTCTATATTTACTCTATATGTGCTCTATAAGTACTGATTCATATTCAAATAAAAATACCTAGACAGCACCTGAAGCTTCATTGCAAGATATTGCCTTGTAGTTTTAAAAGCAACTGCATAAATCTGCCTAGTTCCCAAATAATAAAAATAGCTGAGGAGCATTAAAGACATTCTCCTAATTTTAAGGCTAACTTTTTGCATACTGGCAAGTAGGTGTGTTGAGTCTATCTTTATTGAACCCAGCTGAATTAAAAAAATAGAATATACGAATCTCTCTGAGCCTGTTAACCAGTAGGCCAGGGTTCGAGACCTGGGTCTGTCCCCACAAGACAGGGTGAGGTCCTGTCCTTAGCCAAACTCTGTGACGCAGCTGGAACCAATCATATAGGCCCTGCCTTTTCATTGGACTATGTCAAACCCATGTTTTCTGGGTTTAATTCAGTAATTTTTTTTACCTATACACAAGTACAGTATGTACGTTACTTTAATAGTAAGTAACTGTAAGTGGACTAAAAGCAAAGTGTTTCCCAAGACATTGCTGGAGAATGTGCTCGCATCTTTCTCCCATCTACCCTATGCTTATGTTTAAAAAAATAGCACAGTGCCAGCCCCTTTAAATGAAATACCTAAACTAGTAAGGAGGGAGGTGTTGCATGGCACAAATTTTTTCCTCCTGAATGCTCACTGGTTCCTGGCTGAAATCAACTGAGATTCAGAGGGGAAGGTATTTGAAAATTTGAGGTAAGAACTTAACAAGTGCACAGCAGTTTTAACTGTTTTGTTTTTAATTCAGCTAATGTGTTGCTGCCACAGACAGCAGAAATCCTCTGGCAGCCATTATTTCTTTCCCCCCCACAGGACTATGGATGTTGTAGTTGAGCTGTACACTCTGGGATAACATCAGAAGCTGCCAAGAGAATTTCCACTGCAACCACAGCAATATTTTTTTTATACACACAGTGCACCACTGTGCTGATTAATCCATTGCCCTTGAAATTTTCCTTAAGATTCCCTTCCCCACTGAAAAACAGTTCAACTGTGCAATTCACCACATGCAAATGCAACAAGCCCTTTCACAAGAACATCTTGAGAATTTTTCAGAAGCAAGACCTGTTCCTAAGAGATTAATGGACAAACTATACAACTGATAATCAAAACTGTAATGGAGAGGGATTGGGAGAAGGAAAGTTATTTGTACTAAAGAGGCTCTTTTCTTCTGTATATTTATTTAAAAGATTTAGGCCCATATCCTAAAGTCAAGGTAGAGGGTGACATAACTGCGTGGACCCGTAACTGTTCTGGATTTGCCCTAAGGCTACAATCCTAAACACCCTTTCTTGGGAGTAAGACTCATTGAACACAAATGGGGCTAACTTTTAAGTAGGCATGATTAGGACTGTGCTGTAAAATGTGTTTCCTTACCTACATCATCCCAAGTTCATGATAAGATTCAGAACAGACAACCACTGGCAATCCTAGTCTCTGTGGCACCCAGGGTGAGAACTGCAAAATGCTGTCCTTTTACCAGTTGCATCCAGAATCCTTTTGAGGGTTGGAGAGGCTGTATGTGTCCCCCTGGCCTTAAGAGGGCTTGTTGCTTTCAATTTCTCAGAGAAAACCAAAGTGACATTTTAAGGCCCTCTGTGGGCCTTAGAAAGGACAACGGCTTAGGCAATATCTGGGCCTTTGGATGGAGAAAGAGAAGGCAGTCCCCCTTATAGTCCAAAATTTCTTGCACCCTCTAGGTATGCCCCTGCAGACAATCTACAGAAGACTGTCATTATTTTTACCTTAAATATTATTCTTTTAATCCATGGTTTTTCAGATAAGAAGTCCATCATAGAAAATCCAGGACTGGCCCGAATTGCTGACATTGCCACCCAATAACCTCCAGAGCTGCTTAAACGTATGTTGTCTGGAAAGCCAGGCATATTTTCAACAAACATGTCTTCTCCACCTTTCATTAGGCCTGACACATAATACCTGAAAAATTAAATCATAAATAACATTTTACAAGCAACTAAAAAACACAAGTCAGCAAAGAAGCAAAGCATTTGAAAAAATCTTCCTAGTAAACAATACAGATCCATCTTAAGCTAAAGATCACTCCAAACTTACCATCCAGGTTTTTTATAGCCAAATGACCAGTGTTGGCATATATGGTATGCTGCTTCCATAATATATGAAGTAAGGTCACTTGCTTTACTAAGTGATCATTGATAGTTTCCAATTCTGGAGGGACTTTATTTGGCCACATGTGGGCAAGACATCAGGTCATGACCCTCCCCCCCACCAACATGATTGACAATGATAAACAAAAACCATGAAGCACTATTTAAGACCCTGGCCTGGAATGTATGGCAAATACCATTCTTGAAAAAGCATCTCACAGACAGAATGCTCAAAAAAATCATTCTACCTACCTTCGTATTCTTGCCATTGTTGTTTCAGCCACCAACACAAAGTCTTCAGCAGGTGAGAGCTGAACTCCATTTGGAAATCTGAGCCCTTCCATTAAGACTTTTACTTCCTTTGTCACTGTGTCATATTCAAGTAAGCTAAAGGCACAGCAATTACACACACTGATTATCATCACCACAGCTTCGGCTTTTGCATTGTTCACTTTCATGGACCATAACACAAGTGCAACTTGCAACAGAATGCTGCATCATTCTAACTAATGCCAAATTCCCAATCCTCCCCCTCTGTCAGATCTATGGCCTGCTATTATTTTTCATTCAACTACCTCTTCATGGTTCTAGGCAGTGGTGGGCTCCAGCAGGTTCGCACCTACTCTATAGAACCGGTTGTTAATGAGAGATAGGACATATAAAGTTTAAAAATAGCCATTTAAAAGTGGCTGCCAGATGGGCAGAGAACCGGTTGTTAATTTCTTTGAAGCCCATCACTGGTTCTAGGGGAGTGTTCGTATTCAGCTGTTCAGTGTGTGAGTGTATGCCCATCCAAATACCTGTATTTTGTGTTTTAATTTACAGGGGGAGTCTTTGTATCCACAGATTATCTATCTATGGATCTGGCTCAACATTGGTCACCCAGACTAGCACTTAGCCCATCCTGAACAAAATGTGGCAATGGCCACTATCTGGTATGTCTTTAAAGGGGATTCAACAAAATCACTAGTTTATCAATGGCTACAGGTCCTAATCAGACTAGCAAATACAGCAGCAGTCTCTAAATACCATTTGTGGGAGAGAAGTAGTCCAAGATAGTAGCTATAATCTAGCACGGTTTTTGTTATGTAATTGCCTCAGATCTTCAGGGCTACAGCTGGTCATTTAGTTACTATAGCCATAGTAATTTGAATCAGGAATTTACATTCTGGGTAAAACCAATCTCCTGTTGTCAGAAATGCCATTCTAGAAAGTTACAGACCAAGAAAACATGCACACCTTGGTCACAATTCTGAATTCTGTTCTGGAAGAAAACATTTCAAAACCAGTGAAAGGAATTTTATGACCAAAATACTGACCGTCCATCATCAGTAGCCTCCATTATTAATAAAGAATAGTCTCTTCTTTGCCATTTACTGCTAGAGTCCGTAAAATAGATTTTCCTTCCATCCTTAGTCAGTGTAAGATCATTCAGAAAGGACATGGGTTTCCCCTCAACAGGAATTTTAGATGACACAAGTCTTTGCACTTCACCTGGTCACAGAAAGAAAAAAAAATCATTATTTAAGTGGCACTTTCCTGTTCTCAACTATCACTGGTTTCACTTTGGGTCATTTTTCTAACTTTAAGAGACCCATCCCAATTATGTATTAAAATGGCAAATAAACATTTTGTACCTGTCCATTTCAAAAGAATTTTTCCTTTATATTGTCCTGAAATAGCCCAAGATGCTACTGGGGTCAAACTAGTTCTATAGATTCTTCATTTTATAGGTCCATTAAAATGGCCCCAGTAACTTTATCCTACAAAAACATTTGTAAAAAGGGCTTGTGGTGGACTTGCACCCTTCTCCCAAATGACAACCTCATCTAGGTACACCAATGCTGTCACAGGAGTCTGTCTATCATTCTTAGTGCTCTACTGCATATATATCAAAAGCTAATTTGAACTAGATTGAGTAACGAGGCACCAACCTTCTATCTGGCAGTGCCAAAGTGAACACACACGTTGGCTAAAACCTCCTGGAGCCTTGCTGAGTTTCTCTCACAAACTAGTCATTGGTCTCTGTCAACTTGCTTAATTTGACAGCTGGAAATCTGAGTAGCTAAAGCAAAAGTAGCCACTAAGAGCTTGAGATACCATCCTCTCCAAAACTGTGCCAACTGTTTCCATCAGCACAACAAAAGGTACATGAGAGGGTTATGTCCAGCCAGGACAGGGTTAGGTCCCAAGATATTTTATTCCTGCTGCTCCAGAAGAGGACTATATCTTTTTTATCACAAGCAAACTTGCAAGCTTCAGTAAGAAACCAAAGTGGGGAGAATGGGAGGTTCATGAAAGATGAAGGGCACAACCCAGAGTAAGGGCAGTGAGGAGAGCCCTAGCTGGGTTGCCCCAACGATTCTGTATCCAGAGCAGAGAGTTATGCTGGATTCAGAGAGTCAGGAAGCTTGAGCTGCCCTAACTGCTCCAGAGCATGTTAAGTCAGTGACAGGTGGGGAGGTCTTGCTCCTGAGGAGACCCCCCTCAGATCACACTGAAGAAGAACAGCTGTGGTGTCTGCCTTATAAGAAAGTCCAGCAGTTCCTGACAACCAGTTACAGCTGCAGTTCCTCTAGTGGAGGGTGGATGCTTGGTGTGGCCTGCTGTATCCCCAGGTTAGTAGGCTGCCATAGTTGTTCCATATCCTAAGGCTGAGAGGCAGGGTTTGCAGCTAGGCTGGCCAAGAACTAAGATTTTTGGTCACACTGTTGTTCTTACTCAGGCCTTATCATGGACCCCTATGGGTCTACTCATTACTATACCTGCTCCTAAGGTGGCATAAACTCTGAGGAGCTGGAAGATGGAATTTCTGCCTTGGAAACAGGCTCTGAATATAGAATATCTGCCCTAGGCAATGCTAAACATGCCCTCAACATGTCTTCCTGAGCTGCCTAGGCTGCCCCAGTTAGGGCAGAGCAGGTCCACCTCTCTTAGGGCACATTCTGTTGTCTTGCTCTGCCCCAAGCCTTTTCCAGAGTAACTAGGGTGGAGCATCTTGCAGTTGCTCCACCCGAGTGATAGATAGGGCAACCCAAGTGCTATTGTGGATTGGGTTGCCCGACAATTAGAGTTAAACCAATTTTGAAGTTCCTAACAATTTTGTGAGCAGGGGAAAAAAAGCTTACCCGAGGAAGGGTTAATTTGAAAGAGTCCATAATAGGCATCAAGCACAAAAAGCGTGTTATTTGGTCCAACACGGATTCCAAGAGGTCTCCCACATGTGGGTTCATTTTCTCTGGTTCCTTTTAAAAAATAACATGAGCAAGTCCCATCAACATTTTGTGCATATACCCTGCTTTCCTGTTTCAGAAAAAGATACAGCTACCAACAGTCTAGAAATTTAATCCATTAATAAAAATATCAAGGTAGGGGTTCTGAAGGGAACTCAGCAACAGCTTTGCTCTAAACTCAGCGACAAAAATGCCATTTTGTACTGACAAATTCCAAAAGGTCCACCACAGTTACTGCTTCATTTAACCTGTATAGGTTGAAGCCCTGGGAAGCCAAACTCCTCACAACTCTTAAGTTCCTGGAAGTCAGGCAGTGTTTAACATCATGGCTCTGTGTGATGATGGCAAACAGCAATCAAGGGATCTGTGCACTTGCATGGACCTCCTGGAGAGAGTAGGGCTCCTGGCAGTTCATTTCATGAACACAAAACACTTTCAGGGAGTAACTTGAAGGAGCCTTCAGAGAACAGACACTATGCTTCTGAAACTTCATGTAACAACAAAATTCTTAAGTCTTTAAAGAACTACAAGATGTTTTATACTGCATAACCTTGAATTCAAGTACTGAAGATATTGTGTTACGTGTGCGTTTTTGTTGTCATTTTCAGCACAATCTTATCTCCTTGGAAAGAGACAAAACTATCGGTAGAAACAGTTATTTTAAGTTTAAAGCTGACAGGGCCCTCTACTGACCATTCAAAATATGTGCATTTAAAAAGTGTTAGAACACATGACTGAAATTGTGAGGACTGATTTATTTAAAACCTTTTTGTTTTTTCTCAAGTTATATACTGGTGGCTGCACCCTTCTGTTATTTTACATAGATGTCAGTCACCCAATGATGGATAATTCTCACATAAGCCATCTTCTTGACCTTTATTTACTGGTCTCTGTAGGTCAACTAATACCCAGTTTTACCCAGAAAATACCAATTTTCTAAGACAAGCCTTCTTCAGAGAAGAGTGTGTCTAGACCAAAAAATGCACACTTGCTTTTCTGAGCCTACAAACAATCACTCAAAGTTTTAGAGATCTCTATAAGCTATTAGGCTAGATCATATAGTGGAGTAAATAAGGAATTCCTTATTATAATAAGGAATTATAATAAGAAATAAGGAATTTCCTTATTAGGAAAGCTCATTTAGAAGACATCAAAAGCAAAGCTGGAAGCTTATAAAGGTTTTGATCTCCATATGAAGTCTCAGACTGTCCACATTTTGTTTCCACAAAGGAGAGCAAAAGATATATACTGTGCTATCATAAGCATATCACCCTAATTGCATCGAGACATTGAATGTGTTATTAGAAATTGAAACCCCAGAATGTGAGGAGGTGAAAGAGAAGGGGAAGAGTCTTCTCCAGGGTATGCTGGACAGACAGGTAGTTAGGAGTCAGGATACAGGCAGGTTATCTCCAGATTAAAAAGTGACACTTTTGTAAACATCCCTGCTTCTGCTTTAGCAATCTTGCTAGGCTACAGCAATACCATTTCTTTTGCAGCAGTCAGAATATGACTTTAAAAATACAGTGGTACCTCTCATAAAAAGCACCTCACATAACAAGCGTTTCACATAACAAGTATAAATTTCCAAGAAATCTTGCTTCACATAATAAGTTCCTTTTCACTTAACAAGCACGTTCTATGCAGCCCTGACGCTCCACACAGAGGCTCTTTAAAAGGGCTGCCGGCCAACGCTGCTGCCTCTAACTGCCCCCAATTTGCAGGCAGTTGCCTGAGGATGCCAAAGGCAGCTGCCCCTAACTGCTCCCAAGTGCCCCACCGGGCACCTTGAACCTCCAGCATCAGCCCAGGTCCCAGGAAAGTGTCTTTGATTGCAGCCCCTAACCATGTCTACTCAGAAGTAAGCCCCATTGTGTTAAATGGGGCCTACTCCCAGGAAAGTGTCTTTAGGATTGCAGCCTAAGTAGACTTCATAGGATCATGCACATTAAATGCATGTTTTGAATTTTCTCATAAATGCCATTTTCCCATGTCTTTTTCTCTCAAACTGAATTTTGCCGCACCAGATAGGCTTCCTGGCAAGGAATGCAATGGGGAAAGAAGGATGAACATCTAGTAATGAAAGTTCTTTGTTAAAATAATAATCAACAACAGCATGCAAGTTATATGAAAACTAACAGATGTTAATCTGAAGTATTATTGATATGTGCTTATTTTGTTAAATTATACTTTATATTTTAAGTGTTTTGAGGTATTTTGTATTCAAATGTAAATAATCAGAACTTAAAATTCACATGTGGATAATATACCAATGCCAATACTTCTAGAAATGCATTACTAGCTGTGAAAAAACATCAGGAAATGTACCCATGATTTCTATGTACAAGACAGCCAAACAAAGTTAGCAACCAAGAATGTAAAAGCAGAAGGAAGTAATGATTTCTGAAATCTTTCCCTTCAGAGGTGCCACAAAATGGTTTAAATATCCGAAATATAAACCAAGAGAAATACAAGCAGCAACACCTTAAACAATACTGAGAGCCACAATTCAGGTGATGAAACCTATAAAGCAATAGAGCAAGAGAAGCTACAGAAAAGGGACCATCAGTGCTTACTTACCACAGGGACCATGACCAAGTCGGGCTATTGTTTGTATCTCCCCATTTTCAATTTTTATAATTTTTCCATCAGCAGTACCAGAGAACAACACATCTAGGAGAGGAAAGTACGAAAATGACCTTAAATAAGTTTGTTTTGAGGTGCAAAATTAACAATTTAAATTATTAACTGCATCAACGTACATTGGGTTTCCACAAAAGCCACACAGCTTAAATATTCTATTAAAAATAAATTCAACCATAAATTCATGCTCAAGTCACAGCCAAACATGGGTCAAAGCCACATAGCCACAGCCATGGGTCAAAGCCACATAGATGCTCTTCAGCACACATCTGACTCTCTTTGTGGTATACCAGTTTTTACAACAACAGGCTTGTGGACAGGATCTGATGTGCTTTCAAATCCCTCCTCTTTGTAAATAGTCTTATTGTTCCACGGGGGAGCCTCCACAAACTTCTTCATGCTGCATCCAGACACTTCTGACACCCACCAGTTTTGTGCCCATATTTCTGGGCAGAAGTAGTCAGACATGGCAAGGAAAGGGAGCTCATGGAGTGGCTTTGCAGAGGCTGCCTTGGTGGGACAGTAAACACCAACTGCACCAAGGAAGTGCAGTATTGCTTTGCATGCAGTAGTCTCCACTCTGGAGACTGTAGTTGCGGACTGCTGCTATAAATAAACCATAAGCCATATTTGTCATTCATAAATTTTTTAAGGGAGCTACTACTCACCAGTAAGATTCTAATATCTACTTTAACCATCAGAATGCAGACCAAACAGATGACAATCTTCCATTTTGAAGACTTGCATAAGAGATCATCTGAAATGGACCAGTCTTTCATAAAGATAAAGGTCCAAAGGCTTTTCAGCTAGTTTGCACTGTGTCTTCTCATTTGTGCTCTTTAATATTCTCAGTAATAGTTTGATTTAATGTGTTAAATGTATATTAGAGGATTTTGGTTGTTATAATTTTGATTAGAAGCTATTATTTACAATTGTCTACAAACTCAATGAGATTTTTTAATCTTTCAAATCACATTATAACAGCTTTTGCTCACACTGAAAATGGCAGAGATGGTTCAACAGGGTTTGCACAGCCAAATTTGAGGGTTAGGACCTCATATTTCTGCTAAGTGGACAAGTTGTCCACTAAGTTGTTCTGCTAAGTTGTCATTTTATTCTTTGGCCTTATCACAATAAGAAATGGCAAACTATTTGATGGAGTAATAGAGAAGGGAAGAAAAACACAAACAAATCCCTGTTGATCACTGTAAATCCTTCAATGCTTACCACCAATATTGACAATAGATTCTGGTCCAACAAGCTGGTTTTCAAACAGCCTTTCTGCTTGCCGGAGCTTCATGTTTGGCTCTAATGCACCAGTGAGGACAGGAGGTTCTTTAAAGCTAGAATAAGAAAGGCCATTTTATCAGTGTGCAATCAAACATGTACAAAGGTTTGTTTACTCTTGAGCAACTAATGGGACCATTTTTCTAGCTTGCCAAATAAGTTACAAGCAACAGACACATTGTCTATTGTTTCTTGAACATCTACTGTTGATCCAAATACCTTTAACTTGGTGAAAATGTACATCAGGATGAGAAATAAAGCACATTAAAAATGCCAGCAATTTATTTACATGATACAATCCATATCTATGAGACATAATAAATAATCCACAGATGTGCCTCTATTCTGAAGGCTTACAATTTGAGAGGCATATCAGAAGCAGAGAGAGGGGAGTAGATGCAGAAAAAGTATACAATTTCATGTGTACTTATTTGAATTAAGTTACCATGTGGCATGGAAACCAGAAAGTTGGACTAAGGTGTTCACAGGAGACTTTAATCTTTAACAACATTGCCATTCCTAGAGAGCAGGGGACCTTCCCCCTGCTCTCAAAAAGCACAGACCACTTCTAAACATTATCATCCATGTTCCATCGTTAGTTTATTTCCTTTTAAATTTTAAACTTTCTATATAAAATTGAAAAGGCACTGACTCCATCTCTTTCCTGTTTTAGCTTCACCACTGGAAGAGCTGCACTGGCATCTGCGAGATGTCCAAGCAATGTCAGTGCAATATTTTTCCAGTGTTGCAACAGCATCCACGGAGCATCTGACAGCACATAGGCTCCTACACTTGACAGCCCTGTTGTTGCACTAGCATATACAGATTGACAATGTCTTTCCCCAGTTCTGCAACACAAACAAAAATGTTTCAAGGACACAAGTGCAAAAGTAATTTTGATTAAACATAAGAACTTCCCTTTTTGTACAGTGATTTTTATTTATGTTTCTTAGCTTCCACCACAAACCCTTGTAGGAAATCATTAGCCCTCCTAGACTGAGAAGCAAACAACCAGCTAAATTACAAAGTGAGTTTATGGTTGAACTGGGTAATAACTTAGCCTAAGTCCAACACAAAGGACTAAGGCACAAGTGGTTAAGACATTTTATTTGTTAACCAGAAGGCCAAGAGTTTGAGCCCCAGGTTCTACGAGACGGGGTATGCTCCCGTCCTTAACCTGTCTCCTGCCAACCTAGCAGTTCGAAAGCATGCAAATGCAAGTAGCTACAGTAAGTACTTCAGTGGGAAGTAGGTATCATTTCGGTGGGAAATAAAGGTAACAGCATTCTGGGAAATAAAGGTAACAGCATTCTGTGTGCATACAGGTCACATGTTGGATAATGCTGGCTCTAGAAATGGGGATGAGCACTGCACCCTACAGTCGGTCACAACTAGCAGTATAACCTTCGGGGGACACCTTTACCTTTTAAGTCCAACACTATTAACTATGCCTCTGATCAACTACATGCATGTACATGTGCATGTACAAGGAGAGTTTACTTCTTTGAAAATAAACGCTCCTTGAAATTCCAGATAAACCCGTCATTGCTCAGGGACAGATGCTACTTTCTGCTTAACAGGAAAAGATGTACACAAGCTCGAAATATATCTTTCATATTAGCTGGAGAGGCTTAAAACTATAGTCTCAGGAAAAAGACAACAACAAGAGGTCAACACGAGCCATCAATCACCATGTTATTTTATTTACTTCAACAAGAGACTTTGAGATCCATTTCATAGAATCATAGAGTTGGAAGGGACCTAGTAGGTCATCTAGTCCAACCCCCTGCCTGCAGCAGGAAATCCCCCTAGAGCATTCCTGACAGGTGCTCGTCGAGCCTCTGCTTGAAGATCCCCAGTGAGGAAGAGTCCACCACCTCCCTTGGCAATCTGTTCCACTGCCGTCAGGAACTTTTTCCAGATATCCAACTGGAATCCTCATATGCACCAAATTTGAGGCAATTTTTGACAAAAAATTGGACACAGCACAGGCTGGATATCTGGGGAACACAGGATCTCAGTAATCTCCACTAATGAAAGATAGTACGATATTGTACACTTGGTAATTGTACACTCCCCACTACCAGTAGAATTATGTGTTTATTTTTGGATTTATATACTGTTTTCCCCCAAAACAAAATCTAATACACATAGTTAACAAATGTAAAAAAAACTTACATAATAAAATCACAATAATTAATCCACCTGCAGATTAACAAAAAACATTCAAAACAGCAGCTAAAACATAAAAAGATCGTAACTCTATAAGTATCCCCACTGTGGAATCTCCCTTCCTCTTCTCTACTCATCCCTAAATGCAATTTGAAATTTTAAAGTCTTTAAGCACAGTAAGGGGGCTGAATCATGATTTACGTGGGTGGAGGAATTCCACTTTTAGGAGCCCACCATCAAGAAATCCCTTCCTATCACCACTGTCTTGTTTCAGTTAAGGAGGAGCACACATAGAAGGGAACTCTCTGCAGATTTTCTGGAATGAATTGGTCTTTTTTGGTGAAGGTGGGCCTTCAACTACATTGACCCCAAGCAAGCCATTAATGACTTTTTAAGTTAAAACCAGCACCTTGAACTGGGCTCAGAAACAAACCTGCAGCCAAACCATAACAAAATCCAACCAAGTCAAATTGCTTATGTCTGGTAATCAAAGATGCTAATGCATTCTGTACTAATTGCAGTTCTGTCTATGTACAATATTTATATACCACTTTTCAACCAAAAAGTTCACAAAGCAGTTTACAAAGAAAATGAAAGTTCCCAGGACTTTTAAATGAGATTATGCTAAGCATGCGATTATACAATGAACTTTGTGGTTAGGGGGAATTTGAACCCAAATATTCCCAGTCCTAATATAACTACACTGGATCTCAGTGTTCTATTTCTAAAGGCTGGACTGTCTCTTTTTGCAATACTGTTTCTTAGTCATCAGGCAACAATGCAGGAGGCTGCCATCTGGACACAGCCTGAGTATTCACAACTCGTATTCAGGACCAATTTAATAACCTTCATAGATTGATTCTATTTTATTGGGATTCCTCTATGTGTGTGGGGAGGGGACACGTGCATAACAAACACAATTCAAAATGCTTAAACAAGGTTGCATAAAGCATTTTGAAAAGAAGTTTGTTTTTCATGTAATATCACCCACCCACAGAAGGATACTCTGCCTACAAAATACAGTCATTGGCAGAAATGATTATATGAGCAGGTGGTCAACACAACCTTGCAATTTAGGATTAATAAAACTCTAAACATTTACCTAGATGAAAATGGAATGCTTAGAGAGATTAAGATAGCTGCCCCCATGCAATAGTGTACATTGCTAAAGAAATACATTCAGCTATTTCCATTTTAGGCATACATTGCATTATTTATGTTATCTTGAGAGGAAGGTATAAGATTAAACCAAATGAACCACAGATGAACATATAATGTTATGTAAAATGGCGAACTGAGATGTAGCAAGATTACAAAAAGTCAAGCACCTGCTTGTACAAATACCTGAGGTTGCACATCAAATACGTAGAGCTCAAACTAATCATATTTAGTTGGAAATTGGCTCAATATATGAAAGGTATGTGTGGCATATGGTGCAAGCACTCTCTGCACCTCTAAGAACTTCAGTAACAAATGAGGAACCAGCTTTCAACAACAGCTTCTCACTTTTACATAACCTCAGAGATAAAAGTCACTAGTGTTTGATGAACTACTGTAGATTTCTCTTCAAAAAAACCATTCTTAATATATTTTATACTATTTATTGAAAACACACCAAGCATCACCTGGTAGATCAATTAATATTCTGGTTATAGGGGCTAGACTAGGAATGTCCAAACATTTTGGCAGGAGAAACACATTATCGCTCTTATACTGTATCAGAGACTGGAAAAATGAAAAATTTGAATTAATTAATTTACAAGTATATTAGAGACAGATCCGGAGAATATTCTATAATATTCTTTAACTAGTGAAAAGCGTACCCACGTTGCGGGAGTAAAATTCCCCCGTATGCCATCCCTCCATATGCATCAACCCCCATGCTCAACTTCCCCCATGCGCAACTTCCCCCATGCGCATCAACCCCCCATGCACAACTTCCCCCCCATGCGCAACTTCCCCCCCATGCGCAACGTCCCCTCCATGCGCATCAATCCCCCATGCGCATCAACCCCTCTTGCGCAACTTCCCCCATGCGCAACTTCCCCAACGCATCAACCCCTATGCGCAACTCCCCCCATGCGCATCAACCCCCACGCGCGACTTCCCCCAGGCGCATCAAGCCCAATGCACAACTTCCCCCCATGCGCACCAAGCCCCAATGTGCAGCATCCTCCACAGTGCAGCCTCTTCCTCCTAACATCATCCCCCCAGTGCACCAGGCACTGAGCACCAAATTGGCCGAATGTTGGTCAGTTCTCCATGTTAAGTATAGGACAGAAACACATTGTCCCCTTTTCAGACCCTGAAGGGTTAAATTTCTCCACATGGGTTCTTGGTGAGTGTTCAGGTGACAGAAGGAACTCCCTCCCAGAATTCCATGCTTCTAGGCCCAGCAGTTGGGACGGAATGTTGATGAGTCAGCAATTCTTCAATGCAAAGTATAGGGAGGAAAATGCGTTGCACCCCTTTTCGCCCCCTCCCGGTTGAAATTTCCGAAAACTGGTTCTTAGAGCACCCCTCCATCACGGAAGGAACACCCACCCCAAATTTCACGCTTCTAGGTCTACCAGTTTTGGCAGGGTGGTGATGAGTAAGTGAATGAGTCAGTGACTTTTCTCTTTTATATATATAGACTAGAATATTAATGAGTATATTAGAGACAGATCCAGAGGATTACAAGACTTGTCTGTGGGCCAGATGGAGGGATGTAGCTCTGGGCTGCATTGAGGCTTGCTGCAGGCCACATCTGACCCCTGGGCCAGGGTTTGGACACCCTGGTCTAAAGCAGCAAAACATAAATCTGTTGGTCTGAGACACAAAGCTAACTAAAATAGAAGTTTACATCAGGGTTCCCTTGAATTTAGTAAGATTTTCAGATCCTTTTTTCATTCTTTGCATTTCCCAAAGCTTTGAATAGCGTTCTGTAGAACATTTGGAGGAAGATCTTCTGGAGGTTCTGGAAGAAGACTCCCTAGATGTGAATATAACTTAAGCAAGGGTCAAAAACTTGCACACAAATTCACTCAAACCACAATAACAACCCAGCCTGAGTCCATGTGATAGTTGTAAGTTGCATGTGATTAAGAAATGCAAGACTAAGAACTGGCCAAATTTCTGCAACCTATTCACATGACTGTTACACAACTGTGGTATGCAGAGCAAACTCCGGTGAAACAAAGACACTGTTCGTTATTCAGAAGCTTTCAGCACAAATACACACAAGGTGTGCTGGAGGAACAAGTACAAACAAAAAAATGATTGTTTCCACACAGTTTTAAGCACAGCACAGAAGAAAAGTTTGCAAAGACCATTTTCCATGGATTGTTATCAAATATGAACCTTCTGTAGGAACTGTGTCTTTTGTAGGCTTTCCTTAAAATTTTTATTACATTGAGTAAATAAATATATTTAGATTATGGAAAGGTGGAAAACCCACACCTTGTTTATCTTTCACTTGGAATAAAAATTTGACCATTCCACTCTAAATATAAAAAACTTCATCTTTGCATTTTTCCTGCCAAGGTTTGGGTCCATCTATTTTGCTAGACATAGCCATTGACACTACTGAGATATACCTCAACTGATGCATCTGGCTCCATCTGTTATTGAAGGCAGTTTATTACTGCCAGGTACCTATTTATCTACATGCATTTACTGTACATGCTTTTGAACTGCTAGGTTGGCAGGAGCTGGGCAAGAGACAAGAGCTCACTCTGTCTTGTAGTACTTGGGTCTTGAATTGCTGACCTGCCAACATTCTGGTTAACAAGTATAATGTTCTAACCACAGCATTCTAACCAGTAGTGGGCTTCAGGGGTTCTCACAGGTTCTATAGAACCCTTTGCTAATGAGCGCCTGGTTCTGAGAACAGGGACACAGAACCTGTTGTTAATTTATTTGAATCCCATCACTGATTCTAATCACTGAGCCATGGCAGCTCTTAAAATATAAAAAAGTTTTTTAAAACACAAAAACAATCTAAACAAAAAAAATTTAATTTTTAATTTTTAAAAAAATTTTATTTGTTAAACATAAAATAGATTTTTTATATTTTATAAAATATATGAAATCTACAAAAATGTTTAGAAATAGGGCAGTAAAATTTTTATCACAAGTGACAGATAAACAGGCTTTCCCCTATGGTGAGCTAGAGTAGCCCACTGGGGCAAACAACTACTGGCTCAGGCTGTCATCCTATCCACACTTACTGAGAGTAACCCCCACTGACTACAATGGGATTTACTTCCAAGTAAACAAGTAAAAATTTTTGGGATCTCATTTTTGCTGGGTAGCAAGAATGAGCTTTAAAGGAGCATCCTTCTGCTGCCGATAAGAATGTTGCAGTATAAAGTGCACAGCAGCTGCTTCTGACCCCATCTTTGACTTCTTCTGCCCAGTGAGGAGGAGGCAGTTGCTTCCTCTGTGAACATCTGCTGCTGGTCCCTCTGGCACATGATGTCCATTCTCAGCATAGTACTATGCCATGGCACAACAGTTGAAAATTGCTGGTGTACAGACAACAGCTTTTCAAGAGTCTTTAGATACAACACTGCAAAGTTGTCATCGCTTGCAATGTCCATATTCACTGTGTGCTTCCCCGCACACATACAGACCAGGGTCTCAGGTCACCCAGCTTTGCAGATTTTAACACTCTGGTTTTGAACTGTACACAACAAATCTTCACATGTACTGCCAGCAGAAACGTATGAGCACATTTTTGTGCAACTGTTAGAAATGCCTGTTGAATAGTGCCCAATTTATTTCCCTTCCCCTCCACATATACAAATACCAAAACACAGTCAGAAAGGGGTTTTTTTGGGGGGTGAAGGGGGTGAGGCAGGGCAGAAAATGGGACAAAAATGTAGGTGCATATTCCACCTACCTCTTGACAGCACTAAGTCTTTTTTAAGTGTCAAATGACTAGAAGCTGTTTGCAACCTGGTTTATTTAATTCCATCCCTCCTTTAAGCTCTATGGGACTAGTAGGACCAGCTGCATTAAGGAATAAACAGACTTTTTCCCTGCAGGGATACTGTCCTTATCCCTATACATCTATACAATTATCAAGCTACCAACACAGTACAAATCTAAGAAGCAATGAGAGGGAACTTGCTCCAGAAATAGATTATCTGATCATAGGCAGGCCAGGACTACAAATAACAGTGAGAAATCTAAATAATCATGAAGTTTCAGTTTGAATAGATGAATGTGAAACATAGGACAACATAAAAATATGAACACTTATAGAATAGTGTTGATGCATGTGGCCCACCTCCACAAAAGACATACATCATTTCGAGTTTTTATTTTTAACTTTCCTCTTTTCCCACAAACTTAAAGATACAAGAGTCATTGTAACCAATGTTCCCTCTAATTTTTGGTAGACTGTGTGCGCAAAAAATATTAGCCTTGCAGCTTTTGAAGGAAGGTTAAATTTTTGTGCACCGCATAACAGTTGGAGTTATATACTTTCGACTACACATCAGAAAACAATATGTACATTTATTGCAATAGATAAAGAATCAGGTCCCATTGTATCCAGTAGGGCTTACTCACAGGAAAATGTGGCAGATGCCAGCCTGCTTCTGTGTGTGTTTCCAATGAGATTGAATGAAAGATTTATCTATGCAAGCCAGAAAGGCAGTTTGGAGAAGCAGCAAAGGCTTCTAAACACTGCCTACATGCAAAAGGGGCACGATTCTATGCTGTCTACTCAAGTCCCATTGTATCCACTGAGGCTTCTTTGTATCCACATTGTATACACTGTGGAGGATGCTTCTTTCCTCCTGCATGTTTCAGACAGCTCTCCTGTCCTGAAATTGGGGGACAGAGTGCCTGGCTGCCTCTCTGCCCAAGCTAGAGGTGGCTACTTTATCCTTGGGATGGGTGGAGGGGGAGAGAGAGATGAAGACAGGGCATCTCTAGAGACAAGCAGGAAGACCAATGTCTCTTTGGAGAAATGTGCCTGGCTGTGCCCCTGCCCTGCCCCCTTCCCAAGGATGAAGCAGCCACCTCTGGCTTGTGCAGAGAAAGCCAGGCCTAACATCATCGCCTGCTCCTTCTCTGGCGTCAGTGCCAAAGTCAGGCAGCTGGCTTTGTGAGCTTTATAGAAACTTGTGTGCGTGGGTTTGGTGAATTGTATGCGTGTGTGCATGTGCACAGCTTAGAGGGAACTATGCTTTTAATCTTTGAGGATGCTCTCCAGAGCTGAGAGCGAAAAACAATGGGATCAAGCCCTGTTCTTTCTATATGGTGTTTGACCATGAAAACAGTGAGTTTGTAAACTCAAAGAGCTTTGAAATCTATTCATATTTAAGAAACACAACAGCTTAGAACTCTCTCACCAGAGGAACAGTTAAGCCTCTTTGTTTTTAACACGGTGGGAGTAAAGACCTTTCCATTTTCTTAGGTGCTTTTTGGTTCTCTCTCTCTCGCTCTCTCTCTCTGGCTTTTATAAAATGCTGTTAGGCTGCTTTAGTGTATTTTATTGCATGTTTTAGTAGTGTGTTTACGGTTTTATTGTAGCGCTGTTTGTTTTAATTTGTTTAGCCACCTCATGAAAATTTTATCTAAAGGACTGTGGGATATAAACACACTTTTAAAAAGGTCCAGTCTTTAAATGCAAAAACACTAAGAACTTATTGAGTATAAGTTGCTCTGAGCCATAAAAGAACAACGATTGTGGACCTCAACAGATGAGAAGATTCATAAAGGATGACATTCATCTAAGTATGCCAGACATTAGAAACTGAAGGCTCTGAAGATTAACATGAGAACTTTTAATTGTGCTCCGAAGTGAAAAAGGAGATCGTGCAGTCAAGAAAGTTCTGGTATGTCTGATGTGGTTTCTATACTCAACAGCAACATTCTGCAATAAAATTAAAATTTCTCCATGCTACCAACACCATAAATAAGGCTTGCAACAAAATACTCAAGTCCACAAATTATGAGCTGCCTTCCAGTATCACATAGAAGCAATTTAAGAGCTTACCTTATAGGCTGGGGGTCTATTGGACTCTCCAGAATAACTACTGCTCCAAATAAAGGGATGATAACAGCCACAGCCAGAGTCATAAAAGTCACACGAAATACTTTGTTGCTGTATGTACTGTAAAAAAGCAAAAAATAAACATTAGGATTGTCAGCAAGTGCAGGTCTGCTGGTCCTTCACAAAACAAGAACACAAAACTATGTATTTCTATGACCACCAAATACTGCAGCTAAATTGCAGTCATGTCTTAAGAACACAGCTTCCTATGGATGTGTAAGAATGCTATGGACCCAACATGAAACGTATAAGTCTATGTACCAGTACAGTATACTTTTGTTTTTCCAGATGAATTCTGTACAAATTCAGCTAACAATCTTTTATGCCACAACAGATTCACTTCCCCTATTTCTATGGGACAGGCTAAGAACTAATGGAAAGGGAGAATTTTTCCCTCTGTCTTTTTACTGGATTTTTGTAGAAAATGCAGTTCCCAGTTGCTGGCATTTCTGCATCCTTTCACAATCCCAATTCTGTTCACTGCAGACCATCAAGCAGGGTTTTAAAGGGAAAAGACAGGGGGGACATTTTTTCTGCCTTCACATTATCTTCCCATTGCAATTCATTGAAGGTTTGGGGAGAAGATCTTCATATACTTGCCAGTAGTGGGACAAGGCAGTTGCCTCAAGAGGAAAGGGGAACTGGTGAAGAGGAAAGTGAACACTGCATGTTATACATTGTTCCTAGACTTCAGAAGTTATAGGTTTGAGATACTACCTAAAAGTGTTTCAGTATCCTGGGTAAGCCAATTTATTTGAAGTTACTGAGAAAAAAAGATTAAGGGTCAAGAAGTAGGTAAGAAATTGAAAAACAGCTGAAATGCTGTTTTCTGGGATAAAAGTTGCGCTTCTGATTCTTAGGGCTCAATCCTAACCAATTTAGGCTGGCACAATTTATCTGTCTCCCCATTCATGTGGTGGTGTAAAGCATGCAAAAGTGCCTTACAGCACTTTTGTGACACCCCCAGGCTAGCACGGGACGTGGTGGGACTTATGCCAGCCTAACTGGAGATTGTGAGCTGTGGTGGCACAAGTGGTTAAGACACTGCCTGTATACCAGCAGGCAAGGGTTTGAGATCTGGGCCCTACAAGTCAGGGTGAAGTCCCATCCTCAGCCCAGCTCCTGCCAACCTAGCAGTTTGAAAGCATGCAAATGCAAGTAGAAAAACAGGTAGCACCTTGGTGGGGAGTAAAACAGTATTCAGCAGTCATGCTGACCCCATGCGTTCCATGCGCCTTCGGCAGTCATGCCACCCTCATGACCACAGAACTCTCCTTGAACAATGGTTTTAAAGGCTTATAAATGGGGATGAGCACCACACCTTACAGCTGGTGAAGTCTAGCAGTAAATCCTGCAGGGGACACTTTTACCTTTTAACTGGGGATTAGTATTACAGCCTTAGTTGTTTTAATTACCAGCCAATACTGGTTAACATGAAAAAGAGAAAGGAAGATGTACATAGCTGTAGGTTTCATCTTCCATGTCTGTAGGATGCAGGTGATTCCTCTTCAAATGTCCATGGAAAGAGATATTTGGCTAAACTTGAACAAATATCCCATAAAACCCATAAAACCATTCAAAGATACAGTAGCAATAAATGGAGGTCCTAAATATTATGAAACAACACAGAGTCCTATATAAAACCAGGGCAAAGTCTCTGCTAAAGGAATATAAGCAGTTCTTTCCCCCTTACCCCATTATGTAAAGAGATACTTATTAAAACTAGGAAAGAATTCAGAGAGAGGTAATGGCCCTAGGAGCTTGCAAGATCTCATACTTCACATTTCTTAACAGCAGAGTAGTGCTGAACACTGAGAAAACAAGTTATATAGCTCAAAGACATCCCAATAACTGGTCTAGTTTGAGGATCACCACTATTAATTAGGGAGGCCAACATAACCACACATGTGAGCAAACAAGCAGAGAACCAAGCATCTACCACATTAAACAACTTAGAAAATACCTACATCATGTATGTCTCTTTCATGCTAGAACAGCCCCGAGGTTAGCTAGCAGTGTTCTGATATTAAAGATTTCTTCACAGCAAACTAGAGCTGAAAGTGACCACAAAGCTCAGTACTGACTCCAATTCACTACTCAGAGGTTACTGTAAGAAGGCACTGCCATACATTGCCCTTTGCTGTAATTGGCTATGAAAAATATGAGGTGGCATTGGGCAAGCCACTGTAGACACATATTTACTTATGTGTCTCTCATCTCTCATCTGAACAATATGTGTGTCATGTAACAGATTTCTCAACTCTTACCTACTACACTCAACAGATTTCTCAACTCAGCTAACCTCTTACCTACTACTGCAAATCTCTCCCTCTCTTCCTTTGAAGCTGAGCTCAGGAGTAGGATTGGAACAAATAGCAGTGGCAAAAAATATTCAATCAAAAGCTTGATGGGCACTTTTTGAGATGTTCTAGACTAGAGCAGTGGTCTTCAAAATGGGGGTCGGGACTTCATTTTGGGGGGAATTGCAAAAAGCTGGATGCAACCATGTTGGAATCTGGCACCTTTAATGTCCATCCAGGACATCACATCCAGGTGTGCTAGAATACTACAGCTCTAGAGAAGATTTTCCTGTTTTAAGAAAAAGTTGGGACTTGATAGGCAACTTCAAGGCAACTTCAAACTCTACATTTCTAATATACATACTAAGATGTATACTGTCAAATAGTATTAATAAACATGTTTTATTTAGTTGATTTATACAATAATGGAAAAATTATTATAATTCCTACAATAATGGAGGAACAAAAATAATATCAGGGCTGCTTTTAGCCCCTTCCAAAATGCAGTAATGCTTGGAGTAGCAAATCACCCCATCACAAGAAATCTCCACAACTCCTTAAGCCAGGGTAACCATTGGAAGGCTCCTATGCACCTGGGACAGAGAGAGATGACTGACTTACTGCTTTGGTTGATCACTTTGGTTTGGTGAAATCTAGCCTAGATGAGGGCTATAGTGGCTCAGTATTTAAAGATTCTGTGCTCTTCAACCTTGGTTGGCAGTTTGAGACCTGAGTACTACAAGATGCAGCAAGTTTCTTGCCCAGCTCTTGTCAACCAAGCAATCAGGAAAGATATTAAGTACTAGTATGTAAATAGGTACCACTTCAGTGGGAAGGTAACAGTGTTCCTTACTCTTTGCCGTTCAACTGTGCCAGCCACATGACCACAGAGGGAGGCATCATCAGATAGATATTTCATGTTCTCTGTAAATCGCTTTGCAAATTTGTTGTTGAAAACTAGTATATAAATACTGTTGATTGATTACAATGGCTCTTTGGTCTAGTACTAGGGATGAACACTGCTCCCTAGAGTGGGTCACAACCAGCAGGGGGATGGGGGACACCTTTACCTAGCTAGCCAAGTTGTCTTAAGAGGGGTTGGACAATTTCTGGAGAAAACGTCCATCACAGGTTACAATCCATGATGGGTCTGTACAACCCCCTGTCTGTGTATTTTAGGCATAGGTACTTCAGAATGCCAGATGCATTCTGAAGGTATCTTGTGTGCTCCCCAAAGCACCTGGTGAGATGCAGCAAGTTGGACTTGGTGGGCCTGTGGCCTTATCCAGTTGGGCTCCTCTTCTGCTCTGATGCTGCTGCTTCACTGCCCTTACTGTGAAGTCTACTCTCCCCTCATCTAGGATGGCATCACTTATGATCCTCTGCAGAGGGGTATCACAAGAAGGAAGGTAGGTCCCCCAGGGATTGACATGACCAGGAAGGGGCAAGAGCCAGGCACAAGCAGGGACTCTTTGTGCAAAGGCTTTCTCCAGGCTCCAATCCCACCTGCACTTTCCTGGGGGTAAGCCCCACTGACTCTAACGGGACTTCAAGTAGTCGGGCTCTGATGCAGTACCCTTTTTGCACTTTCCTGGGAGTAAGCCCCATTGACTATAATGGCACTTACATCTGAGTAGACAGGCCCAAGATTGGGCTCTGAAGCTATCCTCTTCTCCACACTTTCCTGGGAGTAAGCCCCATTGCCTATAGTGGTACTTACCTCCGAGTAGACATGCCTGGGCTTGGGCTCTGAGGCTGTAATCCTTTTTGCCCTTTCCAGGATTAAGCCCCATTGAGAACAGACCCGAGAGTAGAGCTGCCTATGCTTGGACTCCCTGGTGGGCTCAGCCATCCCTGGGAAGGCTGTGGGGGCACGGGGGGAGGGCCAAAGGAGCGGGTCTGCGCCTGAGGACGCTGAGGGGGCCGCGGGCGTGACTGGGACTGAAGAGCGGAGACCCAGGAGAGGGAGGCCCGTCAGGAAGCCCCGAGGCCGTGGACGCGGCGCCTCCGTTCCCTCCACCTCAAGCCAGGCCCCGCCGAGAAAGGCCAGCCCTTCGCAGGCTGGTCACCCCCTGAGGCAGGCAGGCAGGCAGGCGGGCACGCGCCGTCTCCTTCCCTCAGGGGTTGCAGCGGCCAGCTGAGGCCCCCAACCGCCACGCACCTGCCGCCTTTGCTTTCCTGGGCCGCGTTGTCCTCCGTGATGACCTGCGGGCGGATTGGGCGGCGCTGCCGCAGCCCCTCGGCCTCATTCATCGTGCCCGGCGGCTCTCTCCTCGGCGTGACAGGCAGAAACCGTGCTCGGTAGTCCCACAGCCACGCCACGCCCCCCGCCACCTGGCCACGCCCCGCAGCCACGCCCCTTGTCCGTTGCTCGCCCAACGGTCGCCACCCCCAGGCCACGCCCCCTCCCGCGCGGGTGACCAACGGCCGCGCACAAGCTCCCGCTGAGAGAAAGTCCCGCCCCGTCAGCCAGGTTGGACCAATCAGCGTCTTCAACGCCAAACCCCGCCTCTGCCACGGCCTAACCGTTAGCCAGAAGGCGGCGCTACACGCCTCAGGGCGGCCCCACAGCAGCCTCCAGGGCGCCATGGCCTCGCGGGCCTCCCGAAACCAGACCCTCCCCTCCGCCCCCCTCCCCACTCCCCCCTCACGTGCTCCCAACAAACGGGGTCGCCTGGATACGACGCCCCGCCCTCCACCCGCTCTCTGTCCAATCAGCGTTGGAGTTATGCTGGGGGCGGAGCCAAGTGAACGTTTGGTGCGCATGCGCAGGAGGCAAAAGCAAACTTGGAGATTTCCTAAGTCGGGATAACCCTTGGATGGGAGACTGCAAGCAAAGCTGTCATGAGTTAACACAGCCAGAGGGGTCGCTGTGTCCCCTCCTGGAATGGCTCAGAGGGGGAGGAGATCCCCTGCATTCTGCAGTGAGGGTCCCTGAAAAACTTAAGGGCACAATCCTAACCATGTCTACTCAGAAGTAAGCCCCATTGTGTTCAATGGGTCTTACTCCTGGGAAAGTGTTTTTAGGATTGTAGTCTTAGGGGGGCAATCCTAACCATGTCTACTCAGAAGTAAGCCTCATTGTGTTCAATGGGTCTTACTCCTGGGAAAGTGTTTTTAGGATTGTAGTCTTAGGGGGCAATCCTAACCATGTCTACTCAGAAGTAAGCCTCATTGTGTTCAATGGGTCCTACTCCCAGGAAAGTGTCTTTAAGATTGCAGCCTTGGTGTTTAAGATTGCAGCCTAGGCCCCCCTCTAGCTACAGCCTCTTGTACAGTTGGTCCCACTTCCCAATAGTTGGTGTGGCTTCGCTGCCTTCCTGAGCCTGGAAGCTGACTTATGCCCCTTTAAGCTAATTAGTTTCCTCCTTCCTTCCCAAGAACAGCCCTACTTCTGTGGAAAGAGCCACAGACCTCCCCACCAGGGTGACTTGCCAGCTTCAACTGCAGAGGTCATCTTTCCTCCCTGCTCCAGTCAGAAAACAAGCCTTGGTTCTAAGCAGCTCTGGGGCAGGACAGCCACACACCAGTGGCCAGTTGGCCAGCAGTCCATTCATTGACCAGCCTGTCCATCATTTTCCTTCTCAAAGCTCCTTCTTCGCACACTTCTTTCTCCTGCAGGTGCTGCTTTTATCCCCAAAGGTCCTGCTGTGTGCTGGTGCAGCAGTAACTCAAAGTGGGGGTTGGGACACCCTTGGGGGGCTCACAACCACAGGTCAGGGGGTCGCAAGATGGGATGTGCCATCTTGGAATCTTGCACTGGACTTTCCTAGAAGTATCATCGAACACAGTGGGACTTACTTTCGAGTAAACATGGAGTTCTGGCATCTCAGTGATGTCACATCCTACTAAGTTTGACAGGAGGTCCTGGACAGTACCGGTACATGCTGGACAAAAAAAAATTATTCTGTCCTGACTCTGTCACGGGTTCTCTTACTGCTTCCCCCGGCTCCCCTTTCTATTGGGGTCTGGTCTTCTAGGATGACAGATAACTGAGTCTCATCATCGTCCCCACCTCGGTCATACATGATCACGTACACGCCAGGTAAGTTCAAACAAGTTTACTCTCTTCTTAGGTTTCCAACAAGTATTAACACTTCATTTCTCTTACAGGTAACTACAAGCATTTCCTGCTTCACCAACAGAACCCCGCCACCAACACAAGGTAAATGTCTCTCTTTCACCTCCCTCTCTCCACCACAGTATTTCTCGTCCTGAGTTCTCACTCTTTGTCTCTTTTGCAGGTATGTTCTATCGTCTCCTCGCCTCTGCCTGTCACTCCTTTGACAGGTCTCATTCGTCCCGGCTGGGGAGGGGATCTTTGGGTTTCCGGCTCTGCTCTGGGCTGGTCCTTCTCTTTCAGGGTCAGGGTCTCCAGGGACAGATCTTTCTCCTTCTCCCTCCACGCTTTGTAGGTGCTTGGTTCTCTCCAGGGCACCTCTTCCCGCCAAAGGACCTCCTCTACTTCCCCCTCCCTCTCCCTTATATCCTCGACTCCCCCGCCCATTTCTTCCTGCCATCTCCCTGCCAATGAGGGTATGCCCCCGTGAGCATACCAACGGGTGGATGGTCCCACTGTTATCCCCTTCTTCTTAGGTCCACCCCTCCCTCCTGTTCTCCACATGTCCACCATGTCTTGCATGGTCCATACTTCCACCGAGTCTGGAAAGTCTTTTATATCCAAGGGGGGGTAGTTCAGTCTCCTCCACACTCGGAGGCTCTCCCCCATGTACACTCCCACTGGTTCCATATTAAATCACTGGTATGCATCCCAGTCCACTCCACACTCTCCAATATTCAATTTTAGTGGTTGTCCTCTTGTTCTGATAGGGGATCTAGTTTGATGGTCTGTCCTAAGAAACACCATTACTTTTTAGATGGCTCTTTTTGGCATGATGATTTCAGAAGGTCTGAGACACATTTGACTACATTATCTTACTTTTGTTTCTAAGCCTGTTTGGAATGGAAACTGTCTTGTCTGTCCTACCTAGATGATTCTGGAAACTGAACAGAGGGTCTGTCAGCAGTGCCATCATGCATGGTATAATTCAGGACTGCCTATTTGGGATGGGGGGAACAGAGTTGTGCTAGTTCTGGTCTTACCTGGATGGGAGGATTAAGGAGATTCTTGAGTTATTACTAGGGAATTACTTTTTGGCACCTTCATCTCTCCAGTATTGTAGTCGCTGATTCATCCCATGTTGTTGAATAGAAACATAAAACCCCCACTCAGGAGATGAGGATTGTGAAATCCCTAATATGTGAATCATGTTCAGTCTATTTCACATGATTTCCAGGGAGTTTGGGACATTCTAAACCAGAGTTTGGAAGAAGACATAGACTGGAAGGGGCCAAAGAAGTTGTCAGTTCTGAAGAGAGGAAGATTGTAGCAGTCAAAAGGGCAGCCAGTTGAGAATAGGAAATGACAGGTGGTTCAAAACACATTAGCCAGGTCTAGATCTTTGGATCAGTGGTATTCAAGCACTGCAGCATGGACTCCTCAGAAGTGATGTGATGGCAGTGTCATTAAAGGTGCCCAGGGGCAAATTCCAAGATGGCTGCATCCAACTTATCTCAGGGCTGTGTTGTGGCTGGAATGTTGAATGGTGTAATTAAGGCTGTAGACCTATCCACACTTATCTGGAAGTAAGTCCCACTGGTTATAATGGGACTTACTTCTGAGTAGACATACATAGGATTGGGCTCTAAGTTGGATATTACATTAGATAGTACTTAAGTTGGATTGGACCTAAGAGAGAGACCCACTACCAATGAAATCCTAGCACTTGTGTTGGCCAAGGTGAAGACCACAAAATGCTGCCCCCGTATCACTCCACTACCCCGCTGGACATACCAGAAGTCTTCTAAGTGCCCTGTAAGGCCTAAAAATGTCACTGCTTGTTTTTGCTGAAAAGCAGAAGTAATGTTTTTAGACCTTCTGAAGGCCTTCTGGAGGCCATGAAGGCAACAGGCAAACTCCCCTGCCCTCAGACTCTGTAAAGGTGTTTCTTTAATGGTGTGGTGGGGAGGTGATCACAATGCTACCCTAGATGGCATGCTGGAGCATTTGCTCCCGCTAATCCCCCCAGTATGCCAGTGACTGATCTGTTCTATCAGACATATCTGCTGTTGTTCTCTCTGAATGTTCCTGATAGTTCTGAATTATTTGTTGTAATTAATTTTTTTCTCCTATTTTTAACCATCTTGGTTAACCATGTATTAACCATCCATTAAACATGTATTTAAACCAACCATTAACCATGTATTTTAATCATCTTGGAATCTGCTGGCAAATGGCAGAACATAAATTATAAATGAATACAAGTTTGTAACTGCAGCAGTTAGGCAACTGAGCTGCTTTTGAGGAATTTTTGTAGCATACCATTTGTATTGTATTTTGATATCTAGCATATGCCACCATCGTATCTGGTATGATTGTATTTCCAGTTGGTTATGATTTATTGCATTTGATCTAGTGTTTGCAATAGAATAATTATCTACTTTTTTGCCAATCATATTTTATTGATCATTATTATAGTCATCCAGTAGAGGGTGCTCTTGCACTATGTGTTTCTGAAACTTCAGGCACATATTCAAGCCTTTCTCTGTTGTGCTTTCTGTGTACATCACCTCAAATGCTTTCCACCCATCATTCATTACATTTCAGTACAGTGGCAGACATACCCTTTCCCACTCCTGGGGCAAAGGTCCATGATGCTGCTCTCCCCCAGCCCCCAAATGAAGCTACTCCCTATCTTTACCATGTGACGCAGGCTGCAATCCTAAGAACACTTTCCTGGGAGTAAGATCCCTTGAACATAATGGGACTTCTATGTAGACATGAACAGGATTGCACCCTGAGTCTCACATAATGTTAGGACTGATTGGAAAACCCTATGTACAGTTTCCGACTACATTGGGGGTTCCTAAGGCATTTGCCCCATCTGCCGAGTGCTCTGTCTGGTGAAGTTTCAGTACGTATATTTTGCTTAACACATGAAGTAACCCTACATTTCAGTTGCTCTTTTATTCAACAAGTGTCAGCAAAAATAATTCAGGATTCACTGGGTTGGAAAGCAGATACGTATTTATTTCTTACAAGTTATGTCAGGTCAGAATACATAATTCTTTCCACTTAAGGCTTTTTATTCTCACAACAGCGCATGGAAATAGATTAGGACAGCAATTTTAAATCTTCTTTTCATTTCATGGCACACTGAAAAAGCACAAAAATTCTTAAGGCACACCACACAGTGACTTCACATCTTCCTATGGCCTTACTAAATATGAACCTTCCCCAACTCTAGTGGTTGGAAATTGCTGGGTTAGGAAGATGTTGAGTGACTGAACCAAGATCACTTGTAGCTGAATCAAGATTTGATCTTGTTAAATCCCAAGTCCTAGACATGGATTTACATTGCAGCTGTTCACAAGTTCAGCTCCATCCTCTACTGAAGCAAGTTTTTGGTTTGAATAGCTCTCAAGATCACTGGTTCCTAACTGGCGGTCCACAAGTATTATAAATTAGAAAAAATAGTTTTTTCTAAAAAAAAAAACTAAAGACGACCATTTAAGTTCCAACAATTCTGAGATGAGTTCTCTCCAATCTAATAATACCTTTGAACTTTTTCTAATTGAGTGGTTCATCTTTCTTCCTTCAACTTCATTAAGACCAAGGTTAATCATTTGTCTTCAGAATTAGACAGTTTTCTTGGCAGTAATTTAAGATACCGAGTTGTTGAACATTTATTTAAATTCCTATGGTAGCATCAAAATAATTACATATGTTTAGATTCATAAAGTGCATGCCTATATGGACCTACATAGATACCATTCCTGAAGAATACATCTGAAATTTTAAAAATGCTTTAACAGGTTGCCCACTGACTATTTAAAAAATAATTTCTTCTTGGCTGAATTCACTCTTCATAAAATAGGGATATAGTCAGAATTCATGCTCTCTCAAATCAACTGTGCACATCCCATATCAATGTATAAAGTGTCCTATCTTCATTATTTCTAGTAAAGGGGACAGTGTGGCTTTCCATATGATCTTTTGTTCCTTTTTTACATTGTAAGATGCCTTTTTTTGTATTTTCCATATTATTGCTGTGTGTTCACAAATGAAATTACCAAGGCCTTTTCCCAAGTGCATTGAATGAACAACTAGGCAAATATGATAATCCAACCTGCTCATAGCACTGAGCCACTGCCGTTGTTCTTAAGTGTAATGAAATCTTTCACCCCACAGCCTGTTTCGGGGACTATTAAGGCACATTTTTATTTTCACCACTGATACCAAGGTTCACCTTTGAATGTCTTGTAAAAAGGGAAAAATGTACCAAAATCCAATTTCCTACCTTCATGTTGTGAAATAATTATAATTTCATTCCACTACATTCACAGAGCAATCCTAATTCCCTGTTAAGCCGGCACAAGTCTCTTGCTGGGATATCTCAATAGGATATCTCAATAAAGGATATCTGAGGATATCTCAATAAAGATCTTCTGCACCAGGGTTAGATCTTCTGGCAGGGTTAGGCCAGTGCAAAGATTGCATCAGTCTTTCCACACCACCACAGGGAGGAGGGACAGCAGATGAGTTTTGCTGGCCCAAAAGGGTTAGGATATGCCCACAGTTATTCACCCCATCCAGTGGCTGAATGTGGCTCAGTGTCTGTACCAATATATTCTGGGGTGATGAGAGAGGCAAGAAACCTGGAGCTGAATCTATGAAGCTATTTTTACAATGATTTGGTAACCATTGACTTTCTTTTATCCACTGGGAGTTCTGGAACAGAACCCCAATGGGTAACGAGGCACTACCTGTATAGTACTACACATTGTTAAAAAGGCACCACAGACTTTATTAAAAATATGACTGACTGCCCAGCTACCATAACAAGAAAAGTGTGTTTTCTCCTTTTGTTCTTTCAAAATATGGAAGATACAACGCAGAACTCTCTGGCCTTGCATAAGTGAAAAGTGCTGAGAGACCTACAGCACTTCAAGCACTGATTAAGTTTAGCTGCATAGTTAGAAATACCAAGGGAATGTTTCTCCTAAATCTATTAAGAGATTTAACTTGAAAATATAAGGCACAAAACTAGAAAATATAAGGCACATATAAAAAGGCTTAGGCTACAATCTAGAGTAACTACAGGACCTTTTATACCAACATGGTTATGTTGCCACCTATGGGAAATGCATAGAGCAATCCAGAGTAAGTGCCTCTTATGTCTTCCCATAGTTACTCTGGATTGTAGGGTTAATCAATGCTTTCTGCCAAGGTTTGAAGTATTTACTGTAAAGATCAAGAATGCCTTGAAAGCAGTGGTCCCCAAACTCCTATAGGGAGAAGTCTGTTGAATTGGGGCTTGGGGTGCGACTCCAGTGATACAGTTATTGTGGTGTCAACACAAAAAAGGGGCTTCATCATTTATCAGGGAGGAAGGGCAGAGCTGATATGTGGAACCCCTCTGCAAAATCCACTTTTTAAAACAAAAACTAGTGGGAGTTTGGATCAGAGATAAAGCACTGTTTAGAGCAGATGGGAAGCCTGAGAGGAAAACCCCGCAAGCCCTCTGCACTCTGCTGAAGTCCCACACTGCCCCACGTAAATGAAAGAGCTCCTTGGTTGCTGGAGAACCATAACTGCTGTGGCACCATCACTGCCATCTTTGTGCATCCACTCCCATTAAGGGGAAAGGGAAATGCTATGCTTCCGTCGCAACCCACCAGTTGGAATGGAATCTTCCATGGTTTGAAAAGACAAAGATGAAGTGCAGGAAAGCACACAAAAGATATAGCCTATTCTACAGAATAATGTTTTTAGAATGAGAACCTTCTGATTCTCACAGGAATAAGTTGGGCTCCAGGAAAAAAGCATGAGCAAATTGACAGGTTTTCTTTGCTCCTCTGAATTTTTGGTAAAACATATTTCATCAGCTCCCATTTACAAGGTTGGATGCTGAGCTTTGTACTTCTCATATGTGTCAAGTATTTCTGTAATAACACTGGGATCATCCAGTGTACTGATATCTCCCAGATTGTTGATGTTATCAGTCACTATTCTTCGTAGCAACCTTCTCATGATTTTCCCAGAACGTGTTTTCGGAAGACGCTTCACTACCTGGTTAAGGGGGAAAGTGTCTTTAATAGTAATGGTGAACAATTATACTAAACTAATAAATGTTGCTTTTGATCAAGCAGCACACTTAAAGCTAAGAAACACAGTTTTGTAACACGTGCTCCTTTAGTGGCTGAGCAGTGGCTGAACAGTAAGGGGAAGCCATGGTTTTCTGCTAAATGAATGTGGCTTCTAAGCTTCTTAGTCTCTCCTCATTCCCTTTTCCTTTTCAACTATATAACAGAGTCATGAAGTTCTCATCAGGTTTTGTCAAACTACAGCTTGTATAGTTGTTGCAACTGTTAGGATGTAAAGCCAACAAAAAACACAGTTCTCAAATCTCATGAGCCATAAAGCCATGGGATTAAATATTTTTTGTTTATTATATTTTTACTGTGCTTTTCAAGTTGGACAGGTTTCACCAGTGGCACCAGGCATCCCTACTGTGCAGCAGGCACTATCAGGCAGCAGGCATCCCTGGGCACTACCAGGCACCACTGTGCAGTGGGCACCAACAGGCACCAACATATACCATAAGGCAGCAAGCACCAGTGGGCACCAGCAGGCAGGGGCATCCCTACTGGGCACCACTGGGCAGTAGGCACCAGTGGGTACCAAGCATCCCTACTGAGTACTAGGCATCCCTACCAGGAACCAGTGGGCACTGGGCACCCATACTGGGCATCAGCAGGCAACACCAGGGACCACTGGGCACCACCAGGCACTCCTACCTGGCTCCCCTACCAGGCACCAGAGACCACTGGGCAGTGGGCACAAGGCACCACCGGGTACCAGACATCCCTGCTGAGCACCAAGCAGCACCAGCAGCATTGGGCATCCTTGCTGGGCACCTGGCATGTGGCACCAGACACCACCAGACTGCGCACCAGGGGGTAGTGGGCACCACTGGACACCACCCCAGCAGTGTGCATCATCATGCACCAGTGTGCAACAGCAGACAGCAGGCAACACCAGGAATTATTGGGTAGTAGACACCAGGGATCCCTGCAGGGTACCAGGCAGTGGGCAACAGGCACCACCAGGCACCAAATCGAGTCTTAATGGGAAAAACTGGAGGCAAAAGGAGAAGGGGACAACAGAGGATGAGGTTGTTAGATAGTGTCATTGAGGCAATGAACATGAATTTGGACATAAATTAAGAAGTTGGTGGAGGTTAGGGTGGCTTGGCATGCTGTAGTGCTTGGGGGTCATAGAGTTGGACACAACAACGAAGCAACAACAAAGTTCAACAAGGGTTAGTACAAGGGGGTTTACTCCCAGGTATCTGTGTACAGAATTATAGTTGAGACTACTTGAGAGTAAGCCCCACTGATTATAATGTGACCAACATCTGAGTAGAATTGCCTAGGATTGGGCTGCAAGTCTCCCAAAACTGAGAAAAATTTGTCTGATCTTTTTTGCAATTCACATGCGCGCGCACACACACACACACACACTTCTCAGCCTCAAGAAACATTAGTCATAAATTAAAAAATGTTTATGAACATTCTGAAATGAAAAAAGAATGTATTGACTTAACCTAACCATTACTCAATACACAGACCTTAAGAGTACCCATTCTACTGATGGGGATGAAGGTCAGGAATAGGAGATGCTTGGACCTCCTCAGTGTTCTCAGTGTCATAAAAAGGCTTTTACTAACACAATGACTCCTGATAACTTAGACAGAGCATGAAATTATTAGCAGCAAATAGTTTTAGGATTTAGGAGTTTTGTCTATCATCCTGAATGGACTTACCAGAATATGATCAGGCACAGCATACTTGGCTATTTTGGAAGCAACTATTGTTTTAACCTCTTTGGAAACTAATTCTGGATGTATGGTGTCATCCTTGAGCACTATAAAAGCAAATGCACCTGAAAGAAATGAAACCAGAGTTAGAGCACACTCCTTACCATGTCTACTCAAAAGTAAGCCCCATTGAGTTCAATGGGTCTTACTCCCAGGAAAGTGTCATTAGGATTGCAGCCTTAATTTACCTGGCTAGGGATGGGAACTCAATTCATAAGATTAAACTCAAGTTGCAAAAACAGGCATTTTCTGCAATGTGTTATTATTTATTTGATTTATATCCCACCTTTCTTCCTGGGAAGGATACCCAATGCAGCTACCCAAGGATACCCAACTTGTATGAACTCAAGTCATGTGTATGACTCAGAACATGACTTGCAACTCAGGGCTCTGTAAAGCCCAGAAGAGTCATGACTTGTATAAACTCATGTCACAAAAATCCACTAGGTTTGTGCTTATGACTCAGTTTTGTGTCTATGTGCTTGTTTATTAATTTTTTCACCACCAATCTTCTACTCATAGGCCTGCAAATAAGTAACAGACTCATTTCCATAATTTCCTATATTTGGACCTTAGAGAAGCCAAGACGAAAAATCATGTCAAATATTTAAATAATGATTGTTAAGTGCATTTTATTCATTTACCTTCTCCTTTGATGTCATGGGGATAGCCGACCACTGCTGTTTCAGGTACTGCAGGATGTTCATCCTTTTTAACAAGATGAAAAAATAAGTATCTCTATTGGCTTAACTAGATACTTTAAAAACTATAGAGGTAGACGTCGAAAATCTGGATCATATATACATTTATGTATGCCACTTGGGTTGGATTTTCATAAACAGCAGGTGAGGAGATAAAACTGTGTTTTAACAATATTATATTGAAGGTGATGCCATGAGATGAGATGCCATGAAATGTCATGAGATGCCATGCTCTACTACAAAATAACTTTTTTACACAGAAAATTAGGTAGTCATGGGGGAGGCTGGGATAGATTCCTTCTCCTTAATATGCAATTTTCTACATGTAGGTAATGTTTCTGTATTGGAGAAGCCTTTACATGAAGTGTGCAGAAAACTTATCCCCTCAATTGTGAGAAATAGACCTCTCACATCACCTGATAACTTTTAGCCACAAAACCTGATGAGCGTAGTGTTTGAGACTGACTTTCAGTAATGTAGGACACTGGTGGTGACCAATTTGTGATGGCTTATTACATATGAAGTTACCACATGATGCTACAGACAAGAGTGAATATCTATATGTAAGCCTTAAAACTCAAACCCTGAATGACAGTGGCAATGATTATCTGGTAATCAATTATATGAGTATTCAATAAACTTATACAAGTGAAAGTTTGGGGGCCCTACAGAAGTAGCTTTTCCTTGCATCAGGAATTACCATGGCATTTTCAATCTCTGCAGTTCCAAGTCTGTGTCCACTGATGTTCAGGACGTCATCCATTCGCCCTGTTATCTGGTAGTAACCTTTTTCAGTTCTGTATGCACCATCTCCTGTGAAATAATAACCTATAGCAACAAAGTATCCTGGAGTCAGTAAAGGCTGATCACAATGCTCCTCATTAATCCTAGAGAATGGTAGTTTTGCATATCATAAGAATTAATGAATTCTTATTATAATTCATTAAGAATTAATTCATGAAAACAAAAAGAGGAAATAGCTGCTTTAAATGGATACATCTAAAAAAATAATGTGCCAGTATAGCCATAATATGTTTCATCTATATGATATGGATACATGAGTTAGAAGGTTATGAAGAGATTAGAACCTCAAAACTGGGTGCGTGAGCTTGCAAAGGCTTGAAGAATTGTACATATTTCAACACCTCCCTGCAGCTTTGCAAGAAATCGGATTCAATCACCATCAAATTGCTCATGTCTCATTTCCTTCTCCAATCCCTTCATCTCAAGATACCAAGAAATCTGCCTTGGAATGAGGGAGAGGTGGAAGCAGCAATAACTGGGCACTCCAGAACCTTTCCTACCCTCATTACTTTGAAAAAGGGAAAGGTCCTGGTGATAACAATGGAGGTAGCACAAGCCTTAGCAGAACATCTTTTCCCTCAGACTGTTCATTTTAATCAAAACTGCCTTTATATGTACCGTAATTAGCAAAATTTACCAGCGGGTACCACAAGACATCCCTGATGGGCACCAGCGAACATCCCTACTAGGCATCACCATGCAGTGGACAGCAGGAACCTCAGGGCACCAGCAGACGGCAAGCAGCACTGAGCACTTCTAGGCACCAGTGGGCAGCAAGCACCACTGAGCACCACCATCAGGCACATCTCCGTGGCAGCACTGGGCACTCCTGCTTGTCACAAGGCACCAGATACTGGGTCCCTGAATTATCACTGGGCACCACCAGGCATCACTGCCGAGAACCACAGCTGGGCACTGTGGAGCTCTGGCATAGGCAGCAGGCAACACTGGGCAGTGGGCACAAAATATCGTGGGAGCCCTGCAAATATCTCTGTAAGGCGATTTAAAGCAGGCCTCCGTCAGTCTTGAAAGACTATGGTATCGTGGTATGCGCTGCATACGCTGCATGCGAAGCACAAAAGCCTGGGTTAGATTGTTATGGAGGATAGGCTGTTACCCTAGCAGCAAATCCCCCCCTCTGAATTAGTCCAATGGAAAGGCAGAGCCGATACGATTGGATTCAGCTGCGTCGCAGAGCTGGGCTAAGGACAGGAGCTCTCCCTGTCTTGTGAGGCCGACCCGGGTTTCGAACCCTTGCATGCTGGTTAACAGGCACAATGTCTTAATCACTTGTTCCAAATTGAAAATTAAAATAGAACAATTATGACCCACTTCGGGTTTGCCATTGCAAAATTGGAAATGGGTCGTAATCCTGTGGTTTGCGTTACTAACTTCCCCTTTGCTTGGTACTTTAAAAATTCTGGAGTTACAGGATCAGCTTTTCTTAAGAGAAAACTTGCTGATCCTTGCTGCTTTTTTTTTTTTTTTACAAAACGTGTTCCTTCTTCAAAGTGCAGGCGACACACAACAAACTGCAAAATATGATCTTATCAAAGGACAAACCACTAATTGATTCCCAACAGGTTTCTGGATAAACTTTTCATTTTTTTTACCTGGATAAGTTTTAAAATAAGCTTCTATAAATCTCTGATGATCTCCATAGATAGTCCTTGCCATCCCAGGCCAGGGTTGTGCAATACACAGAGCACCGGATACATCGTTGCCTTCAACCACTTTTCCCTGTACATCCAAACATAAGAGCATAAATCAGTATAGCCATGAAACAGAAATGTTCCATACCAAAAGTGTCTCAGAAAGTGGGACATGTAGCATAATGATTTGGCACTCCAATAATTCCTGTAACAATACTCCTGACACTGGAATACAAAGTTATTTAACTCTTTAACTCTCTGTGTCGGTCTCAGTCTTCCTGCACCAAGCTGTGTACCACGCTCTTGCTCACATCCAATTAATACTGGTTAAGCTGGTACACTCTAGTGTCTGGGGTAGGCTCTGTTCCAACTCAGCCTCAATTACATACATTCAGGATTTGATTAATTACTGTAAAATATTTTTAAATGCTTAGAAACAAAAGAGCCACAGAAACAGTATGCCTGCTGAAGATTTCTATTTCATCACCCATTTTTTAGATCTCACAACTCACCTTCTCATCTATCAGCACTGGGGTAATCCCATAGAAAGGCCGCATGGCTATAGCTGGAACAATCTCAGCTCCTTCTTCTGAAGGCCGAGGAGCAACACAAATGCCACCAGTTTCTGAGAGAATAAGAAGGAAGGAATGTAAACTGAAATTCAAACATTTGCTACTTGCTTTTCACCACAGATCTAGTAAAAACATTAAACCAATTAAAAACACAAAACCAAATAAACCATTAAAAACAAATTATCATACAGTAGTTTCAAAAGAGATTTTCAAGATCACCAAGTCCAAAGCAGATGACATACTTCTTAGGATTGTGTTCAATAAATACAAGACAAATAACACAAAAGGTACAATTTGTTTTATTAATAGAAAACAATAAAAACAATTATAATTCCTAGGCAAGATCAAGGTACTTTCTCACAAAGCAATCAAGCCCATGCTAACCAACATCAGAACCTATCTCAGTAATTTGTTTCATAGCCAAGATTTAAACCCAAGAAGTATAAAATACAAATATTTTGTCTTTCAGCTCATGGTTGTTTCTGAGGACTGGCATTGCTATTGACAGGCAAGGGTAAGCGAGAGCTCTTAAGAGATAATCAAGAATCAGTGTATCCACTCCAGTTACCTCAAGTCACCAGAGAAGTAATGGGGAGTTATAAATCAAAATTCAAGCTCAGATTTCTAACCAACATCATATGAATTACCATCATATGAATTACCATCATATGGATTACCAACAGAAAAGAAGAAGGCTTACAGAGGAAATGAAATCATATCCTAGAGTTTTCCTGGACAATTAGGTGGTTTTTTTTACTACATATCACTGCATTGGAATCAGGCAGCTGAGTTCATACCAGAACCACCACCATATTGATATTGACCACTCAGTAGATGACGTATTTTCTCACTGTATACTTCATTTAACCGACTTAATGAGTGCATGTTGTACTCATTTTGGGATCAGCTTAATAGCATGCCCCAGCATCAAAGGAAAGACATAACGTCCCAGTTAAAAACCCAGGCAAGCTCCTTATTGTACTTCTTTCCCAAACCATGGAACTCCTAGAAGATGGTATTCAACCCAATTTCATGGACTTAACAAGTGAGTTCAGCAGCAGTGACAGAAGTGCAAACATATTATGTAATGTGCTTCCTTGTGCTGTTTTCACAGCACTTCAAATGGTTTGCCTGAAAAGCGGTTTATGAGTCTAAAATTCTATTATTATATAGGATTAGACCCTCCCACCCATTATGGGCATTCTGCGATTATTTTCAATTCTGGACTGAGCCTCTTAATCATTCTTTCCTCATTTCTGTCAGGATAAATGTTAAATCAGATCAGAGATTTCAACCTTAATCAGATCTTTTATAGCCTAACACTAATTCAGATACACAAAAAGAAGAAGCAGTAATCAAACTACATGGATATTAGGTCTTGTAAATAATAAAAGCCATATCCACAGTTGGCAAATATTTGCCATTTCTTTCATGGTGACAAATTATACCAAATGAAGATCAACTGGTAAATGTCTAATTTATTAGAGATCAGATCTAGGGATTTTGCCTTTTGGTTGCCTTCTGAAACCTGGAAGACAAGAGAGAAGAGCTGCCCTACTTGGCATAAACAGCAAAACTCCATCCTTTTTTCATTTATGGAGATCAAGGCTCAAACATGGCTTATAAGCTAATGGGAAAGTTATTTGCAAAGTATCAAAGGTAATGGATGTTTGCCCTAATTACAAATCTTTGCAAAGTATCTTAAGGGCATTGTTACTATTACTCATGTATATAGCACTTTTAAGGCATTAGCTTCTTGTTTGTCCTCATAACCATCTAACAATATAATATAATATCTAGCAATATAATTATATTGCTATAATGCCTTTCCATTGGACTAATTCAGTGGCGTGGAGAGGGGGGATTTGCTGCTTGGTAACAGCCTATCCTCCATAACAATCCAACCCAGGGTTTCATGCTTCGTATGCAGCGTATACAGCGCTGAGCACGATAACATTGTCTTTCAAGACTGATTGCTTTCAAGACTGACGGAGGCCTGCTACAAGCTATTATGATTACTGACATCATGTATTTGAACCACTGAATATTTGATATATGCTCTACATAAATACTATCAAAAAGAACAGTGTTTGAATATTCAAGTTGTGACCAATGTCCCAGTGTAAGTCAAATTTTCCAGGCATGATTTGCAGGGACAAGTGGCATGGTGTTTAACTCTTATGTTTTGGTGTTTGTTGCTGATAAAATGTTTGACTTTTCTATGGTGTTCTCAGTTTTAAATGCCAAGAATTGATTATTTAAGGGGATAACACAGATGTCTGATGACTGGAATAATGGGTTTGCAAACGAAGTTGCATAAAGTTTGAGCAAACTTTCTATCTAGCACTTAGATTTGAAAACTGGGCTCTCTCTCTCTCTCTTTTCACCCACCCACATACACACACTCCCCTAACTCTCTCTCTCTCTTAATCTCCCTCTCACTTATCTACTCACCCAAATGCCTTCAAATGGATTCGTAAAGCCTGATTTGCTAATCTTTATGCCTGTTCAAGTTGATTATTTTGTGGCATACTGCTGCTTCAGAGACCAATGTCCCAGAGAGGATAAACAGCAATTAACAAGCTATTTTTAAATTGATTGTGAGATGTGCAATTGAGCTAACACCATGGCATATCAGCTCACATCCTGCATCCTCATAAACTCTCTATATTACTGTTGCCATTACCATTTATATCCATGGGAGATAATAACTCATCTTATAGGAAAATGTGCATTTCACTGGGTAATCAGCTTTTGAAAGACTGTCATGATGTCTGCTTTTGAACAACATGAATGTGTGCATTTGTTTCAACAATGGATAATCAGATTTTTAGAGACTACTATGATGTCTGTTTTTGAGCTATACTAATTACAAAATAATTACTATTTTCAGGAACTGATAATTTATAATACCTGCATGAGCAAATATAGTTATACTGTCTTAGGGCGCAATCCAGAGTAACTACGGGGAGTCCTTGCTCCGGTGTAAGAACAATTTGCTCTGGATTGCAATGTGAATTTCCCATAGGTTTTCATTAGGTGGTGCAGTAACTACGGGAGCACGTAAAGTCTCTTACGTGCTCCCGTAGTTACTCTGGATTGTAGGGTTAGAGTATCTTTTTTTTGCTGGGTTTGAGAATTATACCAAAGACAATAAAAACAGAGAATTTTGTGAATTTGAAGGGAGAGAAGTGTATAGAATATATTCAGAGATGGAGCTCAAGGCATAAGAATAAAGCAAGAATCTAACGCTCATCTTCCCCACCCCAGCCAAACTCAGTCTCCAAAATCAGGGTGCACATTAGATTTAGTGGTTAATTAGATTTGAATAAATGTGGTAATTTGATTATAAGTGTGGGGTGCACATTAGATTCAATGGCACATTAGATTCGGGAAAATATGGTAATTTTTAATGTGCCATTTTTCAACTGTTATTGAATAAAACAAATCTGAAAAATGAATCTGCAACATGGACAAGCTGATTGGTACTGATTGTTTTAAGGTATATGTTGTAACTTAAAAGGGTGTTTCTAAATGAAAGCACTATTGTGTGCTCCTCTTGAGCAATCCCATTTTTTGTGAAATCAACATAAGCCTCATGGAGCAAACATTACCAACATGACCAAACATGCAGGTGGGGCAGCAACCACATTATAAAGATCCAAAAAACATCCATGTCTGCTACAGCAGTGATCCTCAACCTTTTTGGCCCCAGGGACCAGTTCTGTGGAAAAGAAATTTTCCAGGCACCAACCCAGAAGAGGGGGGAGAGTTCTGCCTCTGGTGACCTGGAGGGAGGGCTTCTCTATATAGAGCACAGCACAGCTGCCTCTAGCTGTAAATCCCATTATAACAAATTAATAAATAGAGCTATTGCTAGGTTATTGTGGATAGGATTGCAGGTGAGAGCCCACTGTCTGAATGCATGTCTACTCAGAGCAGGGATTTTCAACCTTTTTCAATGCAGTATGCATTGAAAATGCACAAAGTCATCCTAGTCACTCTTATTGGAGAGTAAGCCTCATTTATGCTAATGAGATTTACTTCTGAGTAGGATTGGGCTCTGAGGAGCAATCCTGCTCACACTTTCCTGGGAGTAAGCTCTACTGACTACAATGGGACTTACTACTGAGTAGACAGGCATGGGATAGGTCTCTGAGGCTGCATCCTCTGACAAAGCTTTCTTGCTTTGAGGAGGGGAAGAAGCACTTAGAGGACCCCTCCCACAGACTGGTCAGGGTGGCCTAGGACCTCCAGTGGTCCCCGGACCAGAGGTTGAGAAACCCTGTTCTAAAGTACTATGTTAATCTGTGAACATTTCCCACCAAGCTGCTATTTTTTACCTGTTTGCCACCAAGTATCCACAAGGGTGCACCGTTCTTCTCCCACCACACTGTAAAACCATTGCCATGCTTCACGGTTTATTGGTTCTCCCACTAAAATCCAAAATTGGAAAGGAAATATTGTGATTTCTGACAAAAATATTCTGTATTGGCTGAAGAGACAAGAAAGTTCAACAGAAACCAACTAGAACCATAAACAAACTGGTTATGTTTAGTCTAGCTCAAAGTATTTGTGTCATTTTGTCCATTAAGAATAAAGCAACATGATGTATGAAGACTGTAGACCACAGGGAAAAATACATATTGCAATCTCTGTGATATGAAATTTTTATCATTCAGTGGATGTAAAGCTTCATTCTCACCTGACCCAAGGGTAGTTAGGGAAGATCTGTCATACTTTTCCACATATTCATCTCCATGCTTCAGAAGCAATCGCAGTGCCGTGGGGGCACAATAAAATTGATTAATTTTTAACCTCTGGACAGTTTCCCAGTAGCGACCTATAAAATACCAGTCATCTTAAATTTGTTTCAAGATGTCAATTCAACAAACAATGCAAAGTCAGATTACCTAAAATACCTTTCTATAGTACTAACTATTAAATGGTGTAAAATGGATATGGAATGTTTACTTTTCAAAGATAGACAGGTGTCAAAAATTAATGATGGATGAAAGACCCTTTCAGACATTCATCTAGTTAATACAGCTGAAACATATAGGGCTCATAGAAAGGGCCAAACACACTAGGCAAATTCCTAATGTCTGTGCCCCTCTTCTTCAGAGCAGCCTTCCCTGGCCTCAACAAGCCATTCCCAAGTGCTGAAAGACGTTCTGGAATAGGAAGGACCAAAGTTCAACAGTAGAGAACATGCTTTATATCTGCAGAAGGTACCAGGTTCAATCCTTTTGATCTCCAGCTGAAACAGAAAAATTCTATTCTGAAACCCTGAAGCACTGTGGGCCATAGTAAGCTATGTGATCTGATTCCAGATAAGGATATTTCTCATGTGCCTGTAGAATTACTTCAAAATATGCATAAGCCCCTTTTGGAAACAGAGCTGCACTCATCTATTTGCCAGATTTGGGAGAATTCCCCCTTTTTACAGCATCTAGGGCCCCATTCCATTCCCAAGGGCCTCCTGATTGTGCGCAGAAACCTTCAGTTCATTCAAACATGGCCAAACTGTAGTTGGGCCAAACTGGTACTGCCCCTTCTAGTACAATGCTTTACTTCACCTAGAATTTTTGGAAAATCTAATTTTTAAATTTGTGGCATGACACGACAGCCTCCTTTAAAAGAGTAACAACTTGTAGTTAAAAACATTGATGGTAACTAGTCCTCCCCACAAACATGTAGCGTTCCAAACTCCACCTAACTGACTTGCACAGTTCTACTTCCCCTTGCTCTCAGTGACACTTATCCTGAAACTCATCCTAACACTGAGGGGCATCTGCCACTGCCTCCCTCTAGCTACCATGGATGCAATGGCATTAACTTTCTTCTCACCTGCTAAAAACCAATGGAAAGTGGAAAACCAATCCACTTCCTTACCGTGTCCCATTCCATGGTTTGTGCAAACACAAAACTCTTTCCCCTCCCTGGTAGAAGCTCTAATTTCAAACAGGTACTATCAACTGCAAGGTTTAGGAAAGGATCATCTGGGTTGTGATGATAAGAAATGAAGGGCTGCATGCCACTGAATGTAGCCTCAGCTGCCTGAGAGGAGAATAAGATAATGTGGACTAGGCAGTGTCCAAAGGACAAGAGGTGATTCAAGCAGCCCTTGGAGCAAAAAGCCTGCAAAAAGAGTTGAAAATGGAGAGCAAAAAAAATAAATAAATAAGAGGGCCCTCTGATGCTTATTCTTCATTTTCAGAAAAGAAAGAGACCATCAAGTTAAGCTGATGTGCTCATATAAGGACTACAGTTCCCTGTGGCATCTAGTGGACCACTGTGAGATACAGGAACCTTGTTTAAATGACTGTTTGGCGTGATCAGGCCTGGCTTTTCTCATGTTTCAGTAACTGGAATAAAACGTCAAGATCAATCTGGCTATCTTGGGAATGTTATTCTGAAAGAATTGAGAGACCTTCTCAATGCCCAGCCTACCATGATCCTTGGATGGGATAGAAATTATCACATCTCTGGACCACCCATGACATTACAACAGCTTTGAAATGCACACATAACCCTGCCCTTCAAAAATTCACCTCACAGTAGAAAAGCTAGATATGGCCCAAAATCTAGATTACCAGACACCTACCATAAGACAATTCAATATCCAAAAATTGTTTCTGGCTCAATGAAACTTTTCATCTCTTGCTTGGGTAATGATAAAACATGATAAAAGACCAGTGCTAATGTCCTACACATGATATTGTCTCTGGGGCTGTATGTTATCCACCCAATCAGATGCCATAGCTTTGCAGACATGCCAGAAACCTGACTGCTTTCAATCAATTGCTAGTACTTTTATAGCTATTGCAAATTTTAAAATTGCATATTGAAGGCACTTCTTTGGAAAATTGTTAAGAAACAAGAAAATCTGATGCTGCATTTGCAAATATATAGCAATGCCGCCTATAAGAAGGATTTCCACTTCACCTAAAAAATATTCATTTTCAAGTTCTAGGCAATTATCACTAAGGCTGCAATCCTAAAGACACTTTGCTGGGAGTAAGAACACAATGGGGCTTACTTTTGAATAGGCATAGGATTGTGCTCTAAATTTGGCTCCTATCTTGATTGTAGTCTAGAACTTGAAAATGAATCTTTCTTTAGATTCAGCTATAGAAGGCTTAGCGATTACAATTTCCGCTTCACACTCATATTTTGTCAATTAATAAAATACAAATTTCTTTTGCAACAAACAGCTACAAACAGCCAGATTGAGCCACACACAAATTCTCTTTTTTTTACACAGAAGTATTTCTGCATATTGCAATATCTACGGAAATCACCTGGATCAGGATACGTTGGAGTGCTTTCAAACAGAACTGTAGTGCCTCCATTGCAGAGTGGTCCATACACAATATAGCTGTGTCCTGTGATCCAACCAATATCAGCCACGCATCCAAAAACATCCCCTTGCTTGTAATCAAATACATGCTGCAAAAGTGTACAGGAAGGTAGGTTATGGTGAGGTTCCAGAGATTTTTCTGGTGATAAACCAAAAAATGTATGATATTCTCTGGAAGTTACTAAAGGTATCCTGTGTGGGGAAGAAAAGGTATAGCAGCCACAAATTTCAACCACTTCCCTTTTCAGTGTCTCCAGTTGATGGTTTTTACAATCACACTATCTGTGGAAAACAGTTATGTAACCACTGACCACAGAAAAATTGCAGGGTTGTTGCTCAATGCCACTCCTGTAGAGATCACAGTAATTTCAGGGAACTGTTTTACTTTCCCCTGGGCAGCAGTAAATGCATGCAAGACTCAGCAAAACTGCAGAAGTTATATTTAACCAACCACATAAGAGTTAGTGTATTCTGTCTTCACATCCTGAAGGCATTCAATTTCCCTTCTTTGCCCCAGTTTACTTATGGTTTGCTGAACAAAGATTGTTCCTCTAATACTGATCTTTCAATGCTTCAGGGGAAGGAGCAGTTCTTAAGTAATCTTTGTGCTCCTCCTCTTCCCTTTTTTCTCTTATTTTTCTGGTCTTTGGCAGAAGTAACTCAACTCTAGCAGTACTATGTTAGCTATGTAGACAGATACCGTGCAGTAATTTCAAACAGTGGGAGTGTAGAAGGGAGGGGATGCAAATTCTATCCCATGCTCCTGAATCTCAACTTTTGGAGAGTGGATCGTCTGACTCAACCTCATTTTTAAGAAATTACCCAATACACCCTAAGATGCCGGGTAAAAAGGGCCCTGATCCAGTTGCAAAACATGCTTTCTGGGAACTCCAGAAGTGGCTCCAGAAGATGGGAATATGTATACCCATCACTAAAGTCCTAATAAATCAATCCCATGATATCTCATAAAACTGCCCTTATTCTTGATTAAGCACATCCATTAAGTTCAAGTGGGACTGGTTGAACAATACAGAATGCATCCAGATATAGAGTCAAATTATAGGTATATATAATCCTAAACACAGACATGATGTTTGATTTTATTTAAGAAATAGAATGTGGGAGGATGATGACCTAAAACCACGATGGTTGGAACATTTTACACAGCCTCATCGACAGATCCAGTCCAATTTTATAGCTTCTTTCACACTTTAAAAATAATGTTTCTTTCCTCATTAAAAATAGTGTTTTAAGAGGCCACAACCATGGTGGGTGATACATATCACTTCAGGCCATTTTGTCATTTCTCCCTGCATACCAATTTCTTAAAGCATAAAACAAAAGCTTTAATAACACATTTACAGTGGCATCTAGTTTATAAATGTATTATTACTAGCAAACAAGAAAAGTTAGCTGTTTGGATACAATATAGTAGAAAAAGCCCAGGATCTGCTTTTCTGAAATTTTTATTTCTCAAAAGCAAATTAAGGTTGTTAATATAGCCACTGTGTGTTTTTCAGCACTATTAGATAGATAGCAAACACATGCAGTGCGTTAAATCAACAAGCATTGTTCTAATACTGTACAAGAACACACTTTCTCTCTTTTCCAACTTGGGGACCCCAACTCACATAAAAATCAATTTAGATTGATCTCAAAAACGAAAGGTAAAACTAAAATTTGCGTATCAGCATTAACTACCACCATTATGCAATGCTGGCTTCTTATCAAATATTTAAATCCTTTTAACTTCACCTGGATAATGAGCCTTGCAGCAACTGCCAAAGTGCTCCAAGTGCCCAATCACATGGGCATCTTTCACTGAAGGAGCTAGCATTCAATGGAATACACTTTCCATCAGCACAGGAGATACAACAATGATGCTCACAACAAAGCTGGCACTGCAAATGACTTTGACCATGAGCATACAGGAGCACACAGCCACTGCCAGACAAGGTATGTTAGTGGCTCGGTGGAGCAGAGAGGGTAGCAGAGCATTTCAGGGGAGGAACCAGTGAGATGTATTGGGATGGGTGGGGTGGATTCACACATGCCAGATTTTATTTCCCATTTTTCAGCCCACCCTGGCTCCTGGCTCTCCTTGGATTTATGCCAGGTGGCATAGAAAACTATTAGGAGGCCTAGAACGAGACCTCCTGATTTCATCTCTCAACACAACATCTTCCTCCATGACACATCTGCACCAGCATGATCTTTGTCCCTTGTCAAGCAAGGGGGTGGGGATAATCCAGCCTGGGATTAACTATTAGGAAGAAAACAAAGCTTTTCCCAGATTTATAACTGATACAGACTGCAGTGCAGACCTTTCGCAAAAGCAAGAGGATGGCAGATTCAAGCCCAGGGAGACCCCAGGTATCCCAATGTGATGGAGGCTACAATCCAGAGTAACTACGGGACCTTTTACACTTATGTGGTTATGGTGCCACCTATGGGAAACGTATGGGAAATGCATAGAGCAATCCAGAGTAAGTGCCTCTTATGTCTTCCCGTAGTTACTCTGTATTGTAGAGGGAGTAAACTTTGACCCTAACTCCTTCAGGAACTACAGTACCCTCTCCTATAGGGAACACCAACAATAGGATTTTTTCCCCTCCCTTGGACATGGTTGCTCAGGTACCTTGTGTGTTAAGGCAACATAAAGGAGATAGCCAGCCTGGCTGTGAACAATCCCTTTAGGTTTCCCGGTGCTCCCTGAGGTATAAAGCATGAAAAGCATGTCTTCACTATCCATGATTTCAGGCGGGCAAACTGAAGCTTCCTTTGCCATCTCCTAAAGGCAAAAATGAAACATTGAAAGGCAGCATCAGGGAATGTCTGCATATAGGTTTTAGAAGAAAGCTAGATTATGTGCATCCAATGCATATCCAATTCCCACCAATTACATGTACTATAAATACCAGGATCATTATTAACAGTGCAATTGTATGCATGCCTCAGGAGTAAGTCCCATTCAGTTCATTGGCGCTTACTCCCAGAGAAGTGTTCATAGGAAGTGTGCAGCCTAAACAGTGGTGGCGAACTGAAAGGGCAAACTCAGAGCCATCTCTGTCGGCATGTGGCCATAGTGCTCAGTTTGGGAGTGTTCTAAACCCAATGCACATGCCCAGAGCTCTGGTATGCACGCTGGGCACCGGCATCCTCAATTGGCTCTGCTGGAGCCTAGCGCTCATGCTTGGAATTCTGGGCATGTGCATTGGGCCAGGAGAACCCTGAACCCTGCAACCATGCCCCAAGCTTTGGACATGTGCAATGAGCACTGGTGCCATCAGTTGGCTCTGCTCCAAAGAGGAGAGCACCCTGCTCCCCTTTGGAGCAGAGCATGCTGGTGTCCAGTGCACACGCTCAGAACTCTGGGCATGCACACTGGGTTTAGGGTGCTCCTGGCCCAATGATTTGGGCATGCATGCTGGGCACCAGCACATCAGTTGGTACATGGTGCCTAAAAGTTGCTGGGGCTCATTGGTTCGAGTCAGACAGGCCACTACTTCAGCAGCTACACTGGCTGCCCATTCGTTTCCAGGCAGAATTCGAAGTGCTGGTCTTGACATTTAAAGCCTTCTACGGCTCGGGTACAGGGTATATGAGGGACTGCCTCCATCCATACAATCTGACCTGTCACCTAAGATCGTCTGGGGGAGGGCTCTGCTAACCATGCCACCACTGAAAGAGGTGAGAGGTGTGGCGGCTTTCTTCTCGGTGGTTGCACCCCCGCTCTGGAACTCCCGTCTCTTTGACTTAAGAACTGCTCCCTCCTTATACAGTTTTTGGCAGGGCCTAAAAAACATTCTTGTGGGCAAAAGTTTTTAGTTATAAAGAGGTTGGGGGTGTTGTGTTTTTTAGCAGTTTTTAGCCATGATTTTAGCCAATGTTTTTATGATAATTTTTAGGGTGATGGGTTATTTTTAAATTTTTAAATGTTTTTAAAAGTGTAAAATGTTTTTAGGTACATCGTTGTTGATGTTTGTTAGCCGCTTTGAATTGGCTTTGCCCAGAAAGGCGGGATACAAATCCAGCAAATTAATTAATTAATTAATTAATTAATTAATTAATTAATTAATTAATTAATTAATTAATTAAATGGTTTGCCATCACTGGCCTAAACCTATCTCAAATTCAGGAAGCACAACACAACTCTTCACCTATGACATTGCAGAAGACACTGGAGAGGTGTTCTCTTTGTTCCACTGCAGTCACTGTTAATTTACTTACACTAATGTACTTACATTGTTAATTTACTTATACTTACAGTGTTAACTGACTTCCACCCATGTTAATTTACTTACAATGAAGTCCTTATAGCTCAGTGACTTGTGTGTGCTGTGGATGGCACAGGTGCTCCGTGAGAGTTGGATAAGAGTAGGAGAGTGAAAGTAGGATAAGAGTGAGAGTAGGACAATTGGGGGGATTTGAGTCCCCTCCGAACAGCCTGGTGTGCCTTGTGTCAATGCGAAAACAACTGATGGTGTGCCTTGACTATTTCAGTGCCTTACCAGTGTGAGATGAAAAAGGTTGAAAATCATTGTTGTAGCTTTTTCCGTAATGGGGAAGCAGCAGGTACAACAGGGAATGGAGTTCTCCTTCATGGATCACCCTTTTTAGGATTGGGGGGAAGGTGCTGACATGAATGCTCCATAATAGGGCGTTGATCTGAAAGACCTCACTGTGGCTTCAGCTCCCCCCAATATTCGAAAAGCATTTAGCCAGTGATTGGACAAGAAATCCAGAGACAGAACTACAATGGTTCTTTCTCCTTCTGCATTACTCTGTGTTAAAATTCTCAGTGTTCCAACTAAGAATGAAAGGCTGCTGCTTTCCCCCCTTCAATCACCCTGTAACTACAGAGACGTTTGCCAGGAAACAGAGGGGGGAGCAGCAATAACAACTGGAGGACATAGTTCTCCTTCATCCAGCTCCTGGTAGGAGGGCGCAGGCAGGCACAAGCCCAAATGTGCATACAGGATGGCACTGCCCAGCGTTTGTATCCAAAGGAACGCAAAAACCCAGTGCAACTTTGTTAATCACATAACATGAGATTAATTCAAATTAAACTGATTAAGACATAGGCTGCAATCCTAAAGACACTTTTCTGGAAGTAAGAACCATTGAACTCTATGGGGTTACTTTTAAGTAGACATGGTCAGGATTGTTTAATTACTTTTGAGTAGACATGGTTAGGATTGTGTTCATAGAGTCAAAAATTTGTTCAGATATGATTGTGTCTGAAAAAGTTACCCATGACTAAGAACCACGGAAATCATTGACAGTTAAGTTAAAACATATTTCAAGAATTCAAATAGAACTGGGAGTTCCAAAAAGTTTAGCACTGTACAAAAGAGAGCTTTAGGATCTGTGCTTGGTCTACTTATCCAGGTGCTGCTTGGTCCTGAATAAGACTGCCACTGGCAAGAATAGCTGTCAATCACACCAGAATAAAAAGAGCTGTGATTGATTATTTTGTATGGCAAAATACAGCAGCATAACATGGAATTCGTATAAGATACAATATATAAGCATATGTCTGGGTCTATGGCCAGATATCTAAGTAATTTAACCATTCCACAGAAGTGTCATCAAGTTGGTGTAGTTCCTGCAGGAAACAGGTGTAGTACAGGTGTAGTTCCTGTACTTTCTAAGACAGTGTTTCTCAAAGTGGGGGTCGGGACCCCTTTGGGGGGTTGCCTGGAGCTTTCCTGGGGGTCGCCTAAAGACCCCTGGTGCAGGGGGGCCATGTCAGGCTTGCCAGACCTCCGGCTGTAGCTGCGTATGCACTGGGGCTTCCTTAGAAGCTGCCTCAGGGACTTCTGACTGCTGAGCAGGGGAGGGCCTCCCTGCAGGCGCATGCGCGCTGCCCGTCCAGATCACGCAGGAGGGGGCTTCCCTGCAGGCGCGCATGCTGTCCACCAGCCGCTGCCCACCAGCTGCCAACTTGCTTGCAGTTTACCAGCAAGGTAAACTGTTGCTGGCTTGCAGCCTGAGAGGCCAATCCTATGCATGCCTACTCAGAGGTAAGCCCCATTAAAGACAATGGGGCTTACTCCCATGTAAACTGGCTAGGATTGCAGTCTGAGAGGCCAAGCCTATGCATGCCTACTCAGAAGTAAGCTCCATTAAAGACAATGGGGCTTATTCAGGTAAACTGGCTAGGATTGCCGCCTGAGAGGCCAATCCTAAAGTCCATTTCCCCCAGAGAAATCTCCCCCTTCCCCTCCCCCCAGAAACCTTCCACCAGCCTCACCTGATGCCTACAGCACCCATTATCCTCAGCCACCCCCACCAACTCACCTGGCCCTGCCTGTGCCCACTACCCCAAAGAAAACCCCCACCCAAACTACAAAATTACAGTTATAAAGTAGCAACAAAAATAATTTTATGGTTGGAGGTCCCCACAACATGAGGAACTTATAAAAGGGTCACAGCATTAGGAAAATTGAGAACCACTGTTCTAAGAGGACTTTTGATTGCAATATGATGTAATGTTTTTGGGTCATTCCTGCAGTTACAGTTAAGATTGTCAACCATCCCCCACTTTCATTTCTGTGAGGAAGTTGCATTGTTGGTGGTATGACTGTAATTCAAATGAAATTTAAACACCCTGCAAAGCACCCTGTAGGTGTGCATTCTACCCTTTCCCATCCAAGGTATTGACTCAGAGCACAATGCTATCCATGTCTATTCAGAAGTAAACCTGGTTGTGTTCAATGGAACTTACTCCCATGAAAGTTTCTTTAGTTAGGCCAGCACAAGTCCCATGCTGGTTAGGGATGTCACAAAAGTGCCTAAGGAACTTCTGCACCTCTCGTTGGGTGTGGAGAGGTGTTAGGCTAGTGCACAGATGTAAACTAGACTTTCCATTGCAACAGTTGTGTGAATTGCACTGGCAATTAGTTGATTTTTAGGTGGTCTGGCCAAAGCTGTGTTGTTTAATGTTTTATGGTGTTTTATGGTGTTTTTAATGTATTTTATGTATTTTTATTTTATCAATTTTTAAACTGGATGTATTTTACTGTATTTTTAAATGTTGTAAGCCGCCAAGGAAGAAAGTGAGGTATTAATTAATTATTTAATTAGGTTAGGATTGTGCTATCAATGACTCCTAAAGCCTTCTTAGGGTGCAATTCTAACTAATTTAGGTCAGCACAATTCACCCATCTCCCTGTTCCTGGGGTGTGGTGTGGGGAAACTAGCACATATAACCTCAGGAGTGACAAAGTAGTGTTTTGCTACATCCCCAGTGCCAGGATTTGTGCTGAGTCTACAATGGGGGTTAGGATTGCAGCCTTAGTCATGACTAATTTTATTCAGATAAGACTATAATCTATTAATTTTTTCTGTACTAGTGAAGAGCATGAACTGATTCCGAAGGTCTACTTTTTTTTTAATGCAAGCTAAGAATTCAGACATCCACAGGCAACTGTATGGAACTCCACCACAAACATGTTGGTTCTGTTACAGTAGCATGCTGTTAATGTTTGCTCCAGTATGTTCATATTATCACTACATCATGAACAGATATGCATCTGTATTGCATTTGTATATGAATTCAAGACAAATAAGTCTATTATGCATTATAGAGCCTATTATGCATTTCAGAATCCTAACTTGAAAATTCCACCCTGTTCTGGTTCAACCTTTTGATTTGTTCTAAAACTGGGTTCAGCAAATTTAGCTATCTGACACAGAACACAACACACAATCTGCTGAACAAGATATTATCATGCCCTGTACGAATGAATACCTGATTAAAAGAAGCACAGTGAACATCATCAACATACTTCTTCAAGGGGAATGTCACGACTGCCCATGTGGACTTTGTTGGCTGTTCTCTGAGCCACAAAAACACACTTAACACTTGGACACTTCTCCACAGCTTCATCCACAGTCTTCTTCAGCTCTATGATGCGTCCTCCCCTGACTGCCTGGTTACAGGTGATGACTGATTTGCATTCAGCTAGAAAGGGAAATCATTTGTGGACTTAGCAGTTGTTTTTGTTGTTATCAGCACATAATTTATTACAGAGAAGCAACCACAATACTATTTTACATTTTGTACATTAATTATGTATTGTATTATATTCTATCTATTACATAAATATATATAAATATGTAAGTTTTATGTATATAAGTTTTATATTGGAGTGACTAGGCATAATTTGAATCCACTTTTAACCAGTTTAATCCCTGTGAAGAGAATAATAATAAGGAAACCATGAGCTCACTGCTTTACAAATGGATGGGCATTTTTAAAAAGTATTGCATCTAATGGATGCATCAATTCTCCTACACCCATGTCTGCAAGATTATGGGAATCTATTCCAGCAGTTCACATGAGATTACTGCAAACACTAAAATTACCATGCAAGTACCCATGATAATGGCCCAATGCAGACAACCTTGCAAAATGTCACTGTACCTCAAAGTACACTGTTAAGGCAGTCTCTCTGCTAGTCTGCAGAGAGATGTTCCTGGTGCAAAGGCTGAAAAACATTGCCTTGGGAACCAGACTAGTTGATGGTCTGTTGACCAGTTGATGGCGAGTTGTCCTTGAGCATCCATCTCAAGCCTGACACACCCCCAAAGTGTGCTGGCAAAACAGGAGTTCTATGCTAGCAAAATAGGAGTATATCTGAGGAGTCCCATAGAAGTCAAGGCAGCAACTGGGGAGATAAGTTTTTCTTATCTCTCCTTGTCAGCCTGCTATCCATGTGCATACAGAAAGCAGTGGTGGCTGAACCTGCTGTCCTGCACTATGCACAGAAATGGGGGTTAAGATATTGGAACCCTAACTACTGCTCAACTGTTATAAGTCCTTTAAAAAGTTTTAAATTGTTCCTATATTGATGGTGCATTAATGGCTTTGAAAGAGAAAAATTAATTTGCCTAGCAATCCAGAAGCAAGTCATCCTGAATGTGAAAAATTACTTACAGTCATTGATCCTCCCTGCTAAGGATTCTCCACTGAATCCAGCAAAGACAACTGTGTGAACAGCACCAATTCTGGCACAAGCCAGCATGGCAGCCACTGCCAGTGGACATACAGGCATATAGATAGCAACTCGGTCGCCCCTTCTAATACCATTTCTCTTTAAGGTGTTAGCAAGGCGGCAAGTCATCTCCAGAAGTTCCCTGTAACACAGAAAGGGACTGTTACTTAGGCCTCTATCCTAAAGTCAAATTAAGCCCTTTGCGATGGAGCAGTTAAGGTGACTTTCCATCAAATAACACTAGAGGGTGACGTAACTGCGGGGACCCGTAACTGCTCTGGATTTTGCCCACAATCTTTTATGCTTCACTTTTTAAAATAAGCCGGCAATAAACCCACCAAGAAAAAATATATAATCAATCCAGAGACACACACAACTACTCAACCACATTTAAAGCTCTCCTTGTGCAAGATTTATTCTTTGCCATGTATTTACTTATATTAATACAAAATTGAAATTGAATAGAAAAGTCTAAAGAGAGTAAGAGAACACCAAAACATATGCATTGTCACAACTACCAACAAATTAGGATATGACTTAAAGTACACAGTAAGTGCAGTCTGAGTAATACAAATTGCTATTACAGGTCTACATTAGATTGTGTGTCTGGGAGTTTCGGCATTTTTTGCACTACAGGAGTATAACAATGTTTTGATATTACTGACATCAAATATTAGTAGTTATTTGGCTTTCATCAATTTTTTCTATCATTAAAAAGACACTTTCATAGCTCAAGTAAAATAATATTTTGAACAACGCATGTATTATTGCCAAGTCTCAAAAAGTGGAATTTGTTTCATGCACATTTTGGCAGGCTTTTTTTCTTTTTATGTAACCGGTATCTGACTCCAAACTGGAGGTCAAAAGAAATGCAATGAGAACATATAAACTGGGTAACAGAACCCATGTAAAAGCAGCCCACTACCCATGTACAAGCAACCCAGCAAACCCTATGGCTTTGGCTTTGGGCAGCTTGAAACAGGACTTCTACCAAATGGGAGCTGTTTTGCCTTGTATTCTATCTCATTCCAGCTCTGGACCTCATACTGACCATGTCGTTCCATCCTATTCAGAGGAATTTTAAACATTTGATATCTAAGACTTGCAAACTAGCCTAAGAGCATTTTCACGTGACTAATGATTCAGGATTCTACATGTTGCAAAGTTAGCAGCAGATTCTCAATGTCTCATTTGGTTAATAATGCTAATTTAGGATTGTGAATTAACAGCAAGACAGTCTTGAATTTACTGTTGTGGCCTTTGACAGCGATCTCACTATGGTTACATTGTTGTTGCAGTTCTGAGCAGCTGGTACCAACACCTAAAGAGGATACAAGAGGCAAAGGGGAAGCTGGAAACAGGACAGGCAAGAACAAGCACAAGGGGAGCAAAGATGGAGGCAGAGAAGGAAGGCCAAGGAGAGGTAAGAAAAAGCAAGCAGAGAAAGAAAGCCAAGGAGTGACAGATGCAAAAAAAGGACAGCCAAGGAGAGGCAAAAAGAGAGAGGATGCAAGAAGATCCAAGAAGTCAGGGAAATGGAGAAAAAGAGACTGAGAAAAGGGACAGAAAGAAGGCTGTGGCACACCTGCAATATCTGATGGAGGGCTGAGAGGAAGGTGGAAGACTTTCCAACAGGAGAGTCCCCCGGACAACCTGGTCCAAATACCATATGTGTTCCTGATCCACTAAAATTCCTCTGAATACGAGCTGCTCCCAACTCTCTGGTCACAAAGATCCAGGAGATATAGAATCATATAGCTGGAAAGGACCTATTAGGTCATCATGTTCAACCCCCTGCTTGTTAACAGGAAATCCTGCTAGAGCATCTATTTGAAGGGAAGGAAATAGGTAACCTGTTCTGTATCCACGGATCCACCCTCACCTGCCAAAAGTGGTCCTGGCTTTTTAAAATTCTAGCTGTGCTCTGAACCCGGCAGGAAAATGTAGCCAAGAAAACATTCACAGGAGAGAACTGGGAGGAAAGACCATTAACTGTCTCTCCTGAGCATTGATACACCCCTGTAGGTGCATCCTGCCCAGCAATTTAAACCTATTAAAGGTTAAAAAATTACTTTCTTCCAAGTAAAAGATTACAGTACCTTCTTCCAATTCTTGACCTCTCAAACTCCATAAGGATTTCCAATATTCTAGTTTTGGTATTCTGTCTTGGTATTGGTATTCTGTTACACACAGAGGTTTAGACTAGAACAAATAAATATACCTTATATCCTGCACTAGAACATGCAAAAAAAGAAAATAAACTCTTGTAGATTGCACTTTCTGAAAACTTGACAATAATGAAAGCAAGATGTATTTTTCATTCCTCAGAGTCTATAAGTTCTTGCATAACATTTTCCATTTCTCCACTCAAAAGCAAATAGCAATACTATACTATTAAGTTCAGACAGCCATTACTCTAACAGCATCAACAGCCGAGTGTGAAGGATTTCTGTACAAGCTGTTATAAGCATGTTAATGGTTCCCTAGATTAAACGCCAAGTTCTACCACATAAATTTTACAGTATAGGAAGAACACAGTTTGATCTGCAATGAAATTGCACAAAAACTCTTTGCACAAAAAATGCTACTTTCAGATACTTATACTCAGCAGACCAAATTTACAGCTTCCAAATGTTAAGACTGGTTTGAGTTGGAGTTGCACTCAACTCCAGCATGTGTAATTTATCATCAGGAATGATATTACTCAGCATGTGTAATTTATCATCAGGAATGAATGAGAGTTCTCCTTATGAAGGAAATAACTATTTTCATTACACTTTTCCCCTGTTCTAGCGACAGAAAGCAAGGTAAAGAACTTGACATGAATATGATCAGTGCAATTTTTCAGATTCAAACTTTGGCTTTGAACAAGGATTCCCAACCATTTTGGCCAAGGGCTGCATCAAATATCTGGCATGTTGTTGAGGGCTGAAAAAATATATAGATATAGAACTCTAATTCTGAGGTCCTCAGGACGCCTTCTGGATGCAAACAGAGCATAGCTCTAGTTATGTTCTGTTGAGTGAACCTGACACTCTCAGTAGACCAGAGGCTGGCTGAGACCAGATAGAGGCTTACTGTAGGCCACAACTAGCCATAGGCCAGGGTTTGGAGACTCCTTGCTTAAAAGATCACTTCCCATGAGATGTACTCACATTACACAGATTTTTGACTCATGTATTTTTTGACCCATCCTCCAACCCTGAGATTCCTTCCCTGGCAAAGTAAGAGCTGTCTATATGAAGGTAAAAAGAAGCCTCAACTTCCATAGAAGTTTCACTGTGGTCCTTCTCTCCCTGTCTCGACTTCTCCAGGTTAGAAACCAAAGCTACAAGGGAGCAAATGCACGCCCAGACATCATGAAGTTTCTAGACAAAAATAGGAAGTGCACCGTTAGGTGTCACAGCCTGACTGCAACACCCAAAAGCATATCAAAGATACAAACCTCAATAAAAGATATATACCACCTCATGCCGGAATAAGTAAACAAACTTAAGAGCATTAAATCACAATCCTAACCATGTCTACTCAAAAGTAAGCCCCACTGTGTTCAATGGGTATTACTCCCAGGAAAGTGTCTTTAGGACTGCAGCCTAAGGCTGCAATTCTAAAGACATGTTCCTGGGAGTAAGACCCATTGAACATAATGGGGCTTGCTTTTAAGTAGATACAGTTAGGAAAGTACTCTAAGGCTACAATTCAGAGTAACTACGGGAGCACATAAGAGACATGTGCACCCGTAGTTATTGCACCACCTTATGAAAACCTATGGGAAATTCATATTGCAATCCATAGTAACTTGTTGTTACTCTGGAGCAAGGACTTCCCATAGTTACTCTGGATTGTGCCCTAAGACAGTTAACCAGCTTCTTCTCATACTAGAAACTGGGTTTCAATTAGCTCAGTTTGGTGCTGATCCAGACTGAAAATGTGGTATGTTGAATCACAGGAGGAAAAAGTCTTGGTTGTTTGATGATGCCTAACAACAAAGGTTCACACAATTACATCTAATGATATACATTACATATTGAGCAGGATGCAGACATGATAAAAATTCTGCAGAATCCCATCAATAAAATGCTGAGATGATTAAACACATCAGATAAACAATCATCCTTTCAAATTTGCTACGTGATACAGACATTTATTTTTCAGTAAGTGACCATACGTATGTGGACATACTGAATGAGAGTTAAGATAATCTGAGATCACTAAAACACATTCTGACTATTTACCTATTATTTTGCTGTTAAGTTAAATATGCCTTTCCCTTACGTACACAGACTTTATTATCTCCATGGTCACCTACTCACTCTGTGATAACAACTACTGCAGGGTGACCATATAGAAGGAGGACAGAGTTCCTCTATCTTTAACCGTTGCAGAGAAGAGGAAATTGAGGCAGGTTTATATCATCATAGAAGGGTTTAAAAAGCAGCACCTGGCTAAATTCCCTCTTCTAGCAGAATATATTTTATAGCGTTTTGTTAAATTGCCAGATCTGTAGAGGTTGCCAGGCCTGTAAATCGATGTACAGTATACCCCACCTTTCCAGCCGAATACAACCCAAGGCAGCACATAATTGTATCACACCATTGTATCACAGTTTGCATTGTAAATACAATTGTATTTACATTGTTGATACCTAACAACAAAGGCCTACACAATTACATCTACCGGTAATGATATACAGTCCATATTGAGCAGGATGAAGACATGATAAAAATTCTCCAGAATTCCATGATTAAAATGCTGAAATGATTAAACAATCACCTCAGATAAACTATGCTACATTGTAGTATTGTATCACAGTTTGTAGAAACATTCCAATATATTTCAACCACTAGCATTGAAATAGTGTGTCATGTACTACCAGCATCTCATGATTAGCTTATATGTAACTAGCGAACAGCGTACCCACATTGCGGGAGTAACATTTCCCCACACACCATCCCCCCACAGCGCATCCACACCCCGTGCGCACCATCCCCCTGAGTGCATCAACACCCCGTGCGCATCAACACCCCGTGCACGTCAGTCCCCCGTGTGCAACTTCCTCCATGCACATCATCCCCCCATGCCCAACTTCCCCCCATGCGTATCAGTCCCCCATGCGCATCAGTCCCCCATGCGCATCAACACCCCATGTGCAGCTTCCCCCCATGCGCATCTGTGCCCCATGGCAACTTCCCGCCATGCGCATGAAAAACAGGTTTGGGGCTAAGCCCTTCACAGTTATAAGTCCTTTGTATGCCACAAAGACCAAGTTCACAAAGACCAAGACCATTGACAGGAGGCAAATATACTTTAACATGTATGGCTAAATTATGCGTGTCATTATAAAAACTCTCTCTTTCCCAAGAGTTGGCATCTGTCCCAAAAAACAAGGACAATCCTGATTTTGGGGGATTGTGTTCACATACTGGCAAATGTGACAGAGGGTCCTGTCCTGATTTTTGTGGAAGAGAATTATGGCAATCCTACTAAAAAGAAACAGGACAGCAAAAATAAGCCTGAAGAGAGAGAATTCTAGGCTGAAAGATTGCATAAGTATCAGGTGCAAAGAGCAAAATTTTATTTAAAAAAATGTAAAAACAAAAAAGGGGAAGGTAAAGAAGAAGAAAAATCTTCAACCTTCATCCTATCCTTAACAACTGGATAAAAACAGAGTAAAAAAGTCAGGTTTTGCAGTTGCCTAAGCAAGAGAGATCTCAGTATTGGAGGCAAAAAAAAAACTAAAAACCCTGATGTGATTAGCTAGACATGGCCCTGTCTAGATTATTACTATATACTTTGTTGCACATCTTATTATTATTTTAGCATCACCTGCAGCCTCAGGGACTTCCAAAATACACAGGGCTGGTTGCATGAAGGTCAGATGCTAGAGGTGTTCATCTGCGTTTCTGGGAGGAGTCAAGACCACCTGAGCCTCCCAACCAGGCTCCAACCCAGCCAGGTGGGCTGACACAGACTAATCTCAGTGGGAAAGATGGCTTTTGTGGCAGTTTTGGTGTCTGCCACAGAAAGATGAAAAATATACAGTAGCTGACAAAGAGCAAATAATGCAGCCAACTGGAAAATTCAACATAATGTATGGTAATTAATTTCATGTTAAAACTTACTTATGGCTTCTTTAAGAGGAAGTTGGGGTTAGCACAGAAAGCATAAGATTTCTTACTGAAAATATGAACTGACAAACCAGGCAAACTGAAGTAACAGGAGATCATCATACCTGTAAGTGACTTTCTCTTCAGTGCCAGGCTCATCTTTTTCCCAGATCAAAGCCACTCTGTTTGGAGAATGCTGCACATGCTGGTCCAAGCAGTTAGCTACACAGAAATGGTAAAGAAAGGAAAATATTTGTATGGTTACAGACCTAAAGCATCATTTATCTATTTCTCCACTACAATAATGCAGTAAAGTTTTAAAAGACATATAAATATTATTTACCTAGTTGCACTCTTTGATCATGCCAGTACACAACTATAGGTCACAAACAAGATTTAGGCTTCAATCCTAAAGACACTTTCCTGGGGGTAAGGCCCACTGAACACTATGGGGCTTACTTTTGAGTAGACATGGTTAGAATTGTGCTCATAGTCAAGGACAATACGGTGTTACATACAACTCATGACTAGGCCAACTACGGGGAGATGCACAGTTCCATTAAACTATGGGACAAATGAGCATGTCAGGCCCGTATCAAAAAAACCTGTTGTGCAGGACATGAAATGCTTTGCATCCAAAAGGACATCTGCATTCATTGTACATGTGTGGCTCCCAATCCACCAAGGGGATCCATAAGCAAAATGTTTCTTCTGCACACAGATCTCCCTGTTGAATAAGAATTATATTAAACAAAGCAGGTACAGAAGCACGCACCTAAAACTAGTTTTTGTAACTGAAGTTCTGTTATTAATATGCAAACCAGAGATATATGCATAGCAATTACTTAATTTACTATGAGCACAATCCTAACCATGTCTACTCAGATGTAAGCCCCATTGTGTCCAATGGGTCTTACTCCCAGGAAAGTATCTTTAGGATTGCAGCCTGTGTTTCATTTTTAAAAAAGGATATCTTTTTTCATCTGAAAAAAAGAAATAAAAAGACTTGCTTCATGGAGACAGAAATGTGCAACAGCTACATGGCTTTGGATAATATAGGTGAGGGACACAGAACACTCTAACCAAAAGGGTCTTCTGGGTTAATAGGAAACTGTATGTAGCTGGTGGCAGGAAATGTTGAAAAGGCATACCAAGAGGAGATCAAGACAGGAATAAATGAGGGTGAAATATTTATTCATGTCAGAATAAATACAATTAATTACCAGTCTAGCCAATCACCTCTCAGACATTGACTGAGCTTTTCCCGCTCAAATAATATCTCATAATGGTTTCAAGGTAAGCACCTCAGTGCAGTTAACTGAGTGTTGCTAGTGGAAAGATTTAAGAGACTCTAAATTTCTGAGGTGCTCTCTGGTTTCCTCAAAGGTATTCTGTCACTTTTTTTGTTAAGCTGAAAAGGGGCCTCTGCTTTTCCACACTATGGGCGCTATCCAGAGTAACTACGGGGAGTCCTTGCTCCGGTGTAAGAACAATTTACTTTGGATTACAATATGAATTTCCCGTAGGTTTTCACTAGGATGGTGCCGTAACTACATTGACGTGAATGTCTCTTACATGCTTCTGTAGTTACTCTGGATTGTAGGATATGCAAATGTGCTATTGATGAAAAAGAATGAGAAAATCCGGGTTTTAGAAGACAACTTCCTCGCACTTTCCTCGGCTTCTATTTTTCATATACAAATATTAATCCCTGCTGATGCTTTGGATCACGGCCATGGGGTTAGTTATGATAGCTTGTTATCTGTTTTTGTTTTATTGTATTTCAATCATATTTTGTCATTTTGATTCTGTTTATTATACACTTCATTGGGATACCACAATGGAAAAAACAGATACGTTTAACAAACAAAAATTTATTTGGTGCCATTGTTCTGTGGAAAGACAGGAAGGTGCGCTGACACTTAAATATCAGAGGAACAATTTCCCTTCATAGTCTGAGATTAGTAGATACTGCTCTCAAGTGAACTAACTTATCTGTGTGAAGGTTAGGAATATCTTTTAAATATCAAACTTGTTCAATAGCGTTACAGTAGATGGAATTTGCAAATGTTTACCATCTTCCAAGATCCCAGTAATGGCAGGTTTTTCCCTTTATGAGTTTGTAAGCACAAGTTCTCAGTTCCTTACAATATGCTGTTTTGGCTCTTCAAACAATCCCTTCACTGATATTGCTTTTCATTTAACTCTAAAAGACTTTTCCACTTACAAGAACTATAAATGATGTAACAGTTACTTATTTTACAAAGTACTAATATATGTTGGTGCCCCTACATGGGGATTTTCTTGCAATACTGTATGTTGTTACGGAGTTTAAATCAATCATATTTCAAAAGACTTCTAATTTCTTCAATGGCTGCAACAGATTCCTGTAAACATAATAAGTGCACTCAGTGTTAAAATATCTTTTATGCCCATAATGTCCCTAGTTATATAATAGTGATCATATCTTTATCATTGTGTGAATCAGGGTCATTTTTTAACTTCTAAATGGCTTTGATGAACATATACATTATGGAACGGTTATAAATATTGTTAGCTACTGGGTCTAATCTACTGCGTAATGCTGCAGTACAAACTCCATTTAACAAATGGAACTTGGCAACAGCTCTGGCTGGTAAATTATCTATAGCTGCAACTCTAACCTCCAGTTAGGGCCTAAGCCTTGACGTAAGTCCTGTGCCGACATGGGGGTCTCACCAAAGTGCTGTAAGACACTTCTGCGCCGTTCATGGGAGAGGGTTAGGCCAGTGCACAGACATGTGCTTGCCTCCCTACATCACCACAGGAACGGGAAGATGAATTGTGAAGGCCTAGGTTAGGACTGCATCCTAAGTCACATGAACTCTTACAAATAAGTTTAAACATAGGTCAATTATCAAAGTGAAATGATTTAACACAATTTCTTTCCTCAACAATCTATTTAAGATACCTACACTATAGAACATTAACTTGTAAAAATGGCAGTTGAAGAAGATGCAATCCTAAACAACTTTCCAGCACCAAGGAAAGGGCAATGCAATTTCAATATGAGGGAGTGACTGCTCTGTAACTGCAGGATGCAGCACTTGTCCCATGTGCACAGTGGCGCCTGTGTATGAAAGCTAGCATTCAGAAATGCTAACAGGTGATGTTTCAAATGGAGCTGATGTTACAAACATCCAATTAATCCTATCCTGCAGAGGAGAAGAGAGACCTAAAGATTTCCTCTGGGTAAGAGAACCCTTGCCAGGGGATCAGCTTTCACTGTAAATGGACCTGAGCCAGTAATGCCCTAATGAGTTACACATAATTTTCTATGTGATGGGCTTGCAGGGAGGGATATCAATAATGCCATTCTGAAATAGTAGTCTTTGGTTGACTGTGTAAATGGCTCATCCAACACTGCATTTGAGTTAGGATATCACTTTATTTGTAGGAATGAAAATCATTGTTTATTCAGCCAGAGGTAGCAGCAAACACAGACTTAGGGACACCAGCTCCCATAGGAGGGATTAAGAGTCATTTACTAATAATGAGTTGCTATGGATTTAAAACGTTATCTCTTTGTTATTGCTAGTTAAACAGAGTCTAATGTCCACAAATAAAATGTTTAGGGCTTAAGCTTATCTGAAAGCTATTTACAGTTAGAACACAATCCCCCTCTTTTAGATATATACTAAGGCTAAAATCCTATATACCGGTACACTTGCCTGGGAGTAGGCCCAACTGAACACAATATAACTTACCTCTGACATGCAGAGGATTACAATAAAAACCACTTCAAGTTACTGTATTTAGTCAAATCTAACACTCACCTTTTTCAGCCAAACTCTCTCTCCATAATCAGGGTGTGCATTAGATATGATGGTTAATTAGATTTGAATAAATATGGTATTTTGATTTTAAATATAGTGCGCATTAGATTTGATGGTGCATTAGATTCTTATAAGTGCTGTATTTGGCAGTGATGGCACTCTATAGGATATGCTTAGAAGCATTTTCATATATTATTACTCCTTGTAATTTAAACATGAGGGTTCTGGACAAATCCCAGATCTTCAAAAATTCACAATTACTGCGACTATAAAATATGGATGCGTAGGGGGGTGGGGGTAGTTACAGATTATTTTACACTTCTAAAATTCCTCAGATTAGCACCCACTACAACTAAATCTTTATTTATTTATTTATTTATTTATTTATTTATTTATACATACATACATACATACATACATACATACATACATACATACATACATACTCCACCTTTCCCATGCCAAAGCAAACATCTTATAAAGCTTTTGTTCCTCCCCTCCTGCTGTCCTCACAAAAACCCTGTGAGGGACTGTAGGTGAGGATCAGAGAGGTCAAAGACCTCAGCAAAGACTTGTGCTGGATATGACTTTGTTATGTACTGTAGAGAAGGGTGTCCAGGTCACGTCAATATATGATATATACGATCATGCAAATATACATTCTAAGCCTTTGTGAATTTGGTAAAAGACAGAATTCTTGAGACACAACAACAACAACAATAATAATAAACATATTTTGGTGTGCAAATGCCATGAAAACTTCATATCTTATTCAGGCCAAGGATGCAGATCTTTGCCTTTGTAACAAACGAGGAAGTAGAAATAAGAACCACCTTCAGAATCATCTTTCAGTAGTTGTTTTTGTTTATGTTCATGTAGGGTTTATGGCTTTGCAAAAAAGACAAACCCTCATCTAGAGCAATCTGGATTGGACTGAGCCCATTTGCCAATTGCATGTATAGCCTATGAATGGGAGAGTTAAGGAAAGAAAAACCCCAACAGGTAAAACTAGCCAAACTAGCTATGCTCTGTGAAATGAGAACTAGGTAGTTAAGAGGGTTGGATGGAAGGCTAAAGAAGAACATGTTGACACTGTAGAAAACAGAAGAACACATTAAATTGATTTGAAGTAAATTATTTTTGGAGAAAGAAATTGTTTTCACAGTTTTCAGGGCCAAATCACACATTTTCCATATCATACAGTGAGATTATATTATACAGTTATTATACAGTTTAGTGAGATTAGCTCTGCCTTTGCGGGAGAGGGCACTTCTGCGCCACTCACGGGAGGGTTAGGCTAGGCCAGTGCAAAGACATGCACTTGCCTCCCTACATCACCACAGGAAAGGAAGATGAGTTGTTGCTAGGAGGGACAAAGGGGGCACTTACTTTAAATCCAAAGCTTTTGGATCAGAAGTTGTTTTGCTGTGTTACTCTGTGAACATTTGGGTCATTATAAAAAGCATAACATGGAATGTTGTGTTTCTTGTTGCTCATGATACCACAGCCATTATCTAAATGTGCATTGTGTTCTATACTCACTTTCCTGGTAGTAAACTCCATTCAACCTAATAGGACTTACTTCTGGGTAGACATGCTTAGGATTGCATCCTAACACAACTGCATTCCAAACATTGGGCATGCTAGCTGGGGGCAAAAAACATTTTTTTTTCCCAGCATCAAACTGAGAAAACTACTTCTGTTTAAACACTGAGAAAACTTCAGTTTTCATCAACTTAAAATTATTTTACATGATAATGTAAAATTATCCCCCCTTTTCACCCATACAACTTAGAGCCCTAACAAGCTAAGCACAAGTCATTAAAGTTATATTAAAATTAAGTTACTCATAAACTATTGCAAGACAACTACGGCCATAAAATTATTGCACAATTGGTGGAGCACCAAAAGACACTTCCAACAGAAGCAATTTTTGAATAGGTTGATCTGGATTTGTTAATTGAATGAAAATCACTGATTGCTCTGAAAGGCCCCAATTTGTAATGTTGGCACCCTACACCTACAGCTTTGTACTTGGGCATTTCAGTCTGGGACCCCCTTTCAAACTTAATAGGATGTTACATCACTATGATGCCAGAGCTCCTTCTTGTCTACTTAAAAGTAAATCCCACTGTGTTCAATGAGACTGTGTTCCCAGGAAAGCCCAGTGCCAATTCCAAGGTGGTGGGTGGATCCCACCCTCTTGTGATCCTCGACCCGAAGTCACGACACCCAAAGGCATCCTGACCCCCACTTTGAGTACCGCTGTTCTACAGGTATGCATTCTACCCTTTCCCATCCAAGGTGCAGACTCTGTGACCACTAAATCACTGCTTCTCAGTGTCCTCTACAGTACTACTTCACATGGTCTATCTATTCAAAACGTTACCAGAATTAACTGGGGATGACATCATGGCCAGTTACTTCTAAGTTGGGAGACCAGATGTAATGTGACAAACATAGGAAAGAGGCTAGGATAGAGCCTGTACTGAACATGTAGGGTAAGTATACTGTGGAACCTCCTTCAACTGCTGTTATGCCATGTTCCTGGTGTTGCTGAGCAGCATGTGTCCAGCGTTTCTGTGAGTACCACCATCACCACCTAAAGTTTCACTGGTATGGTTGTATTTCTAGCACTAGTTGAAAAACACTGATCTAAAGTAATACTACCCATCCCTGCATAACCTCTCCAAGATCTCATGTAGAATTTTTGCTTTAAACTTGTTAACAGTCAGCCCATTCCTATTCATGTCTACTCAGAAGTCTTGGTACAGTATATTCAGTGGGGCTTACACCAAGGTAAATGTGCATAGGATTGGGCTCTTGTCTTGTCAACACCTGTCTGGTCCATCTTTCTGTATTACACAGAGACCCACCAGAGACCTCTGTGGACACACAGCAGAACAAGAGACCTGGATCTTGTTATCATCTCCAAATCTTGTGGCAAGGAGTTCTACAGACTGTTCACATAGGAATAGCCCTACTGCCTCAGGCCAAAGGCCCATTGAGTCCAGCTTCCTGTATCTCACAGCGGCCCACCTGAGATGTCTCAGGGAGCACCCAAGACAACAAGAGACCTGCATCCCCGTGCTCTGGGCGTCTGACGATGAGGAGGTTGCACAGACCCATCATGGCTTATAACATATGGACTTTTTCCTCAACCGCCTTGAGTCTTTTATGAAAAAGTGGGATATAAATAAAATAAATAAGATCCAGGGTGTTGGGAGAGTCTGTGGAACTCCTCGCCAATGGATATGGTGAGGCCATCCGGCCTTGGTGTTTTCAAAAGAAGACTGGACCTCTTATTAAACATTATTAAAATTATTTAATAATTATTTATCCAGTCATCTTTGTCCACCAAGGACAGAAGTGGCAGGGAGTTCCACAGACACCAATTTTTACAAATAATTTGTCCAGTCCTCTTGTAAAAGCACCGAGGCCAGATGCTGTCACCGCATCCAGCGGCAGGGAGTTCCACAGACCATCCCAACACTCAAGTTTAGTGGCTGTTCCCTGGTTGTGGAGTTGTATGACAGGAAAGGGACCCCTGCCCTGTGTCCACCGCCCCCTGCATGGCTGTGTGTCCCCCTCATGGCCTGTACTCCAGCTGGGCAGGGCTCAGACCCCTCAAGCTGAGAAGGAGGGAGGGCGAGGGCGCCTCTGAGCGTGTGCAGAGGGAGGGAGGCAGCGGGGCCAGGGGGTCCCAGCCAGCCAGCCAGCCACGGGTGCTGCCGCTCCTTACCGGCCACATTGAGGCGGCCGCCCAGGAACCAGCGTACGCGGCCCTGCGCCCAGTCCCACTCGCAGTCGGTGTGGTGCGGGGTGTCCCACAGCAGGGTCTGTCGGGCCAGCGCCCCCCAGAAAGGGCCGGGCTCCCTGGCCGCCCGCTCGCTCGCTTCCCGGTAGTTGTCCCCCCTCAGCAGGGAGGCGGCGCCTGCGGAGAGACGGGCCTGGGGTCGCGGCCAGGGGGCGGTTGGACGGCTCCACAGTCTCTGCAGCCAAAGGCGGCTCAGGGCCCCGGACACCGCAGGCGCTTCCATGGAGCCGCCACGGAGCAGTCCTCGCCCCAGCAGTCCCGCGGTGGCTGCGCTGAAGGGACGCCCGCCTGTCCCGCCGGTTCGATCCGCCCAGCCCAGCCCAGGCCCCGAGGGAAGGGAAAGTCCGCCCTGCTGAAAGCCCTCCCTTGCGCTGCTCTCAGAGACACCCTCACTGAACCAGCCATGGCTGTCTACTCAGGAGCAACTCCCACCACCGTCAACGGGGCTCACTTTCAGGAAACTGCGTATAGGACTGCAGCCTAGAAGTCCAGTCCTATGCATGTCTACTCAGAAGTAACTCCCATTACAGTCAGTGGGGCTTACTCCCAGGAAAACGTTGATAGGATTCCAGCCTTGGAGCCCAAGCCTATGTCTGTCTACTCAGAAGTAAGCCCCATTACAGTCAATTTCATTACATTACAATGTCAGGAAACTGTGGATAGGATTGAAGCCTAGAAGTCCAGTCCTATGCCTGTCTACTCAGAAGTAAGTCCAAGTAGAGTCCATGGAGCTTATTCCCAGAAAATAGTGGACACAATAGGATTGCAGCCAACCCTGTGCCTGTCTACTCAGAAGTAAGTCCCATTAGCATCAATGAAGCTTACTCCCAGGAATGTGTGGGTAGGATTGCAGCCTTAAAGCACAATCCTAACCTTGTCTACTGAAAAGAAAGCTCCATTGTGTTCAGTCTTACTGAACACAATGGAACACTGTGTCTTACACAGTGAACACTGGGTCTTACTCCCAGGAAAGTGTCTTTAGGATTGCAGCCTTAAACTATATTTCCAGCTCTTTTTTCCTCCAGGGTGCCTTCCTCTCAGTTGAGTTTACCTGTGACCTACTGGTGTTGTGAAGCCCTTGTAGATCCACCCATGGCTGACATTTTCAGTGCAGACATTGCCACTTGTGTTCTTTTGTTCGCTGGAAGCTGCTTTGGTCATAAAAATGAAATATTGTATTGCCATAAGATAAGGAGACAGTCCTCAAAAAGGCTGTAAAGTGTTTATGTTTCTATACTGGCGCCACACGGTATGAATCGTCCTATATTTGCTTAGAAGTTGGACCCAGTGATTGCAATACCTCCTTTGTACATAGATTGGATTGCAGGCTTCCAGCCCAATCCTAAACCTGTATACTCAGAAGTCAGTCCATAAGAAGAACCCCATAGGATCAGGCCAAAGGCCCATCATGTCCAGTTTCCTGCAACTCACAATGGCCCACTAGAAGCCTCGGGGCTCGCAAGGCAACAAGAGACCTTCTTCCAGGATGACACTATGACCGGATTTTTCTGGATTTTTACTCTTTTTTAGCCTTCTATCCTGGTGTCCTCCGAAAGGGCTTCACTGTCCTCCATAATGACTTCATTTTGGAACTTTGCAATGGTGTGCAGTACCCCATCGTGTCATACGTCATTGGATTCGTATTGAAGAGCGGAATCCAATGCAAAAATCAATTTTGAAATGTCTCCTTCCTATCAAATGCTCTGGCCAGAAAACTAAAACTAAAAAATATGCATTGAGCTCTATGGGAAAGTGAAAGTGTCCAATCAAAGCTTTACTTGTGAGTAGGCATGCATGCCATTATCAGCCAGAAAGTCCAGGCTGAGAGGAGTCCATGACCTTGTTGTCCTCCTTTTTAGGTTCATGCCTCTACCAACCTCATAAATTCCATGATATTCAATGCGGCTTACTCCCAGTGCGTGTTTGGGATTGCAGCCTTAGAAAAAACTTAGCATAAGTTTTAGGTCACATAACCACACATACCAGGAAATAAGCTCATTGACCATAAAGGGGCTTCTGAGTAGCTATGCCTAGGATTGGGCTCTTCTTTATTTTACTTTTAACATTTTTCTATTTTACTTTCTCCAAGGAACTCAGGATGGTGTGCTTGGTTCCTTCTCCTTGGTTCCTTCCTCTTGTACTCACAACAGCCCCGTGAGGTAGGGAAGGCTGAGTGGTAATGACTGGCCTAAAATGGCTTGGGAAGCTTTTATGGCTGAACAGGAATTTGGAAGCATTAACTATCATGGGACTTACTTTTGAGTAGACCTGTATAGGAATGCAAAATGGTAAATATTGCAGGCTCCCAGGCACTAGTGTTAGCAGTTCCTATCACTATTGGAGTCATTCAGGCAGCAACAGCAATGTGGAGATGTTCCCTGCAATCCAGAGTAACTACGGGAGCACGTAAAAGAAATTTACGTCGACGTAGTTACGGCACCACCTAGTGAAAACCTATGGGAAATTCATATTGCAATCCATAGTAAATTTTCTTATGTCAGAGCAAGGACTCCCCGTAGTTACTCTGGATTGCACCCGTTGTTGCCTGAATGGCTCATACAGAACAAATGATAGAGGCTGCTTATACTCATGTTCAGGAGCTTGTACTTCTTCCCATTTTGCTTCACTCTAACTATGCTACTGGCCTCACATAATGGCCAGGATTTTTGTTCAGCTTCAATTCCTTTGCACATACTTGAGCAGGGGTTGAATGGTAGTGAGTTTTGCTTCCCCTTCTATCCTACCCATTAAGCTAGCAGCCTGGCCACATTGTTTTGTGACTTATGTGAAAGGAAGAAAGAAAGAAGTGCTGCTTCAACCAAAGAAACAAATTTATATACTGCCTTTCAGGTCATCAGATTTCTCTTCTGACTTTATTCTCAAGTCGGTTTACATAAGCAGGCTTACTAACCCTAGAAGGGTTTTACAATTCAAGAAGGGTTCTCTATTTCAAGAACTCCTACATACTTAGATGTTTCCTTTTATGTCCAGTCTCACATTCTCTTGCTCACTGTTACGTCTTTGGACAGACTCCACTGCAACTGCATTTCTTTCTTTACACATTCTCCCACACTTCAATGTCTATCCGTGCACGGCGGCTTCCGGTGTTGTCAAGTCCACAACCTTCAGATCTTATTTTCAGGCAATTTACAGCAGCTCAGCCCTCTAGACCAGACTTACTACCTTCTGCTTCAAGCACTTATTCCTCCCTTCTTGCCCCCAAGATCATTTGGATGCTGTTGCTGCAGCAAAATTGCTACCTCATTGGTGTAGTTGGTAAAACTGATCTCAGGGCTCGGAAGGGAGGAATTACCATAGTCAGGGCGACTATATGATGTAACCAAAAAAGGACAAGGTCCCTGTCAAGTCCTTTGCATGACTGTCCCTTTAGCTACTACTATCGTCAAGCACAGCGGTGAAATAAAAACACCAAAAAGACAGAAACTGTTTTGAATTGGTTCTATATAAATATGAGTATTGGAGCAGAACAAGAAGTCCAGGTTTACTAAAAACAAGGTAAAAGTCTTTACATGGAATACATTACAAATCCAAGGCTGTGCTGGGCCCAGTATATCTTAGGAGACATAGGAAGTATATCTTCCACCTATGGCTGTACACCTTACTTTTTCAACAATTCATTTTCTGTCACTGTAGCAATGAAAATAATTAAATATCGCCCTCCTGTGGTCATTTCCTTTATGATGTGTTTTTACAGAGTTGGGCAAACATTTTCTCAGGAGTGCAACATCATCTGCTTGTCCTGGGTCAGGATAAAAAGAATTTACATTTCAAATGTGAATAAATTTATATACATTTGCATAAATAAATACATTAGAGACAGAATTTATATGAATGAATTTTACTGAGCTTATTTATGATACTCATGAGAACTATAATACATGCATGTAGAATCACATGAGAACTGTTTTACACACTCTTGCACAGTGAAAACATTCCGTCCAAGCCAGAAACACATGGAGACCTAAGCTGCTCAGAGTCAATGAGGGTTGGGTTAAATAAAGCCTGTGGGCCAACACAGATTTCAAAAGTCTCAGATGGGCCTGAAGCTCACTGGAGACCAGGGCTCCCTGTGGGCTAAATTGGGTGTCCCCTGTGGATAAAGGTGCTATGCCTTCCAATCTTAAGGTCAGCAGTTCAAGACCCAAGTACTACCAAGATGGGGTGAGTGAGCTCCCATCCTTAGCCCAACTCCTACCAATCAGTTTAAAATAATGCAAGTGCAAGTAGATAAATAGGTACAACCTCAGTGGGTAGGTAACAGTGTTCTGGGCACCTCAGCATGCAGTCATGCTGGCCACATGAACACATATGTGTCTTTGGACCATGCTGACTCTTTGGCTTAGAAATGAGGATGCGCACAGCACCCTAGAGGCAGCCACAACTAGCAGGGCATCTTGTGGGGGAACACCTTTACCTTTAAGGGCCACAAATGGCCTGTTGATTGAGGTTTGCCCACCCCTGTTTAGAAGGCGGTACTGCTTCTAAATTTCTGTGACTAACAAGTTTATGGTAATATAAACTGGCACTGTATTTGCTTTCCTGCCTTCCACATTTACTATTCCTGCTTGACTTTTGTACACTTTTATAGAGACATTGGGTGCAATCCTAACCTAGGCTGACACAATTCATTGGTTTTCCCTTTCTGTGGTGATGTAGGGAGGCAAGCACGGTCTGTGCAATGACTGAACCCTCACCCAAGAGTGGTGCAGAGGTGCCTAATGGCACTTTTGTGACACCCCCAGGCCAGCATGGGACTTGTGATGGGGGTTATGCCAGCCTTACTGGGAGTTAGGATTGCAGCCTATATATGTTTCCAGTGCAAGCTGCAAAGGTCTCCTTGCAAAAGATCACTGTCAATCCACTCATTCTGCCTTGGCTAGGCAGAGTTGTATTGTAATTGCATATATGCCATTCAAGCATGCACATACCTCCAGTATAACTAAATACTTAAGAGGAAAAAGTAAGCCCACATCAGATGCAAGCATAGAGAGGAGCAAGGTTAATATGCTATAAGTAGGGACCTGCAAAAGTTGTGGTTATTTTCCCACCCAAACACCCAAAAGGGGTGATATCAAATTGTCAGGAAAAATAACTGTGCCTTTTGCAGGTCTCTAGCTACGAGCAATATGACCAAAATGACATCAGAAGTCACCTGGATAATGATCTTTGCAAAAAAATATCTTTGGGATCTCTTGATTGATTTGATCTCTAATTCTTTTGTTTGCTATTTTATTATTGAACTGTTTTATTTTCCTTTTTTGCTTTAATGATTAATGATGCATTGGGCATCTCTATTCCTTGTAGGAAAAGCAGAGTACACATTTGTATATCACATAAAGAAAACCAATATATGTTTCTGTAAAGGTTAATATGCACTAATGCAGGTGTTAATCAACAGTTGATAAACAGATTTATCAACAGTAAATTTATTGAGGTAAGTCTTTGCAGGGGAAGGGGCAAAGGAATGTATTTTTACTTACTGAGGGCTGGCACATGCAGTAAAAATTTCAGGGAACTCTGCACAGCCCTCTTTAGGGCTCCCCAAGTCTTAGAATGTTAAGAAAGAAAAAGCTAGAATGTTGAAAAAGCCAATTTTGTGATCACCATCTAGATGTAGTTTGCAAACACTTTTCTTAAGTATTCTAGGTCTTGGGGAGCCATGGAGTGGGCTGTGTGGGGCTCCCCAAAACACCTTCAGCTTCCTCTACCCTCAGTAAATACAAACATGCATACATCCCAGTGACATGATCCTGGAGATCATGTTGCTGCCTATCCCTTGCACCTTAAGGGGCTGAAACTCTCAGGCAGTGGCATTATGATGCCCCAGTTTCAGAATCCCAACACTAATTAAAATCCACTTGTTTTTCCCATCTGCCATAACAAATATTATTCACTAGAAGGAGGTTTTTATAGGGCGCAATCCAGAGTAACTACGGGGAGTCCTTGCTCCGACATAAGAACCATTTGCTCTGGATTGCAATATGAATTTCCCATAGGTTTTCACTAGGTGGCGCCGTAACTACGTCAACATAAATGTCTCTTACATGCTCCTGTAGTTACTCTGGATTGTAGGGATATTTACTTATAGCACAAGCCTTAACATGTTTACTTGGAAGCAAGTCCCATTTTATCCCATGGGGCTTACTCTTAAGTGAGTGTGTATAGGATTGCATCCTTAATCTTTCAATCTAAAACTCCATCAAGCAGCAAGACTGGACAAACCCAGATAAAATGCCAGTTAAAAATTAATATCACTAAGCTCATTTGGTAATGGCAGTATACAGATGTTTCAGCAACACACACACACAGCTTTCCCATTATAGAAAATGTGAACTCAGACACTGGAGTTACTCATTTTTGAAAACTGGCAGGGAGTCTCCTTATGAAAGCTAAAGAAATATAGAATCCCCTCAATCTCGTAACACTCCCTTTCCCAAATTGAAATCTAAATAATCTCATTTTTTCACATTTCATTTTTATGCCCTCCTGCACATTCCTTTTGCCATTAATTCAGTAAATACTTCTAAATCCTAGGATCTAACTGTCCATATGGCAAAGTGAAAACATGTAAATACGACAGAAGATGTTGTAACCCAGATAAATTAAAAAGAATGTGGAATTATTTACAGTATTACGCACGTTTCTATTTTAAACATTCCAGATGGGAAGGGAGGGTGGTTTCAAGACTGGTGCCTGAACCATTTATTCTTGTTGTTTACTATAAAACTTTCTGGTCACACTAACCAACCTGCAAAGTTTGGCATCAGCAATCAGCATCATTGCAATCATCATAACAGTTATATTCATTAAAATAATATTAATATGATTGTTTAGGTTCCAATGGTGTTTTATTTCTACTTTCGCATTGCCAGGAATTGCTGTTTTTGCAGTTGAGACCAGCTTCTTGTGCCATATAAACTCAAGAAGTTAAACCAGATCATTGGCCCATCTAACTTAGTACTGTCAAGAAGGTTTCAGAAAGAAATTTTTCTTTGTGCTAAAAGTTTTAACAGGACCTTCTGCAGATGAGGCAGATATGCTTCAACTGGGCCACAGTCCTTGCCTTATTATAGACTGCGTGCCCAATCTTTTATATATCTACTCAGAAGTAAATCCCGTTGTAGCCAACAGGGATTACTCCAAGGCAAATGTGTCCTTTTGCTAGGAAAAAAGTATCTGCTAATCTTGATTGTTTTTAAGTTGCCCCAGAAGGTAGATTCTTTGGAGGCTGCCAGAACTGGGCTGAGATTAGACACCATCACGCCACGGTCTGGGTAACTGCAGCCAGATTTCCAGAGAGATCAGATCAAAGGTTAGTTAGTCAAGATAAGTGGCCACTTTAATAGAAGTCTCAGGTAACTATATTGGCTCCACTTTATCTATTCATGCATAATTTCATGTCTCAATAATATTGTTGTTGTCATCATTGTCGTCCCCGCCTTCTTTCTAGACTGAAAACCCCAAATTCTGTAACTTTCTCCTGTAAGATAGGTACCCCATACCCTAAATCATTATTGTTGGTCTCTTCTATATCTTTTCCACTTCTAGTACAACCTTTAATTTGTGATGCGGCAACCAGAACAGGACAAAATACTCCAGATATGGGCTTAGTGTCAGTTTGTACGATGGCATGAATAATATTGGCAGTTTGATTAATCTGCAATGGCTATGGCTCATTCAAATATGTATTTTATCCTTTGATGCTGCAGATAGTATGTTAACTGACAGGCAGATAAAGATGAAAGGATAAGGTTGATATAAATCTGTTCTGAGAGGAAACTTGAGTCTTGTCGAAAGCATGTATTGTTTGGGTTTTGCTTACAGAAAATCAGTCATCTAACTGGTGGAAAAGGTTATATGTGAGTATGTATATAAGGAGAGGAAAGAAGCAAGCAACACATGAGAGAAGTTGAGTCTGATAAGCAAAACAATCTGAATGATCTTGGATCTTAACATAGATTACTAAAAGGGAAAAGTGTGAAAAATCCAATTTTGAATATCTACTTGTATTGTTTAGGTTTGGTCCACACATGTTTTCAATAATAGTTGGCTACCAATATCCAGTGTGACCACCAACGTGATATATGCCTTCTGTGTCATGCAAAAGGTGGGTCATAAATGCAACAGAATGCTAGTGCCAGCATTACATGGCCCAGTTAAATTTGCTTGCAAATGCTGCTGAATCAGGATTAGGCTTTAAATGTGCCAAACCTCGGCTCTTGTAAAGCCTAATTTCTGATTAAATAAGCTTTAACCAATCATTATTTGTTATATTCACTACAATTTCCTAGGAACATAGAATCTGAGTTGCCCATAAATCTTGCTCACAGTCTCGATCATCCTTTCCTGTTTATTCCAACCGATCCTGGTTATTCTGGTATTTTAAAATATACTGTATATTAGAATTAAAGTCTAGAGTATCTGTTGATCACAGTGTTTTTATTATTTTGATGTTCTGAATAACATTTATAAATCTATCCTGGGCAATGTCTTTTAAAGTTCTTTACTTTTCTGGCCTGTGTGTACAGCTGCAACATTCAAAGACAGTCATGAGTGCATATCTGGTTCACATGTTGATCTCTGTTAGGAATTTTTTCCAGAGTGGAATTGCCTGGATTTTATTAAAACTGTTAACTCATTTTCAGATAAAGTTTAGCTGGGAGAAAGAAAAAAAAGAAAGAAAGATTTCAGCATGTTGATTGTAACACAACTGCAGGGTAACAGAATTCTGTCTCACACAAAAGGAAAAAAATATGCAAAGATATTTTTCTATAAAATAGTACAAACTAGTCGGTTATGTTAACATTTTTGGAATCTACTGGTAATTTACTAAGGCTTCAATCCTAAGCTCTAGTTGGGCCAGCGTAAGATCCAGCATAAGTGCTGACTTGGGTAGTGTCACAAAAGTGCCACCAGGTCAGGCATTTCTGCCCCACGCCTGGGGGGAGGTGTTACACATATGCAAAGGCATATGCTGACCTTCCCACATGCCATGGGATAATATGTCAGGTGAGTTACACTAACTGAAATTGGTTAGGATTGTGCCTTAAATGTTCACTGTGATAGAATGGTAATAGGGAGTGTGGATCATTTTGACTATAGTGAGCAATCTTGTGCATGCAACCATATGGATTGAGATCACAATCCACAAAGGTGTTTTAATCCCCATTTCAAAAGATTTTCCAGAAGATAATGAGCTGTAATCATTTTGTAATCAATAAAAAAGTATTCATGTTGGTCCTCATCTCACAAGCGTCTTATGCTTATTAGGGGATTTCCACAGAAATAGGGGCATTTTTGGTTGAAGAGCCCAGATTGTGAAATACTGAAGTCTTTTCAGAAGGACAATAAAGGTGATGTTCCAGAAAGGCATAGGTCTTTTGGAAGTTTGCCACTTTGAAGTGTTGGTTTTATTCCATGTCATTCTTGGTCACGTACATTGGTTTTCATGTGCATTACTGTTTTTATTGAGTGGAAGAAGCTGCTTTGAATGTATTTTATCAAAAGATAAAACAAAAACCTGAACTTTGTAACTATGATTTAAATTTCTAAATGCTCATACATTTCACCTTTAAAACCATGTTATTGGTGGTTTTTGTTTTTTGCATTACTAATATAAAAGTTATAGCCAAAATTGACTCACTAGTAAAAACCAAGGTGTAAAATTCAACTTTCTGTCTGCCAAGTATGCACTTTCTCATCACCTTGCCTTCGTGACTGTTCCCTATACCAGTCGTTCTTGAGCATTTCAAACTAGGACTTCCTTCTGAGAATGACAATCTGCCCAGGTCCCCCAGAAGTGATGTCATGAATGGAAGTGACATCACTGTGATGCTGAAACTCCTTTATGTCTACTCATAAGTAAGTGCCATAGTGTTCAATGAGACTTACTTCCAGGAAAAATGCCTGAGTGGCCCATTCCAAGATGGTGGTGCCAGCTTTTTGTGAACCCCCTGAAATGGAGACATAACCCCCCACTTTGAGAACCACTGCTCTCCATAACACAGCTGCTTCATCTATTCAATCTTCCTCTCCAGTTTTCTTCCTCAGTGAATCCCTTGCCCATTTTATCACCTTTTCCTTGCCCCTATGGCCATGTGCACCCTAAAACATGTCCCTCCCTGTTCTACCACCTTCCTCTATGCTTGGTCCTTTGAAGTCAGCCTCCAGTTTTTTTTTCTTTTATTACTCTTTCTGGAGAACAATACAAGAACAAGAGTGCTCCGCATGCAACCATAAACCAAAGGTATACAACTTGGCACACTTTAAGCCAACTTTCCCGCACTCATGGCAATGAGGCATTACATCCTGCCATGGAAGGGCAATCACAGAATCCAACTTAAGACACACTGCTACATTAACCCAAGTTTGTTGCATTTTTAACTTGGGCTTTTTCCTTCTAATCCTTCTAATCTTTCAAGTGAGATGCAGTTCAGACTATTGGCACAATCCTAACCATGTCTACTCAAAAGTCAGCCCCATTGTGTTCAGTGGGTCTTACTCCCAGGAAAGTGCCTTTAGGATTGCAGGCATTGTTTTGCAAAGCTAAAATGGGGTATATAGTGACATCTGAACTAACATTATTTGACAAACCATGGCTGCAAATGGCTGTCATCCAGAATCTGCAAGCTACAAAGCTGGTTTCATTTTACACCTGGACCAAAAAAATCATCATTTGTGGAAATTGTTTAGTCATAGAAGGCTGTGTGGTATAGAACCATTGGAAAACAAAACCTTTCCAGTGGCTCACTGTGGTAATGCTTTCACAAAACTTTTCCTCCAGTGCCCATTTTTACACCCATCTCCTTGTCAAGGCCCAGCTATATATCCCCACTGCTAAACGGATTTCCTATGCAGAACTCCAGAAACCTAATAAGAAAAAGGGATTATCTTCTGACCATTGCAGATTGAATGAGTTTTAGTGAAAAATGCTTATATACATATTGCTATCTAGTTACTGATCAAATAGTTCACAAAATGGTTTACATAATTAATGGCCCAATTTCTTCTGCACCCTCCAAAACGCAGAAAGTATGTATGTATCTCATTCTCTTGAAAGGCCCAACCCATATAGTGCTTTGTCACAAAGGTACCCAGTGCTACTGTTCTTTACTCTCTGCCATAGTGCAGATCACTACTTGCTCCACCATTTAATCTCAGGTTCCCCTATTCTGAAGTGCAGAGATCCAGGACTTGCTGAACACCTTGCAAGTCCTGCATCTGGTACATGGCCTGTGGGTCCTATTGCATCCACCTTTTCAGGCAGTCATGCTAATGAAGCCTGGGGGCACCCTGCAAGGCGGGAACAGCTGTTATGGAGGCCTCTTCAAAATAAGGTAAAATTTTGTCCCTTACTTTAGAGCTGCATCAAGTTGGATTGGATCTAAAGGTCTATAAACCAAAGATTTTGGACTTAACCAACATTACTGTTCATTTGTTTCCATAGCTCTGTCTGAGTACATAGTTTTGAAAATAAGAACTTGAAGATCAGATCTACAGCCACGGAAGGCCTGAAATTAGGTGAAAACAAGAAAAACTACATTTCAAGATGATTCATACACAAACAGGTCTCTGAAATTAAAAATGAGGTTTGTTTTGGAGCTCTGTATTCAACAATCAAGATATCGTTTAAAAAACCACAAAAGAAACACAACTTTTATTTATTAATCCATAATAAATAAAGGACCAACAAAACAAGTAGGGTAACATTCAGAAAAATGCAGGGATCTAAAGTGCTTTCAAACAAATATAAAAAGACCAAGAAAGGGGTCATCAAACATTACAATAAACAAACTAGTACAGATGTATAATCACAAAATATTTCCCCTATGACATTTTACAAAATAGCAACATTTTGTGTTCCATGGCTTGATATTTTTTATAAAAGTTTTTCTATGCATAGCATGTCAAACATTCAAAAATGTAAAATTATTGCATATTATTTTTCCAAACGCAAATTTGCAATAAAGATGCAGTGTTAATTTGTTACTTAAACTAAACGTCATAGTTTAAAAGGAAAAATATATTCTCTACTAAAATTAGTGGCTAATGAATATTTCTTGGAAACTTTTTGGTTCCTTGCTGCAAATGGATTCATAGACCGTTTTTTTCCAGTAAGGTCTGCCCCATTCTCTTCAGGATCAGGAAATGGTCCTGTGTGCAGAAGCAGAAATATGTTTTCTCCCTGTTCTGCTTAGAAAATGAGGTTTTCCTCATTTTTCATGGTAGCATTAAATGTTCTCTGAAACAAGAAAATGGGGTGGTCTATGCTCACATTTTGTTAAAAATCCATTTTGGAGTTTTATAAAACTTTGGATCTGGGCAAGCAGGTTCAGACCTTTGAAAGCATCTATGGAAATCACAGTGAAATTAAAGGAAATTAAATTAGAGCAGCATCTGGTGACTTGCAGTCTTTACCTATCTTTAATTAATCTCAATTCTGTGAATGGCCAATATGAGGCCAGATATGGCACCCAAAGGGCTTCTACCAAATTTAGTCATGGTATGGAAAAAGGCTTCACTCACAATTTCAGCTATTAATGCCATGAGTCTGCAATATGCTTTTCAAGCATACATGCTCCATACATATGAAGCTATTAACTCCTAGGTTGGTCTAATACTGCATTACAAAAAGACTCTCATGGATTGTAATAGCTGTATTGTTCCATAACACCACACACATTCCTGCAATTAATCTAACTTTCCATGAATTTAGAAGTTTGCAATCCCTACCGTACAACCTTAGGGATTTGTCAGAAGTATTATCTACTTAGGAGATGTGGGTGGCGCAAGCTGCTAAGATGCTGTGCCTATTAACCAGCAGGCCAGGGTTCGAGACCCGGGTCGGCCTCACAAGACAGGGTGAGCTGCTGTCCTTAGCCCAGCTCTGCGACGCAAGCTGGATCCAATCGTGTTGGCTCTGCCTTTCCATTGGACTAATTCAGTGGCGTGGAGAGGGGGGGGATTTGCTGCTTGGGTAACAGCCTATCCTCCATAACAATCCAACCCAGGCTTTCGTGCTTTGCATGCAGCGTATGCAGTGCCAAGCATGATAACATAGTCTTTCAAGACTGACGGAGGCCTGCTTATCTACTTAGAAACCAGAACCCAAGTCATAAATAATCCTTGACTGAGCTTTCAGAAGTGTCTTCCATTGTTTACTCAATATTAACAGCATTTATATATTGCTAAACTAAAAGTTCAGCTAAAAGTTCACAAAGTGGTTTATAGAGAAAGTGAAATAACTATTGGCTCCCTGTCCCAAAAGGGCTCACAATCTAAAAAGATGCAACACCAGCAGACAGCTGCTTGAAAAAAAACACTGCTGGGTTGTGGCATACTAGTTACTCTCCCCCTGCTAAATAAAAGAAGAGCACCCACTTACACAATTAGGAATGAATAGGATGGGAATTTTCCTGATAACTTTCTAGAGCAGCTAATAGAAGGTGACGTAGTGAAACATTTTTAAGAAAATAATTCAGCTACCCCCAAGTTACATATAAACAACTTTCAAGTTGAAAAAATAAATTATCTTGGATGGGCCTATCTCAAGAGAACCCATTTTCATGTAAAATTCATCAGACGAAAATTCATTAGATGGAAAAAAACTAGTAATTAATAAAAATCCATATGACCCCAAAATATTGAATTGGTTTACCAGTTTTTGTTTTTGATTGCTATGTCATTATCAGGTTTTTGTTTTTGACTGCTATGCCATTATCAGGGAGGTAGGTTTCCCTCCTCCTCCAATTACATGCGCTTAGAAGTTTCAAAATTTTTTGGCTGGAGAACTACATCACATGGCTGGCACTGTGATAAGGGCCAGAAAAATAATTTAAATAAATAAATAAATTAGATGGAACTTGGATGAATGATTAAATGAATGGGCTCAAAGTTCCAGGATTTATCCAAGCACCACAGAAATAAATGAATGAAATGGACCTCTCACTTCTCCACCCCAAAGTAGCTTGCTTAAATGGAAAGGAATAAGTCCCTCAGATATAATTTACCAAAAAACAGAGGCATAAACAACAGGGGATGGGGGAAGTGAACAAAGAGAGGGGGAGGGAAGATCTCTGCAAAAACCACCCAAGCAACCTGAAAGCAACTTAGAAGGGGAATGGAGAATAGATTTGCAACACCAGCCATAAGCATTCTAAAAATCACACTTGCAACACCATCAAAGCATGTAGAAAAATAAGGAAGAGGAAGCAAAGATCTCCTTATATACAGACTTCCCTTCCCGCAGCTTTCTCCTGCAGACTGTCTGCACTGACCATTCAGAGATAAAAGAAGCTCTGCTTTGCCAGCCATAGACTCCGACTCCCTGCAAGCCTCCAGCCCTACAAGGAGCCCTGCTGTTGGGACCCTTTAATCCTTTGAAGGCAATGGGACCTCTGCTTCCCTTGCCTCCGAAAGGTGTTCTGAGGGCCAGGAGGCCAAGTGCAGTTTTTCCATTTTTCAGAACACCATCTAAGGCTTCTGACAGGCCTTCGAATGTGGTGGAAATGTCTTTGGAAGCCTCTGAAGGCTTTTAAAAGCTTCAAGCATCACTTCCATTTTTTTTGAAAACAGAAGTGACCTTCTAAGACCTCCCAGAGGCCTTAGAAGGTGTTCCTAGGGATGGGAGGCTTATTGAAGCTGTGCATTGGTTGGATGCAAGCTTGCTGTGGGCTTCATCTGGCCTATAGGTCAGGATTTGGAGACTGCTGGCTTAGAATGAAAACGGAACCTGAGAAGCAGAATGCTGGGAATGATGTGCCCTTCCTGAAAAATCCAGGCTGGAGTGAACTGAAAAAGTCCATCTTGTAAGATCCAGATTAGAAGGGAGCACAAAATTAATGGAGAAATCAGAGAATTACCTGCCAGAGGAATAAAATTTAGACACTGGTGTGCAGTTTCACCTCTGGGAATCAAAGGGTAGTAAAGCACAATGTGGTGCATTATTTGATGAGCGAGGGGTGGGGTGGGGAAGGTGCAGCAAAATTAAAGACCAGGTGCTATCAATTTGGAGCTATACCAGATACCTGAGAATTAGAAGATTCACGTTATAGCTATGGGGGAGTCCATCATGATTCAAAACAATTAAGGCTATTTGATTGGACTGGACCAAAAAGAGCATTTACTATGTAAGCTAGAGAAGTGAGCCTACAGGGGTGTGATTTATGGCTGGAGTGCATTGGGACACTCGTTTCCATTTGAGCACCAACCCTGCACAGCAGGACTCTTTGAGAATTTAGCAATGTAGTAAATAGTTAATCAGTTTTTTCAGATGCCTTTAAAATAATCAATAATAAAATGTATGTATCTAACTCACTGTTTGGTACCCTTCCTTAGAGCAATATTCCTTAAAGACTTCCTCTAAGTTACTAATATGGAAAAACTTGAATACATTTATCAAGTAAATTGCTGGAGTGCATGTGTTTTGGTTGACCTGAGGAAATGTGAATACCACAAGGAAGGTTTGGATAAGTTACCTTATATCCTAATGATTCCCCTCCTTCTACCTGAGGCCCAAGCCTTGGGACAGAAAGGCTCAAGTGGGCAGGGGTAGCTGAGCACACTTTGCAGCTTGATGGGTGGACAACATTGTAAGGAGTAGGGGTTTGGGCACATAAGTTTGGGAACTGTGGCAATTGCAGTCCCTTTACCTGGCAGAACCCTTGATGCCCCAGCCCTTTGGGGCAACAGCATTACAGTCATGTTTGCCCTCTTGTCCATCATCACTAGTGTTCACTGTTCTTCATTTTTGGGTGCTGACCTCCACTGAGACATTGCCTCAAACCACTGCTTTTTTTCTCATGCTTTGCTGTACTGGAGAGATCCATTGCAATATCTTCAGAATTGTCCATTGAGCTGAATTTGTCAGGGGATGTTTTCTCCTGCCCTATCTGCTTCATTCTCAGTTCCTCATCAAGGTGTTCTGATCTCCAGCCACCATTACCCTTTTCTTCACTTTCAGACTTTCTTGGAGAATCCAGTGATTTCTTATGCATTCCTTCAAAACAAAAACATGAAGAAAATATGAAAAACATGAAAAAAGAAAAAGGGTGAAAGAGGGAATATGCACATTAATTCCACCCTAGGATCCCAAATGTTCAGGTAACTGGGTCTTTTCACTCAGTATTGCAATTATGGTGGGTTGTCAATGAATTATTTAAAAAATAAATCTACATTTTGTATCTAATTACAGGAATTTGCTTCATCCAGCAAATGAGGAAAAGTATAAGAGGGTGCAGAGGGAGGAAGGTGCCTGGTTGGAGTGAGAAGGAACACAGAGGCTATATGTAATTATAATGCCAGTGATGCAAATGGCTGGTGGGTCAGATGTGGCCGATGTGCTGTATTTTCAGGATCCCAGAATAAGTCTATTAGTGGTTAATGCTGCAATCCCTTGTCAAAATACATTGGCATTGTGGATTTGTTTCAGAATCTATCACTCTGGTCTGGCTCCACAGCACTCCCTTGCAAAAAAATTAAAAGCATATCCAGAATCCACTGAAAGACAATACAACTCACTGCCTGTTGCTATACAAGAATTATCTGACTGGATTACCTTTTAAAGAGTTGGGAACTCACATGATTAAAAATATTTTTACAAACACTAGAGCTGAAGTCAAATTACAACAAATGGAAATATTCTCTAATACCAGTTATCAGATTAGTCTTAGTTTCAGTTCAAATTCTTATTAAGGCATTGTTTATATGTGGGCCAAACTGCACTGGATGAGACTGGTACAGTTCTCTGGTGCAGGTAAACATTTACATCCAGATTAGTTTACAGGTAAAAATCTGTCCCCACTTTGAGATGCAGATAGCCAGTGTGTCCTCACAGCTGACTAGCTACATTGCAGTATCACACATACTTCAGTTTGTGCATGGAAAATGGAGGAATAGATCTTTCTGTCCACAGACTACCCCCTGGTAGCTGCAAGCCACAGAGGAACAGTCACAAAGCAGAAGATCACAGTCTACTTTGAGAAATTGCCCACACTGCTGCACTGACTAGGAGCAGTGATGGGATTCAAAGAAATTAACAACCTGTTCTATGCCCATCTGGCAGTCACTTTTAAATGGCTATTTTTAACTTTATATGTCCTATCTCTCATTAACAACCGGTTCTATAGAGTAGGTGTGAACCTGCTGGAGCCCACCACTGAGGTATGAGTTTTTAAGGCATAGAAGTAATCTGAATATATTTAGGTGATCAGGCCACATCCAGCCCAGGATTCACAATCCACTGTGGAATGCCCTTCCATGAAGGCCAGATCTGCTTGCTAGTAGTGGAGGTTGACATATGTTACCATCACTGCAACAATATCTACACATGCAGACTTGCAGCCCAATCCTAACCAACTTTCCATCGCTGATTCAGCCCCAACATAACAGATCAAATTTTTGGAAGCCTCCTTGACTTCAATCTCCAACTGCAAGATGCCATTGACTTGGCTGAAAGTTAGTTACAATTCGACAGTCAATCAGATTTCTGATCCCACGGTCAATAAGCAAATTAAGTTTACATTGAAGGGGGTGGCAGAACCACTTGTGACTCCTTCATTTCTACTTTGGTAGCACAACCTTTTCACACAGTGCTACATGTTTTCTTACCAAGCAGCCAAGGGGCACAGGAGCCTACTAGTCCACTTTTGGCAGAGTTTAGAATGGATTCAGGTAGTGGGATGGAGTGTCTCACCATGGCACCATAGAGGCCATACTCTGCCATCACACTGCTGCGGCCCCAGCACTTCTCACGCTTTCGCCATTTGGCTCTTCGGTTTTGAAACCAGACCTGTTGAATGTACATACAGAAATACATACATAATAGTATATTATTAAGTATGAGAAGGGAAGAAGAGATATTAAACATCTAGAAGTTTGAAGTACTTTTTTGCGTTCTCAATCGGCATAAATAAATAACATTCTATCCTAAGGTAACAGGATACTTATTCAGGAAGATCCAGGTTCAAATCCTTCCTTAGCCATGAAGCGTCCTGGGTGACCTTAGGCCAGTCACTCACTCTTAGTGTTGCCTACCTCACAGGGTTGTTGTGAGGACAGCAGGAAGTGAGAAACTTGTATGCTACTTTGGGCATCTGCTCTGGCACAGAGAGGGGGATATATAAATCCCTTAAATAAATAAATATTATTCATTATACCTCCCAAATGTCTGTTGCTGACAAATGGAGAACACTCAGGAGCAGAGATCTGAATGTGCAGAGGAAAGGGAAGATTGGCAAAAATCACCTTTTTGTACAAATAGAGCTTCTTCTCAGAATGAAAGCTCACTTAGCAGCAGCAGTGAATGTTCACAGGCCTACCTCTCCTCATCTCATCACTAACCAGGATTCAGTAAAGAGTAGTCAGTGAAGTAAAGAGCCTATATAGTCCAGCTTTCTGAATCTCACTGTGGTCCACCAGATGCCTCAGAGAGCAGCCAGATAATGAGACACTGTTGGCATTCCCTTGCATCTGGCATTCAGAGTAGGACATCTCTAAAATCATGCTGGCCACATATAATCATCATGGCTTCTGAACTGTGGCGGTCCTTTCCTCCATAAATCTGTCCATTGCCCTTTTAAAGGCTTCTAGGCCTTCAGGTGCCATCACAACAACCTGCGAAGGAATTCCAGAGATCAACTGAGATTAACTGTTGAAAAAATATTCTGTTTTGTCTATTTCAATTGCCACATAATTTTAGTAGATGTTATCTGGCTTTGGTGTTGAAAGGGAAAAACCCCTCTATTCACTCTATCTTCTGCATAATTTTGAATATTTCAGTCATGCCGTGTAGGCCCTTTTTGATAGATAGAAAAGCCCCAAATACTGTTGTTTCTTATGGGGTGGTGCCCCATTCGGCATCATTTTCAGTTCCACTATATCCTTTTCTAAGACTATGTACCAAAATTATTACTGGCACTACCTCACATGAAGATTTTAAAAGTAACTTTCCAGATTTTAATATGCCTCTAATGTGTTTTTGCTTTTGCTTGAAACAGCTGTTGATGGGAAGCCAATTTTTGCACAGATAGTGCAGTGTTGCAAGATCAACTATAGCAGCCCATTAGCAAGTCTTCTGTGACCCTAGTGTTGGATTCTGACCAACTGTTGGAAAATCACTCTCTGACTAAAAATCAAAATGTCTTTGGGAATGAATGGATGTCAAAGAAGTAACATAGGCTGCTCTAGACAATCCCTTGATGTGAGGCACTCCTTCAAAGGAGGCCCCCTACATTTTTTTAAACTTGCCATACTCCTTCTTTTAGCTCATCTGCATGTTTTGTGGTTTAATTTGATACTGAAGTTTTATCTGCTTCATTTATTAATACTTTTTAAAATTATTGTAGTTCTTGTTTTTGTCTTGCTTGCCTTTTTTGTAATTTTTAAAGTTGTTTTTGAATATTTAGAAATCATATACCTGTAAGAGTTCTGTTCTGGCCCCTTTAAGATGCAGAAACAGTGAATAAGGGGAGTCGCTATCTAAATAACAGGTCCTTCTTTCTAGTTCCATTACCGTTGTTTTTCATTAATAAATGACATTAATTTTCATTAATCAATCACACTTGAAAGGCATTCTTGCTTCACTGATCAACACAATATGTAGGCAACCAAACTGAATACTACAGGAAGGAGACGAACCAAATGTTATTAAAAGGCAGGACAATTCTGGCTTCCTGTTAACATTTGGTTAGTCTCCCTCTAGCATGTAGGCTGGTTGCCTGCAAGTTAATGTTCTTCAGTAAAGCAAGAATTGGCTTTTTGTCAAGCATGAAACACCCATTCTTCAAGTGAAACTAACAAAAAAATTAAGGTACTGTAATGGCCATGGAGATCCCCAGATAACTGAATCTGCAGATACTAAATGGGGAAGGATGGGGAAGGGTGGGGAATACTAAAGGGTGGGGAAGAATGACACCTGAATTTAAAAATTAATGTGGATCGAAATAAGCAAGTTATAAATCTTGTTTATAAAACCTGTATATAAAACTTGTATAAGCAAGTTATAAATCAAGTTATAAACTAAAATAAATTTTTCTCTCTTGGGCTATCCTATTTTCAGTAGTGCTGAAATTAGAATCAGATGGCTTGATTATCCAGCCCAATGACCTGCATTGCAGAAGGATTTGTTTGGATAAAATAATTCCTGTGATATTTACTTAGCCTCAACCTTAACCCGTAGGTGTCAAACTCCAAAGGAATGGAAAGTCAAATAGTACACTGTGCATATGCCCACTGTTTTTCATTGAAAAGAATATATCAGCAATGGCATGCTTTAGCATGTATATGATCCTGCACTTTAAGGAGAAGATAAATTCATTTTCTATGGTTAACTCTCTGTAGCTTAGCAGACATACAGCAACATACCTGTATCCTGTCCTCAGGGAGCTCAGTTTTCATAGCCAGCATTTCTCTAGCATACACATCAGGATAATGAGCTTCATTGAAAGCCTTTTCCAGTTCCTCTAGTTGGTGGGCAGTAAACACAGTTCTGTAGGAAAGAAGAAAACTAAATATAGTCATGGAGTCTGTTACAACTTTCAAAAGCAACAAGTTCCTCATATACCAGATGCACATATGAAAAATACATGTCTGGCATGAGCACTGTAGGGATTCCTCCCTTTTGTTGCCAGAGCTGTCTATGCAAAAGGCCACCACAGTTCATCTAGTGTAGAAGCAGCATTAGAATGCAACCATGGATGCTTGAGGTTGAATAAAAGGCAACAGTGTTTAAATTTTGTCTACAGTCTGCACATCTTGTAGCCCATTGAGCCAAACACAGTCTACTGGCCATGGTGGGGGCAGGTAAGTAAAGGCAGGAAGTTAAGCCCAGTTTGGCCAGCGTCTATGGTCTATACGTGGTGGGACTAATTCAGACTGGTGGACCACAATAGCTGGAAGGTTTGCTTGAATGGGAACCAATGGAAACAGACAGTGGGAAAGGGGAGAGAAGGGGAGGCCATATCCTCTAACTAGCTTTTTCAGGAGACCTGCTGGCAACCTCCTATTCTCTGTCAGCCTTATCTATAGATGTTTGGTCCTCCCCTACAATTCCTTTCACGTCGTCCCAGTTACCTGAAACAGTATGTCAGTGAAGCAAGAAACTTGAACTCCACATGCTTGGCATGTCAATCATCTCAAGGATTATCTTCAAATCCAGAAGGCTGGTTGCCAGAGAAAAAGCTTTTCACATGTTTAACCTAAAAGCATTTCTTTCTTGTTTAGGGTCTCTTAACTCAACTAGATTCCACATTATACCAAAGTAACTCTTGGGCCTTCAGGACGTAATTTGATCCAGAAATTCACAAGGCTTGCTCAGGAAACCTGTTGGTTGGGCTTGTGAAAGGAGAAAGCACTTCTCAACATGTGCAGGGTTGCCCTCTCAACTAACCATACCTAACCTTAAAGGATCTCGGAGTATGGTATAGCTAGATGTTCTTGAGCCCCAGAATGGGTTGTTCTGGAAATTACCGTAAGTACTAAGTAACAATTGCATAGCTGGAAAGGAGTCACAGGGATGCAATGCTCCCCCTTCCATGGTGATCCTGTCACCATGGTCTTCCACCATGGTTTCATTTCTGGGGAGTTCTTATCTCAGTTGCCTGTTTGATGTCTAAAGTTCAGAATCCTCTTGTTGAACTTTAAAAAGAAACTTTATAATAATTTGTACAATACAGAAACATTAAGAGTTTCATGTGAGTCTGCTCAAAAGTAAATCCCATTAAATTCAAGTGCACGTAGGATTGCTGCCTGAATAGGATTAAAGGAGACCATGGCATTTGCTTAGGAAGATTTATTTAAGATAACACATTATAAATTGAGACTGGGAAGACTCCAGATTATATTAAGTACCTATGTCTTCGTTTCTTTCTCTTTATCTGAGAACCAGATGTCTTCAGGTCATTCTTGTCCCCTGATAAGCTGTCTTCATCTATTTAACAATTTGAAAGAAGAAAAGAAGAGATCATTTTTTCCCCTTTATAACTTTTATCCATTCAGTTTGATCTAAAAACTGAGAAATTTTGTCAGAGTTTGCAGTACTCAATGTTATTGTCTAAAGTATTATCTGTGGGGTTGTTATTCTGCCCTGTGACACTCCAAGATATTTGATAGGGGGCTGCAAAAGTTCCGCATTTGTACGCCTCTGTACACATCTCTTAATATATAAATCAGAAACAATATAATATATACTGTGTACAGTGCTTGATATATGTGGAAAAGTTAGGAGGGTCCTTAATTCTGTAGTCCCACACTTTCTGAAATTTTAGCCAAAACATATGTCTAAATCATGTAAACTACCAAAAACTGTGGAGGGAGCAGGAGAAAAGATAGAGAGGCAAGGGCTCTTCTGCTACCCTGAAATCAAACACTGCCTACAGAGAGGTGAGCAGTGATGTCAAGGAATAGCCATTGCTTCAACATGTTCCTTCTGAAACAAACAGGGAAAGGATATTAGGTAGTCTGACCATCACATACGCCCAATACAGATGTGTCTAAGAGCACAATCCTAACCATGTCTACTCAAAAATAAGCCCCATTGTGTTCAGTGGGTCTTACTCCCAGGAAATTGTCTTTAGGATTGTAGTCTTATAGTTCCCAGGATTGTATAGGATTGTAGCTCTCATAGTTCCCAGTGTTGCTGAGAGAAGAGGCAAGCGAGTAACAGCCTGGGTTAATTAAAACTGCTCTCCTCTACTATTAGGAATATAGGTCAGGTCCAGCCATCTCCATTGCCTGGCAAGAGTAAGGAGTGGAGAGTGTTGGCACAAGCACTGGCTTTTCAGCACCAGGAAAGTAGTTAGAACAGATGGACAGCTCTCTGCAGGCTATAGAAGGACCCAGCTCCATACAGAAAAATCAATAGAAAAGAGATGCATAGCTGAAGCAAGACCTTTTGGTCCTACTGGGACCCTTTTCTGAATCACAGCAAAGATGACCCTTATTTTTACATGGATTCTTTTGCAGTATCTCCAAGTAGTTTCTTGGACAGTCTTTTAGGACAGGTCTCAACCTTTTTTAGCCAAAGGTCCACATTAAATTCCTGGCACAATGTCAAGGACTGGAAAAAAATCAAAATATAAAATTTAATGGACTAGTGTCAGCTTTAATGAGAAGCTGGTAATTGCTTGTCTGCCTAGCTGAGGTGAAACGGAGGGAGATGCTCTGATGTCTCTCATTCCTGAGGTGAATTTTACCTCAGAAGCTATTTTGTCTCAGTGTGTGTTGAAATCACCGCAGGGAATGGGAGTTGAGACCTCACCAGAGCTCATATGTTATTATTACCTGCTCTGTTATATGTTATTATATAACATACCAGTACGTTATATGTTATTATTACCTGCTCTGAGTAGTGATTTGTGTGGATTTGACAAATGGACTGGATATATGACTATGCTATATTGTCTATTGATTTTGTATTGGCTGCTGTAGGATTTGTAAATAGAGTTCTTCCTGAAAGAAGCTATTGAGTGCCACATCATTTTTCTCCCACACCACATACTGCCACAGTCTCTGACAGGGACTACTACATAGTTCTGCTACAGTGTTGGCATAGCTGCTGTGCATTACACTATACTTTATATACGTATATACCCTGATAACTAGAGTTGGAACTTAGATTAAGGAATAAAAGGGCTCAAATTTCCAGATTTCTGCAAGCACCAACACACAGCAGAGAAATAAAGCACACACTTATATGAACACCTATTTCTCTCACCCCACTATCACAATTCCAGTCATTTTTGGTCAACGAAGAGCACAATCCTAACCATGTCTACTCAGAAATAAGCTTCACTGTATTCAATGGGTCTTACTCCCAGGAAAATGTCTTTAGGATTGCAGCCTGAGTCATATGCTCTTATGGTCACGGACATAACTACTGAATTAAACACACAAGCTGAGAGTTATGGAAAGCCCTATAAAGAGAAGAGAGGCATTCTTTAGCCGTGACACTCAAAAGATTCACAAAACTCAGTAATGTCATTGTGCTCCCTGTTCCTTCTCATTTTATACTGATAGCTAAAAAAAGTGCTGCCTCTAAGTCTACTCCACAAACTGAATTGATTATTTCCATCTTTTCCTGGGGTCCCGAGGATAGTGAAAAGTCCCCTTTGTAGGCACATCAGGACACTTCTTCATATACTGTAGTGATGAATTTCACAACAATAGGGGCAAATCTCCGGGGTCTTTCATACTGATTGATACTCATCTTGCTGGTTGCATGTCAGCTATGACGGAAAGATCTTCAGCCTGATCCATGTTATAGTATTCAGGTTTGGAAAAATCACAAAATTCCTACCATTTTACAGCGTCGCCTAGTAAAAATGTGCAGGAAGGAATATACAACTTATATTGTCTTGATGTTTGCTTATTTGGGAAACTATCCCTGCCATATGCAGAGAAATAGATAATTTTTTATCAGTGGTGCTTAAGAAAGGATGGTCTCACTGAGTGAACCAGACCAGACCCCAGTTAGATTCATCTCACTCTCAGTTTCAACTTCTTACCTGAATGATCCTTATTGGTTTAAAAATTATTAATGGGATTTATGCCCTGCCTTTTCAAGTCAAAGAAAATTCCCAAGGCAGTTTACAAAACTTTTATTGTTTTGTCCTCACAACAGGTGAGGTTGAGAGCAAGTGACTGGCCAAAGGTCACCTATGAAGCTTCATGACTGGGGGGATTTGAACCTGGATCTCTCAAGGTCTCCACTGCTGCTCATCCTGGCTCTGTTTTCATACCAGCAGGATAAAAATCTATAGGCTGCAATCCTAGAGAAACTTTCCTGTGAGTAGGACCCACTGAACACTTTGGGGCTTACTTTTGAGTAGACATGGTTAGGATTGTGCTCTAAGAAACAAAATGCTATTGTCAACACTGGCCATTCAAGGACTAGCTCATATGTTCAAAGGGGCTGTTTTGGGAGACTTGCCACATCAGCCAAGAGCAGCATAATCTCCAAATGCTCAGAAAACACATTCTGAAGATAAATTCTGGAAGTCAATGTTTCTGGGCACATTCTCAGGATTCACACCATTGATCAATGATGGGTGATCATCATCCCATCCTGAAATCCTTGGTCGCTTAATATAAAAAGGTGCCATGTGGGGTGGGGGGAAAGAAAGGCCAAGGAAAGGCTTCCTGCAACACTGAGAGCACAAGCCTAATCATGTCTACTCAAAAGCAAGCCCCAATGTGTACAATGGGTCTTACTCCCAAGAAAGTGTCTTTAGGATTGCAACCTGAAGTCCTGATCCTATACATGTCTACTCAGAAGTAAGTCCCACAGTGTTACTCCCAGGAAAGTGTGGATAGGATAGGGTTGCAGCCTTGGTGCTTCCTCCCCCCCACCCCCAAGGATAGAACAGCCAGCCAAGGAAGGGAAGGTGACCAGATGTCAAAACTTAAAAAAAGTAGGACACCCAAGAAAAATGTAGGACATAATAAAAGCTAACAAAGCACTGATATGAATTATTTTCATGTGCTTAATTTAAACACTATATTACTCGTTAAATTTAATTTGTGACTTCCATGCTCCCTGTTCAGAAGGAAAAGGAGGACTGCAGAGGTTTTTCCGGGACACGTGGCTGAAAAAGAGGACGTGTCCTGGGAAGGAGGACTCACCGGAGAGGTTCTCCTTGTGCTTCTCAGCGTAGGGGAGCTGCTGGTGCTGGTGCTGGTGCTGCTGGTGGTGCTGGAGTTCGGGTCGCGGCTGGAGGAAGGGGAGGTGGGCGGGCAGGGGGCTGGCGAAGCCGCAGAGCAAGCCCAGGGGCAGGGGAAAGGGGCTGCCTCCCGCAGCGCCCGGGGTCGCCTCGCACCCGGAGCCGGTACTGGGAGGCGGCTGCAGCTCCGCTTCCAGCCCCAGCAGGTCGGTGATGGCGAAGCCCCTGCAGCGCAGGCTGCCCCCCGCTCCCCCCAGGCGCGCCCCGCACCCAGCCCCGACCCCGGACCCCTGAGCCTTCTCGCTGGGCGCAGCCGCCCTCCCGGTCCTGGCTCTGCCCTCCGGCGCCTCCTCGCGCCCCGTCATCCTCAGGCAGCCCGAGGGGAGAAGCAGCAGCACCCCTTTTATCCTCCCCAAGCCCGCCCCCAGCAGCAGGAGGGAGGGAGCAGCACAGCACACTCTCCCAGGACACGTCCTCCCTTGACACACAGTCCGGGGAAAACCTCACTCTCCTCTCTGGCAAGAAGCCCACAATCCCTAACCATGTCTACTCTGAAGTAAGCCCCATTGTGTTCTATGGGTCTTACTCCCTGGAAGGTGTCTTGAGGATTGCAGGCTCACTTGAAAGTAAGCTTCATTATGTTCAATGGGTCTTACTCCCTAGAAGGTGTCTTGAGGATTGCAGGCTTACTCGAAAGTAAGCTCCATTGTGTTCAGTGGGTCTTACTCCCTGGAAGGTGTCTTGAGGATTGCAGGCTTACTCGAAAGTAAGCTCCATTGTGCTCAATGGGTCTTACTCCCTGGAAGGTGTCTTGAGGATTGCAGGCTTACTTGAAAGTAAGCTTCATTATGTTCAATGAGTCTTACTCCCTAGAAGGTGTCTTGAGGATTCCAGTTTACTCAACAGTAAGCCCCGCTGTGTTCAATTGTTCTTACTCCCTGGAAAGTGTCTTGAGGATTGCAGCAATCCTCAAGACACTTTCCTAGGAGTAAGACCCATTGAACACAATGGGGCTTACTTTCAAGTAGACATGGTTAGGTTTGTGCTCTTAATATCAGAGATTACATGTAGTAAGTACAGGGTGACTACATGTGCTCTTTTTTCAAAGACATGTCCTCTTTTTGAGCCACATGTCCTAGATAAAAAAAATCTTCACTGTCCTCTTTTCCCTTGTTCCATGGAGCCTTCTCTCATTAATAAATTATACAGAATAATTTTTAAATTGAATAATAATGTGGTGTTTAAGCACGTGAAAGTAAGTACTTGTCATTAGTAAATTAGATGCGATAAATTATATGGAATTATTTTAAACATAATAATACGTAGTAAAGTGTTAATGAACCATCTGAAAAAAATTATATTAGCTTTGATTTGGTCATGTCGTACTTTACTTTGGTGTCCTATAATTTCTTGGGGGGGTCTCATCCAGGGTGACCACATGTCACATTCAAGGAAGAAGACAAGGCCCAATAAATTCTCAGTTCTGAACAGATAGGCAGAGGGGGAACAGCAGTGAGTTAGCAGCAATCTGAGGCAGATTTAGGCTTCAATCCTAATCTCCATTTAGGCCAAGCCTAAACCCCAGCATAAATCCTGTGCTGACCTGCGGGTGTCACAAAAGTGTAATAAGACATTTCTGTCCCACCCTTGGGGGGTTAGGCCAAAGCACAGGCATAGCCAACCTCACCAGACCATCATGGAAAGACAGACCGGATGAGTTAGGCCCAGTGGTGGGATTCAAATAAATTAACAACAGGTTCTATGTCCCATTAGTAACCGGTTCTCAGAACCAGGCGCTCATTAGCAAAGGGTTCTATAGAACCCAGGGTGGCCATATAGCATGGAAGATAGAGTGCCTGTACCTTTAAGCATTGCATAGAAGAGGGAACTAAGGCAGGTGCTACTTTTGAAACCCTTCTATGATGAGCTAAACCTGTCTCAATTCCCTCCTTTATTCAGTACTTAAAGGTACAGGCACACTGCCCTCCATCATATATGGTCACCCTGATAGAACTTGTGAGAACCCCCTGAAGCCCACCACTGGATAGGCCAGCTTAAATTTCTTAAGATTGTGTCCTTACTATTGAACAGCATGACACCTGAGTAAATGGTGCATAGGATTGTACCAGCAAACAACTAAATGGGAAGCATACATAAAGATAAAGCCTTTATTGGGATCCCAGTCTAAGTGGGGGGGGGGTTCTCTTACTCTGTAGTGTGGCATTATTGGATCTGAAAAAGATCAGTTTACATCAGCTGGTAGATACAGTTGGGACCTAAAAACTGAGGCTCAGAAGCTCCACTCTGCCTGGATTTCTATAGTAGGCTACATTTTGCAAAGCACATGAAAACATTTGTTAGATTGTCCTCCTTGCTCTACCTAGGTCATCATCATTCTCCCCACTCCAAATGCATCATCAAAACCAAAAGGGCAGTGAGTAGCAGTGCCAGCCATACAACTGGCAAGCAGCTAGCTAAGCTGGCAGCACTGATAATCCCCAGTGTAAGTCTTGAAAGGGGTTGGGGGAGACCCACAATGATGATCTCACTCAGCTTGACTTTATTGGTGCTTCCAAGCAGCACCTTCACCCCAGTGGGACTACCAGATCCAGAAGTACATCCAAAAAATGGTTGCTGTCAGTCATGTCCAACTCTTCATGACATGATGGACTGTAACACGCCAGACCACCCTATATTCCACCAACTTCCAAAGTTTGTCCCAATTCATGTTCACTGCTTCAGTGCAAAAAACAACAACAAAAAACATAGGGTGCAATCCTAATAAATTTAGGCCAGCCTAACTCACCTGGCCTATCTTTCTGTGATGGCGTGGTGAGGTCGGTGATTCCTGAGCTTTGGCCTTACACCTGCAGGAATGGGGTAGAAGTGTTTTACTGCACTTTTGTGACACCCAGATCAGCAAAGGACTTATGCCAGGGCTTAAGCCAGCGTAAGTGGAGTTTAGGATTGCAGTCTTAGGTACATATGCTTAGAAAGCAAAGGTGTAGGGCTTGTTGCTGTGATGTCAACTATGCTATATGAAAGTTTTACACTCAGGATGCAATCCTAACCAACTTTCAAGCAAAGGGGTAGCTGTGCCAGTCGAGGAGAGGCTATCAATCACAGAGGCTTCCTCAATGTAAGGCAATGTTTCTTCCCTTTCCTTGCAGTCACATTTCCTTTATCTTGGTGCTGGAAATTTGGTTAGGATTTGTTCCCAGCCTCTCCATACTGGCTGTTTTACCTTCCATCAGTGGAGGTTTTGGTTTCTCCAGTTAGTAAGAGAGGATTACAGCCTAGCCTAAGTTTAACTGGACACTATGGGCTTATTTCTGAGTAAAATAAACGACACCATTTTCAAACGAAAATTTTCATCATTTTCAACACCATTTTCTTTCTTTTTTCTAAAGAAAAAAATTATTTCCTATTTTGTTTTGTGAGGAAGGATACAAATAATGTAGTTATCAGCCAAGATACATCAAAGGCTGCACTTCTGCATCTGATATCCTTAATAATGAGGTTGATCTACATGTTCTTATGCAGGTCCAAGCTATCCATAAGAAGAGCCCCATTGGACCAGGACAAAGGCCCATCTAGTCCAGCTTCCTCACAGTGGCCCACCAGATGCCTCAGGAAGCACACAAGAGATATGCAACCTGGTGCCATCACCAAATTCTGTGGCATGGAGTTCCACAGACTATGGAACAGGCCCAAGGCCCATCTAGTCCAACATCTTGTATCTCACAGTCTCTCACCAGATTCTTCAGGGAGCACACAAGACAACAAGAGATCTGTATCCTGGTGGTCCTCCCAGGTCACCTCAGGCAGAAGTGAACAGGTTTTTCCACCTCCATCTACTCACCTCTCCTTCTCTGCTCACTCCTTGGAGCACTCACTACTGCTCCTCCTTCTCTTCTCATTCCTTGGAGTAGAAGAGATGGTTAGCCTGTCAAACCTCTTTTCCATCTCTTCCCAGTCTGAGGATGAGGCTGGCCTAGCACCACATAATAGAAGACAATATTTGCCACAAAATCTTTGGCCAGCCTGTGCCTGAACGCACATTTGTTTGACCAAGGCTGTAAACTTGTATAAACTTACCTGGCAGTAGGTGTCAATGCCATTCAACTCAATGATGCATCAGAGTAAACATGCAGAGAGGATTGTGCTGCAAGTGAGACTGAATGTGCACCTTTTCCTTTTGTCTCTGATGCAGCATTTCTCAAGGTTTGTTCCCTGCTATACCACTTTGCTTGGTCCACCTATGAGGTGCCGCCAGACATAACTGGCAAAGATGTCATTACCAGTTACTTCCAGATTGGGAGGCCAAATCCAATGCAACAAACACAGGGTGAGAAGCTCAGGAAGACTTTGTCCATGTACATGAAAAAGCACAAGCTCAAGCTCTACCTGCCAAGCTGAGTCTCCTGCTGGTACTTGTCACATTGCATTGCTGGTCTTGCTGCCAAAGAGTGCAGTCTGGAGGTCCTGCACTTTACAATAGACCCCATTCTAGTAGTATACCACTGATTGAGAAATACTCTTCTAATGGAAACAAGGGTTAAGGATTCACACTTGCATCCCATTTTTAAAATTGCCCAGAAAATGCTAAGCAAACCCCTGGAACATCTGCTTGGTGTCTTTTGTAAATTGTACCATTTTTGCTTTTACATGGAATAAGCACCATGCATAAATGTGGAAAGTCAACTTTAGCTGCTGCCATGAGCAAAAGTGTGCCATGAGCACGCTTTTATGGGCAGTGTGTTGTTTCTCATGTCAGCAAATATTTTCATAAGGATAGAAATCCAAATGAAATTTCAGTGCCAGACCTGTACTGGCTAGCTAGCATATGTATGTGGCTCAAAATGGGTTCTCCCTTAGGGTGACCAAATGTTCTCTTTTTCCAGGACATGTCCTTTTATTTAGCCTTGAGTCCTGGAAAAAAAATCTCCATTGTCCTCTTTTTCCTTGAAAATTATATGTAATTAATTACCGTATACATAATAGTTTTAAAATTAATAAGTATTATACAGGTGTCCCTCATTATCTTCTAGGGTTCCATTCCAGAACCCTCCATGAATCTAAAATCTGTGTATAAAGAAAACAATGGAAAAATAGGTTTAAAGACACACTTTCCAGTTTCTTGCTCCTCTTTTGCACCTTATTGAATAAGGTAGGTGCCTCAGTAACGGCAGCGGTTTGATTCTGGGACTGAAAAATGGAATGATTGCTTGCATGAGTGCCTCACTATAACAGTATGAAATCAGATTTTCATACAAATCAATCAAATTTTTAAAATTGTGATTTACAGTGGCTATTTGTGTTTAGTCAAATCCATGTATAAAAAATCCTTGTATAAAGATTGGATCTTTAGTGCTTAAATTAACTTCATGAAATTTAACATACAAGTTTTTTTTGCTTTTATTTTGTCATGTACTACTTTTTGGAGGGTGTCCTACATTTTGGAGGGCCTTGTTGGGATATCTGTGGCTCTCCCCCACTTTCATCTGACCCAAACTGTGTCCACAAATGATAATTCCTACTTCATGTAAAACAACATCTGAAACTTACAAAGATGGTCAAAACTCCCCATTCCATGGGCTGTTCTTCCCTCCTTAAGGAAGCCAGGTCTGTGCTGTATCTTTTGGACTCCTTTGCCAAATTAAACTCCAGGCCACCTGCAGCTTTAGAGCCCAAGCCTATGCAAGCTATTTGGAAGTAAGTCCCCTATGGGCTTACTCCCAGTGTGGGGTAACCCTATGGCACAACCCTAACCGTGACTACTCTAAAGTAAGCCCCATTGTGTTCAATGGGTCTTACTCCCAGGAAAGTGTCTTTAGGATTGCTGCCATAGTAACTAAGACCACAATCCTAAACAAGAAAGCCCCATTATGTTCTATGGGTTTTATCCCAGGAAAGTGTCTTTAGGATTGCAGCCTTAGCACAGGGTAACCGTATGTACACTTTTTTCAGGACATGTCCTCTTTTTTAGGCTTGTATCCTGGGGAAAAGGAAAAAAAGCTTCAATGCCCTCTTTTTCCATGTGAGCAGGTATCACATAGCATTCTTGTAATAATGTAACAGTTTTAAATATCATAATAAGTAATATAGTGTTTAAATTAATCACATTAAAGCAATATATATGAGAGTTTTTAGCTTTTATTATGCCCCGCTTTTTCCTTCGATGTCCTACATTGTCCTTGGATGTCCTACAGTTTCCTTCGATGTCCTACATTGGGGGAAGGGGCTTGTTCTTTTTTGGGGGGTCACCCTGCCTTAGTAGCACAGAATCCACCAACAAAACTACAGTGTGATCAGTTTGGAGCTTCCTCACTGCAGAAATGACACTGAAAAAGAAGCCACTTCTGGCACGTGTTAAACACACTGGAAGGGGGAGAGAGTCACCAACCCCCTTTTGTTCCTTCCATTCCCTTTCTTGCACCTGAATTGCACCCCCTTGATCTGTTTATGCAAACGATTTACAAACAGCTTACCATCAAGTGCTCTAAAAGCAGATCGCTTTTTGATTTGGTCCTTTCCTGCTAAACATGTAGATTAAAGAGGGGTCTTCTGATAAAGATAATTACAAGAGGACTGCGTATTAACTTTACATTATTAAAGAAAGACCCAAATCTCCCCTTGCAAGCTGTTCCCCGGGATTAGCAAAACAATAACTTTCATTTAGGGTAATTGTGATGGGGAATGACTAGGGCTTTATGGTTTTGCTTTTGACGATTAGTTTTTTTTATATCATATGCTTGATTTTATGAGAAAATGCCAGAATCTCCCTTTAAATTAGTCAGGTGTGAAGAAAGAGTAAAGAAGTGGTAAAGAGGCTTTCAGGCAGGCTCATTAAAGGCAATGCTATTAGAGTTGCTGGTAATTCTGCTAACAGGGATGTTCTCAAGAAACCAGACAGGGGAACAATATATGTCTTTTTTATCTTATCAAGATAAGGCAAAGGATTGGCAAGAATTTAAGGGCCAAATTAAGGACCGTTAGCTAACATAATAGATGGATATGGCCATCCGGATAGGCAACATTATAACACACAGAAAATATAGAACTGATTCATGTTCCATTTTGAGCACAAGCCTAACCATGTCTACTCAAAAGTAAGCCCCATTGTGTTCAATGGATCTTACTTGCAGGAAAGTGTTTTTAGGATTGCAGTATTTATCAGTCATTTTTCTATTTCAAATTAGTCACTTAACCAATTTGTTGAATTTACATGTGTATTTTATCAACATCTCACCCATCAACACATCAAGATCTTTTTGAGATCTATCATCTAAGAAAGTGAAATCTTAATTTTCAGTTTAATCTTAATTGTCTTTTTCAGGCTTTGTACAAAATAACGCTTTGTGTCCGACCTGTGATAAATTCACAGCGTAATTGGTTCATTTACCACTTGAAATGCAAAATAAATAATAATAATATAAAGGAGATTGGAATCGTATTATGGAACCAGAAACCCCCCCCCCCACTGAAAATATTAGCATTGTCAAATATTGTTCTTGATGCCTTTAATCATCATTATACGTACTCTGCTTCTTTTGAATGAATTCAGAAGATTGAAATGATACCTGCATTTATGAAGCAATCATTATGTTCGTGTTGGAAGATATAATTTGGGAATAATAATTGTACAGTAAAATGAGGAAAATCACTATTAGGGGCTGCAATCCTAGGCTTGGTTATCTGGGAATGAACACTACTGATGATAGTGGAGCTCACTTCTGAGTAAGATGCAATGGCTTACTTCTGAGTAAACATTCAGTGTATGTAGGAGGAAAAACCCATTTTTCAAGTTTACTGCTCTAATCTCAACAAAGTCCTAGAGCCCATTCCTAGGCACGTCGACTTAGAAGTAAATCCCATTGGAATCAATTGAGCTTACTCCTAGGTAAGTACAGGTAGGATATAAGCCCTAGAATCCAATCCTATGCATGTCTATTCAGATGTACGTCCTCTTATGGGGCTAACGCCCAGGAAAGTGTGAATGGGGTTGCAGCCTCAGAGCCCAATCCTATGCCTGTCTACTCAGAGGTAGTCAATGTGGTTAACTCCCAGGAAAGTGTGGCTGGGTGTGCAGCTTTCATCCATCGCCCTCCTCCTCCTCCCAAGGCTGGCTTCCAATAGCAGGAGGCGCCCAGCCAGTTTTCCTTGCAGGGCTGAGCCCTCCACTTCTTTCTGGCCAGGGATGTGCCCCTCCAGAGGCTCCTTTTTCTCCCTGCAGGGAGGCTTACGCTGATCCCGTTCACTTTCCTGATTCTGCGGCAGGTCGGTGGAAATCAAGAGACTTTCACTGCTTTACACCAGATTTACACCAGGGAGTAAATCTGGTGCAATCATCAGAGGCGGTAATCCAGCCAGTAGTAGCAGCAATAGCCATCACAATTGTTCTGCCTGGAGATATCTTGGGGGCTAAAGCCCTAATTTTTTTTTCTTTTGGGGATGGAGGGAGAGCCTGGCCCCCCAATCAGCTTAATTGCATCCTCATTGCGAGGCTGAGCCTTTGAGGAGCCCCTAAAGATGCATCTGCCCAGGAGTCATCTGGAAAGTTGAGGCTCAAGCAAGCCAGGCTGTAATTGCTCCTAATCAGTTTACGAAACATAAAAGCTCAAAAGCGAAAGAAAGCCGATAGAGGCCCAGGAAAGGAAATCAGAGTTTAAATCTCCTGCACTTTACAAAGTGGGGGTGGAAAGAGCTGTGATTGCTTGCAGTGGCGTAGCTAGAGGGGGGCAAAGCACTGGGTCTTGCAGGGAGTCTCCCTGCAAAGTCCAGCAGCAATCCAGGCTGGGGATGCATTGAGGATGCTATCCTATCCATAATCCACCCTTTCCCTCTGAACACAGTTGGACTTACTTTTGAGTAGACATGCAGATGATCGTGGTTTAAGTTTGGCAGGGAGTGTCATTCAGCGTGCAAGGGGACCCTCTGTTTTGTGTGCCCCCCACGTCCTTGCATGCTGCAGTGAGGCTACCCGCAAAATCTAGTGCATTGCATCCCCTCTAGCTACGCCACTGATTGCTTGCCCCCTGGAGAGTGTTGCAGTCAAGCCCAGGGAGACGCTGCATAAGTTCATAAGGGCATAAAAAGGATAAGGCACCCCAAAATGTAGGACATGCAAGAAAAGTATAGGACATGCCAGAAAAAATGGAGGACATGCCAAATGAAAGCTGAAAACACTCATGTATGTAATGTATGTAAGTAATATAAGCTGCAATCCTCTACTGTACACACTTTCCTGAGAGTAAGTCCCATAGAACACAATGGGTAGACATGCTAAAGATTGCACCCAAAGTGTAAGAAATGTATGTAGCAGTGCAATCCTAAGCATACTCAGAAGTATGTCCCATTGCATTCAATTTTACTTACAGGATTGAAGCTTAATTTGTGTTCCATATACAGTATTGCATAAATATGTATACTATACTGTACATATATAGATTTACATAATGTATGTAATAATAATGTATGTAATAATATAATAATGTATGTAACATACATATGTTATTATGCATAATAACATACATAATAATGTAAAATATAATAATGTATGCAATGTTTTTTTATGTGGTTAAACACTAACAGCACAATTCTAACCATGTCTACTCAAAAGTAGGACCCAATGTGTTCAATGGGGCTTACTCCCAGGAATTGCAGCCAAAATTACTTATTACTTTTTAAACCATTACATTTAATTTATTCCATATAATTCATCAGTTCCAAAAAGGTGCCATGCTCCCTGCTCACATGGAAAAGGAAGATTTTGTTTCCAGGACTGTAGGCTAAAAAGAGGACATGTCCTGGAAAGAGAGAACAGGTGGTCATCCTGGCCAAGCCCTTCCTTTCCTTCCCTTTGCAGGTCCCTTCCAGGCTTTGCTGACGCTGAGCCTGCCTTTTGCAGTAAATCGGTTAAAGGCTCTCCCTTGCCTTGATATGTGCTCATCAGGCGGATGATCCGGAATTAAACTAATCAGTAAATGTTTCTCCGCTCATTATTTTGCAAGGAAGATTTGCAGCCTCTTCTCTTCTTTCTCCCGACGCCAGGAGATGATTAATCCCTTCAAGAGTCCAGCGGCGCAGCGCCCAGCCCAAACCCTCCCCTCTCCCCCCGGCAGGCAGAGCACACGTGCCAGGAGCCTGCCTGCTCCACCCCAGGACCAGGGCCAGGAAGACCCCAGGGGATAGTCTCCCCATCACTAGATTGCCTGGAAAAACCTGATTCCCCAAGCCTAGGCGTGTCTACTCAGAAGTAAGGCAGGGTGACCAGATGTCCTCACCACAAAAGAGGACAAGGCACTCCCCACCCCAAATGTAGGACACCCAAGAAGAATGTAGGATGTGACAAAAAACGCTAAAAACACTCATGGATGTTAAATTTCATGTGGTTAATTCAAACAATTGATGATGATGAAGAAGAAATTTACAACCATATGGAATGGTCTATTACACATAATTACAAGAAGGCTACATGCTGCCTGCTCACAAAGGAGGACAATGAAGTGTTTTTGTTTTTTTACCAGGACACAAAGCTAAAAAAGAGGGCATGTCCTGGAAAAAAGAGGAGTCCAAGAAGTCCCATTATAACCAATAAGAGGTGCAATCCTATTCTTGTCTACTCAGAAGGAAGTTCCATTGAGTTCAGTGGCGCTTATAGTGCAGTCCTATCCATGTCTAGTTAGAAGTAAGCCTGTTCAATGGGTCTTACTCTCAGGAAAGTGTGATTAGGATTGCAGACATACTCTCAAGAAAATGCTCTTAGGATTGCATCCAAAGTTTATTTCCAGTTAAGTGTGGGTAGGATTGCAGCCTTTGGACAAATCCTATCCATACTTATCTGGGAGTAAGCCCAATTGACTATCTAGTAATGATTCTTACTTCTGAGTAGACATGCATAAGATTGGGCTGTTAGTTATATGAAACGTGCATGGGGTTCCACCCCATTTCCACCCAGATTTCCACTTTGTTTCTGGCAGGATTCCTGGAAATTATATTTAATAAATTTATCTAGTATGTTCACATACAAGATAGGGGGCCTGAAGTGCTGCAGCCCATGGGTTCACAAACAGTTGAGCACAACTTAGTGGTTGAGCAACTACATCTATCTACCTACCTACCTACCCACCCACCCTTTGCACAGATACACTTTTGAGCTGATCAGGCCACACTAAAAAATATTAATATTAGAATATGAACAGCCCCACAGCCAGGAAAAAACGAGCAGGTGTATCTATCTACTCCTAGATTGGGCAGGCTTCACACAATACAGTAGATTTTTGTCTGTCAGGTAAAGATCCAAATGCTCTTGAACAAGGATGTCCATAATTTCAGGGTTCCTGGACCAGGCTTTAACAAGTGTTCAGAGGGGGGAATTTCAGGTGGTAATCTGTGAGATGAGAAGCTGCACCTGCTGAAATTCCCTCCTTTACACACTTGCTAAAGATCCAGAAGCCCTGAAGTTGAAAATTTGCTCTTGAGGAACAAGAATTCTTCTTGGAGAGCTGTTCTTAGTTTCTATGAACAGGTCACTTTTGAGCATTTTATTTTCATTCCAAAAACTGATCTCAAACTTTTTACACAAAAATCCACTCCTGATTTCCTCCCAGCTTTCTTCTTTCAGTAATCTAGAAAGGGGAAGCCTATTAGAGTTTCTCTTCTTAAATAACAAAGAATCAGAATTCCCTTTTCTTCAGGTTTCTTAACTAGATTACCTAGTGACCTGCAAGCCACATTCTGTAGATGGGGAGTGCAATTCTATGCACACTTGGCTGGAATGAAGAAAGTTGATAGAGCTCTATATGTCCAGGTAGATCTTACCATTTATGTTGTTCCTCTCCTCTTGGAATAATAAGCACATGGATAGCAGCAATTTCAGCAACACTGTATATGGAATCCATAGTATATATGTTGAACCACATATCCAACATTAGTTCATATCAACATATCCACTATTATAATACTGTATATACTTAATTGTTCAGAATTGTTGCATTAATTTTTGTTTTCTGCAACATGTTTTTCTAAGGTTTGCTGATTGTATTAAAAAAAGATTATTATATTTTCCTGAAAGTAAGCCTAATTGAACATTGTGGAGTTTGCTATTGAGTAAGCATGCACGGGGCCAAGCTGTGTGGTGTCTGATTTAAAGGACAATGTAACTAACTAAGAGGCATCTGGTATTCTGTTCTGCCCTGTCATGTTCAGGACAATCTCTCTTCCCTCCAGTGTGTTTCTTTATCTTTCAGCCATTACTTATTAACATCACATATGCCTGGGCCACAAGCCCAACCACCACCCACCATAATAATCAGCATGGAACATATCATAGTTGGGCTCACACTTTGGTGAGTTTTACAAGATCACTCACAATCCAATTCTGAAGATAGTGCTCTGAAGCAGATCACTCTTTTATTTATCCTTATAGGGAACCATGTATACTCAAAAGCAAGCCCCATTGTGTTCAATGGGTCTTATTCCCAGAAAAGTGTGTTTAGGATTGCAGCCTGATGAAGAATCAGGACACTGTTCCTTCCAGTGCTAGTTCTCTAGTATATTTCTAGTTTATTGAAAAAGTTTAAAATACTTTTACAGTTCATGGAATAATAAATTATTAATTTACTTACTGATGATGGCATTGCAATGATACAAAGAAGGAAATGGAGGTGAATGTTACATTTGGGAGCATGCAGGTATTCCATCAGAGACTTGGTTTTGCACTGTCAGTATTGCCTACATTGACTCTCAATGGCTAGCAGGATTTCAGGCTTTCTCAGTCCTACTCAGAGATGCCAGGGATTGAATCTGAGATGCATAACATGCATGAATCTGCATGTATAACATGTCCACACTGATCTATAATGACATATATTTTGGAATGCAATTCTAACCAATTTTCCAAGTCCAGGGTAAAGGCAATGCAACTCCAAGGTAAAAGAACATTGTCCTATCTTGAGGAGAAATTCATGACTAAAAACCAACTGCAGGATGCAACAGATGCCACACTAGCACAACTATGCCTGTGCTCAAAAGTTGGTAAGGATTGCACCCGTCTGTATTCATGGTGTTCATCCAGAAAAGAAGATAGGATAACACTGACAGTAATTTGAAATTATAGCCAAGCCAAGTTATAGCCATTCACATTATAAATGCAGGAATAAAGAAGAAACAAAGAATAAAGAAGAACAAAGAATAAAGAAAGAATAAAGAAAGAAACATTCAGTAGTTTGTGAAAAGGGGCTAAAAGCTCATAATCATTCCTTTATAATCAATGTAATTACTATACTTCTGGCAGTGGCTTATGATACTCTTGCATGGTTTAGGTCTGCCTCTCCAATATATTTTGGTTAGCCTCATTCTGAGTGAGCCCAATAGACATCCCTGCTAATTCCTTGTAATAGATTTCTTTCTTAAGGCGTTTGTCTTTGATTAAAAACAGAAGAGCAGTCATGATTTAAATGGACTTTAAGAGCAAAGCATTTGTTGACACACTGGACTTTTGCATCTGGAGTGTCACAGATTAATCAAACTGCTGGAAAGTGTAAGCGCAAGACAGCTGTCAGAGCAGTCCTGGTTAGATCTTTTAATTAATTCTTGGAGAAATACAGGGAGGGGGGAAAAATAAAAGGAAATGAACATCCAGCTCTGCATGCCTAAGATACTCAAGTAATTGCACTCATTTATGCGGGCAGATCTGAAAATGATGCCTCTTTCATATACTTTCCTCCAATCCTTTGCAGGCATTCAGAAGTAATCCTATATGCAGACTTACCTGTGAGTAAGCTCCAGTAAACCCAAATGAATTGGGTGAAATGGCACTTGGCTCAAATGAGTCCAAGGATTTAATCAATGTGTTGAACCCCTTAAAAATAACAGCCAAGAGCCTTGTAACACCCTAAAGACTAACAAATAAATTCATCCCCTGAAATGAACCATCTGCCTCTGTTTATCAAAGACCTCCCTATGATACTTTGAAGTTGATGCAGGGTCTCCAGTAGATTTTGGTCAAAGCTCAACACCACTTGTGTGAATTCAATGTAGCACAAGTACTTTGAATGTAATCATTAGTGCTTGCTTATGGTTGATTAAGAGCTAATTGCAAGGGCAACAGAAGCCCCATCTAGGTGGGTTCATGAAAAGAACTGGCCACACGGCAGACCTGGGCAGTGCGTCTCCCACTGTGATAAGCCACAAACTAGCTAAAAGTATGTCCACTTCAATTAGCTCCATAATGGAACTATTATTTTGCTGCAGTATGCTTGTCCGATTACCTCATCTTATTATTTTGATCATTTCTCCAAAACGTACTAATTAAACAGAAATCACTGAGTCCATTAGTGAGAGACTCTCATTAAAAAGAAAAGGAGAAAATATAAGCAGAAAAGATTCTTGCATTGGGGATTCTCAGCCACAGACAATAGCTGCCATAGTCAGTAGCCACCACAGTGTTCCACTCTGTGCACAGAACTCCACACAAGTAGGGCCAGTCCCCAGACACCTCAGGTTCTGACTCAGAGTCAGGGGAGGCAGAGCCTCACTGATTATACTTCACTGAGAATAACCTCCCCTGTGATTGTAATCCGCCCGCCAGCAGCAGGCCTACCTGATCCCATCTATTACTGTGTAACTTATTTCACAATTTGCAATGTTATACTTGGTCATGCACAGTCCTAGATTTACATATAACCTAAACAAGCTATAGCTTAGGCCCCACTCTGCGGGGGGAGGGGGAGCAAAAAATTTAAAGGAAAAAGACTGGATGTTCTTTTTCAAAATATAAGATAAAAACAAACAAAATATAAGATAAACACATACAGCAACAGTGTTTTGCGTTGTGTAGGCTCCTATTGGATCCATAAATTACCATATAGCATACTGTATATTCAAGACAAAAACAGCGACAATTTGTTGTTGACAAAGGACAGCTGGACATATAAAGGGCCCCATTACCTTTAATAGCTTAGGGCCTCATCAAACCTAAATCTGGCACTGGTCACGCACATTAGTAACACACGCATTACAACACATGTTACATCAATGTCATGGCCAGCCCAATCCTAAAATGCCCAGAGCTCAGGGATTACCATGGTGTCAAAATGACTGCTGTGGTATCTTGTGCGCAACTGGGCAGCTGCTGGCAGTTCCTAAAGTGAAGGAGACTTTCATCCCATTCCCCCAGGTAAAGCAATGTGGCTATTCGATTCCTGCTCACCACATTGGTGCCTGGCAATCTGGATGACTCCCAAGCTGCGCTAGCCCAGTGCCAAGAGGTACTGAGTTAGCTCCAGCACTAGGACATCACTGAAAGTCCATGAATGTGCTCTATGGTACATTTGTGACACAGCTCTGGCAGAGGGCCAGCGGTAAGAGCTCAGGATTGGGCTCTCAATCCGAAGCAAAATTGCTGCATATGTTAAATGCTTGTTTTTGGCTGCAAGCACATTTGGCAAGGAAAAGCTAATCACAGGGTATTTAGAGAAGGAATTGATAATGAAAAAATAATGGTTAAAAAAATTGAAAACATCGTTTTGTAACTGACTTCGTTATCCAATAAGACTGTGTTTAAGAAAAATGTCTTTAAAATCTGGCACCAGAGACAAACCCATATGAGAAAGAATAGTTTTCAGTGATCAGGAGCCCCCATCCTCTGCTGCCATGATATATGGTGGGCAGTGGCAGGGCAACATTATCATTTTTTTGTATGCAATATTTTTGTTGCATACAAAAAATGTGATCTTTTAATGAATCTTATAAAAATGTGATCTTTGAATGAATCCTAAAGGTGATGCTGCTGGTGCGAGAGCTGCTATTGCTGCACCCTGTGGCATTATGGCATAGGATTTTCATCTTCCTAACCCTTGGAGAAAGCCCATAGCACTGCAATGGGACTTCTCAAATCTGCACTGGGTATTTTGCTGGGATGGAGTTGAAAAGTTCCGTGTCGGGCCAGAAAGCAACCCAGAATTCAGGATCATCTGTCCAAACAGAGTTCTGCTGGTCCTGACCACTCTTGCCCTAATTCCTAACATTGTCTTTTGGGCATTAGGTGATGGTCTTGGACACCACATTAATGATGCATGATGGATAATACCAGCAGTAACACACAGACATCGCACTGGTGTCATGCTAATGATGGGCACAACTCTACAAATGATGAGTTTTGCATAGATTTCCAATGACACAGTTGGTGTTGCTAGGGAGGGCTGCCACATCACTGAAAGGATTCCATCAACATTACTGCATGTAATGTCCAGGTGTGGTGTTGCCTCGGTGGGTTTAGAATATAACAGACATCATCCCAATGTCCATGTGATACCAATGAGATGCCAAAATAGGATTGTGTCAGTTTTCTCCAAAACATCTAATGTACTGATGAAAAACAAGTTATTCACTTTTCTTACTGTAATGTCCTTTTATAGTGAACATCTGGCACCCAATACACTGCAGAATAATATCATAACAATGGTTTATAATTAATCAATTAATAAAATGGAACGGATAATTGTACAGTATGCAGATGATGGGATACTAATGGTTGCTAATCCTGTGTAATCTCTGGCCAACATTTTAATTTAATTAACAAATTCAGTGAAATATCAGCCTATAAAAATATGAAATATTAAATACAGAGCTGGCAGGCAGCCCAATCCTAACTGAATGCCCCTGTGCCATTGCAACAGTGCCACTGTGGGCCACATTGCATTCCAGGGAAGCAGGTGGGAGGAAAGTCCCAGCTACAGTAATGTAGGGTGACCATATGTTCTCTTTTTCCAGAACATGTCCTGGATTTTAGCCTTGGGAAAAACTTCAATGTCCTCCTTTTTACATGCTGTAAGTAAGCAGCATGTAACAATCTTATAATTAATAAATTATATGTAATAGTTTAAATTTAATAATTATTGTATTATTATATCCTAAATTTAATAATAAGTAATATAGTGATTAAATTAACCAAAGGAAAGTACACACACACACACACACACACACACACACACACACACACACACACACCCCAAGTCTAACATCCAGAGACTATACACTAGTCGGAAAGAGGGCGGACGGGGTCTGATGAGCATCAAAACTACGATCCTGGATGAAACCAAGAATATCCAGGAATACATCAGTAAGATGGCACCCAAAGATGAGCTGATGAGAGAATGTCTCCAGCAACAACAGCAACAGCAAATACAGAAGGAAGATCAAACTGAGGAAGTGTCCTGGCAAGATAAGACCCTGCATGGGATGTACCATCGCCAGATAACCGAAGTCACTGACATTGAGAAATCCTATCAGTGGCTGGAAAAAGCTGGCTTCAAAGATAGCACTGAAGCCCTCATCATGGCAGCACAAGAACAGGCACTAAATACCAGATCCATAGAAGCAGGGATTTACCATACAAGAGAAGACCCAAAGTGCAGGCTGTGTAGAGAAACATCAGAAACAATCCAACACATCATGGCAGGGTGTAAGATGCAGGCAGGAACAGCATACATTGAACAGCACAACCAAGTAGCCGGCATCGTGTATAGGAACATCTGCTCAGCCTATAGACTAACCCCTCCCAAGACCAGATGGGAGACCCCTCAGAAGGTTGTGGAGAACGACAAGGCTAAGGTCCTGTGGGACTTCCATATCCAGACAGATAAGAAGGTACTGGCTAACCAGCCAGACATTGTGGTGGTAGATAAGGCCCAGAAGACAGCCCTGGTGATAGATGTAGCGATACCAAAAGATAGCAACATCAGGAAAAAAAGAGCATGAAAAGGTGGAAAAGTATCAGGGTTTGAAGGAGGAATTAGAAAGACTGTGGCAAGTGAAGGTGAATGTGATCCCAATAGTGATTGGAGCACTAGGGGCTGTGACACCCAAGCTGGAAGAATGGCTCCAACAGATTCCAGGAAGAACATCAGAACACTCAATCCAGAAAAGCGCATTGCTAGGAACAGCTAAGATACTGCCCAGAACCCTCAAACTTCCAGGCCTCTGGTAGAGGACCCGAGACTGAGGATAACATACATACACCACCCATAGAGGGTGAGAAAACAATTTTTTTATATATAAAATATATATATGAAGGTTAAGGACAGAGAAGACTGCTTTAAGTCTAGCCAAGGATTGGCCAGAAACACATATCTAGAACCCATGCTACTCACTCCACAAAGCCACTCTCCTATCCTCTGTCCAACTACTGCAGGAACAGACCAAGAACATCCCATGGATCACTGCATATCCCCTTGCACACCTACACCTTGCATCATCATAAACAGGCATGCCTGGCTGGAAAGTTATAGCACTTGGACCTATGAGAGGGAACACCACATGGGCCAGTCATTGGGCTGACAAATGATGCAGGGGATCAACAGCAGTAGCCCAGCTACCTAGCCACACTTAGACACAATCTGAACCTTTTGCATCATTGCTGGCATCTGTAGGCATGTCTGTTTGCTGTTCTCTGCCCCACTGCAATTGGCCTCCCTCACTGATGATGGTCTTAAAAGATGAGGCTCATGACAACATAGGAGCATCCACCCCATTGGAGTCCAGAGTGAGGATGCTGTAGTAGGAGTTCCTCTCACAGAATTCCACCTGGGACTAGCTAAATAAGGAACAACTGTGGTCAGGGGAAGGAATCCCTATGCACCACCATGGAGACAACAAAGCAAAGGTTTTATTGAACTGTATCAGTGACCGAGCAGCATCTGAAACACAAACACATAGATAGGTGGGGTTGCCAATCATCTCCCTGGAGATCCCCATCAAGGCTGTTGCTCCAGTTCAAGTTGTCTGACTTGAGGTTGCCATGAGGTTTGGCTGCACCAGTTGGTTCACTGTTTTCCAAGGTGCTAACTTCTCAGTGGGCTTGTAGGATGTAGCAGCCTCTTCATGATATCTCAGAAGAATGTGGGACCAACAGCAAGCATTCACCTTGGAGCCCCATTTGTCGAACCCAAACCTCCACATTTGACCACCCAAGTATGTGTGCAATCACAGTGGTCCATTTTTTTCAGCTGCTGTGTGCATGCTGTTTGCATAGGTGACCTTGTACCAACTTAAATTGGGTGATGTTCACACTGAAAGAGGGACCAAATCACCGATAACAAAATCATCCGTTTCCATATTAGAGCATTGGTATGGTGTGGAGTTCCATGCAGCTAAAAATCATAGTTAATGTTTCTCCCATCCTTTTCAAATTTCCAAATGACTTCACCCATCTCTAATTGGCACACACTGGGTTGCAGGCCTTCATAGAAATACTTCTATATTAATTACTCTCCAAATTTGATAGCTGAGCAGTATACCATATGGTATGGCTGTTCAGAGGGAGGTTTCTGTAAAGCAATGCTTTGAGTGAAAAAGTTAACCTAATTAAAAAGTAAGATAAACATATGACTGTAATATTGCGTTGCTTCTGTCTCATCTTGAAGTTACCAATAGCTGTCACTTTGTTCCAAACACAGACTGTCACCCAGACTCGAATTAACAGTTGTGCCAGTGCAAACCTTCAAGGCAAAATTCCTTCTGGTTATAACCGCTATAGATATGCCATCTTTAATTTATCTAAATACAAAATGTCCTTGCTAGGAATAGGAAACAAGTCTAGAGACTTCTTGATTTCATTCCCAGTTTTCTTACAAATCCATTGCAAAACTTCACTGATAGTTTTGTAGTTAAGACATCTCTTTGCCTCATTCTCTAAAATGGGCATAAGACAAATCTATCCTACACAATTTGCAACCCGCCAAGCCAAGCCAAGCACAGTGCATTGGAAATCTCTTGCTGCTTAACAAGGATTCAGTAAGCCTATCATTTTTTGCTGCCTGCCTAGAACTACGAAAATGAAGGTGTTCAACCTCTGTTCCGTTAGCACAGTAGGAGACAGTTCAAATAATGGATTCCCTCAGTATTTACTCAAGCATTGTCCTTTTGTGATCCCAGTTCTTTGTTACTAATTAGATCCAACCAGCTTTCCACTATACCAAGAGCAGTGTCACCAGCATGTATGCCTGTATTTTTCAACCAATGGTATGGGTACCACCAGTAGTACTTGCAGTAGTGTCAGGTAGTATTTGGGGGACACCTGGACATCTGCCACCTTGGCAGTGAGACCAGGAATGTGACACAACAAACAATGGTAGGAGGCTCAGGTCGAAGGGGAGAGCTCCAAAACAAACTTCTCATTTTTGAAAAACCTCTCATCCACCCTGAGCCTCTTAGTAGTGTTTGTGCCATACTAGTGTTTATGTCATCACAAGTTACTTCTGATGCTACTTCCAGTAGTGGACCATGTGAAGTGGTACAGCAACAGGCAAACACTGAGACACAGTGATATAAGCAATCCTCAAAAATGTAATTTATAAGAAACTTTATTCATTTATAATCCTTTGCTTTTTCTAAAAACATGATGCTCACATATTACATTATGCTCATATATAACATGATGTTCATCATTTTATTGTCAATGGGTTTAAATCAAGGGTGTCCAAACTTTTAACTTCAGGGTTCCTGGAATTTAAAAAGCGTATAAATGAAGGAATTTCAGCAAGTGCTGCTTCTCATCTCCCAGATGAGTGGTACCTGCTGAAATTCCCTATTCTGAAAACTTGTTAAAGGTCCAGGAGCCCTAAAAGTGAAAGTTTGGACACCCCCAGGTTTTAATTATGAGACTTTTGATTAAATATCAGGAAGAACATTCTGATGATATAAACTGTTAGGTGGTGGAACAGTCTGTCCCAGAATGTAGCAGACTCTCCTTCACCGGTGATCTTTAAAAAGAGGCAGGATAGCCATTTATCAAGGCTGTTATAGTACTGGTCAGCCTGTATTGGCAGGAAGTTGGATTCAAAGTGCAATCTAGGCATGTCTACGCAAAACATCAGTCCCATTGCGCTCAATGGGGCCTACTCCCAGGAAAGTTTGCACTTCATTGGTGCGTCAGCAGTGCCAGATTTACATATAAGCTAAACAAGCTATAGCTTAGGGCCCCACTGTCTTGGGGCCCTAATAAAAAAACAAATAAAATCTTAATCAACCTGAAACATCAGAAGCTGATACTCAACTCACATTGAGGATTCCATATACATGAGCATGAGTTGTCCACCTCTACACACACCGCTCATGGCTTGTAATCCGTGATGGTCCTTTCCTCTAGGAATTTGTCCAAACCCTTCATAAAGGCATTGAGGCTAGATGCCATCATCACATCCTGTGGCAGGGAGTTCCACCAGATATGAATTGTTGGTCCAGAGGTGGGCCCAGGCTGGTTCTATAGAACCGGTTGTTAAATTGGGCCCAACGCAAGCGAACCAGTAGCTAGAGTTGGGCCCAATTTCCGGCGCCCACCCATTCCGGCTAGGTCCGAGGTGGAGCAGCAGCCAGAAGCTGCTGCTCTGTCTGGGAGCTAGCCTGAATGGCGCTGTGCACAAAGATGCACTGCGCATGTCCAAGACTTTGGACATGTGCAGTGTGTCTGCGCACCCATTGGGCCTTGCTCCAGAGGGGGGCCAGCTGCTCCACCTCCAGAGCAAGGCCCAATGGCTGCGCAGACGCACTGTACATGTCTGAAGTCTTAGACATGCGCAGTGTGTCCCTCTGCGAGGCCATTTGGCCTCTCTAGCGAGGCCAAATGGCCCCGCAGAGGCACAAACATTCTCCTCTCCAAGGAGGAAGTCTCTTCTGAAACCAGTTGGCTTCAGAGGAGACTGTGCACACGCCAAGGTTGGCGCATGTGCAGTGCTTTTCTGAAGCCATCTGGCCTCAGAAGGCACACTGCGCATGCGTCAACCTTGGCCATTTGGTCTCGCTAGGGAGTCAGAGCAGCAAGTGCCGCTCTGCCTCTCTAGCAAGGCCAAATGGCCCTGCAGAGGCAAAGACCTCCTCCATGGAGAGGAGGAAGTCTCCTCTGATGCTGAGGTTGGCGCTGGCGTCAGAAGACGCACTGCACATGTGCCAAGGATGGTGCATGCGCAGTGCTCAGTGGTGGCTGCGAACCGGTTTTTAACCAGTTTGCAGCCCACCACTGATTGTTACCATTAAAACACAACAATAAAATGCACTTACTGCACTACTGTGGAGAAACAAAGCATTTTACTGTGTATTTTCAGGTTTCTGTGTCTTCAATTGGGCGTCATGTTTGGTCCTGTCCATTTTATTATTTTCTGTTGATTTCAGTTGGGGAATTTAGCTGCAATCTTAACCTCCAGTTAAACCCGCCTTCTGTGCCACTCCTAGGGGAGGGTTAGGCCAGTGCACAGACATGCACATGCCTCCCTACATCACCACAGGAATGGGAAGACAGTTGAGTTGTGCAGGCCTAGGTTAGGATTGCACCCTAAGAGACATGTTCAAGGTTCTAGTAGGAGTCCATTCATTCATCCACCACCACAATTCACAGGAAGCAATAAAGAAGTGGACATGACCTGCACACAGGAATCCTTTAACTAATGTTGGAAATTGGAACTAACATTTGAAATTACCTTTATTGAAAGCAATTTACGGGTAAGTAAATATATACGGTAAAAATTGTGGTCATAGGGAAGGGCATTGCTGGATCATATGGTGTTTTACTATGGATCCTGATTTGATCACAATTCTAGCTAAATAAGAGAAATGCTATACCTCAGCAGTGCTAAGGTCATACATTTGAGAAGCAATCTCAAAAACCTCTCAGTCTTTGTCAAACTAAAGCTGTTGAGCTCATTTCTGGGTTGCCTCACTCTGTACTGGAATCAACATTTCAAGCATCTCAATCTCGCTGTTGGACAAAATTACAAAATGAGCCATTTGAGGGAAAATGAAAAAGTAAGGATTTTGGAGAGGATGGAACATATTTTTTAATAACAATAATAATAAAAATCTGTCGGCATTTATTTTGGCTTCTTGTTCTTAGCATTTGGGATCAGCATGATTATTTGAGCATTCTATTTTTTATTTTGCTTTTGTGTTGTTATTTAACAGCTGCACATTAATAACAACTCCATTTATTGAAGGATTTGAGTTGGGATTGCTATAATAAAATATACGGATTTATAGTGGGCACTAAAAGAACTATCTGCAAAAGTAGAATTTCCCCTCCAAGTGATTACAAGGTCCAGAACATATTGTTTTTGCTCCGAGCGTCAGCAAAGCCCCATCACCACTGAGTATGGTGACAGATGTCTTGTGTTAATGTTGAATGATTAAATGTCATCTCTGTAGCCACTCCCTATCCATGTAGCACCACAGCGCATCATCTGCACAATCTGTCTTCAATCTGTTCTTTTTGCTGAAAGCCTTCAGTATTGCCAATTGTCAAGAAACTGACATTGCAGGACAATCTGTGTGCTGTTTCTTAGGGACAACCTTTGTCCAAGAAATCATAGCAATGAGGGAAGGGACATGACATCCTATTCACTTTCCAGGCTTCTACTAACCGTGTTGATTACATGATCATAGCAGGCTTTCTAAAGAGCTGGAGGGAGCACCAGAAAGACCATATACCATATGTTTCTCATGGCTTCCATTCCAGTTCTAAAATTGGCACAGTCCTTCTTCTTCAAGGACTGATCCATGCGATGTATATAACTATGATCCACACAATGCATAACCATAGAGTCACCAGGATTAGTGGTGTAGTTAATGATTGTGACATCTGATGGACCACTGTGAGATACAGGAAGCTGGACTAGATTGGCCTTTGGCCTGATCCAGTGGGCCTCTTTTAAAGTTATTGTGCTCTTATTGTGTAGAATGATGCCAAGTTCAAAATGATGCCCTGGAAACAACGTTCCCTCTAATTTTCAGTAGGCTGTGTGCGCAAAAAATATTAGCTGTGCAGCTTTTGAAGGAAGATTAAATTTTTGTGCACCGCATAATGACAGTTGGAATTATATACTTTTGACTACACATCAGAAAACAATATGTATATTTATTATCATATGCACAATACAATATAATGTATGGAAGAAGATAATGAGTTTACATTGTCATTGTCAAAATTTTTGTCATTGCCAGTTTTGGCTTTGTGCACTTTGTAGAAACTTGTGTGTGCTAGTTTGGCGAGTTGTGTGCATGCGCACATGCGCACAGCTTAGAGGGAACTATTTCTGGAAGTGATGTCACAACTTGAAGTGACATCGTACTCATACTTACTTCCCAGCAACTTGCCACATACATACTCTGTCACCTCCCCAGCTAGTGGCATAGCTAAGGCATCTATCTGCTACCTGGAGTAAAAAAAAATTTGTAGCCCCCTCCACCTCCATAACAAAATCAAACTGAAGTAAATAAATAAAATGTGCATCTGAATCATTGGAGACACCACGCTGGGTGAAAAGAGGTGATTATTCTCCCCCTGTTAAATCTAAGAGAAGCACCACTTGAGAAAGTGCCTCTTTACTATTTAGCTTGCACAGATCCAAGTAATACCTTCTCTCACACAGTGCGAATGTTTGTAGGGTCTTATACCTGGTTCAAGGGAAAAAGGGTTCTCTGACCAAAGACCTCCACAACTGCCCTCCACACTATAGGATGTTTTATGGAGGCAGGAGGTAATGGAGAAGATTGGACTTAGACTCCCCCTCCTATATGTCATCACCCTGGTCTAAAATGGGTTGCTGTAGCTTTTTCTCTTGAAAAAAGAAAAGGACATTGGGAGCCACAAACAACTTCCACATCACAACTTTTATAATGTTTAGTCTTGCATCTTAAGGTCTCTGAAGTTGTTAAACTTTTCTGTTGTCATGCCAAGGGTGGTGGTGGACTCTCCCTCATTGGGGATCTTCAAGCAGAGGCTTGACGAGCACCTGTCGGGGTTGCTCTGGGGGATTTCCTGTTGCAGGCAGGAGATTGGACTAGATGACCTACTAGGTCCCTTCCAACTCTACGATTCTATGATTCTACCTTCCCTGGATCAATTGACTAAACCCCTGCTAACTGGGCAAGAGGCACTCTTTCAAGTGGGTGCTCCTCTTTTATTTAACAGAGTGAGAGTAACTGGCCCTACATAACCCAGCAATGTCTGTTCTAGTGGCTTCTGCTGGTGTTCTTTTGCATTTTAGTTTGTGAGCTCTTTGGGGGCAGGGTTCCATTAGCTATTAATTAGCTATTAGTTTTTTCATTTTCTTGTAAACCACTTTGTGAACTTTTCAGTTGAAAAGCAGTATATAAATACTGTGGATAGATAGATTTAGGGCACAATCCTAACCAGTTTAGGCTAGCATAACTCATCTGGAATATCTTCTCATGGTGGTGTGGAGAGGTCGGCGTATGCCTCTGTACTGGCCTTATCTCTCCTGGAATGGGGTAGAACTGCCTTATGACATTTTGTGATCCCCCAGGTTAGCACAGGACTTATGCTGGGGCTTATGCCACCCTAATTTGAGATTAGGATTGTAGCCTCAATTAGAAAAGAGATGTTCAGGAGGCAGTCAGAGCTGTTCCATGCTGCTCAGATAGGAAGCCAAAATTCAATTGTGCAAGTTCAGCAATGTTCTTTTGTGGCAACTCTTTGATTGGTGTCAAGATGGTATCAAGCCTTGCTTTTTCATTCCTGTTCCTGGGGAAGCCCAATATGCAAGGAGAACAGCAAAGAAGGGAATTAACTACTTTTTGGAAACAGAAGTTGATCATTGGAGCTTGCATTGGTGGCAGGTTGGAAGGAGGTTGCAGCAGCAGACTCAGGGTGAAAGGCAGCCCAGATCTGCAGCTGCCTCAGATCCCTCACACCTGCTGCATCAGGTAGCTTCATGGATGGGCTTGAAGTGCCTATTCCTGTATACCTCATCCTTTCCTATTTGATCTGTGTGGTTGCTGAAGTATCTCCAGTGTAATATCTCCTCAGTGTGCAGAAAGGGCTGTTCAGTACAAATAAGGGCTAATTATTAGCAGGTCTTGCATTTCTACCCCTGTGAGGAGGATTTCATCCCTCACATGATGTTGCCTGTTCTTTGTCCCGGTCTGACACAAACAGCTTGGTTTTTACATATCCCGGAGGCAAGGCAGCTTCAAGTAATCAGATTGATTCTATTTCCTAGCCCCAGATAATAGCTGCCTCTAGCTTTCTAATCAAGTAAACCAATCAGTTAGCGAAGAGATTTGCAAAACTAATGGTGTCTCACAATCACGAGTTATCTTCACATTGTGGGTGATACCATTTTGATTGTCACATATCACAGGACTACTGGGTTGTATGTCTGTCAGCACAATTCTCACAACCCTCACCTGTGCTGGAATAGGCAGGTTGTGTCATCCTGTGCTGTATCCAGCACAAGGTTTGGGGCCACAACGGTGTTACCTAAGGGAAGTCTCTTGCGTTGGCCTAGGGGTGTCACATCTGGTAGACCCAAGTAGACCTAGCCTGCCTATTCCAGCCCCCTTACACACACGTGAGCCCCACTGATTATAATAGGGCTTACTTTAGAGTAGACATATAAGGCTAGGTCCCTCAGGCTCCTTTCCATTGCCTCCTTTACATATGAGGGAGCCTCACTGACTGTAATAAGGTTCCTTCAGAGTAGACATGCATAGGCTGGTCTCTCAGGAGAGACTGAGTAGGTGCTGGCAGAGCACTGAAACCAGTTGTATCCCAACTGGGACTATGTTTTCATGTTTTGACCATCACTTGTACATCAAGTCAAAATTTTTTAGAAATATTTGCCTGTCTTGCAAAACACTCTCAATCCAAGGTTTTACTATACAGTATATACTTCTTCACTATAGACTGGGTGCTTCTTAATTCTCCTACACACCTGGGTTCACACACTGAGGTGTTCCTCTCTGTCTAAAAGAGGAAGAGATCAGAGTCTCTCTCTTTACCTGTAGCATATGACAAGGAGAAGGTGGTTCTCACACAAGTTCCTGTAGCAATTTTCAAAACTGTGAGCTGCTACAGTCACCCAAAGGCTTCCAATTTGGAAGCAACAGTTTGACCAGACTCAACTGGCCCTACATTTTCCCTTTCAGCCTAGTTCTCAAAGGTTCTTTGGCATAAGCCTTACCAAAGTGAATGGGGGCACATGCTGTCTGATAGTAGCATGCATTCCTTGCAAACATGCTCATCTCCCTTGTTCAGAACATCTGTATAATCTGGAAGTATATTGTCTTCTCAAAACTATTATCTGCTTGGCATCTGTTGCAATGACCTACTCCAATGACAAGTCACACGCATTGTACTTACACACACACACACACAAACGCACATACACAGACAGAGCCATATGCGGAGGACAGATGAGGTTGTTTTTGTCAAGAGAAGGGAGGGAAGCTGGGTGAAGATGTTGCCAGTTCACATGCTTTTACACATGCCACTTCAATTCCTATAAGGTAGAAGAAGGAAACCTATTAAGAGGGCACTTAACCATGCAAAAAAAAAAAATCCAGGACAGATTGTACCAAGGGCTCCTCCACCCCCTCAGCATTAAGTCTGCCTTAGTTTCAGTATTTCATTCTCTTGCTATATTCCTGCTATTTCTTTCACCTGAAGAATTTTGTGGCTCCTGTCACAATAATACTAGTACAGTGGTGACTCACATAAAGGGCTTAATTCATTCCAGAGGCATGCTCTTTAAGTGATGTGGATTTTCCCATAGGAAACAGTGGAAACTCAGACAGTTGGTTCCAAAACCCAAAAAATATTCATATAAAAATATTAACTGGATGTAAAAATGATAAAAAACACTGGTTTTCAAAACACTATAATATAAAACAGACCACAATTACTGTAATAAAACACTATAATATTCTGTACAGTAAAAAAGAAAAGAAAAACCTTTATGGCCAAGGATGACTAATTTTCACTAAAAGAGTCTTTTGGAGCATCTTTAACAAGGAACCTCTCTGTGTGTGAGATCTAGCTATGCAAATTAGATAGGCACTCTGCAACAGCAGAGGGGCAAAATCCTATCCTGTCTCCTCAGAATCAAGCCCCATTGAATCCACTGGGGCTTACTCACAGGAAAGTGCATAGGATGTAAGCTTGACTCTTTCCATAGGATGCCAGCAGCAGCAGGAGATTGGCTTCTGCTTGCATTGAAAAGGGGCCAGATCCTAGGATGTCTCCTCAGAATCAAGCCCCATTGAATCCCTCGGGGGCTTACTCACAGGAAAGAAAAGGTGCAGGCAGGGAAGGTGGTGGGGGGCAGAGGGGTGGTTGTAGTGGGATATAGGCAGGGGGCTTCCTTGGGGGAGAAGGGATCTGTTTGAGGGGGGCTCCAGAGGGGGTGCAGGAGGAGTTTTCCCTCCTACCTGATGGAGGCTGTAGTGCAGAGGCTGGGCTGGCCACATGTTTGCTGGCTGGAGGAACAGCCATCTTCGTTGCTCAACTAAAGAGGCTCCTGGGCTCCCTCTGCTGGCCTCTTCATGTACTGCAGGCAGGAGGAGAAAGTCCCACCTCAGTGCCTCAGCCCAGCCAATGCAGACAGGACGAGAGGAAGCCCAGCCAATGGGCGCTCGTTATTCGAATCATGCTCGTTATGAGAGGCAGAAGTCCACACAAATTTAACTTGTTATGTGGAATATTTGTTATTTGAGGCACTCGTAATGTGAGGTACCACTGCATTTTGCATTTAGATATTTAATATCAAGTGTTTAAAATACTTTTATATGCATTATCTAAGCCAATGGTACTCGAGCATTCCAGCCCTGGACACCTTTCAAACTTAAAAATAAAACTTACCAGGATGTGACATCACTGCGATGCCAGAGCTCCTCCATGTCTACTCAGAAGTAAGTTTCACTGTGTTCAATAAGACTTAGGCTGCAATCCTAAAGACACTTTCCTGGGATAAGGCCCATCAAACATAATGGGGCTTACTTTTGAGTAGACATGGTTAGGATTATGCTCTTACTCCCATGAAAGCCCAGTGCCAGATTCCAAGATGGCAGATTCCATTTTTTCAAGAATCATGAGTTCTGTCATGAGAGACAGTTAACTCCAGTCAAGGAGCTGGTAGAGGACTTGCTCCACTTGTCCTGGTTGGATGAGTATGAATCTCCAGGCAGATGCATCCCCCACTTTGTTCCAGGCAAAAGAACAAGAGGGGTGCCAGAGGAGATGGAGGAGTTGGAGAGGGAAAGGAGATGGGAGACAGAGGAGACAGAAGTGGAGAGGCTGGATGTGGAAAAAGTCCTGCAGGTTCCTCCCAGGCAGAAGGTCTGCAAGAGGGCTAACATACAGGCCTTGTTCCAACTGGGTAAGAGGAAGCCACCCATTCTCCAGTCCACATCCCAGAAGGAGGGGATGTGGGCAGGAGAGGAAAAGACCGGGAAAGCAGGGGGCAGTGTGGGACTGGCATGAGGCGAGTATAGCTGGGGCATCAGTGCTCTGCCCCAGCCAGTGGGCCTCAAAGTCACCATGTGGCTGGTGTAGAGTAGGCCTAGCTCCAGCCTGAGTCATCTCTCCAGGAAGATCCTCTGTATCAGTGACATGTTATATGCTTGTGTGACTTTGTAAATACTTACCTTGTTCTGCTGTTATAAGAAACACTGTTAAGAAGTTGTGCCTCCATGCTGGAAGAAAGTAAAGTGAAACCAACTTTGTTTGTACCTACCTGGTCCAGTGTCATACCTACCTGATGCCGTCCCTCTGGTAAGATGGAGTCCCTTGAAGCAGTGTCCACCCCATCCCCCACCCCAAGAAATATCAGAAATCACCACAAGTTCCATCACACAACCTCAGTTAGGCTGGCACATGTTCTGGCACTAGCTGGGGGGTGACACTAAAGTACCGTATGGCATTTCTGCACCATTTCGGGGGGAGGTTAGGCCAGTTCAGAAGTGTGCTAGCCTCCACGGAAATGGGGAAACAGGTGAGTTATGTGGCCTAAAGTGGTTAGGATTCCAGCCTCAGTTGGCATCCTAACAAGAGTTTCTTTTTCTTTCCAGTTGGATCCAACAACGCTGTTTGAATGCAGTGCTGGTTGAAAATGTTGGGTCCCCTGTCACAACCATGTTCCACCTGCCCTTCATTTGTTCCTCTCATCCTGTTTTCCCTCAGCCGTGTTCCCCCCCCCATACAGCCTTGCCTACTCCAAAAGGAGTTCAGCCATGTGCCAGTACATGTGGTTGCCATAATTCTCTTTCACAAAACTGGGAGAGAACCCATCAAACTTGCCAGTATGTGAATACAATCCCCTAAAACTGAGACAGTCCTGGTTTTATGGGACATATGGCAATCCTAGGTACATGGAAGGCTACAGTGTGCATTAGCAAGGTTGTGTTACTTCTGTTACATGTTTCTGCTGACAATGTTCTTTCAAAACAGAAATGGAAATGTCTCCTCAAATGGACACATTATTCTTGAGAGCAAGTTTGTGGAATGTATCTAGAACAATCCCATGCCAGTGTTAGAAGTATGACTGATAGTGTTTCCAAGTCCCTTTTATAGGAAAAATAGAAGGAAAATGTTTGGCAAGGTAACTTCATCCATGTGTATGACCTTAGCTTGGTGCCCAGATCATCTCAATATATGAAAAAATCAATTGAGGTATCTTACTAACAGATGCTAAAACTAACAAACTATGATTCAGCAGTTTTAGACAGATTAACCCAAGGAAGAACATGTACAGACCACTAACTCTTGAAAATACCCAGGTTTTCTGCAATTGGGCAGTATGGCTACAACCTGCATTTGGATGCAGCTATCCTATTTAAGTCAAGTGAAAACAGAGCAATCCATTCTTTTGCACTTTCCCTTTGACATTTACAAGATAATAACTGGTTCCTATTAATTATTGATTTGTCCGATAATACTTGTTAAAGTGGAATTAATGCTATTGTTCCTGAACAAACACTTTGCCCAAATACTGTGTTTTGTGGGCTTGTAATCAGCTTTACCCACTTTTCGTCTAATCTGATTGAAACAGATTTCCTACCCAAATCTTTTTTATTATTTTGTTGATATTAAAAGGTCACTGATTCACAGTCCTACCTTCAATTTTAATTTAAATTGCTGAGTTCTTGTTATGGGCATATGAGCAGAAAATTCCACATAGCTTGCTTTTAATTAAAACAGGGAAAAAGGCGGCAAAAGATGAGTTTAATTTTTTAAAACAAAGAACACCCCCTGTGATGAAATTCAAAGCTTGGTATTTGATACTGTGTTGCTGGATACAGTTTAGCTTGTTTCCCCAAGCTGCATATTGTGTAGCTGTTCATCATAATGCGTTTTGACCCTCTGCATTTACTCCATCATAATTATCCTTTAATACTCTTATAAATGAACTTTTAGCTTATCTTTCATTAATTCTCAGAACAAGCAAAGCACTATAGCACAATCCCATCTAAATAAAGTGTTTAACCCTTTGGAGAATTGTCAATTACTCCTCCAGAAAAGGGAGTTATATTTTGGAATGGTCTGCAGCACTCTTTTAGAAGTGTAGAAGATTGACGGCCCAATCCTATGTAAAAAGTGCACTGGCAGAACCAGCATGTGCTGTCACAAAATTGTCATAAAGTATTTTGAACAGTGTACTTAGCAGGTGGGCTGTGGCCTTGCCACTGGCACCATTTGTCACAGGGACACCTGCCAGACTAGGGACAGGGTGGGGGGAGGGCAAGGAGGGGTGGAACAGAATGGGGAGGACAACGATGGGGTGGGGTGGGCAGGATTAGCAATTCTGCCATATTCTGCCATATCCTACCCTATCCCCAGTTCTGGGCCTGGTCCACCTGGTCAGATCAACTCACACTGACACTGGTATATAAGAACATTAGAAGAGCTCCACATGAACAGGCAAAAGGCCTAAAGTCCAGCTTCTTATATCTCATAGTGGGCTGGATGGAGGGGGCTTGCAGGGGGCAGATGGAGGCTTGCTGAAGGCTCCATCTGGCCCCAGGCTGCAGTTTGGAGACCCCTGATCTAGGGTGGCTAGGGTGGAGACCCCTGATCATAGTGGCTGCTGGGGCTTACTCAGAGGCAGGGGGATAAATATCCCCTTATCCTGAGGATAACTGAAATTCCTTCAAGGGTGCCATTATCCAGTTGGATATCCAAAAAAAATTCCTGACGTTTCGGGCGGTTCGGCAGTGGAACAGACTGCCAAGGGAGGTGGTGGATGCTCCCTTACTGGGGGTCTTCAAGCAGAGGCTTGACAAGCACCTATCGGAGATGATCTAGGAGGATTTCCTGTTGCAGGCAGGGGGTTGGACTAGATGACCTACTAGGTCCCTTTCAACTCTAGGATTCTATGTTTCTATGAGCTATGACCAAACCAGCTTGGTCATAGCTGCACCCTGCAGCCTACAGACACCACTAGAGTTTTCCTCAGAAGAAGGGCTTTTGTTTTCTTTCCCCACTCCCCCAGGGGAAAACCCCAAGCCCTGCAGTGGTGTTCCTCAAGTCTGCATCAGCTAATATGCTGGCACAGACTTGAGAGACTCCATGTTGGGCCTTGTAGCCCAACACAGAGTTCAGAATCTGATGAAGCAGAACTCCACTGGTTCCTCCTCATTTTACCAGAAATATTTTATTTATTAATTATAATAACTAGCGAAAAGTGTCCCCACATTGCGGGAGTAAAATTCCCCCATATGCCACCCCTCCCACAGTGCATCAACCCCCCATGCGCAACATCCCCCCATGCACATCAACCCCCCCGCGCATCAACTCCCAATGTGCATCAACCTCCATGCGCATCATTTCCCCATGCACATCATCTCCCTATGAGCAACACCCCCATGCGCAACCCCCATGCACTGCATCCTCCCCAGTGCAACCCCTCCCTCCGAACAACATCCTCCCTAGTGCACCAGGCACCAAGCACCAAAGTATAGAACAAAAACTCATTGCACCCCTTTTCAGCCCCTTAAGGGTTAAATTTCTCCACATCAGTTCTTGGTGGGTGTTCATGTGACAGAAGGAACACCCTCCCCTAATTTCACACTTCTAGGTCCAGGTGATGGGGCAGAGCATCCCTCAGTCACCGATTCTTCAATGCAAATTATAGGGAGGAAAACGCGTTGTGCCCCATTTCACCCCCTTCGGGTTGGAATTTTCAAAAACCGGTTCTTAGTGCACCCCTCCATCACAGAATGAATAACCTCCCCAAATTTCACACTTCTAGGACTGGTGGTTTTGGCTGGGCGTTGATGCGTCAGTCAGTGAGTCAGTGAGTCAGTGACTTTTCTCTTTTATATATAGGGTGATTCAAAATGAATGGGACAAAAAGAAAACATACCTGTGACTGCTGTAATGGGTTTATTTCTGAAATACAAATTTAACGTGAAATTATAACTATACAAGTTTCTAAAGATGTTCAATGTGGGCCCCTCCCGTGACACGGAAAATGTCTATGCGGTAATCCAATTTCTGCCACACTTTTGCTAGCATATCCAGTGTTATTGAGTCCAACACGTCACTTATCTGCTGCTTTAATTGCTGTAAGTCTTGCAGAAGTGGGGGCACGAACACTTTGTCCTTCATGTACCCCCAATGGAAAAAATCTCACACTGTTGCCAGATAAAACCTGTACTGTATAGTTGTCCTTTCATGCTATATTTTTATTTATTAATTATATAAAAATTAAATCCATTACAGCAATTTAAGGTTGCTTGCCTTTTTGTCCCATTCATTTTTTGTCACCCTGTATATGGACTGTCAGAAAGGACCCTGAAACATTTTATCTCCATATATTTATACACACTCGCAAACTAAAAGAGCTCAGCTAATTGGAGAGTAGTTATTAGCACATTACCTTTTTTTTAGGTCTTGTTGCAACGAATTATCTGATTTTTCCATCATCCATCAGTAAGCCATCAAAAATCAGGTTGCAACCTCTAGTGGGTCCAAAATCACAGTTTGGGAACAACTGCTCTAAAGAAAGTAGTCAATCCTGGAAGTAAATCAAGTATTCATGGAAATAATGTGGCATTTGGTGAAAAGATATTGCACTCATAATAACAAAATACCTAATTCTCTCCAAGAAGACTTTCAGTCTGTAAATGCATTGACATTAACCTGAAAGTCTTGAGTTATAGCGAGTAATATATAGAGCTTTAAAGAAGATTAACGTCCAGTATTGCTAGGGCAGGTGTACTCCTGATTTTCTGAAGTAAAAGAAATGATATTAGTAATAAATAAATAAAGTAATAATAAATCATAAAAGATTAGCAGTCCTCTCCTGAGCTGCAAACCAATTTGTCAAATTGGTAGCTTTACAAATATTAAAATGTTCAGAGATGACAAATAAAATAGTCTCTCTCATTCTGTTGTGTCCCTAACCTACCTTATTTGCTCTTTAATATGATTTGCTTTCATCAAATCCTGTTATATGGTTTCCCATCCTTCGGATACCAAGGTGATGATTCCCAAAGAATCACATGGCCCAATCTCCAGTATAACTATTGACTCTAATAGCATTGTTCTGATTTTCACGGGAGTCTCTTTTACACCAATATATTATCTGATCCCTTATAGTGCTTCACCTGGAAGAGCTAGATAAATAATCACTCTCATAAGTGTTTAAGGCTATTCTGTCATCACTGTCATCAGCTTTAAGGCTATTACATGTTTTATTGTAAGGAAATCACCCTAAAAGCATTTTTTCTAATCAATTTTGAATAACCCAATCCTGCCTTTTAGTTTAGGGCATAACTATTTCTATCCTGATTATACCCTTTGGTGCACGGTAAACTGAGAAATGTTGTGCTTATTTCCTGATAGCAGTAATCCTGATCCCAGAGAATTTGCCATGAGAAACATACCCTTTTCTAATGCTAAAAGTGTTAATGGCATCGAGTAAAGAATAAAGCTGGCTTGAAATTGAGAGATTTGGGAAAGGGGGTGAAAAACAGCCTACCACTGCTAAAAAATAATCCAACAATAAATTAAATGTTTATCTGAGCAATTGATTATGTTTTTCACATGTGACTGTTTTAGCAGGAGAGTTACAGGCTTCTTTCTACCACAGCAAAGACCAAAGAACATCAGTGGTTAAAAGTAATTCATTCTACACATTAGGGACACTCCCCACATTGTGCAAACCGAAAACATGGGTTTTGCCACAGAATGTACATCTCACATTGAGCTGTGGCAGATCAGGGCACAATCTAATGATTGTAGAATAGGCGCATGCAGCACAGTTTCAGGAGTCTCTGCAACTCCGTGGAGAAGGCAAGGCTAGTTGAGCGGACACCGATGCTCCAGTGCTGGCATCCACAGTGTATGAAGATCACAGGATCTCTGCTCATTCCATGATAGGCACTTTTAGCACTGAGAGTTAATGGGTTAAGGAGAGTTAATCAGATGGACACTCTGACACATATTGGCCAAACTGTGATATCACTTCAGCTATTGCTCTTTCTCCTTGATCTTGGGGAGGGCAGGTAGTTTACAGCAAATTTATCAGGTATTTTACAGCCATATACAGAAAGAATTGGACGACAGCTTTGAGAGTGAGCAATACATAATGCCCAACAATGCCCTAAAGCCAGTATGGGCTTTAAAATACACATTTATAAGGTTTATGCTGTACATCTTAGGTGTTCCTATCTTACTAATAGAAGCATAGTGAGGGTTTTTGGCACCAATGGCGTCATGACACAATGCACAATGGTGTCATGACAAAATCATGTGCTTTCAAGGTGGAGAAGCTGCTGGCCTGCACACACACACCCACAGCCAATTAGGCAGTCACCGAACAGGCTGTGGAGGGCACACATGTGGAGCAACAACTTCCCCAATGAGAAAACCGCAGGGCCATTGGCACACTGCAGCCAATTGGGCAGAATTGCACAACTGACTGCAGAGGACCAACAACTACCCCACTGGGCCAACAGTGCAGGCCAACAACTACCCCACTGGGGTGGCTGCTAGAACAAAATGTTCTGCTAGTGCTTGCTCCACAGCTGATCCAATTGGCTGTGGAAAGTGCATGTCGTTAGAGGGTGAGGGTGTGCTCATGCCCACCCTCACATTCGCTCCATGGCATTAGCCACCTCATGCCTCAGGAGAGCTCAGACTACGATGCAGCCCGAGGTGCCCAAGCACATACTGCACCTACAACAGCACAGTTGTACCTATGCTTGGCTTGGCATGCCTCCTCTTCAGAAGAAGTCTTCTGCTCTCTGCCTTTCCTAGTCTTCTGTAAAACCCTTCTGGCTGCCCTTTCAACAATGTTGCTTCCTCTGAGGTTCATTTTCCAGCCTTGAGAGGTGCTCTACAAGGTGACATTTTGACAGAAGCGGCACTGCTGAAGGGACAGCCTATGAGATAACTGTCTTTCCCAGTAACTCAGCAATTTCTCCCTCTCACCTCTCTTGTCCTGTCTCTTATCCCACACTAGTCTTTGCCTTTTGAGGCACCTTTCCTTCTCCCTTCCAGCACCTCAACAAAAAGGTCTTTCCCAAGTTGGTGGGAAGGAGAGCCAAGTATCACACAGGCCACCCTTTCAGCAGCACCACTTGTGCCAATGTGTCACTTCGAAACTTACCGGCTGACAGCAGCTGATGGTGGTGCTAGAAGAGCCCATTAATACAACAGCTGAATAAGGAATTCTTCTGGCCTTATTCGGGGCCTGGTTTGAGCTGCATGCATTAATTAAGTCTTAAGACCGTCATTTTTGTTACATAACAAATGAGTTTGCACCAAGGCACTTGACATCAGAGACATAGCTTAAAATTATGAGTTATTAGGTTTAAAACTATGAGTTATTCTCAACCCACTGAAGTAACTAAATCCAGTTCCTATCCTCAACCCCAATCCTCACAATGAACAATTGTCAAGTTGGAGATGAAAGATTCTTCCAGAGTTAAAGGTGGTCAGTGGAAGCATGATAGCTATGATACTTGGTTTATTATTTGTATACTTGGTATACTTGGTTTATTATTTGTGATCAAACAAGTTTTGCAGGGTTCTGTGCTGTTAAAAAATTTCTTGACTAAAGAGCACAATCCTAACCATGTCTACTCAAAAGTCAGCCCCATTGTGTTCACTGGGTCTTACTCCCAGGAAATTGTGTTTAGGATTGCAGCATAGGAACATATATTAGGATAAGAAAGGATGTGCACACCACTGTTAAAAACACTTTTTCAACTTTCTTAAAACTGATCGTCCATCTCCAGCAGAAGACACAACTGCAGAGTTTGTCCATGTGTGATAGATCTGTTACTGCTTCCACTTGTCAAGGCACAAACAATGACTCTTTTTATCCATTGCTCTTCATCAGATTATCCTACTTATTCATAGTACTTCCTTTAATAAAAAGAAAACAATCATAATTGAAAATGAAAGCACGCTTTGGGGAGGAGAGAGCCAGGCATTCAGGCCTGGTTTTGCAAACAGGCAATTTGCAAATTAATTGCCCCAAACAATATGTTCTGCAGACAGGTTGTCCACAAACTGAGGCCATATCCTTTTGGTTGTCTGGCGGCTGCCTGGTAATGGACAGTTGAAGTGCCTTTCTTAAGGGGACAATAGGTTTGCTCATGTGTGCAACTATTTAGTGGGGAAACTGTAACGCCCACCCCGGGTGCCAAGAGCTTGTTCCGTTTGTGTCCAGCTGCCATTCCCTGTCCCAAGAATACAGAAGCCATGTGTATGTAACAAAGCCAGCTTGCCTTATTGGCCCTTCTGGCTTGGAAATACACAGAAATACCAGCAGCATATGGGCCTTAAGGGAATCTGCTTATTGAATAAACGTTACATTCTCCCTAATAAAATGAAACTGTTATTGGGGGCTTTGATCAACCACGTCGCTCCAATTAAATTCCCTAGACAGCCACAAACAGGATGCTAATTGGCTTGACTCATAGATTGTCTGTGCACCTTCCCAAGAAACAGATTGGGGCATTTTTCAGGTGACTGATCATTAATTGAAGTAATGAATAGAGAGCTGGAAGGGCAGATCACTTTGGGTTTGGTAAATTTAAACCAAGCTATTCATGGACGCATTCTAGCAATAAATGCTTTTCATGGGAGATGGAGCAGCAATATATTAGCTGGAGACAGTCCCCAAACTAACTTGTGCTTTTTACAAGCACCAAGATCCACTCGGTCTGGTTTTTGCATGTTCCCCCCATATTGACATTAACCATATATTTGGAAGAATATTCTGTTGGTGATACATTCAATATGATACAGAATAATGGAGAATATTCTCAAGGTATTTTTTCCCATTTATATTTGGAATGACATTTCCAACATAACCATCAGTGGTGGGCTCCAGCAGGTCCGCACCTACTCTACAGATCCGGTTGTTAACAAGAGATAGGACATATAAAGTTTAAAAATAGCCATTTAAAAGTGGCTGCCAGATGGACAGAGAGCCGGTTGATAATTTCTTTGAATCCCATCACTGATAACCATGTTTCATGATGAGAAAGAAGCCCGTACTAATATAGATCAATTCAAGAAGCCATTGTGATTTCTGCAAGTCTACAATTACAGTGCCATCTTGTGTTACAAACACTCTACATTACAAACACAAAAATTACAAACACTCTACAATTACAATTACAAGTCTACAATTACAGTCCCATCTTGGATATGTCTACGTACAAATAAACCCACTGAATTGAAAGGAACTTAGAGCCCAATCCTAAAGCACAGCTACTGGGTGTTGCAAACATGCCATAAGATACATCTGCAGCACTCAGAAAGGAAATGCTCCTAATACTTGATTCACATCATTCTCAAAGTTGATTTTTTAAAAGTCTGAATGCAGAAATACTGGTGCTAATATTTTGTTTCTCCATAGAGTAGTGGCAGGGAAGTAACTAATGGTCAAGCCAGGTCTAGTGACTTAGTGCAGGATGATGACATCATTAGCCTTCATTGGAACAGCTGAACTGAAAAACTAGCATGCCCTGATCTTGGTAACCAGAGCCTGATGTGCAGAAGTAATCAGCGGCAGGTTTTCACAGCATGGAGATAAAGATGATCACTCAAGAACTCCAGCACAAAGATGATCACTCCAGTACATGGACAGCACAAGCTATTTTGCTACAGAATGCGGATATTAAGTGGAATTTTTAATTCTATGCTCCCAGGAGCCCTAAAGCACCCTTGGGAGTAATCCCTATTGGCTTGCACAAACACTCTCTTCTTTCCAGCTCTTAAGGCTAATATGATCCTGGGATGCTCTCAAGTGGAGTCCACTTAATGGCAGCTCCTTTACTTCTTGGCATTATCCCAACTGGAAAGAGGAAGAAGAAGTGCCCATTGTAAACACTATTTCTTCCTTTCCCTCCTCAAAAGTCAAGGATAGCAGGAGTATTGAGCCAAGGGACCATGCCAGTAAAGCAAGGCATGTTGAGAGATGCAAGGCATGGTGCCAACCCTACTTCAACATTTTTCACTGAAAAAACAGGGATTATTCTAATACTCCTGTTTTCAAATCAGTGATCATCACTTGTAGGTCTAGTCTCATGATTTAAAAGCAAAAAGGATGTTTGTTACTTTGATTAAACAAGGAGAAAAGCACAATTATACTTTTCCTCTGTTCCAAATGAGCAAGTGAAATTGCCTGTTGTGCAGATTGTTCATATGAATACAAGCATATTGATATGCAAGCATTCTTGAGTCATGATCCATCAAGATACACACTTTAGAAAAGTCATTGGTAAAGGCTCACAGTGATGTTTTTGAGTGCTCACCCCCCAAGTATCAAGCCTTACAGCACATTTTGACTTTCAAGTCTCGAGTCAAGTCCTTGTTCAAATCCTTGAGTCATGTCAAGACTTGGGTCTCGAGTCCCGTATATGTGAGGGCGGAGGAGTTGCAAACTGTCCCCATGACAGGCACTTCCTGATGCCTGCTCCCCACTGCCCTCCTGACAGGTGGCAATTAAAGTGCCACATGCAACCTAGCAGCCAGAACATGTTTAACCAGGCAAGGCAGGAAATGCTTGTCTGCTTTCCACGGTGATCATGTTGTGACTGGTGGCTCTATGCTGCTGCAGTACTTTGACCACTGTCAATCAACTGGGTAGCAAGGTAGTATCTGCTCTCTACTACCCACTAATTGACAGCAACCAAAGTGCCACAGATCACTTGGAATGATGTACAGCAGCCTGATCACATGGGCAAGGTGGGCAAGCACTTCTCACCTTGACAAGGTGATCATGCTCATTTCTGGATCAGCCTGGAGTTCTTGCAGTACAACACAGACACACTGGCCAAAATAATAGAGGAAGAACTCACACATACCTAATGATTTATATCCAAAAATCATTGGCAGGTTCAAGACTCAAGTACTGCAAGATGGAGTGAGGTCCCATTACTTGCTCAGCTCCTGCCAATCTAGCAGTTCTAAAACATGTAAATGCAAATAGATAAATAGGTACCACTTCAATGGGAAGGTAAAAGTATCCCATGCACTTTGGCATTTAGTCATGCCAGCTAAATGACTGTAGGGGCATCTTCAATGTAATAGAGCCTTGTAACTCTTCAGCCTTGTAACAGGGATGAGCACTGTTCCCTAGAATCAGTTACAACTAGCAGGGTAACCTGCTGGGAAAATTTTGTATCTTTACTACAATTTTTTAAAACAACAGATATTAAAGCTGCTTATCATAAAAAGTGACAATGGGAGTATTTGCCCTGCAGTACATGATAACTAATGCAAGTGAATATAGTTAACCCAGGCATAAAATAAGGATTTGTTGTCAATGTTAATGTAAACGTGACCCAGTAACGTGAATCTAATGGGGATTATTTCAGTTTTTAATTCTAATGTTCATTAGCAGTTCACACAGGAATGAAGTCAACACCAGAACCTGAACATACAAAGCTGTCTTGGATTTAAACATACCCTGGTCCATAGCCAAATAGTCTGGCTGGCTCTCAGGGTCATCTGATAGGACCTTTTCCAGTCCTGCTGCTTGACATTTTTTCTGCAGCCTGCAGACCCTGGAGATACCAGAAACTGAACCTGATATCTGATAGGGCCTATTTGTCGACATCCCAAACTTGTTAAGCACTTGAGTAGAAAAGACAGCATATTAGCTGTGGGACTGTGCATGTGTGTGAAGGTACTTCTAAACAAAACAATTCCCCCTTCCTGTGGGAAGAAGTAGCAGTTGGAATAGCCGTTTTATGGTGGCACATTGCCCCCTGTTGTCCACAATTGTTGCATATTTTATACATCCCCAAAGAATATAAATTTCAGAGATAGTGACCACTTTCTTCTGTGATTACATTCATATAATGAATAATAATATATTAAATTCTCAAAGATGAGCACACTGTGAGAAGAGACTCCAGAAATCACTATACTGGTGTGTGGAAAGACAGTCACAATGATGACTATTCAGGCAGCTTATTTTGGCCTGCACTTCCATAGACTGAAACTCACTTTCCTTAAAGGTGTAATTCCACAAAAGTTGGACAAAGTAAGTTTTCTTTAAGACCAAGTGTTTATCCTACTGGTAAGGATATAGTTAAGGGGAAATGGAGCTCTTAGAATTTTAAAGTAGTGGCTTTCAGACGCTGCCTTGAAACTTTTTTCAAAGGACTTAAGCAAAGAGGAAGTCTCAGTCCCATCAGCCTAGGCAAGGGATCTACATATCCCAGCCCTGGTGGCAGTCCTTGACACCAGTCTCTGAAAAGACACACAGCCCAAAACATGCTGGCTCCAGTTCTGACTGTAAGAAAACAGCTTTCATTTGTCACAGTTTGCTTGGAATAGATTACAATGTATATCCACTAGATGTCATTATATGACAAGCAATATAGGTAAATACTGAAGTATGCTTTTGGTACCCTCACTGATGCTTCTCTTGGGAGCCCAAGCTTGTAGCTGCCTACAGGGAGTACCGTTCTAAACTGTCCTCATTTAGAAGGTTTTTTCCCCAAATTCCCACCATGGGTTGGAGTTGCAGGAGACCATATATATTTTCTCTTCTAAAATTCCCTATCTATATAATAGTTAAAGATACAGAACTCTGTTCAACTTTGTACCTGATAAACCTGCATATAGCTCAATTTTCAAAATTCTATCTCCCAGGAAATAAAGCGCATGGAACACATGAATAAACCAGGTTGCAAACCATAAGAAGAGCTTATTCACATAAGAAGGCCATTCACATCCAACTTCCTGTGTCTCACATTAGCCCATCAAAAGCTTCAGGGGGCACACAGGACAACAAGAAAGAAAGACAGGATATTAAATGAATGAATGAATGAATGAATGAATGAATGAATGAATGAATGGAGATTGCAGCCTCAATGTGTTACTTTTGTGTGTACACTGTAGCTTATATGCAATGTTGTGTTTAAGGCAAGGGAGGGCAAGTTGCACCTTTTGAAAATCCCTCTTGTATACATACATTCATTAAAGATCCACATAACCACAGAAGCATCTTTGGACAATGCTGGTTCTTTGGCATAGAAACAAGGATGAGCACCGCACCTTAGAGTCGGTCACAACTTGCAGGACAACCTGCAGAGGACACCTTTACTTTTTGCAGGACCTAAAGTGCAGGGTTCTAGTTATGTCATAATAGGACAAGGTCCCCTCCCCCAAATATAGGACATGACAATAAAAGCTAGAAACATTCATAGATACTGCTTTCCTGTGGATAATGTAAACACTATTTTATTTATTATTTTATTTAAAGCTATTATCTATCTACAGTATTTCTATACTGTTTTTCAACTAAAAAGTTCACAAAGTGGTCTACAAGAAAATGAAAAAAATTAATAGCTATTACACATTAATAGCTATTAATATTACACATAAGCCAAATCCTATGCATGTCTTACTCAGATGTAAGTCCCACTGAAGTCAATGTGACTTACTCCCTGGAAAGTGTGAACAGGATTGGCTTTATAATTTACATATTACATATAATTTACATATGTTACATTTTTACATAATACACAACTATACATATAACTATATTACGTAATAGTGTATATTACACATTACACTTAAACATATTACACCAGTGGTTCTCAATCTTCCTAACGCCGTGACCCCTTTATAAGTTCCTCATGTTGTGGGGACCCCCAACCACAAAATTATTTTCGTTGCTACTTTATAACTGTAATTTTGCTATTGTTATGAATCGTAAATATCTGATATGCAGGATGTATTTTCATTGTTACAAATGAAATGTGTGTTCTATGCACACATCGAACACAATGGAATTTATTTCAGAGTAGGCATGCATTGGATTGGGCCCTGAGGCTGCAATCCTATCCACATTTACATGGGAGTAAAGGCCCCCTTGACTATAATGGGATTTATTTCAGAGTAGGCATGCATAGGATTGGGCCCTGAGGCTGTCAGTCCGCCCCAGTGCGCATGCAGCTACAGCCAAAGGTCTGGCAAGCCTGACCTGGCCCCCTGCACCAGGGGTCTTTAGGCGACCCCCAAAGGGGTCCCAACCCCCACTTTGAGAAACACTGTACTACATACAATATTACATTATAGTGTATATTACATATTACACTATTATTTATTACACTATGAGCACAATCCTAACCATGTCAACTCAAAAGTTGTGTTCAATGGGTCTTATTCCCAGGAAAGTCTTTAGGATTGCAGCCAATATTTCATAATAGTGTATATTACACTATTACACTAACACATATTACACTATTGCACTATTACATTAAATTTATGTATTAATTTATTACTTTTACATATTATTACATACATATGACAATTTATTATTAATTTATAATGTATAATTTATTCCATATAATTTAGGAATTATAAGAAGACTACATGTTGCTGCTCACAAGAAAAAGGAGAAAATGAAGGTTTTTTAGGAAAAGGCTAAAAAAAAGAGGACATGTCCTGGAAAAGGAGGACAGAAGGTCATAAAGTGGCCCAGCTTGCCCACCCTGGCTTAAGGCAAGAGGCTGTCTGCGCATGCTCAGTGGTCCCTCCCCTCCACCCTCAGAGTAGAACGTTGAGGTGGCAGTTGGAAAATAACCGGCCAACAGGTGGGGGAGGGGCAGGTGATGCCACAGGTGAGTCTCAGGTGGGGCCACCCAGAGAGGGGCTTGGCAGGTGACGTTCGACAGCTCTGTGGAGACCTTCGTGGAGCGGGACCGCGCGCTCTGAGTCTCCTGAGCCTCTATGGGGTACGTGGCTCCAGTCGGGAGCGCGCAAGGCTGAAAGGAGCACTTTCCCTGACGGAAGCAGACAACCGCCGTCGAGGCTCGTCACCTCACGCGCATGCGCGACCCTATCAGACCTGTTAAGGGAGTGATGAGGAGGGCAGAGCTGGGCTGGGCTGTCAGCTGGGAGCTCCCTAGTAGGAGCGGCTCAGCCTTTAAGGGGTAGGAGGGGGTGAGGCGCGGCCCATCAGAAGGGTGAGTGCTGGAGGGGGGAGCTCCTTCCCAGCGGGGAAGGGGTGGCTGGGCTTGGAAGAGGTCCAGGTGCTGTTCCCAGTGGCGTAGGTGGAGGGGGGTGGAAGGAGTCTCACCCAGTGGCGTAGGTGGAGGGGAGTGGAGGAGTCAGGGGTGGAGGGAGTCTCACCCAGTGGCGTAGGTGGAGGGGGGTGGAAGGAGTCTCACCCAGTGGCGTAGGTGGAGGGGAGTGGAGGAGTCAGGGGTGGAGGGAGTCTCACCCAGTGGCGTAGGTGGAGGGGGGTGGAGGAGTCAGGGGTGGAGGGAGTCTCACCCAGTGGCGTAGGTGGAGGGGGGTGGAAGGAGTCTCACCCAGTGGCGTAGGTGGAGGGGAGTGGAGGAGTCAGGGGTGGAGGGAGTCTCACCCAGTGGCGTAGGTGGAGTGGGGTGGAGAAGTCAGGGGTGGAAGGAGTCTCACCCAGTGGCGTAGGTGGAGAGGGGTGGAGGAGTCAGTCTTGGAGGGAGTCTCACCCAGTGGCATAGCTGGAGGGGGGTGGAGGAGTCAGTCTTGGAGGGAGTCTCACCTAGTGGCATAGCCAGAGGAGGTGGAGGAGTCAGTCTTGGAGGGAGTCTCACCTAGTGGCATAGCCAGAGGGGGTGGAGGAGTCAGTCTTGGAGGGAGTCTCACCCAGTGGCGTAGCTGGAGGGGGGTGGAGGAGTCAGGGTTGGAGGGAGTCTCACCCAGTGGCATAGCCAGAGGAGGTGGAGGAGTCAGTCTTGGAGGGAGTCTCACCTAGTGGCATAGCCAGAGGGGGTGGAGGAGTCAGTCTTGGAGGGAGTCTCACCCAGTGGTGTAGCTGGAGGGGGGTGGAGGAGTCAGGGTTGGAGGGAGTCTCACCCAGTGGCATAGCCAGAGGGGGTGGAGGAGTAGGTCTTGGAGGGAGTCTCACCCAGTGGCATAGCTGGAGAGGGGTGGAGGAGTCAGTCTTGAAGGGAGTCTTACCCAGTGGCGTAGCTGGAAGGGGGTGGAGGAGTCAGGGTTGGAAGGAGTCTCACCCAGTGGCATAGCTAGAAGGGGTGGTGGAGTCAGTCTTGGAGGGGGTCTTACTCCTTGGGAGCCATTACAGGCCGGGGGAGTGAAACTGACCTGTATGACTCCTTCACCCCCTCTAGCTACATCACTGGAGGCTAACATAGCGTTTATCCTTTTGTCCTTACAACAACCCTGCAAGGTAGGCAGAGTGAGTGAGTGACTGGCCCAGATTCACCCAGGAATCTTCATCATGGGGGGATTCAAACCGGGACCTTCCCGGTCTCAGTCCAGCCGCCTAATCACTACTACACCATTCTTATCATTAACATATATGTGCAGCTTTTTAGCAAAAAAATTAAAAGTTCACAAAACAGTTTGCCAAGAAAAAACAGGTATCCCCTGCTTTCTGGCGGTTTATTTTCTGACAATCCAGTCTTTCAATTATACCCAGAATTCACTTATTCAAAGCATGTTTCCACTCTTGCAACCGCTCTCTGCTGTTCTAAAGGCCATAATTGCCCTCTCCCATGTTGTAGCTCCTGGTTTAATCCCATTCCCCAGAAGATTTAATGAGTATCAATTTGCAGAACTCTTTGTGTGGCAGCAGGAATTTGCAAGATAAAATGGACATTTGCTAGCCAAAAAAACCATTGGAAGCAACATTTATCAACTGAAAAAGACTGGGTTCCACTTTTTAATGGTTCTCACTTTTGGACAGTCCTCTGGTCCCTCATCCATCCAATAAGTGAGGGATGTCTGTAATCAAATCACTAATGGCAGGGGTGGGTGGGTAGAAAGCATTGAAACTGCCCCACCACAAGGATATTTCTAGTGGCTGTCTGCTGATGAGTGTTTTGGGGCATATTCTTAGATTGTGAGTCCTCTTGTGCATTTGTCATTTATTTTATAAAAGATGCTATGCCAACTTTCCCTTGCCAAGGCAGCTTCCAAAAAACTTAAAAGAAGAGCAGAGTCAGGCAACAATTTAATCATTTTTCAGCTCCTCAAGTTCTTGCTTGTTCATTTTGAACAATTGCTATTTTAATGGGTAGCTAATTGTCTTATCTTTACATTTATAGTTGGGCATGGACATCTCCTGTCTGAAGTGAAAAAAGAAAGAAGTGACCAATAGAAGTTATGAAGAGACCAAAATTGTTCTGTGTTTTAGTTATTATTGTCTGTGCTGCTCTTTATACTGTATATTTAAAATTGAATTTACGATTCAAATCAGTATTAACTGCCACAGAAGGTATTAAGAAAATTCCAGATGAGGGAATTTTTCATGGGATTATGTTTGATGCTGGAAGCACTGGAACACGAATGCACATATTCATATTTGCACAAAAGCCAAAAGGTAGGTTTAATTTTATTTAATGTTTTGCATTTACCATTTGCTCATATACTCAAGGGTATTATGAGGCCTAATAAATGACTTCAAGATGAGTAGATGGAAGCAGGATTGGAGGTGCATTATATCCGGTGGCCTGTTCTTGAACCTTTTAAAGCCATTTCTGCCCAACATTGCATATATGCAACAGGGACCAAATTTCAGGGGAAAAAAATTGCCAACAGCAACCAGGTTTTAGGAAAAAAGATTGCCTTAGTTTGCTTCTAGCATGCTCTCCCAGAGACCACCAGAGAGGGTGCAAAACAGACTTCTCCTAGCTGCAACCAGCAACAAAAGCAGAAACCCACAAATCTTCTTTATAAATAGTGGATCTAATAAATGTTAAATCTTCTTTTATTACTACAAATTTAATAGACCAGGGCTCCAAAAACGAGTCCTGCTGCCCAATTTTGTGCCTTTCCATATTTTTCATTCACCCATCAACACTCTTCCCAACTATTTAACCACCTCGCCTTCAGACAGGGGCTCTGAATACCCTAATAAAATTTATCTTTGTTTGGTTGTTGTTTAATCGTTCAGTCATGTCTGACTCTTTGTGACCCCATGGACTGCAGTTCCCCTAGTCCCCCTGACTGCAATACACCAGTCCCCCTGTCCTCCACCAGCTTCTGAAGACCATCGAAATTCATGTTCATAGTCTCAGTGACACCATCTAAGCAGCTCATCCTAGGCTGTTCTCTTTTCCTTTTGCCTTCAGTTTTTCCCAGCATCAGGCTCTTTTCTAAAAAGTCTTCCTTTCTCATGATATGGCCAAAATATTTGAGTGTCAGCTTCAGTATTTGTCCTTCCAGTGAACAATCAGAGTTGCTTTCCTGGAGGATGGATTGATTTGATCTTGCAGTTGAAGGGACTCTCAAGAGTCTTCTCCAGCACCATAATTCAAAGGCATCTATTCTTCGGCAGTCAGCCTTCTTTATGATCTGGCTCTCACAGAAGCCCTATTTGTATGTGGTCCATGCCAATTCAATTTTTTTCCCTTCAGTAGTGCACAGAACGCTAAAGTTTGTGAACTACAGCACTAAAATAACCAATGATCTTCTGAAAGCACAAAGGTTCTAATGCTGTCTTCATCCTTTTTAAGCTGTCTGTTGCATTTGACACTGTTGATTGATAGCTCATAGATGATTTCCTTGATGCCTTGAGTTCTTATCTAATCCTATTTTCAGAATCTCCATAAGGGGATGCTGTTCTGTTTTCTTTCTTTGTCAAGCTTCTCTGGGTGATCTGTTCTAAACCACTTCTTTCTTAGTTTATTATCCCTGGGTGATATCATCAAATCCCACCATGCGCATCCACCCACATACGCATCCACCCCCAACTGTCCCTGCCTTCGGTATTGTCTGTATACAGATGACACTCAACCAGCCCACTATTTTGATGTTTCTTTCTCCTTTCAATCCTCTCTCTGTGTCTGTTGGTTTTGATGTTGTGGTGGGGAGGGAATTTAAAACCTTTTTTTTGCCCTGCTTGCCATATGCCATAGCAATTTCACTGATGGTTGGCACTCACCTACACTTAAATCCATTTCAGTATTTGTCCTGGATACTGGTAACGAGGTCTGCTTGTTATGGACTGGAGTAATCCAGGCTATGATTAACATGACACTGGGGAAACTTGGCCACCTTGTCACAGGAGCCTGTCACCAGGACGTTACCTTCCTACCAAAGTGGTACCGATTTATCTACTTGAATTTCCATGCTTTCAAACTGCTAGGTTTGTAGAAGTGGGACAAGTGACAAGAGCGCATGCTGTTGTGCAGCAGTCAGATCTCAAAGTGCTAGCTGCTGATCTTCAGGTTGACAGGCACAGCACCTTTAACCACTGGTCCACATTTAAATTCCTTCCAAACTTCCCATCTTCTCTATCAACTCTTTTGTATTACTACTCTGTTTAATTTACGGCAACTAAGCCTCAGTGTTAGGTGCATGAAGTAACATTTTTACTTCTTATACCAGTACCATTTTCCCTGTTGTGTCTCTCATGTCAGTTTCAGATTGAAAACTCCTCAGGGCAGGAAACAGTCCTTTATTTCATGAGTGTGCAAACTCTGGCCCAGGAGCCAGATTCAGTCCATGGAAAGCCTCCAGACAGTCTGCAGAAAGCCACTGTATCTGGCCTGTTTGGGAGCCCTAGTAGGCCTATCTTCTAGTGGTGAGAGATGTTCTGCTCCTCTTCCAAAGGGTGTTCTAAAGGCCAGGAAGCCTGCATGGACCTCTTAATTTCATAGAAAGTTTTTATGAACTGATTTGAATTCATTTATTCATATAACTGCCATCTCTAATACATTCATTTATGTAAATTCAATTAAATTTATTCAGATGTAGCTCTGTTGTAAAGGATGTAAATGTAGATAATGTTTAATTGCTGTTGATATGTTAAACTTACCACAGGTTAGTTTGATCCCATAATGAGATTAGTTTGATTGCCAGGGTTTTAATTTGACAACTGCTGGAATGTATGTGAATCAGATAAAAACAAACTTTGTTTATAAATAGAAACTCCTCGCCTACTTCATGAAACCTTCAGAGCACTCAAGCCAGGTCTTTCTGCATATGCTGATAATGTTGATAAGGTAATTTGACTGTATATCTCTCTCCAAAAAGATGGATATTATCTCTTCTCTGTGTGTTCTATATTAAAGCAATTTAATATATTAAAGCAATTTATTCTGATCTGAGATGGTAATAAAAGTTGAATCAAATCAAATATACTAATTGCTAATCCCTTTCCAGTTTTTGTGTTTGCTAATCATGTTTCCAGTTATGTAAATATTGTGTGTGCTCTTATCAAAGTGATTTGAAAACTGGGTATCTCAGAAATTGCCTCCTCTAATAAACTGCTGTTGAAGGAGTTGAACCCTACAATCCAGAGTAACTACAGGAGCACATAAGAGACATTGCTGTAGTTACTGCACCACCTAGTGAAAACCTATGTGAAATTCATATTGCAATCCAAAGCAAATTGTTCTTATACCGGAGCAAGAACTCCCTGTAGTTACTCTGGATTGCACCCGAAGTCTCAGAAGGTCTACTTTGCCTATCTCCTCCAAAAATGCCTGGTTGTGGGGATAAGGAAAAATGGCCTCTTCTATTGTGGCACATGGAGTATTGAATGTTTGGTTCTTCTTGCCCTCTCACTATCTTATTTTTATGCAGGTGTTGAAAACTATTTCAACTGCCATTTTAGTTTCCTTTCATTTCCTTGACTAACATTTTGTTCTTTTTTACTGTTTGATTAAATATTTGGTTGCATGTTGTATTTATTTACTTAAAATATTTATAATCCCCCTTTTCTCTTCCAGTAATGAAGCATCAAAGGCTAATGATAGAAGACATCTTATATCATTTGGATGGAGGGAGGGATGGAGGGAGGGATGGATGGAGTTGGCTTACAGCAGGGATGTCACACTTATTTCATACGGGAAGTCAAAGTTAGAATTCATAGTGCTGGCTAAGGGCTGGAAGTTAGGTCAGTAACAGATTTTTTTTAATGATTAAACTTATTATTGTCCATTGTCCAGTGTCTTATCTGTTGATGACTAGTAGTGTGATTGATGAACTGATAAAGAGGATTTGAATATTGATGTGTACAGAATCTGCTAAAGTATATGTTCTACACATGCTAAAAAAGGTCTGCTTTTTTATTTAGAGTGCTGAAGCAATAAATGAGTTACTGGCACTTGCAAAACACTCTATTGCTGAGGAATTTTGGAAGACCACCCCTTTGGTTCTTAAAGCAACAGCTGGTTTAAGGTTGCTGCCAGGAAAAAAGGCACAAGAATTGCTCAGTAAGGTACTTCTTTACTTCGTTTGTCTATAAAACTGAAATTCACACTGTACCTGTATCATATGAGTGGGTATTTTATACAGTACAGTATTCGTATATATATTGATATACGTATGGTATATATATATTGGGTCTCACAAAAAACTACCATTTATATACACACCATTTATACTATAGTTTTCTAGTTTTATCAGACCCTTGCTAACTGGGCAAGAGGCACTCTTTGTAGTGGGTGTTCCTCTTTTATTTAGCAGGGGAAGAGTAACTGGCCCTCCTCACCCCAATAATGTCTGTTCTGTTCAAAAGTATTCTTTTGCACTTTAGATTTTTTTATTTTCTTTGTAAACTGCTTTCTGAACTTTTTAGTTGAAAAGCAATATATAAATACTGTAGATAGACAGATTTAATGATTAAATATTAGGAATAAAGGGAGAGAACAGGATCTTAACAGAAAGATGCATTAGGAATGGCAGCATCATTGTTCTTGATGGGTTTCTATCCTCTTTGAAGGTTCATAACACAGTTGTGCCTCCGTGTCTGCAGTATCTCTGTTCTCCTGGAGCCCTTAGAACACAACTAGAGGAAATTTCCAGTCACATCTGGAGGGTACAGATTGGCCAGAAACTTCCACTTCTGAACCTGTGGATAGTCAAATCCACTGATAAAGAGAATCAGCTTTTAGTCTGAGATTGCTCCTTTATCTGGTTTGATGTGATATACCAGCAGTTTCAGTTTGGGATAGAATACTGTTTGTGCCCTTTCTTAAATAACAGAAATCAATTTAGGTATGCTAGGCATATCAAGTGTTAAACAAGGACCTCTGGCCACTCATGCATCTACTACATTTTTAGTAAACTGGTCTCCAAATTGGAGACTGCTGTGCAATGAAAACTTCCTTCTTGTCCAGAGCAGCGATTACCACTCCACTGCTCTGCTGCTTGTTTGTCACTCTATCTGGGCATAGGATCACTCGTGGTGCAAAGCTTGCAGGGATGTGTTTTTCCCTCTTCTCATTTCCACATATTAATTGCTTTTGCCTCCCTTGACAAGTGTAGGAGTATGTCTGATTGTCAGACATAACACTGAAGCAAAGTAGCCATAGGAAAGGCTACATGCAGATTTGCAGGAATTCATGACTGTGGGTAGGGTGGAAGAAACCATATTAAATGATGGTTAACTGCTATATGTAATTGGTTCTGTATCCTTTACATCACATAATTGCCAAGCCATATGCAGAGTCATGTGACATGACAGGTTGAGAATTTGTAGCCTTTCTAAAACTGAACAGGCTTCAAGCTATGAAGTCAAAAACAATATTTCTTATCTGTGACTCTGTGAATTACTGGTATTTGTTAATTTGGTTTGGTTTATTTTTACTTAAAGGTCACAAGGAGTTTCAGAAAACTTGCACTCCTCCTTGGGGAGATTTTCAAAGGAAACCTTAAAGGAAAATGTGCATTATTATATGAAATATCAAAGTGCTTAAAATATTGATGTGTTAAAAGTCATTGCTGAAGTGCCACAAATGTCCTTCATCTTCTGTTGACTGCAAATGCTTGGGAGAAATCAAGGTTTGTTTAGGCTTTTGGATGCTATCCAGATAAACAGATTCTTGTTCAGGAGCAAGATATTTATTATTTAATGGGTTTCTATTCTACCTTTCCTTCCATAAGGGCACTCAAAGTATCTTATAAAACCACATATGGATTGCAGCTCAAGAGCAGTTGGATCATCAGTCAAATCATATCCAAAGATCCAGACATAGGTTCACACTCAAAAAGCTCTGCTAAACAAAAATGTTTTAAAAGCCCTAGCAAAATGCCTGTGAGGAAGGAGCAGATCTTAATACCATGGGAAGGAAATTCCATAGTCACAGAGCCACCACTGAGAACGCCACCATCCACTTTAACTCCTTCACCAATCAATGATGGTACAGTTAAAGGAGCCCCCTTTAATGACCTCAGTGGACACATCTGAAGATGAAAAATACTGTTCCCCCAAATACTGGCCCTCAGCCATAAAATGCCTTAAATGTTAAAATCAACACTTCACATTGCGTCCTCAAACAAATTGGCAGCCAGTGCAGCTGCAGGATCAGTGGCTTAACTGAGTCAAGCTGATGAATACCCATATATAAAAAGATATGCTTTTTATTGATTTTATTGATTTTATTTTTTTAATTTAGGTGAAGGAAATTTTTCAAGCATCTCCATTTCTTGTAAATGATGACTGTGTCTCCATAATGGATGGAACAGATGAAGGTAGGCTGTATTTGTTTTTCCATGACTTAACAGTTGTTTGAATTCTTTAACAAGAACTCTGTACATGCCAAGGCAGACTCTGTAGAGCTAGAGCAGGTGCATTCATTAAAAAACTATATATCACCATCAAGACCTGTGGCATTTACAGAAAAACAAAAGAGGGAGAAAAGACAGGTCCCTCTTTTTCGAGCTTACAATCTAACCTCAGGTGGAGACAGGAATGAGAGAGATCAGAGAAATGAGATCAATGTGAATATTCTGCCTGTGGGTGCTCAGCTGCTCTCAGATTTCAGAGTTTCTGTAAAATAGGAAAATGGAGATAATGAAACATGATGGTAGGGTACTTTCTAGTTATGCTTTCTGTGCTTTTTTCAAATACTTGAAGTCACTCAATAATGACCAATTATTAATTTGGTGTCGGAAAAATCAGTACCCTTTTTCTAGGCTAGCATCCCTAGCTGATAAAGAACCTTTGGACCAATTCCACAAAGTTGGTGTTTTCAATTAACTTGCAAGGCATGGTGAACATTCATCAGTCTGAAGCAAGTTGAAGTGGAAAGGTATTGTTGGAACCACACCCTTGCTGGCAATTACAAGTATGCAAAAGACACGTATGTGAAGTTGAGATTGGTCATGCAGCATTCCTAAATTCAAACTTAAGAGTCAATCTCCTCTGCCATTCTGTTATCCACATTCAATTTTGAAGAGATTCTACTGAACAGAACTGGTCTGTGATGTTTTTTTGCTTACTGTTCAGCTTTATCATTAAAGATGAAAAATGGCTTTGCAAAAATCTGTTTAATTTCCAAAATGTTTGTTACTAGGTATTTCAGCATGGATCACTGTCAACTTTTTAACAGGTATGTATATAAGCTGTCTGACATTTGCAAGTTAAAGTATATCTTCAGTGTTCCTTGCTAAATGTCCTGATTATTTTGCTGTATGAAATTATCAATCTGAATTGCCTTGGGTAAATCTCCAGGGAGATTCTATTTTTTAAAATCTAAACATGTTTAAGATAATTGTGAAATCCAGGTACAGTTGTATGCATTCATGTTTCATCATACTTCACATATATAATTCTTCCATTTATATCTGAAGCATGGCTGAAATCAAGTAGTCTATTTAAATTTTATATTTAAATATTTTTAATGGCCCTCAACACCATGCCAGATATTTGGTGCGGCCCTACAGCTAAATGCTTTGAGATTCATCTGATAGTCCATCAGCTTTAGATCACACAAGCCTTCTCCTTCCTATTGTTTTTCTCTCCTCTCCTTTTTTCCTCTTTTCTAGTCAGGGAAAGGGATTGGGGAGGGAACTGGGTGAGATCACTTTCAAGACGACCAAGGTAAAAATCATGTCTGAATTGTTGGAATTAATACAGTAGGGAAAGCACATCAAGTGAAAGGTCAGGCACTTAAGTGACAAATATGCTGATTATGGTTCTTCATGACAAAAAATGTAAGCTTCAAAAATGTAGAGATGGAAGAACCAGTGAATGAGAACATAGGTGCACCAAGAAGTAATTACTGAATTTATAGGTGGATACTGAATAGTAATGGAACAGACCCCTGGGTTTTGTTTGCCAAGTACACTAGACAAGACAATCAGAATGTGTTCAGATTTGGGGGGGGGTGCTCAAATAATGTGTGTTATTAGATATAACACTTGGATAGTTTTACTCTGACAAATGCATAGGTTTCATTAGGAAATGTTTGGTGAGGTTTGTTTGATCAAATAATGCTTTTCAGGTTGCTTGAACAATCCACAAAAGAGATGTGAAGGAATCCTGGATTTAGGAGGTGGATCAACTCAGATCACATTTCACTCAAACATTGAGGTAACAGGAATACAAACTGATGTATTGAACAATTATTCCTCACTTGCCAGTCTTATGACTTTCTGGCATGGGAACTTTGCCTTGACTTTGCCAAGTCAAATATTAAACTTGCCAGTTTGACTGTGTACTCAGAGTCAGTGGTTGAGAAGAAAGTCAGTGAGGGCAGCAATTGTCTAAAGAATTTATATCCTGCCTTTGAACCCTTGTGGGAGATTAAGGCCACAATCCTAAATACACTTTCCTGAGAGTAAGTCCAATAGAACACAATGGGACTTGCTTCTGAGCAGACATGCATAGAATTACATCCTAAGAGAACTGAAGTAATGAGGTAAAGCAATGGAATAATTTTTATGCAGAAGACAAGATGCATTGCAACATGATGACTGTTTTAAATAACTTCAGCCAGCACTGTAGTTCAATGTTGGGTTTCCTTTCTACTTTTCCTGTGTGTTTTATTCAGTGTTGTTTTTCTTCCTCTTTACAGACAAATCTGCAGAATTCATCAGCTGGTGACATCACTTCACTTCAGATGTTTAACACTACATACCAGCTGTATTCACACAGGTTAGCTGTGCCAAAAGAAAAGTTAGTTTTCGCCTTCTATGAAGGAAAAATGCATGTTTAAACATGATTAAGTCTTGTATATTTTGCACCAATATAATCTAAACAGTGGACTTGGAACAAAAAGTGATTATTCTGTATTGGTGTGCTTTGGGTTTTATACTCTGTTGCATATAGGCTTTATGTAAAAAAAAACTTTAACAGGGTTTGAGATACATAAAACTAAAAGACCAGAATCTGGAGTAAGGATCATTCCTGGGTGAACATGGTCTAGCGTCTGTAAGAGAACAGGAGCTATGTTGAGGACTCACATAAGAAGTGGCCAAGATTCTTTTGATTCCTAGCTAGGAGAAGGAATTTCATATGCAAACATTTGTTGTTTGTGGATTTCCTTACCTGAAAAGCCTTATGCAGGTTTTTCAGATGTGGAAGGAATATGGAGGCATGAATTTATCTCTCTGCTTAAATTGAACTATTGCTAGTATCTGGATAGGACAGTCCCATTTTTGGATCATACTTTTCAAACTGTGTTCTGTATGTCAGGAGAGCTGAAAGCATAACGTCCAGTGTTCATTGTTTCTACTTGGGGGGAGTGTACATCTTTCCTCCTGCTCTATATTTTTGTTCTGCTTTCAAGGGCATGCTGTACTCTTGATAACTATAAATAGCCAAAGTGCTTCAAAGATGCAAAAGGTTGGGCTGCCAAATGCTGTAAAATATCTCCACAACTATTCCAGGAACCAATGCATCTTTAAATTTTTGTCAACACTTACTCTCCTACATTGCTTGTTTTGAGCTCTTGCTTGGTCTGGTGCTTTGAGACAATTTTATTTTGCTTGTTCTGTATTTAGCAAACATGTAGTAAGAGGACAATTGGGTACTGAGGGCAATTTCAATAAAATGATTCTAACTCCCAACCACTCCCTTTTAGCTGCCAAATCTAATGGAATTTTGCATTATATATCTGTCTCATGCCAACGTAACAAGAAATTAACAAGCAAATGAATATCGGAACCAGATTATTATTTTGATTAAAGTTTTTCCTACCTCCTCAGTTACTTGGGACTTGGGTTAATGTCGACAAGGCTGGCCATTTTAGGAGGAGTTGAGGGAGAAGCCTGTAAGTATTGCATACTACTTGACCATTGGAAATTTAGACTCACATGTGTTAATTTCATTTTGTTTCACTAGATAGCTCCAGAATTAAGCATAGGTAGTGACAGAATTTAAGGCCAGTGTAAATATATGATACTGGATGCGCCAGACGTGGGGCACAGTTTGGTTCTGGACATTTATGTGTATGTGGTGTCTACGCTACTACTGCAGAATATAAAACTATAAAATATAATTGTGAAGTAAACATCAATCAAAACTGATCAGCATCTGTACTTGAGATGTATAGTCAGCTTCACAATGGGAATGACAACCAAAAAACCTTTACAGGCTGCAATAAAACATTCAGGCCTGGATTTTATGAGATCCTTAACAGATGTTGAAACAGTGTTCACAAAATTTGTGTAGTTATGATGCTGCTTTGCTAAATTCCCTTTAAAGACTTGGTTTAGAAAATTTGTGCTCTCTTTAAGCTAATTAGTCCCCAAAGCTAGCCCTAGCTGAATATAAACTACCACTGAACGCCTTCACAAACATGAAGGAAATGAGCAGTTAGCTTACTATAGGGCTTCAGCATCCTTCTTCCCATTCCCTCAAGCAGCAGCTCTTTGAGGTGCAACAGCAACCCCTTAGCTTTCTATTATTCAGCAGTTTGCCAAGCAGTCAGTGATACAGTTAGTCAGTGTGGTAATCTGTTAGTCAATCAGGTTAGTTCTTTCCTCCTTCTACCACCCACACAACTCTCCCTGCTCCAGGTGCTACTTTTATCTCTGAAGACTTTGTTGCCTCTAGTAGTGGCTGCTGCTGCGCAGGACACTCACTGCTGAAAGCCTAGGCTTTAACCCATTTCCAGATTTATGTGGTCAAGGAGCCATTAACTCCACCCTCTATTGCTTCATGGGATCTTGTGTGTTTCCACTACAGATGCTCATACATGACTGGTATGCCATGAGAATATGAAAGTATAATTTTATTTGATTGCTGCTTTCTTTGTTATTTATTTAAATACATTTGCTTTTCTTTAAACAAATTCTACCCAAATAACAATAGGAATGAAATCAATATAAAATTGAAACAGCACAAAGTCAAGTCTTTGTATGACTGCTACATCAAGCAAAATTATTTGATGGTTCACAGCAAAGGTTGTGAAGTTGTTCCCAAACAACTTCAAGACCTTAATTCCTATGTTAAGATCAACATGCTTTTCAACTATAAGGAACACTTTACTGTTATGCCTTACCCACAGAAACAGTTCCATATAAGCATGCATGCAGAAGTGGCATGGGGTGAATGTGCATTTTATCTCCCTTTTTGGTGCTTATCCCCTTCAGTTTTTCCTGGCTTTCTGGCTAGTAACTATTCTGGCTTTCACGGTGAATGAAATTTCTGGAATTTCTGGCAGCTTGGAATAGAGCCATTGCTGCAATTTAGTCATACATTGTAAACAATGTGCGACTTAGTGGGGCAGTCTAAATGTGTGCAATTCAGGAGACAAGATGTCTTTATAAACAAAAATAGATATACTCAGTGCATTAGCAGGGATCTCCAAACTTTCATCAGGGCTCCAGGACCTTTAACAATTGTGTAAGGGAGGAAATTTCAGCAGGTGAAAATTTTCATCTCAAAGATCACTAGCTATACGTGCTGAAGTTCCCTCCTCTTCACAATTGTTAAATGTCCAGGAGCCCTAAAGATGAAAGATCTCTGCCTTAAAGGGATTGGACAAATTTCTAGAGGAAAGGATCATTACAGGTTACAAGTGTGTATGCACGTGCATGTAGATAGGCATAGATGTAGGCAGCCTCAAAATGCCAAATGCAAGTGAGGGCTCTTGGATGCAGGTCTTGCGTTCTCCCTGAGGCATCTTGGTGTGAGAATACAGGAAGCTAGACTAGATGGACCTTTTGGCCTGATCCAGTGGAGGCTATTTTTATGTTCTTTTGTCCCAAATGTTTTGCTACACAGAGCACTTTGCCAAATAGTAATCCATTTTTGGAGCAGAGTTATAACTCACCAGCTTTATATTCATTCTGTACCTTCTTGAAGAGTGGAACCCTGCTAACAGGGTAAGAGGGGTTCCTCTTTTATTTAGCTTGGGAAGAGTAACTAGCCTTCTTCACTCCTTTACTTCTTCAGGGTGCAATGCTTCATATTAAAGCAGTGTCTTTAATAGTGGTTTCTGCTGGTGTCCTTTTGTTTCTTTTTAGATTGTGAGCCCTTTTTGGGACAGGGACCCATTAGCCATTTTTTTCATTTTCTTTGTAAACCACTTTATGAACTTTTTAGTTGAAAAGTGGTATATAAATAGTGTAGATAGAGATAGATTTCAATAATAAATTAGAAATTCAGTAATAAAAGGGCAGGAATGTGGATTGTTACTCATACAAAAAGAGGAGTCCTGCTGCCCCACAAATTGTGAAGCATGTTCAGCTTATGGGAGCAGAGTTTAAGTGTGCTGGGAATTTGTGCTGTTGGTTGACTTCAAGAGAGTAAAAATTTAGAGCTGTTGGGAGCAGGCAATGCGAAGGGAAACAGGATCTTCACATAATCCCTTTGTCTCAAAGCTTTTCTTCCTGTTACAGTAAAGGAAGGCGAAGAGCTAACAAATACCTGTTTACCATCACATTGGCAGAGTGAATGGGAGCACAACAAGATAAAATACAAAATTAAGGGGCAGAAGGCAGGTATAGTAACCTAATTACTTGTTCGTTTGGTAATGTACATCTTAATCGTGGAAAGTGTGACACTGATTCCCACAATTTTTTTCCTGCCTTGATGATAGAGTTGTTCATATCTGTGTGCATCATTCCACACAAATGCAGAATGTAATTTTGGAAGTATTTTTGTTTCCTGAGAATCTCATTAAAACCAGGTTTCAAATGTAACAGTTTTAGGGAGTTGCCTAAACTGTTTATTGGCATCCTTCAGTCTCGAAAGACTATGGTATCGTGCTCTGATGGGAGGTCCTGAAACAACATCTAGTGTGGCTAAAGAGGCCAATGTGAGAGTGGCCATCCCTTCCACACTGAGGACAAATAAATTCCGTCCCCTGCCCAGGTCCCAGGTTTCGCTGCTTTCGAGTCTGTCTCTTTGCTTCAGCCTGCTGAACAAGTGTCTCTTCCAGTTGGAGAAGGCCATGCTGGGTCTTTTGCCTCCACGCTGAACGGTCAGAGGTCAAGGTCAATGGACAGCTGTTGATGTCCATTCCTAAGGCCTTTAGATCCCTCTTGCAGATGTCCTTGTATTGCAGCTGTGGTCTCCTTCTTGGGCGCTTTCCCTGCACTAATTCTCCATATAAGAGATCTTTTGGAATCCGACCATCAGCCATTCTCACGACATGCCCAAGCCAGCGTAGACGCCGCTGTTTCAGAAGTGTGAACATGCTAGAGATTCCAGCACGTTCCAATACTGTGTCATTTGAGACTTTGTCATGCCAGGTGATTCCAAGAATACGTCAGAGACAGCACATATGGAAGGTGTTCAGCTTCCTCTCCTGCCATGCATAAAGGGTCCAAGACCCACTGCAGTACAAGAGTGTGCTCAGGACGCAAGCTCTATAGACCTGGATCTTTGTATGTTCCGTCAGCTTCTTATTAAGCCATACTCTCTTTGTGAGCCTGGAGAATGCAGTAGCCGCTTTACCAATGCGTTTATTCAGCTCAGAGTCTAAGGAGAGAGTGTCAGAGATAGTTGAGCCAAGGTACACAAAGTCATGGACAACCTCCAGTTCATGTTCAGAGATTGTGATACAGGGAGGTGGATCCACACCCTGACCCATGACTTGTGTTTTCTTCAGGCTGATTGTTAGTCCAAAGTCTTGGCAGGCTTTGCTAAAACGGTCCATAAGTCGTTGAAGGTCTTCGGCAGAGTGAGCAGTAACAGCAGCGTCATCGGCGAAGAGGAACTCACACGCAAGCATTTCAGCTGGACTTTGGACTTTGCTCTTAGTCTGGAAGGATTGTAGAGTTTTCCGTCTGATCTGGTCCGGAGATAGATTCCCTCTGTTGCGTTTCCAAAAGCATGCTTCAGCATGACTGCAAAAAAGATCCCAAATAAAGTTGGTGCAAGGACGCAGCCCTGCTTCACTCCACTTCGGATGTGAAAGGAGTCTGATGTTAAGCCATCAAAAACTACAGTGCCCTTCATGTCCTCATGAGAGGACCTGATGATGTTGAGGAGCTTAGGTGGGCATCCAATCTTGGGGAGGATTTTAAAAAGGCCATCCCTACTAACCAAATCAAAAGCCTTTGTAAGGTCTATGAAGGCTACAAAGAGTGGCTGTCTTTGTTCCCTACATTTCTCTTGCAACTGTCGAAGGGAAAATACCATATCAGTGGTGGACCTGTTGGCTCGAAATCCACACTGTGATTCAGGATAGATTCTCTCTGCAAGCACCTGAAGCCTCTTCAGTATGACACGGGCAAGCAGCTTCCCTACAACACTAAGAAGAGAGATGCCACGATAGTTATTGCAGTCACCCCTGTCGCCGTTGTTCTTGTACAGTGTGACAATATTAGCATCCTTCATGTCCTGTGGTACTCCACCTTCCCTCCAACAAAGGCAGAATATCTTGTACAGTTCAGTGGAAATGGTCCCTCTACAGCACCTCAGAACTTCAGCAGGGATGTTATCTTTCCCGGGTGCCTTGCCAAAAGCAAGGGAATCCAGGGCTTCGTTTAGTTCTTCTAAAGTTGGTTCACTGTCGAGCTCCTCCAAGACAGGCAGGCACTCAATGTTGTTTAATGCTTCTTCAGTTACTACATTTTCTCTGGAGTATAGCTCAGAGTAGTGCTGCACCCAGCATGCCATCTGTTGTGCTCGGTCCTGGATGACCTCACCTGTAGCGGACTTAAGCGGGGCAGATTTCCTCACTGTTGGACCTAAGGCCTGCTTGATGCCATCATACATCCCCTTGATGTTGCTTGTGTCAGCTGCTACCTGGATCTGAGAGCAAAGCTGCAGCCAATAATTGTTAGCACATCTCCTGGCAATCTGTTGGACTTTGCTACGGGCGACTCGCAGGGCTTGAAGGTTGTGCTCACTAGAACAGGCTTTATATGCAGTTAGAGCTCTCCTCTTTTCCTCAAGGGCTGGTGTCAGCTCCTCCAAGTGGGCTTCAAACCAATCTGCTGTCTTTCTAACCTGCTTACCAAAAACTGACAAGGCGGTAGTATAAACAATATTCTTGAAATGTTCCCACCGTTCAGAAGCGTTTGCTTCAGTCGGGCCTGGGAGAATTTCCTCGAGTGCATGGTCAAATTCCAACACTTTTTCCAGACTGCGGGTCTTGCTGATGTTAATTCGTGGTCTTCCTTCCTTCTTTGAGTGATGCAGCCTCTTTGCTTGCAGTTTTACTCTGCTGCACACCAAGGAGTGGTCAGTATCGCAATCAGCACTCTGATAGCTACGTGTGATCTTAATGTTGGGAAGGCTGGAGCACCTGGTGAGGATCAAATCAAGCTGATGCCAATGCTTCGATCTAGGGTGTTGCCAAGACACTCTGTGTTGAGGCTTTGTGTTAAAGAATGTGTTGCTAATGCAAAACTCATGATAGCAGCAAAACTCTAGCAGGCGTTGGCCGTTTTCATTCATCTTCCCGATGCCAAAACGACCTAGACAAGCGGGCCAAGAACTATGGTCAGATCCAACTCTTGCATTAAAATCACCAAGGATAAACAATGGTTCTTTCTCAGGGATTTTCTTGATAGCGGCAGCCAGATCATCATAGAATTTGTCTTTGGATTCTGCTGAAAATGATAGTGTTGGTGCATATGCACTAATAAGAGTGACCAGCCCTACTGATGTCTGTAGCTGCAGAGACAGAATTCTTTCACTTCCTCCAGTAGGTGGGATAATGGATCCAAGTAGGGTGTTTCTAACTGCAAAGCCAACTCCATATTCCCTAGTCTCACTTGATGGCTTTCCCTGCCAGAAGAATGAGAAATTTCTCTCCTTAATAGATCCTGAGTCTGGCAGCCTTGTCTCTTGAAGGGCAATTATGTCCATCTCCAGTCTGCTCAGCTCCATATCAATGACAGCTGTCTTACGTACATAATCCAATTCTCGCAAGTCGTCAGAAAAGCCGGGGGTCATTGTCCGAACGTTCCAGGTGCCCAACTTAAGGGCTGAAATTTTCTTATGTTTGTTGCATGGTGCTGAGTTGTCGATCTGCTTGTCGGTTTTCACCCTAAACCCCACGCACCCAGTGAGGTTAACAGACCGTGGCGAGGCAGCATCCTACTGGCTGGGGGCTGCCCAGCTTAAGGCGGGCGATAGCTGTCCAATGAGGCACGATGACCTCTCCCACCGTCGGAAGTAGCCCCTGGCGTCAAGCTCTTCGCCAATCGAGCAGCGACTTATAACCGGTAACTGCCACTTCCCGTGTTGTTTCCACGCTGTATGCGAGGCTGGAGTTCCTCTCCAGAGCACGAAGGCCTGGGTAGGTTTTTATGGGGGATAGGCTGTTACCCAAGCAGAGAATCCCCCCTCTCCACGCCACTGAAATAGTCCAATGGAAAGGCAGAGCCAATACGATTGGTTCCAGCTGCGTCGCAGGAGTTACCAGAACATGACTGTAACACAGTCACGAACTGCTTTCGGGACTCCGGCTCCGGATTTTTCCTCGAGGTTTTCTCCTGAAGCCTTTCATCAAACTACTTTGATGAAAAATCTTAAGTTAAGGATGCTTCTGAGTACAATTTCCAAATGAGGAGTGGTTTCAGGTAGTTCTTTGCCTTTATCAATAACAGCAAAAAAGCAGGCCTCCGTCAGTCTTGGAAGACTATGGTATCATGCTCGGCGCTGCATGCAGAGCACGAAAGCCTGGGTTAGATTGTTATGGAGGATAGGCTGTTACCCAAGCAGCAAATCCCCCCTCTCCACGCCACTGAATTAGTCCAATGGAAAGGCAGAGCTGATACGATTGGATCCAGCTGGTGCCACAGAGCTGGGCTAAGGACAGGAGCTCACCCTGTCTTGTGGGGCCGACCTGGGTCTCGAACCCTGGCCTGCTGGTTAACAGGCACAGTGTCTTAGCCACTTGCGCCACCCACAACCTGCAATAACACACACATAACAGCAATACATTAGGTAAAAGAAATTCAACAAATTTGCACTATTTATACAAATTATAGAATTCTACCTTTCTTCCCACCTAAATTTTTTAGCAAAGAATACACAAACACCTGCTAGAAGCAAACTACGTATACAATGTTTATTATGGAACATTTATGTGGGTGGCACAAGTGGTTAAGGCATTGTGCCTGTAGGCCAGGGTTTGAGACTTGTGTCCCCACAAGACAGGGTGAGCTCCTGTCCTTAGCCCAGCTTTGTGACGCAGCTGGAACCAATCGTATGGCTCTGTTGTTCCATTGGACCATTTCAGTGGCATGGAGAGGGGGGATTTGCTGCTTGGGTAACAGCCTATCCTCCATATCAGTCTACACAGGCCTTCATGCTTCGCATGCAGCGTCAAGCACAATACCATAGTCTTTCAAGACTGATGTGTGCCAAGTTTTTTATTACTGTACATTACGTGTTCTGTATTATATTACAGTGTTTTGTAATCAATTTTATATACAGTTAATATTTTTATATAAATATTTTTTTGTGGGATCAATTGTCAGAGTTTCTATGGGAAACTCAAGTTTCTATTCTCTACAGGAAAATCCACTTTGCATTACAAGTGTTTTGAATTACAAGCATGCTTCTAGAACAAATTATGCTCATAAATCAAGGTATCACTGTATAATAGTTAACAAAATTAGTTAATAATTTTCTAAATGTTGGCAAATTCCACAGAAGTAGCTTATCCCATGTCATGCTGTGATGTTTGACCTTGCAGTGATGTACCCAGGGAAGTTGATGGATATAAGTACACCTGGGTGGCATGGCTGGGACAAGTGGTGCACACACTACCTCCCTGTTCTGAAGGGCAGAGAGGAAAACCAGAAATAACATAATAATAAGGTCTTCAGAATGCTTGCTAAGGCCCTTAAAACTTCACTTTCAGGAAAAAAACAGAAGTGGCTTTTTAAGGTGAGGAGTGTCATGTTAGGCTCACCCTGCACAGTGGTCAGGACTTCCACAGTGTCAAGGGCCACCAATGTCAGTTCTGAAGGTGACATCCACCTATGTATTCTTTGTCATACTGTGTACAGTGGATTCAGCACAGGGACCTGCTTTAACATGTTGATAACTCATTTTCTAAAGCACCATTGGCATGTTGGCTGGCTTTAATCACCTTGCAATCTGTGTTTTTTTATCTGTTTCCAATATGAGCATGTCTGTAACTTTAATTTTAGTTCTTTTTCTTTCCTTCCGCTCACCTTCCCAGATAGCTTCATCATTTCTGAGAGATTAACACTATTCCCCTGCACCATTTTTTTGCATCAGGTTGGTTTGTCCCCAAAGCAGCTGTTTTCAGCATTTTCCATTGCTTTTGAATGATGTAGAGGTAGCTGATAGTGTTTTTAGAATTGCTGGCGGCTTCTTTAGACTACAAAATATTTTTATAAAAATTTCATGTCTCTTGGTAATTGTGTTAATAAGTGGATTATGACTTTACTTTGGGTCCAATCCTATTCAACTTTCCAGTGCTGGTGCTAGTGTAGTGTAGCCCCAAGATAAGGAAACAAACACTCCCTTATTTTGAGGAGTCCGCTGAGATTCTCTACCACCATAGGATGAAGCACACAACCTTGACATTACTGCATCAGAACCAGAAAGTTGGATAAAATTGAGTTCTTGGTCACTAGCCACATTCCTAAACTATTAATTAATTATCAGTGTTGAATTTTTATGGTATTATTTCTTTTAGAGAAAACTATCTATGAGTCGTGCTATGATAAAGTAGCCCAAGTGCTCAAGGAAAAGGTTCGCAAGACAGATGAAGTAAAGGACTTCCATTTTTATGCATTTTCGTACTATTATGACTTGGCTGTGATGGCTGGTTTAATAGGTAAAGTTGCTTTTGATTTTATCAGCACTAGAATGTGGTTGATGGGAAGGCTCTCATGTCTTGTAAGTTTATTTCAGTTCTCTTTGTCCAAAATATTCTTATATTTTTGTTTTAGAAAATGAAGGAGAAGGGACTGTATCAGTCAGTAACTTTGAAAATTCAGCAAAACATGGTAAAACATGGCAAAACATGGCAATTTCATTCTACTTGTTTATGTACCTTATTTCAATACAAAGATATCATAAAGGGATAACTCTGTGGTCCTTTGGAATACCTCTTTTACTTGACACAGTAAGACAAATATAAATCATTTTAACAATATAATTTTTTTTCTTTTTCTCATTCCTTCTCCTGAAGTGTGTGAAGCCATTGAGACTGAACAAGCAGTAAAGCATCCTTTCCTCTGCATGGATTTAATTTATATCAGTTTGCTATTGCAAGAACTAGGTTTTCCAAAGAACCATGTTCTTAAGGTAATCAATCTTAATTGATGTAGTTGGGACTGAGGGCAATAAGCAGCATTCTGGTGATTCGGCTTCAAGAATATCCAGAAAAATCTACCCAAACTCTTCAAGTATTTAGTTAAAATTTTGTAACCTGATGTATTTTCTCTTTTTGAAATAATCTTTTGAAACATCTTATGACAAAGTGCTTGGGTTGGACTGGTGGTGAAGGGAAAGCACGGGTTTTGAGGACAGTAGTGGAAGAGGCTGTAGGACTTTGAATGGGGAATATCCAGAAAGTCCTGGCTTCTTTATCAATTATATATAATCTCTTAAAATATAAATCAGAATACTATTTGCAAGGTACAATATTCTGCTTTTAAAACAGGAGTGACCAGCCCATAGCATGCATGTGCTATTTTTAGACATAAAGTGCCATTTCACTTTAACATTATTTTTAACAATTACTGTAAGTTAAAGGGTAGTATGTTTCTGAGTTCTAGAAGATACAGAGCAACAAACATTGGAGTGCTGTTGCCTATTTGGGGCTTTCCAAAGACATCTGGCTGTCTGGTGAGGAAGCCAGAAAAGTTGCCTGATGGACCTGTAGTCTGGCCCTTCATTCCGGTGTGCTCATTCCCCTTTCACACAGCCCAACCCCCCTCCAGGCCCACCTTCTCATCCTCAAAATTATGTAAGCTGGGATCTCCTTGTAGTTTATTTTCCCAGTGATGGTGCAGATGATTTTCCCAGTAATGGTATCTGTGCCCAGCTGGGCCATTTGTGCTTTGCTGATTTCATTGGCCTGCTCAGCCCCCTGCCACCTTCTAATCTACAGCATGCCCAAGGCCAGAAAGGATGCCATTGTCCTGCCAGTTAGCAAAATGCAGCTGTCTAGCATCTGCCCGGTTGACTTTCTTTCCTGTCAATCAGTTTTTCCCCACATTTCTACCTGTTTTAAAACCAGAGCAAATCAAGCAAAGTAGATACATCTGCACTGATTGCATCCACTGCAGCGTTAGAAACTTTCTGGAAATTTGAAATATCCACAACTTGATTACATTATGTGCATTGTGAACATCCATAATTTGGCCATAACATTAAGCAATGATGTATCTTGTATCTAATATCACAGATCAAACTGTGTCTATATCACCTCAAACAGGCTGCTTTTAATGAGGTCAGTTCACATATCCAGCTGTTGCTCAAAGTGCAGAGAAATGAAGCAGTGTGTTATATTTATGTTGGTGAAGTAGCCCAGTGAACCTTCTCTGTTTCCCTTATTCATCTTCTTCTTTTCTAGCTTACCCAAAAAGTCAATGCCACTGAAGCTAGCTGGGCTTTGGGAGCCACCCTTTACTACATGGATTCAATTCATAAACTGCAGTATTGACTTGGATTACTACCTTGGCGCTGTAGTGAGTGATCTGGTAGCATCTAGTGCCGAAACTAAGTAGGTGTGAACCTGGCCAGTTCCTCAAATGCAAATTATTGGAAATACTCCATAGAGAATAATATAAGTTTGAATATATTTAAAAATAATGTTTTGGGAGACTCTTCTAACACTAACCTCATGTGCTTCCACTTGGTGATTTAATATGATAATCTCCCCTTGTCCTGGATGCCACGTCCCATGTACTGCCCATAGGTGGTCCCTGCCCTCAACACCAGCCTGACACCGGCCAGCATATGCAAAGGTCGGATTCCTCTCCGCAGTATCTGACCAACGCTGAGGGAAGGGACTGCCTCCTGCATATATGCCACTATGGTGCATACACAGAGGTCTCAAAGCTCAGCGTAAGACTGATTTGGCCCAGTGCAGGGACTGCAGTTCCCGGGTTCCGGCGGAGTCATGACCCTGAAATCCAGATGCCACCCAGTTTTCCTGGGGAAAGGGCAACCCTAGCTTTCAAAGTCTCTCAAAATCAATTACTGCTGTTATAAAAAGATATACCATAGGAACTAAATTCTACATTTTGAATAACAGAAGTGGCTTTTGAATAACAGAAGCGAGGTCCAACAGGATGAATGCAGAAATCCTCCAGTAATTCATGATGGGAATTTATACATATTTGCTGATTCATACATGTTCTGAGAAAAGCACAGTATCCTCAGGTGGGTTTTTTTACTTTGCTGCTAGTAAGTTGAAGTTGTTCTTGGACAATATTCATTCCAAGCTCAACTTTTATATTGTATATATATGATTGAATGATTTGATTTGAATTACAGCGATCAGTTTATTTGATTTGAGAAGTTTATTTTTAAATGTGTGAAAAATTAATTCTGTTCTCTGTATTCTATATTCTTGCAGTATTGCGTTGTACTAGAGATGGTGGTATAAAGACCTATTTCACAAGCTGAAGTTAACTGGAGAGTTTTCATTGAGCTTGTTTTTAACTTCACTAGTAATAGTGGTGATGGAATTTTAAATTCACTACTGCAAAGAAGGGGCTAGGTCAACAGTCTTTAATACGTTGTCAGTATGCGTACAAATGATTTCAACAGAAATGTTAAGACTACTGTATTTTAAAAGTTTACAGTGCTAGTTACATTAATAAGAAATGTAAACATGGGGATAATGGGAAGAGTTAGCTCACTTAACTGAGCAATCTGATGAATGTTCATGTGGAAATTATTCCCATTTGTTTTAAATCAATTAATTGCCAGATAAGTTAAAGGTATAACTTCAGTTTCATTTCAGCTCAGAGGCAGACCCCTCCTTTCCTCTGAGTCATGAATATAAAGAGATAATACCAATTGCTTCCCAGTTGTTTTGCATTCAGTTCCAGGGGGAAGAGAAGTGTCTACCTCTAAGCTGAAACAAAATTGTTTTAAGCCCAAGAAAGTGAAATTAATTCAATGCCTTCTTACCATGGCAACAATTGCTTTGTTTAAAATTGTTATCCATGGAGGTTCCTGGAACAAAACCTCAAAGATGCTGAGGTTCATCTTGTATATATAGGTTTGCACCCCTAATGTCACTTGAATATTAGGTATAGAGCACCATAATTTTTGTGGAAGGTTCCAGTTCCATACATCATGAATTTGTTCCAGATTCAGAATCTCAAAGCATTGTGCCTTATTATTTTTTAGCATCTAAAGTCACATGTGAACAGTTTGGGGCACTCACTGTAAGCAGAATAAGGGCGCAATCCAGAGTAACTACGTGGAGTCTTTGCTCCGGTGTAAGAACAATTTGCTCTGGATTGCAATATGAACTTCCCATAGGTTTTCACTAGGTAGTGCAGTAACTACGGGTACACGTAATGTCTCTTACGTGCTCCCGTAGTTACTCTGGATTGTAGGGCCTGTGAGGTTAAACTAATAGTTTCTAGGCATTTCAATGAATTGGAAGTCCTCTTCTAATACTGATCAAATTTATAGTTCCTTTCCTCTGTTGGAATCCCAGTACCTATGCTTGATTTCTCAAACGTCATCGTTGTTCATGTCATCCAGTCTTCTGGCTGCCGTTTTATTTTGAAAGCAATGTGAACTATCCTTGTTCAGGTTACTGTAATTAATCAGTCTAAATGAAATGTGAAATAATGCAAAAACTATGTTTCTATAATGAAATATCCAGGAGGAATCAGGGAAAGTACAATCTGTCTTGCCTATCAAAGACCAAAACTGGGTATCCAATTTTCCCCTAGATCCATGATGCACTGGGATAAATGAAGCTTTTTGTGGAACATAATAATTAACCAAACTGCAGGAAGGAAAATATTTGTAGAGATAGGAGTTAAAATGGAATGAATGCTGATGCCTGTCTGCCGCCAATGCCTTCGTGTGTATTTATAATTTATGAATACACTTTGCACAAAATTGGCTCAGTACTGGACTGATTGGCCAATTTTACAATCTATCCAAACACGGCATGCATGATGTCATCTTGTGTGCTCTCTCTCCATGTGCGCGTGCATGCGCATGTGCAGGTTTCTCATGAAAAATGCATTTAGTTTTCCTAGGTATTTAGGAAACAATAAAGATGTGGTAGTGCTTGATTTCATACGTTAGTACACAACAAATCTTCAACATTATGAATGTGTCAATTTTTTAGGAGTTTGTATATATACAAAGGCTTTTGGACTAAGAACATTTTAAACTATACGCTTGGAGTGCCATATTTATGAGTGTCCTTATGAGTGTCCTTTTGAATAAATGAATGTATCATTGTTGCACTGTGCAAGGATTATAAAATACTATATAAAAAATTCTAATATTTCAAGCAGGGCAGATGTGGTAGAACCATAGTTATATCACTCTACTGGAAAGGGCATGAAAGTGTGGTTTGGAACTGGAGAAAACCAGTTGGATAATTTACAGTATAATGTATCTCATCTCATTTCTGTGTACTTAATAGAAACACTTCATGTTGTGGGCACAATCTAGGATTAAGGCAGTGAGAAGAGCCTTAGCTGGGCTGCCCCAACTATTCTGTATCCAGAGTAGAAAGTTATGCTGCATCCAGAGAGACAGGAAGCGTGGGCTGCCCTAGCTGATCCAGAGAATGCTAAGTAGACATCAAGTAAATGACACATGGGGAGGGTTCAGTTCACACTGAACAAGGAACAGCTGTGGTGCCTGCCGAAATTCCTGACAACCAGTAACAGCTGCAGCATGAGAATGAGCATGCAGTGGAGGGTGGATGCTTGGAGTGTCCTTCTGTATCCCTAGGCTGTGGACTGTCGTAGTTGTGCAATATCCTGAGGTTGAGAGGCAGGGGTTGCAGCTAGACTAGCCAAGAACTCAGATTTTTTATCAACACTGCCATTCTTACTTGGGCCTTATTATGGTCCCTGATGGGTTTACTCATTACTATACCTGCTCCTGAAGTGGTATAACTTTGAGGAGCTGGAAGAAGGCATTTCTGCCCTGGAAACAGGCTCTGGATACAGAGTAAGTGCTCTGCCCTAGGCAATGCTAAACATGCCCTCAGCATTTCTCTCCTGAACTGCCTAGGCTGCCCCAGTTAGGGTAGCCAAGGTCCACCTGTCTTGGGGCAGCCTATGTTGCCTTAGGCTGCCCCAAACCTTTTCCAGAGTAATTAGGGTGGAGCATCTTACAGTTGGGTCAACCCAGTGAGAGATGGGGTAACCCAAGTGCACTTCTGGATTGTGCCCTTAGTCTTTGAAGAAACTGGTCTACAAGGCACTGAACATAACATAAAATCTTCTTGGTATATGGTATATCTGGTTTCTAAGCACAATTCTTAGGAAATGAATAAATAGCAATGCTTTCCTAATATTGATTGTTGTTGGATTGTCCCTTAAAGCAGCATGTCTGTAATTATAGATACTAATTTTGTCAATAAAATTTTTAATTACAAATATCCATGCTTGCTGTTTGGATCAATGCAAAAAGATGAGTTGTGAGTTATACACAGGGATCTATTTGAGGGGGTATGCACCTCTACAGAGTTATAGACACTTCTGTGTGAGTACTGGCAGTGGCACCTCTGTGGCCCCCAAGTAGACATGTCTATGATTCCAAATAACATCTTCATGGTGAGTACCCCACCTTTATTTCTAGAAAAAAGCACTGGTTATACAACATATTGAGGGCATGATTTTGATTTATTTTTCATCTGGTTTCACCCGAAGGAGAGGTGAGATATGAGTTCCTTCTGCAAATGGCCTGAATTTCCCCCTTTTTAAAAGTTAATAGTGAGGTTTACCTGTTGTTGTGGGAGTAAAATTTCAAGAATATTTGAAATTATTCCCCCTAGGCATCATGCCCCACCCCCAAGGGCACTATCCCCCACCATTAGGCACCAAGCACCCCGGGCACTAAACTGGTTCTTATTGAGTCCTTGCATCACAGAAGGAATATGCTCTCCAAATTTCATGCTTCAAGGTCCAAGGGTTAGGAATGGATGTTGATTAGTCAGTCTCCAGTATTAACTACAGGGACAAAACACGTTGTGCCCCTTTTCACCCCCTTTAGGGGCTAAATTTCTAAATTTCTAAGTCGTGCTCACAGCATGGAAGGAATGCCTCCCCAAATTTCATGCTTCTAGGTCCAGGGATTGTGGCAGGGCGTTGATGAGTCAGTGATCCTTCAAAGTAAAGTATAGAGACAACAATGTGTTTGCCCCTTTACATCCCCTTTTGGTTTGAATTTCCCAGAATGCCCCAAACACCCAAAATTGGTTCCACAACCCCCAAACCAGACTGGGATGGGGTGAGCGGAGAGTTCATCATTTTTCAATTTAAAATAAGTAATATAGTGTAATATATTATGTACAGGAAAGCAATACCAGCAATTTTAGCTTATTTTTAGTGTTTTTAGCTTATTTTAACATGTCCTACATTTTGTCCTACATTTTCCAGGTAGAGAGTAGGAATTTTGGCCTTTGATCAGGAATTTTGGCCTTGTTGTTCAGGGATTTTGCATTTGGTATCTGGTCACCCTGCCCTGGGTTCGTTTTCAGAAGCTCCATGAGCAGTCCCAGACCTCACACACTTGAACACTTCTTTCTGCATCAACACAATTGACATTCTACATAGCTGCCATTATTGACCATACATTCCAGAAAATCAGCCCTATTGAACTCAGTAGGGACATTTCAAGTAAATATGTTTACCAGTTTGCAGTATGCTCTGAAAGAGACTAGCTCCAAAGCTGTGTCTGATAACAAGTCTGTAGAGTCCTGGGGGATTTTCCCAGGGTAGTAGAGTGACCAATGTTCTGCTAATAATTAAAAAGGGAAAACAGAACTGCTCAATCAGCCGCGGGGAGCCTGGAAGAAAGAACAGATTTAAATAACCAAATGACAGAAAACATTGTTGAGAAATAGTAATTTCCTAGAAAAACGATACAGTTATATCAAAAAGAGCTTGGGGCATATCCAGGGTATCTCATTGATTACAAGTAGCTTTAGGTTCTTTGGAAACAATAATTCTGACACTGAACATTCTAGGCAAGACAAGTAAAAGCAAGCACATATAATAGGGCGTCAGCATAAAAAGATTAGTATTCACTATTTGCTCATGTTAGAGAACAACATTTAAGGGCCAGCACTATTGTACAGCAAAGTTGATGTCTGTTGCACTCCAGCAAAGTAGCTCTGCTTGCAGATGTTCATCATGATACTCATCCCATCTCCATTAAACTTTAAAGAATTTGGCACATTTTTTGTCACTGGGAATACTACTGTGTGTCTAGTGATCATGATCTTGTCCTGTAGGACATGCAGTATAAGGCAGAAACAAACATGAGATTTCTTATCCTAGTATTTTTGTAGAATGGGATGGAACAGTGCTTCTGTCGTAACTCTGATGATGTAAATATGGGTATATGATCTCTGTAGTAATAGGTGAGGCCATATCTTTTGAGGAAAAATGTGTCCTGGAAAGATTTTAAGCAGAGCCTGATGCAGGATTTGTAGATTCCAATGGGGAAAGGCTTTAACTGCCTTGGATGCCATTTGGGGAGAAAGGCGGAGTACAAATCAAATAAATAAATCCAGTTGAACCAACCTAGTAGTTTCTTTACTGTTGGAGTTCCCTAGCTACTTTGGATCAGAAGTATCTGGCACTTGTACACAGCTTATGGGACCGTTATTGATCTTTCTGGTTTCACAATTTTCCTCTTAAGATTATAAGTATGTAACACCAGCACCTTTTGAATACAGTCAATCCTCATTTTCTGCCTTGGCAAGAACATTGCGGCATAAGGGCAGCCAATAGTACAATTGTGACCTTCCAAATTTTGAGAATATGATTAAGATTGACATATTTTCTCTTATGTCATTTGCAAATAATGAGTTCCTACCTGAAAAAGCACTTACTTCTGGCCATCCTCTACTTAAAGATGTGACCCCTTCCTTAATGTTGTTACTTCCAGTCCTCATTGTGAAAGCTATTTGGCCTGCTGTATGAAACAGATTTGACTACTAGGGATGCTATTTTCTCTGGTCTTGCAAGATTCCCTGCAAGGCTACAATGGTCCTATTCTGTTTGTAGAAAACTGAAGAACAACTGAGACGAGAGGAGAAAACAAGCTGGTGAAAATTATTAAAGCCTTTTCTTTATTTTAATCAACAAGGCAGCATAGATTTCTTGCTACATGTACATGAGAGAAACTTCTGGCACTGTTGAACATTTAAAATTGGAATGGTCATAAGTCTGAATGGCCCTTGCTGGGTCATCACTATCATGCCTGCACAAAAGCATCAGAAGGATTGCATTTGTGAAAAAGTGCCAACGCAGCCATCCGTAACTCTGGGTGTCTAAGTACCTGTCTATTTTTTACTTTTGATTCCATGGGTCTGCCAATAGGGGCTCTGATTCTTGAAAGCTTGTACAGTACAGTACTTCAGTAACTGTTTAGATTTTCAGGTGCCACAAAACTTTTTGTCTTTCTGTTTATGCATAAGAATATGTGATTGTGCTGGGTTAGATCAATGATGGTCCATCTCTATGTATTGATTCAGACAAAAACCTCTAATTGATGTCAGAGAAAAAGCAAGCCTGTGGGGGAATGTTTTATTACTTGCCGCCCATTCCCAGTGTCTGACTGGTTTGGGAATATTGGATGACTGCCTATGTCTATTTGCACTAACGGAGATTGCTCTCTTGGCACTTTGCCTTCAGGCCATTCAGGGCTCTTCAGCAATGAGTCAGAGACTCAACACCATGCATGCAGCCGGAATTTCCTTCACCTAACGGGGGCACTCTAGCTAATTGGAGAGACCATGAAGGATTTCCTATGTTTTTTTCTGCTCTAATGTTCAGATTGTTATTCTCCAGATGACTTCCTTCTATTTGCCCCCCCCCCGCCCCCGCCCCTCTGCTAGACAAACAGGCTGTGTGTCCTTGCCCTGTCAGTTATATAGTTCCTTCAATAAAGTTTTTCCTTCTTTACAGTACCAGCAGAGCAGTGATCTTAATTAATAGATACCTCCCAAAACGTGCTTCATAAACCAGCTGTGCCAACATTTCTCAGTCATGAAGCTACTGTATTTGCACTTAGATCTTTGTCTTGCATAACTATCTGTGCTATAGAGATCTCCTCCTTGGGATCTTGCTGCATTCTAATGTAAAATTAGAGACTCATACAGACTCACCAGTAAAACCTTATGTCCAACATGCACAGGCTAAAGGTGAAGGCCTTGATGTTAATGTGTTACAAAAAAAACAAGAGCTGCTTAATCTATTTGCCAGCTGTTTGTAGAGAGGGCACACCTTGTATCAAAAGTAACTAGATATCCATAGGAAATAGCAGCTACAGCCTGGAAGATGAAAAAGATACTTGTTTACACTTGGTAGCATTAGTTTATGAATTACATACTCTTTGAGGACACAATCCTAACCAATTTAGGCTGGCATAGCTCACCTGGCATATCTTCCCATGGTATGGTGAGGTCACTATATGTCTGTGCACTGGTCAAACTCCCACCCCCCTGCCCTGGAGTGGGGCAGAAGTGCCTTATGGCACTTTTATGGTACTCCCAGGTCAGCACAAGACTAACCCTACAATCCAGAGTAACTATGGGAGCATGTAAGAGACATTACAGGCAGCTGCACTACCTAGTGAAAACCTATAGGAAATTCATATTGCAATCCAGAGTAAATTGTTCTTACACCGGAGCAAAGATTCCCTGTAGTTACTCTGGATTGTGCCCAAACTTGGGGTTAGAATTTTAGCCTGAATCTTAGATAGGTCACATAAGTCAATGTAATAACTTCAACATTTAACATTTGCCTAAGTTCTTTGTAACTAAGATTATTTTATTTCTGCCTGTTTTTTTATTGCTATCTGCAGCTGTTTTTAACCTGGGTTTTCATTGACTTCACATAGTTTATTATATTTTAATTGTATTTTTTAAATCCAGTTTTCATTATGTTTTATTGTTATTTTTAAGTGTTGTTAGACACTTTGGGTTTCCTTATCCAAGGAAGAAAGGCGGGATAACAATTGAATGAATGAATAACATTTGCTTGTACAAAACATAATGATTATATATATTACTGATTTTCAGCTCTTCAAGATAGCAACATGAGATATACAAAAAGTATTGCTTTTAAGAAGAGATTGGACAAATTCCTAGAGGAAAGGACCATCACAGGTTACAAGTCAAGAGGGGTGTGTGTGTTGAGGTGGACAACCTCAGAATGCCAGATGCAGGCTGGGGACACCTGGATGCAGGTGTCAGATGTGCTCCCTGTGGCATCTGCTGGGCTGCTGTGTGACAGTTGAACTAGATGGGTTTTTGGCCTGATCCAGTGGAGGCTTTTCTTAAGTTCTTAATGGATAGAGGTATTTATTTGCAGTGAATGAGAGAGTATTACAGTCTAAGGGTCCAATCCTATCCAACCTTCCAGTGCTGGTGAAGCCTCATCAATTGAATGTGTGCTGCATTCTGCACTAGGGTCAGCAGTTGTGAAGTTTTTTAAAACATCAGCAGGAAATTCCAGAATCAGACCTCTGCATAATCTGAACCTTATTCCATCAGGCTCAGTGGAGGAGCAAGAAGCCTGCCTGGAACAGAGTCTTTAAATCAAACTTTGGACTATTTTTCCCCACTAATTTTTTTATCCATATAAAGTTCTGGAATGGAACCGTAGTGGATAATGAGGGACACTTGTATTCCAACGTTTGGATCAAGTCAACGTTTTAATGGCACACTCTCAAAGATGGAGCAGCATCTGAAAGAGAAGCATACAAATGGGGTTGCTAACCATCTTGGTTCCAATTCCAAGCAACTTGAGAAAAGGTACCTTTGATTGGTCAAAGATGCCTTTCAAAGTGGAGATTCTTCTATTTTTGAAAGGGAACCAGCAGCTCTCTCTAGTCATTCTGTTTAGCAGAATGTCATTTCCAGGGACTGTTTGTTGGGACTGTTACTGCATCTGTTTTTTAAACAGCCCATTTGGGACAGGGAAACGTGTTCATTTCTTTTCTCCTGAAAACAGTTCTGTGAACATTTGTGTTGAAAGGTGGTAGAAATAATCAGTTTAATGGCACTCAGGAAGAGCACAGGAACCATGCCCCATTTGTCTTATTTTGTTAACAAGGCAGTTGTCACTAGCTAGTACCACTGCGTAAATTCAGATCATCAGTGATGTGCCAAGGGTGTGTGGAAAAAGGTGCCACTTCCACATGTATGCTGTCCAACAGAAACCTTGTTCCCATCTTTTACACTAAAGATTGCTGGTTTGTACTGACTTCTTTAAAAACAGTCCAGCTGTTATCTATTTTGCTTGGCACAAAATTCAAGTTTACTTTGGAACTGGAATTCCTGGTTCTGCAAATGTCTACGGAAGTCAATGTTTGTAGGAGGTGGGGGGGGGGGAGATACATTCCAAGTCATACATATTTGAACCGAAACCATACATGCTCCACTTGTTTCTATTTAATGTGACATGTTGCAGGTGAACCCTATTTTACTTTTGAGGGAGATTTTCAAGGGGTGGCTTTAAAAAGCTGGGTGCTATCAACGTATCCTGTGGCAAGGAGTTCCACAGATTAATTACATGCTAGGTACAGAAATATATTCTTTTGTTTGTCCTAAGTCTCAGAGCCTCACCCACCTTGCAAGGGTTTATGTATGTATGTATGTATGTATGTATAATTTTACATATATAATGTGTGTGTAGATATGTATATATGTGTGTGTGTGTAGATGTATATGTATATATATATATGTATATATATAGATAGATGTGTGTGTATATATATATATGTATATGTGTGTATAGAGAGAGATATACCTATATACATAGATATATATGTACACATCCACGTGTGTGTGTGTTGCCTGTAATTCATTAGTAAGAAGGGTCTGTGCTGGAGGCTGGAGTCCGGGGGTGTCCTGGGAAGGAGGGCGGGTGAGGCTGCCTGCTTCCTCCTGAGTGGGGCTGGGGGCTGAGGGCGGTGTGGAGGGCGCAGGCGCTGCCGCAGCGGAGGAGGAGCGGGAGGGCGGCGGGAGGCGCGAGCGGCGCTTCCTTCCCGGCGAGCTCTTCATTCTGAGGCGATCCCAGCCCTGTCGTGATGGCGGCGCCGCTGACGGACAGCGAGAAGAGGAAGCAGATCAGCGTGCGGGGCATCGCGGGCCTGGGCGACGTGGCCGAGATCCGCAAGAGCTTCAACCGCCACCTCCACTTCACCCTCGTCAAGGACCGCAACGTCGCCACCCCCCGCGACTACTACTTCGCCCTCGCCCACACCGTCCGCGACCACCTGGTCGGACGCTGGATCCGCACCCAGCAGTACTACTACGAGAAGGACCCCAAGGTCGGTGCCCCCCCCCGCGCCCCCCCCCGACCCCCGCCTCCCCGCAGCCCCAGGCCTCAGCAGCATCCTCCCCAGCACACTCCCGCCACCTCCACTCAGCAGTCAGCAGCAGAGACTGCAGCCTCACAGCCCACTCCTGTGCAGGTCTACTCAGACGTTGGCCCCATTGGAGTCAGTGGGGCTTACTCCCATGTAGGTGTGCACAGACTGCAAGCCTCAGAGCCCAGTCTCATGCAGGTCTACTCAGAAGTAAGCCCCATTGGAGTCAGTGGGGCTTACTCCCAGGTAGGTGTGCACAGACTGCAGCCTCAGAGCCCACTCTCATGCAGGTCTAATCAGAAGTAAGCCCCACTGGAGTCAGTGGGGCTTACTCCCAGGTAGGTGTGCACAGACTGCAGCCTCAGAGCCCACTCTCATGCAGGTCTACTCAGAAGTAAGCCCCATTAGAGTCAGTGGGGCTTACTCCCAGGTAAGTGTACATAGGGTTGCAGCCTGTGACTGCCCCTTCTGCAGGATGCAGTGCCTGTTGTGTGATTGCAGTTGCATCAGCACTAGAAAGTTAGAGTGCCTATGGAAAGCACTGGCCTATGTCTATCTATCTGTCTGCCTTGTCTGTCTGTCTAACTGGCTGATTACTGACTGACTATCTGTCCCTTTTGACCCTGCTGTTCCTTGCAAAGAAACTGTGAGCCAAGACAGCTGCAGTGCCACAAGCCGGAGTTCCCGACTGTGCCAGAGAGACACTTAGCAAACCCAGACCTATCCTGGCAATCTGGTTCTGATCCAGTTGAAAAAAAATCACTTACAAGTCCCTTTTAGTCATTTTCATGAAGTTACGACTGCAGTGAATGTGGGGATGAGGATGAGGATGTGATCTGAATGAATCTGAGAGGCACAGCCATACCTTGAAGAAGGGATGATGGCCCAGTGCTGGATGAGGGACTGTCATTCAAGCTGGGCAGAGGCATTTGCATCAGGGCATGGCCTGCACAGTGAGCAAAGCGGATCACAGAGGAAGAGCCTCAGCAGGGTTTGAGGTTTATTTTTCAGGCCTATTGAGCATTTGCTGCCTGAGCATTTCTGCAGAACGCATGACGACAGCACAGGAAGCCCCACTGCTCAGCAGGTGAGCCTGCTTTTGGAAGGCATCACTTCAGACTGCCAGACTTCCAAAAGGAGTCACAGGGGTCCTGTGCGTAGAAAGCTAGTACATCAGGGAGGAAAGGTTCCTTAGGACCTTTCTTTCTGACAACTAGTTATCTGGATGGAGAAGACTTTCTTGTGTATGAAGAACCATCCCAGCAACAGAGCCCCTCCACCCACAATCTGAAGCAGCAGAGCAGTGGTACTCAGGCATTTCAGCCCTTTCAAATTTAAAAAATCTTTCCCGGATCCCCTGTCAAACTTACCAGGTTGTGGCATTGCTATGATGCCTGAGCTCATCCTTGTCTACTCAGAAGTAAGTTCCATTGAGTTCAATGAGATCTACTCCCAGGAAAGCCCAGAGCCAGATTCCAGAGCTGATCCCACCCTCTTGTGATCCCCCTGACCCAAGGCGGTGACCCCCCCCAGGGGGTCCCGACCCCCACTTTGAGTAGCAGTGCTGTAAAACCTAGACAAAGGATAGCCACAGAGTTTCCCTCATTATCCAATAGGGTTCCGTTCTGGAATCTTCCATGGATTAAAAAATTCAGTATATAAAGAAAACAAAGGAAAAATAGGTTTAGGTTTAAAGACCCACTTCCAGGTTTCTTGCTCCTCTGTTGCACCTAATTGAATAAGGTGGTGCCTCAGTATCTGCAGGAGTTTGGTTTTAGGACTGAAGGTTGGAACAGTTGCTTGCATGACTACCTCTCTACAACAGTAGAGAAGCAGTTTTTACAACTATGATTTGCAGTGGCCATTTGTGTTGAGTCAAATCCGTGTATAACTAGGTTAAACTTGTATATCTTTTGTTTATTCTGAACTTATCTGGCTTCATCCTGAGTTCCAGTGTTCTTTGAGAGACTTGTGGCTGCAATCCTTAAGACACTTTCCTGGGAGTAAGACCCATTGAACACAATGGGCTTACTTTTGAGTAGACATGGTTACCTTAGGTTACCTTAGGATCCATGTCTACTCAAAAGCAAGCCCCATTCTGTTCAGTGGGTCTTAATCCCTGGAAAGTGTCTTTGGCATTGCAGTCTCATTCCTCTCTCTTTCCACACTGGTAGTTTTAATTGCCATCATCTGTGCCTTCTTCAGCTCTTGCAGTAATAAGAACATACTTCACTGTTCAGTAAGCACACCAGCAGCTTCTACTATCCATCTCCATGGCAGGCAGTGACAGCAGAATGAAAAGAATATGTGGAAGGGAAGAGGGCAAATGCAAAACCGAGCTCTCTGACAGGAGAGGACATGAGGAAAGGGGGGGAATTGAAAAGTCTAACAGGAATATTATTTGTATCACTCAATTAAATATACAGTACATTTTAAAGAAAAATTCCTACTACACTTAAACTAAAATAAAAACAAAATAACTCATTGTTTCCTTTGAATGAATCACATTTCAGGGTCAAAACTATTGATCCTGCTCAAGGTGAAATGCATTTGTATCCTGTTTTTTTTAGAGGGGGCTGGCAGAATAATTGATTAAATGGACAAATCTTTAATATTTGTTGCTGTGCAGAATTTACAAAGAAACCATAAATGGCATATCATATTTTGCATTTTGTGGCCTGAATTTTTCTCTAGCCCAATTCTAGATTTTGGCACCTGATAGCTTTGGTGTCCTTGAGGCAATTACTCCCTCCATCTTTGATGATTCTGAATTATTCAGATGTGGTGGAACTTCTAATTGTTGCACTTCTTTTTTTTTTTTGCTCCCCTGCTGACATTATGTCTTTTGATAACATCTGTTATTGCATAATGGTTTGTTTGTGCATAGGCACATGCAAGTGCTTTGTGCCCACAAGAAATATGCTGCCTTGAGGTATCACTGGCAGAGTAGCAGATATCATTTGTGTTTTGCACCGGAGGAACCATATGTTCCTGCACTTGGTAGCGGATAATGTTTGTGCTGTCAAGCACATGAGCACGTCGGGGGGAACCAGTGTGTGCATTATTCTGTTCCATTCAGCTGTGGAACTAACAACGATACCAGTGGATGAATGCATAGAAATGCAGTGGCATTCACATGCAGAAAACTGAAAAGGGGTGCAGTGCATGCAAGGCAGTTGCATGTGTTCATCTGATAGTTGGAGAAGGAGGGAAGGCACCTTGATACCAGTAGAATCCCAGCCAAGGCATGGGCAAAGGGATTTTCTCCCCAGTATGAGAGGCAAGAGTCTTTCACCTTCTTTTTTTGCATTTCAACATGTCACTAGAATTTCCTTTTCTTGTGTATCACAGCTGAAGGTCCTCAGGGGGACTTTCCTCATAATAGGAGGAAGACTCTTATGCTGCAATACTAACTACATTTTCCTGGGAGTAAGTACTGTTGAATACAATGGGACTTCTAAATAGACATGTTTAGGATTACACTGTAAAAATGAGAGAGGGGTTCAGGAGCCCTTTGCTTGGGAAGAGGTACATCTGAGGTGCATCGTTTTTGGGATTAAGAGTTATGCTTGGGAATTCAAGGGGCATTCATTCATTTAAGGGGTTTATACCGTTTTTCCTATGCCAAAGCAAATGCCCAAAGTGGCTTACAAACTTTAGTTTCTCTCTCCTGTGGTCCTCACAACAACCCTATGACATAAGTGAGGCTGAAAGTGAGTGACTGGCCCAAGGTCACCCAGAAAGCGTCATGGCCAAGGAAGGATTTGAACCTTTTCTAGGTCATGCCCTACAATCCAAACTATGGGAGCCCATAAGAGATATTTACATCAATGTAGTTACGGTACCACCTAGTGAAAACCTATGGGAAATTCATATTGCGATCCAGAGTATTTCTTATGTTGGAGCAAGGACTCCCCAAAGTTACTCTGGATTACGCCCTTAGTCCAGTTCCCTAACTACTACACTATCTGGCTGGAATCTCCCTCTCACTTTTTTGACTTCTCTACACTGAACTTAGTTGTGGTTCAGGTAGTTAAGGCACTTTGCCTGTCAACCGGCAGGTTAGGGTTTGAGATCTGGGTGCAACAAGACAGAATGAACTCCTGTCTGTTGCCCAACCTAGCAGTTCGAAAGCATGGAAATGCAAGTAGATAAATGGGTATTTGGTGGGAAGGTAACAGTGTTTCATGTTAGTCATGTGGGCCGAATGACCTATCTTCTGACAATGCTGGCTCTATGGCTTAAGAAATATAGATGAGCACTGCTCCCTAGAGTCAGTCAGGACAATCAGGGTAACTTGCAGGGGACACATTTACCTTTACAGTGAACTTACCCCTCCCCTCCAGTCAGTTGGAAACTGTACAGCTTTTCTACAAGCTTGTTTTAGCTGATTAATGCACGTTATTTTGGTACTATACTTATTAGCTCAGAAGCCAGCCTAGGGCTGCCATTTGGTCTGAAGGAAAGCAATGAGAAAGCCTTGCTTTTGTCCCTATTACAAAGGTTTAATCTGCAGAAGTCAACAGAGGGAACTTTTCAGGACAGGAACTAAACCTGATCTGCTAATTGCTGCAGTCCAAACGGATGTTAAAGACACAGCTGCAGGAAAATCTAAATGAATTGAGTGCAGCTTACAGCTAACCATTGTAGTCTTAGGCTCTAATGCTGTATACCAATGTTTCTCAATCATTGCCCAGGACACCTCCTGAGAATGACAGTCTGTCTGGGACCCCTTGGAAGTGATGTCATGGCCAGAAGTGATATCAAATAGGAAATTACATTATTGTGATGCCAGAGCTCCTCTATGTCTACTCAGAAGTTCCATTATGTTAAATGAGACTTACAATGATAATGAGTATTATTGTGTTCAATAAGGCTTGCTTTCAAGTAAGCAAATAAGACTTTCTTAATCAAAAGTAGCCTGAGTTTCCCATTTCAAGATGGTAGCAGCCAGTGCCAGATTCCAAGATGTCCAAAAAAGCATCCAGCTTTTTGCAACCGCAAAGGTGTCCAAACCCCCACTTTGAGAAGCACTGCTATACACATTTATGTGGGAGTAAAACACATTGAACACACTGAAACTTATTTCTGAGTAAGCCTGTGTATAATTGCTCAATAAGAACTGTGGTGCAGCAACATTATCACGTTATCAAGTGCCTGCCCTATCAACCACCCTCCAGGGCAGGTAAAAAAATGTTTCAAATTTGCTGCCCCCCTTGGAAGCTATTCTCTGCTTTGTTGTAGATAGAGCAGTTTAGGCCATAATTTTTCCTGCAGAAAATGCAGCAGGCAAACAAGCAATTGATGGATCTTTCCACGTTTGAGGGATCTTAATAAATAAATAAATAAATATGGCTGCAAAAACTGAAAACACCATTGCTCCACCTGTACAGAAAGCCACCCTGATGTCTCAAGTCACTGAAAGTAATAGGCATCACAGATAAGGTCTTCCCATCACACTGTGTTGGGAGAAGCTTTGAAGTCCTCAGAAGTTTCCAGTGGTTCTTCTTTGAGACTTGTGATGAACAAATGATAGACTGTTGGTAAAGATGTGGAGAGATCAGATCAGGTCCTTGTAGAGTTTACTAGGTGAGCTTAGGTTTGTCGCATTCTCCCAGCTTAACCTACTTTACGGAGTGAGAGGAAGAACCATGTATGCCACCCTGAGCTTCTTGCAGCAGGAAGGAGTTTCCCCAGTATGATGAGCTTTATACAGAGAAAGAGTGCCTTTAGCCTCTATAATACTCCCATCCAATGATGGGCAGGTTTGCACACACAGTTTCTGTGTAGCCCAGTAGGACAAAGAGCACAATCCTAACCATGTCTACTCAAAAGTAAGCCCCATTGTGTTCAATGGGTCTTACTCCCAGGAAACTGTCCTTAGGATTGCAGCCTTAGGCTGTAATCCTAAATCTGTTAGAACGGCATAAGTCTTGTGCTAGGAATGTCACAAAACTGCAATAAGGCAGTACTGCCCACTCCTGGGGAAGTGGGGGTTAGGTCAGTACACAGGCATGTGCTGGCCCCTTCACATCACCATGGGAAGCCAGGTGAGTTATGCCAGCCTAAATTGGTTAGGATTGCACACTAAATTCTAAGAGATTGCACACCTCTTAGAACATATGTTTGAATCCTTTGCAATACAGAGGGGTTCTTGGAAAGGATTCTGTCAGAATGTAGAATAGTGTACTGTATTTTAAAATCACTGCATTGAGAAACTGGTATCCTCCCTTCAATGTACCACAATCAGTTATACTTGATACCACTCCAATTTCCATTACCAAACTGGCCCAATTACAATATTAACAAATGCTGGCATCATATAAACCCAATACCAGGATTTCATATAGGAGGAAACTTGAGAGTTTTGAAATGAGAATTATGTTTATTTAGCTTTGTGAGATTATGGCTGCAATCCTAAAGACACTTTCCTGGGAGTAAGACCTATTAAACACAGTAGGGCTTACTTTTGAGTATGCATTGTTAGGATTGTGTTCTGAGGGCATGAGTTAACAGTTTTTCATTCATGTATCAGTCAGAATGGTCATGTGTCAGAAATTAGGTAGTACAGTGGCGCCTTCATGTAACAAACGCCTAACGTAAAGTATGTTTCACGTAACAAACAAAAATTTATCTGGGATTCTGCTTCACATAACAAACTCATTGGCAGTTGGAACAGACTCACTGTCTGGCAGCCCCTTTAAAAAGCGTCAGGGCTGCCTAGTGTGTCTGTCCATGGCGAAAGCAACACTTCCGCGCTGTTCCTCCTGTGGCCGGGCGTCCGCTGGGCAGAGGAAGAGAACAGCAGTGGAGAAGAGGGAAGCAGCTCAGGGCTAGCCAGAAGGGAGCAGGAGAGAGAGGGGCTCAGGATGAAGAGAAGGAGAAAGTGGGAGACACTTTGAAAGTATCTTGGATTGCAGCCTCCTAACCATGTCTACCCAGAAGTAAGCCCCATTGTGTTCAATGGGTCTTACTCCCAGGAAAGTGTCTTGGATTTTAGCCTCCTAACCATGTCTACCCAGAAGTAAGCCCCATTGTGTTCAATGAGGCTTACTCCCAGGAAAGTCTTTAGGATTGCAGCCTAAGTAGACTTCATAGGATCATGCACGTTTGAATGCATGTTTTGAATTCAATTCCAGTGTTTTGTCATCATTTTCATCATTTTGTCACAATTTTTGCATCCAGTTAATATTTTTATATTAATATTTTTTGGGTTCTGGAACCAATCGTTTGAGTTTCCATTATTTCCTATGGGAAAATCTGCTTCATGTAAAGAATGTTTCACGTAACAAGCATGCCTCCAGAACGAATTAAATTTATTACGTGAGGCACCACTGTACATAACACTTGTCCAGAACAATGTACAATTTCAGATTAAGGAATAACTCCTACTGCTGGTTACTAAGTGGATAAGAGTCCACAAATGTTTATCACCTGTCTACTCATATTAGAGAGGCCTGTGTATTATCTGCTTAGCTCATAAGATTCAGTGGAACAGTGTGCTATTAATATTTCTGGGTTGTGCTCCTTATCGCAAAAGCAAAATATGCTTCATCATTCCTCTTGCATGAGTATTGTCAAAGAAAATACATACCAGATGCAATCTATATGCTTAAGAAAATATGTAGTAAAATAAGGGAAGAAAGTAAACTAGATAATTTTTAGATGAATAAACCAACAAATTAAATTTTCCAAAGACAAAATTAGTAAAGGAAACATTTGCAAGCACTGCAAGATCAAAACTTTGCCATGTTGAGTTGGAGCAGTGGTCCCTCTGGCCAGGTTGTCTGACTGGCAGGGGCTCCCAAGACAAGCTAAATGAGACTGTTTAGCTGGAATTGATGAGGATTAAACCGGTTTTTTCCACTGAGCTTTGTGGCTCCTTTCCCAGCTTTGTGGCTCTTTTCATGTTACCTTGACAGATTTGTATTCAACATCTCCCTTCCAAAAAAATTCAAATAAATGAAGATTCAAGACGAAAATGTGTCTGATATCAGATCTTAGAAGACATTATGCAGCCCACTCCTGGGCATCACTGATGTATTTCCTTACCATTCATCATCCCCAACTATTTTGCAGATCTGTGTGGAAAAGGTATATATAGTAGTCCTCTGAATTGTGAATTAATTTGGAAGATTTATACCCCACTTATTAATAAGCATCCAAGGTAGTTTACAGTATAAAAGCAGGACAAGTCAGCAATGATTCAATAAAATACACATATAAGCAGGGAAGGACAGGAGGTTGCCCAGCAACCACAGGATGTTACAGGATCATTTCCAGATCCCCAGGAATGTCATTTGAAACTGTGATATTATAATGGAGAGTCCTACGTTCAAGACAGTGCTTAGCCATGAAGGTCATTTGGAAAGCCATTGCTTTCTAGTCTAACAAGTTTAATAGGATAGTGAAATGGGATAATGGCCTACAACTGTCAGTTCCCTGAAGGAAGAGTAAGAGTCAAATATGGCAAACAGATCTCTGTGGTTTTGTTTTTTACTTCTATCACTTCCGATCCAAGATGTTGGAAGTGGTGGTTGATTGTTCCCTGAGTTCTTGAGATCATACCAGAATATCTTCCTGGTTCTCACCCTACCTCAGGTTTCCAAAACAACCATCCAGGACAGGGGTCTCCAAATCCTGGCCCTGGGCCCAGATGCGGCCCTCAGCAAGCCTAAAGATCCCTCTATCCGGTCTCTGGGCAAGCCTTGTAATCCACTCCAAAACATTATTATATGTAAATTTATTCAAATTTGAAATGTAAATTAGTTTTTTGGCAGTGTCAGAGATATGATGTGGCCCTCCTGCCAAAAGGTTTGGAGACCCTTGATATAGGAGTTAAGGCATAGTTGACTTCTAGGAAAGAAGAAGAAATGTCAAGATAGATCGAGAAAGAGGGCTGCACTTTTTGGGTGCTAGTAGCTATAAGCACTCAAGGTGTTGGTCATCATCACTAGCTACCAGAATTGCAAAGGGCAGAATTGCAGTTCAGATAGGGATGTGGTGGTTCAGTATGAAGACTCTTAAGGTCAACAGCTCTGAAGTTTGAGACTTGAGTACTGCATGACAGAGTGAGCACCTTTCACTCATCCCAGCTCCTAAAAACCATACAGATAAATAGATACCGTGCTTAAAACAAACAGGAAAAGTAACATGCCTGTAAAGGTAAAGGTCTGCATAACTGCGGAAGTGGCTATGTACAGTGCAGACTCTCAGCCTTAGAAGTGGAGCTGACACTGTCCCCCAAAATTGGTCAAAACATTCAGGGACACCTTTTACTTGCAATTAGGTTGCCATCTTTTTTCTTGGCTCTGTACCTATGGATTTAAAAAAACAGGTGGCAGGAGAAAGGTATGCATGAAGAAAGGTGGGCGGAGAGGAGAAGTTTTTGCAGCACAGACATATGTGAAAAGATTACTTGTTGAACTTCTGTGGTCAAACAGCATTGAGGTCAAGACCAGCAGAAGGTTGGCCACATTTGTCTTATTCCAGAATAGCCCCATTTGAATTTAAAAAGATTTCTAGGTTAAATGATTGAGGATTATCTCCAATCTCCCAGCACAATCCTGTGCATACTTACTCAGAAACAAGTCAATCTGTTTTAAGGAGCAAGGGTGTAGTGGCTCAAATGATTAAGACACTGTGCCTGTCAACCAACAAGTTGGGTATTGAGACCTGGGTCCTACAAGACTGAGTGAGCTCCCATCCTTAGCCCAGCTCCTGCCAGACTAGCAGTTCAAAAGCATGCAAATACAAGAAGATAAATAGGTACCACCATGGTGGAAAAATGGAAAGGCATTCTGTGTGCCTTGGCTTTTAGTCATGCCATCCCCATGACTATGTGAGTGTCTTCGGACAATGCTGGCTTTAAAGGCTTAGAAACAGGGATGAGCACCGCACCCTAGAGTTGATCACGACTAGCAGTACAACCTGCAGGGGACACCTTTACCTTTACTTACCGGTCCTGATATGATCAATCAAATAATATGAATATGAGCGCAGTCCTAACCGTCTCTACTCAAAAGTAAGCCCCATTGTGTTCTTCTTACTTGTTTACTCCCAGGAAAATGTCTTTAGGATTGCAGCATAAGAGTTCTATTTTTAAAAATGTAGTGCACTCAGCCTCCATTTGAATGTATTGCAGAGTTCTGCACTGCATCAGTGGAGAAGAAAGAAGACTTCAATTCTCTTTGTTCTTCCAAACCTGTCTGATTGTTGGAGCCAAAGATGACTCATCTTTGTCTTTCTTCTCCCTCACTCCATTTTCTTCACATTGGACAGGGAAATTAGCCCTGCTTTGTTTCCAGGTCCGGTGGAATCAAATATCCTTTTGGTTTCTCTGAACCTTCAGTGAACTATAAGGTGGCATGACTAGACTTGCAGTGCCAAACCTGCTTCAAAATAAACATTTGCTAAAGGGAAAAGCAAATGTAGAAACAGAATACAATTATTATTATTTTATAATAGTGTACTGGGTGGTATGGTGTATGAGTCTGAGGAGGGCAGGGGGAGGGCAGAATGGAGGTATTTCAGCGTGTGGAGAGGGAAGGGTAGGTGGGCCTGGAGCTAAGAAAGGGGTAGAGCCAGAATCTGGTCCTTAGGCCAGTTCGTAATGCCACTTCTAGGCAATTAGTGGATCTGCATTGTGGATCTGCAACACTTGTTTAGGTGGCACAGATCTGAGTAGTCCCATTGGGGTTGCTGCCAGATTACCCAGGATAAGGGGAACCAAGCCCCTTTGCCCCAAGCTGAGCTACAAGCAGCTCTAACCCTGCACTAGATATGGAGTAGGCCAGAGCTTCTCAGTTTAAAACCTTACTCAGCAGTGAAACTCATGTGGTAACTTGAGAAACATGCCATCTCTTCACCTAACCTTCCTCATAAGGCTGTTGAAGATAAAATAAAGTGTGGGGGCTGCCCCAAATTCATTCTCAGGTTTTGTGTAAATACAGTATATTGATTGGGCAGGAGCTTCTGAGATGAGTCCAAGACTTGCATGTACTCTTTAGGTTCAGCAAGAGTTGTTCCTTTGCAGTGGTTCTCAGGTAAAAGTGCTAGATCTCATTCTGTGAATATGGGATTCTCTGAAATATCTGTTTTAGTAAGTTAAGAAGTTCTGGTGTGCCAGAGAGAGGGTCCAAAATGGCTTGACTGCAGTTCATTTGCTGTATGTAGAATAGTCAAACTTTGCCCAATATGAGTGGTGCAGAACGAGTGGCTTGTGGTTTTGTGGTTAGGTCATTCTTGAGAACCTACTCTGTGATTTCTCAATTCCTTCTGCCTCCCATAAAGTGCCTCACTCTTTGATGAGGAAAGAACATAATGCATTTGTTTCCTTAGCCATTCCATGTCTGGTTATATTGCCCTACTCTCTTCCATCTATGGATCTTGATTATTTCAGAGAAAGTTTGCTATTGTATCTAGGAGCACACAAACATGCTCATTATCATGAATACTGATATCATTTCAGATGGCTCCATCAGTCTGCACAGTGCTATGCTGATTTTAAAAAGTCAGGTCCCTGCCCCAAGAACCCTACGGTCTAATAACTTTTTATGATAGTGATGCCTAGACCCAAATGAGAAAAAACATTGAGCAAGTGGTGAGTTAAAATAGTAACTATGTATGTTTAAGACTAACCATGCACAGGTTTGGGCTGCCCCTGATATCTCCAGGTCAGATTGAGAAAGAGCAAAAGTACAAGGTAGCTATGCATGTTCAAATAATAGGACTACAGCAGATTTTTGCTAACCAGCACTATTGTTTCCCTGCACTTTCTCCACTTACCACACCATGCCACTGCTGCCATGCCCCTGAGCATGATTCAGACAGCTAGTCTTTTGGAGTCAGAATAGGGCATCCAGACGCCCAGAAACCCCCGGACAGGTCTGGAATTTCCCTTCCTGTCCGTGCATGGAGGGCATGTCCAGGTTTTGGGGGGGGGGTCGTGTAGTGCTTTGTGCCACTTTAAATGGAGCTCAGAGCGGCTCACAACCAACAGAGACCATTGGAGATCAGGTCAGGTTGCTGCTCCAAGAGGGAAAGTCCCTGCTGGTTTCTGACAACAGTGAAGGCAGTCGCGGAGGCAGCTGGAAGGCGAGCACTCTGTGCAGGGCCTCGCAGAGCGCTCTGTTGAATCAGACCGACCGGTCTGATAGTAAATAATACAGAGGCTGTGTGCATGCATCTACTTAAAAAAAAAACCCAACAGGGCTACAGCCATGCGCACAGCCTCTAAGTTACACAATGGCTGCTCGGACGGCTGCACTGGTTGCGAGCCGCTCCAAGCTCCATTTAAAGTGCCACAAAGCACTACGTGACCCCCCTGAAGCCTGGACAAGCCCAAAAGGTAAGACCCCCAGGGAGTGGTTTGACCAAATGTAGGGCAAAATGTAGGACATCCTACATTTTGTCCTACATTTTAAAAAATGTAGGACAAGGTCCTCCAAAAGTCCGGATTTTCAGCTGAAAATCCGGACTTTTTGGGACCCTTGTCCTACATTTTGAGGTTGACCATTTGGTCACCCTGGAATTGGAAAGCTATAAGGAAGATATCAGTCCCATTCTTCCCCCCTCCACTGATGTCGATGGTCTGCAGAAACTGCTCCTGAAAGATATACCTGGTGAAAGATACCTCCTGAAAGATATACAGGCTGCTTTTACCTATTCTGCTAGCAGCAACCTTTAGGCCTCCATGGCACAGTGATTGTTGTTTGTGAACAGAGTTCTCTGCTGCTTAATGGGCTCCTTTGTTTTTGCTTCTGCATGATTTGTTTTGCTTCTGTGCTATTGTATTAACTCTATTATAATACTAATAATACTAAAATGCTCACAATGAATCTTCTCTAGGATATATTAGGTATGTGGATTGTCATAAGAGGTAGATCATCTAAGAACCCCTCATTTATCTGTGCAACCACAAGAGACTGTGCACAGAACCTACCTTGGAAGGAAAGAAGACAGGGCGAGAGCAAGTTCCCAAATTTATATTTAGTAGATATGGGGTGTAGATTGTAGATTGTTTTTTGTTTTAGTTATTTGAACTGTTTATTGATTTTAATTTGTTATAAATATATTCTCCTCCCCAAATCAGTAGAGTGAATAAATCATGTGAGAAAGCACTGTCATAATTAGAAGTAAAATAAACTGCTGTGTAAGATATCCTTAATACTGTGGCTTGGCTACATCCAGGTTATGGGACACTTGAGAGGTCATCAGGAAAAAGTTTTCTGATGAAAATGAGAGGATCATTGCATGATCCAAGTTCTAGTGTTAGGGGAAAAATATATCTTCCTTCTATGTGCCTTTCCATTTTTTTAATGGTGGAAAGTTTTGTCCTTGGAGACCAATTTTCCCTATCAAAAGGATCCATTGTGATGGAGAATTGGAACAGTTTCTTTTCTGCCAAACGGATCACAAGGGGAGTCGGTCTTTCCTGTACAAATTTCTAGTTATTGAGTAGAGTGCAACATCTATGTGGCTTTTTTAACCTGCCAATTTCTGATTCCCCCCCCCCCCCCCCCCCGTAACCAGATGCTTGGTGTTACAATAAGGCCAAGGAATGAAAACCCTGATTGTAGACAACTCCTTTGGCTGCTGCTTCCCATCTAGGGAGATCTGTGTTAGTGTTGTAAATTCACCTACTTTGACCTCTTCTCCCCCCATCCCCATTAGTCACATAGAATCATAGAATTGGAAGGGACCCAGTGGATCATCTAGTCCAACCCCCTGCCTCATCTGGCAGGAAATCCTCATCTTGTGGGGACCCGGGTCTCAAATCCTGGCCTGCTGGTTAACAGGCAAACTGTATAAATATGTATTTGTTCATAAATATTCAAATCTTGTTCGGTTTTATTTTGTTAGTGCAAGGATTCCTGGTTCATGTATGGTTGTCATACATTCTAGAAACTTGCTAGAAAATACAATGCTAGAAACATTCTAGAAAATACAGTGAAACTTGAGAGTCTTGAAATGCTGACATTTGTACCACCAAAACTCCATTCCTACCAGTCTGTCAATTGAAGACATCTCAAGCCCAACTGTGACTAACCTCTCCCTGCTTTGGCTCCTGAGACATCTAAAAGAGCAGAGTGAAAATTGAATTTTAAAATTAAGTATTAAGTTTCTTTAAGAACCTAGTAATCAAAATACATAATGTAAATCTATCAGTAAATGAAAGCCAGTCTTTTCCTGTTCTTTCATGGACTTGCAGAATACATAATAGTTCTCCCCTGATCTCTGGAGTTATATGAATGATAACATTATCCCCACCATTGTTGCAACTGATTACATCCAAAGACAACAGTGTATGGATCAAGGTGTGAATGACTTAATTTTATCTAAAATTTAATTCCTTTTTTATTTCTACTTTCCTAGCGGATTTATTACCTGTCATTGGAGTTCTACATGGGCCGAACGCTTCAGAACACAATGGTGAACTTAGGTCTTCAAAATGCCTGTGATGAAGCCATTTACCAGGTACTGACTCCACTGAGGCATTAGTTGATATTGTTTGTGGATGCACTATGATGTAATGCAAAACTGTTCACAGATTACTCAGCAAGATAGAAGGTTTTTCTGATTGCAAGAAAAACCGGGCAATGTGCGATGTTGCCCAGGGGAATAACTTCTGTTTAGATGAGATCATTCATCAATGTTGGACTAAGGAAAAACAATGCAGTGTCATATGGTACTATAAAGACTAATAGACATTAAAGTGTTTCAAGAAATTTGCTGGTGTTGCAGCCACAGACTGACCCAGCCACTCCTTTGCAAGGTGGAATTAATTGTAATGGGCAACACACCATTTTTCTATGCAGTTCACTAGTAATGATAATTGTTTTTCTGAAAATAAATTTCCAACAGGGTATTTGCAACAGATATTCAGTTAAGAAGCAACAAGGTAATAATTTATCTGAGGTCCTATTTTCATCTTGAAGCTACATCAATCCAGTCAATTTGTCCATTTGTATTCTGGCCTCAGAATATCTTAAAAGGCATAACAACTTCATTTCCAGTTTCCCAAGGGAAATCAGAAGGTTTTTTTCTACAAGGGACCATTCTTAAGCCTGCAGACATTATGAACATGTGCAGATTGCCTCTGTGAGCTTCTGAAGTCTCATAGAATCATAGAGTTGGAAGGGACCTAGTAGGTCATCTAGTCCAACCCCCTGCCTGCAGCAGGAAATCCCCCAGAGCATCCCCGACAGGTGCTCGTCGAGCCTCTGCTTGAAGATCCCCAGTGAGGAAGAGTCCACCACCTCCCTTGGCAATCTGTTCCACTGCCGAACCGCCCTCACCGTCAGGAATTTTTTTCGGATATCCAACCGGAATCTCCTCTCTTGCAGTTTGTACCCATTGGTTCTAGTCCTGCTTTCAGAAGCAGCTATGAACAAATGAGCCCCTTCCTCCCTATGACAGCCCTTCAAGTATCTGAAGAGGGCAATCATGTCTCCTCTCAGCCTCCTCTTCTCCAGGCTGAACATCCCCAACCTTTCCTCATAGGGTTTCCCTTCCATCCCACTGATCATTCTTGTCGCTCTCCTCTGGACTTGCTCCAGCTTGGCTGCATCTTTCTTCAAGTGAGGTGCCCAGAACTGAACACAGTACTCAAGGTGAGGTCTGACCAATGCAGAATAAAGAGGAACTAGAACTTCTCGTGAAGCTACAGTCCTCTTAATGCAGCCTAAAATGGCATTTGCCTTCTTTGCAGACACATCACACTGCCGACTCATGTTCAGCTTGTGATCCACGGCGACTCCAAGATCCCGCTCACATGTTGTACTGCCAAGCCAAGTATCCCCCATTTTATACCTGTATTTTTGGTTTTTATTGCCCAAGTGCAGAACTTTGCACTTCTCCCTGTTGAAATTCATTCTATTTGTTACAGCCCAGGATTCTAGTTTATCCAGATCCTCCTGGAGGTTTCTCCTGTCTTCTGTTGTGTTTGCTACTCCTCCCAGTTTGGTGTTTGCTACTCTCCCCCACCTCATAGGCAAGACTTTATACGTAGTATTCCAGTATACTCTATTATATGGTATTGCAGTATAGCCCAGAGTTAAGGGGCCAAAACTGTGGATTTTCATGTCTGTTACTTTGGTATTGACAAGGCGTCTGAGGATGGATAGAAACTCATTAGCTGCAAGTGACAGGAGAAAATGTGCAAATCTTGTTCCTAAATTCAAGATATGAAATAGGCCTGTTATTACAATAGGAAATACCCATTATAACAAGGGCAAGACAATTTGCTTCAAGGACTACATCCGATCTGTGGGCCTTCTGTTTGATGCCCCTGATTTAGGCTGCAATACTAACCACACTTTCCTAGGAGCGAGTACTATTGAACACAATGGGATTTACTTCTGAGTAAACATGCTTAGGATTGCACTTTTAACATCTTATCCTTGTCAGCAATTTATGTCAGCTCCGGTGATTTTTAAAGTTCAGATTTATTCATATTCTGTTTTATCTCAATGTCTATCCTCACACCTTGAGACATTAAATTTCTCAACACAGAAGTGTGCAGAGGGGACTTTTCAGGCCTCTGCATTGATCCTTCTAAATACTCCAGGTATGATTGCGAGATCCTGGATCCTTACATTACTGCAGTCACTGTGATGGCACAGGGCACCCATTTCTGAACCAGCATCCTTTAAGGTTCCTGTGCTGGGTCATGAGCTACCATTTTGAGAACCACTGCTGTAGCTGCTTTTCTTCAGGTTATTCCTGGTACTTCCAGTCTTATCTTCTGGGTTTGCAGTTTGGCATTAAAACATAGACAGAAAACAAATAATCCTTGACTCTGTCTTCCTCCCCCAGCTTTTTTTAAAAAGCTTTTTTTCTGTAATGAAGTTTCTTTGCTTTCTAGACCAAAATATATTCAGGGAGAGCCCATTAATTCTTACAGCCTCCTTAAGTTTCAATCTAATCTGCCCACATTGTTTCTTCTTGTGTTTATTGCTGAATGTAGGGTGACTCATGAATTCCAGTCATCTTGGCAGAGCTGTGATGTGTTCCTGCCCAGGACAGTTATCTTATTGTCAGACTCTGGAAAAGCAATATATGGTTAAGCTCATGAAGAGTTGGGATGAGAGCTTTGTTTTGTTTTGCTTGGACAATGGTCTGTCAAGGATATTTGTGACAGAACTGCAGAGGGAATTGCTTCCATTGTCTATGAAACAGCTAAACTACATGAGATGTGGGAGGTCCATGTTTGGAAGTGCTGTAGGATGTTTTGTATTGGTTGGAGCAGTGGTGCAGTGGCTTTATCCCTTTATGAGGATAATCCTCATGAGTGGAGTTAATCCTTTCCACATGAGGAAGGCCAAGATACAAATGAGACATATTTTTCCCATCCATTCATATATTTGGGATTTACGTATACCACCTTTCCCTAAGGAAACAAAACCTGGAGCTAAAAAAATACGTAATTTTTAAACCACAGTAGCCTGAAAACAGCATCTAAAATATAAAAGCAAAGACAAACAGCAAACATGAACTGCAGGCCCCCATGAATGGACCCAATATAAATTTTCAAGATAACCAGGAGATGATTTTCTGCTTGATTTGTCTTTTATGAAGGATGAGACTTTTAAAAGTAGTAGTTCTGATTTGCAACTGCATTTCCAGGTATGCATCGGTGGCTGGTGCAAAGGTTGGGGCACTCTATAACATGAAAGGTTGATCCCCAGATAGAATGGGAAGTTCCATCCACACTGGAGACCACTGCACCAGCAGTGATCTCCACTCTGGGGACCGTTGTGCTAACATTGCTTTAGCTCTAGCTTTCTTATTTTTGTGAGGAATTTAATTTTACATATATAAACAAATTAATGAGAAAATCTACCATTCTTTTAAATATTTTTTCTATTTATTCACCTTTAGAGCAACATCCCAGAATCACAAAAGACTTCAAAAAATTAAAAAAGTGTGCCTTAAAAATACCTGAATTTTATGGGTAACATTTGCCTTTGCTGGTTAAACCCGACAGAGTCAGTCCTATCCAGTTTTCATTGCTGATGCAGCCTTAAGTCTTGAGGTAAGGGAACAAACATTCCCTTGAAGAGGCCTCCACACCTTCTCCCTTCCTCCTTCTAGGCTGCATCGCTGCTGGAAATTTGAAAAGGACTGAGGCCTTATTCCAGTTTCTTTAATCTTGTAAAGCCTGAAGATGAGAACAGTGGAGTGTCCTGTGTGATTAGAGCTTGTCTGCTTGATCACTTGTCTGCTTGATCAGAGCTGTCCAGGGCCAGGGTGACCAGATGTCATAACTGCAGAAAAGGACAAGATACTCTAAAATGTAGGACGTCTAAGAAAAATGTGGGACAGGATGACATAAAAACTAAGAACACTTGTATATTGATTTCATGTGGCAAATTTAAACAATATATTGCTGTTATCAAATTTTAAACTATATTATATCTACCGTAATTTATTACATGTAAATTAACAATTACAGGAGGGCTGTGTTCTTCCTGTAAGGGTATGCTGACAGGGGAAGTTCTTTTCCAGGACACAGAGGTAAAATAGAGGACATATCCTGGAAAAATAGGGTGTCTGGTTACCCTGGCCAGGGAGACTGGCTAAGAGAACTGGGGTAGTTGTCCATTGTTTTTGAAGGTGACAGTGCTGCCAATGCCTCTAAAATTGACAATGGTTCAACTCTTCCTGGGGGGTGGTGGTGGTAAGGAATAAGCAGGCCTCCATCAGTCTTGAAAGACTATGGTATCGTGCTTGGTGCTGCATACGCTGCATGCGAAGCATGAAAGCCTGGGTTGGATTGTTATGGAGGATATGCTTTACCCAAACAGCAAATCCCCCCTCTCGACGCCACTGAATTAGTCCAATGGAAAGGCAGAGCTGATACGATTGGATCCAGCTGGCGTCGCAGAGCTGGGCTAAGGACAGGAGCTCACCCTGTCTTGTGGGGCCAACATGGGTCTCGAACCCTGGCCTGCTGGTTAACAGGCACAGCGTCTTAACTGTTTGCGCCACCTACCCTAACTATCTTAGGAATTTCAAATCTTCAGTTTCAACTCTTCTCTTTCTGGGCAAAGTAATTATGTGGGTAGTGGCATCTCAGCTTTAGAGAGTCCTGGATGAAATGGTGTATCTGGATCTTTTCCTTTTGGCTTTTGCCTTGCTATGAGACACAAGTAGCTGTGGTTGCCATGCTGAATTATCTACACTAGGGGTTTGACAGAGGAAATCAACCCTATTGACCTCTTAGGGAAGTTCACCTTAGACCAGCAGTGGGCATACATTTTGCCAGGAGGGCCACATAATCTCTGACACTGCACCAGGGGTGGGGGTGGGGGAGGAAAAAAGAATTAATTTACATTTGTGTTACAGTAATTGATAACATCTTTGTTATTTGTGTATATTTGTGTTAATACAAACATATTTGTGTTAATTAATTTTTAATTGATTACAATAATGTATTGATTTTTAATTGATTTAATTTAATTTAATTGATTTAATAATGTATTGATTTAATTAATTTAATTAATTGATTTTTAATCATGTATGGTTTATAATATTAATAATAATAAAATATGGTTTAAAATTGTTGTTGTTAGTATATAATAATAATATTTAAAATTATTGTTGTTGGGCATCTTGTAACAAGAGACAACTGTTTTAAAAGTAAATAATTAAAATGTGCATTGGCTAAATCTACTGATTAGCATCAGTTACAGCTTTCAGCTCTCATAAGAAGGGAATGTTTCTATTTGAGTTATGCTATTGTTAGAAGAGTACAGTACAGTGATTAGATATCTCCAGAGGTAGAAAGAAGGAAGGTTGGATCAGGGAAGCATCCTTGACATTCATGGTGCAGAGATAACCAGCAACATAGGAGGTCTGGTTTAGAGAGTTGAACCGCTGTTAAGCCTGAAGATTTAACATCTGAAGGTTACCAGGTCAAGACCAGCAGAAGCCTCTTTGAACAGTGAGATCTGGATAGCTGGTAAGCTGTCTGCTGGATGAGAGCCAAAGAACCCAACTGGGAGGCAGCGTGCAGCTAGAACGTTTCACCAGACCATGATGAACCATTATCCACCCAGAATAAAAATGGGGTATTTTGGCTGAGAAAGTTTTCTATTAAATTTCTATTAATTTTCTATTAAATTAATCTTTCTACAGTAGTTATATACTGCTTTTCAACTAAAAAGTTCACAAAGCAGTTTACAAAGAAAAAGAAAAATTAATAGCTAATGGGTACCTGTCCCAAAAGGCTTCACAATCTAAAATGCAAAAAGAACACCAGCAGAAGCCACTAGAACAGACATTGCTGGGATGTGTAGGGCTGGTTATTATTTAATCGGTTATTGAAATTTTTATTTTAATTTTGATTATGCTGAGAAAATGTTTAACCCCCAAATCCAGAGTAACAACGGGAGCACATAAGAGACTTTATGTGCACCCGTAGTTACTGCACCACCTAGTGAAAACCTGTGGAAAATTCATATTGGAATCCAGAATAAGTTGTTCTTACACTGGAGCAAAGACTCCCTGTAGTTACTCTGGATTTTGCCCTGAATCAGTTATTGAAAGACAGAATTCAATTTTGATTGTAAGAAACACCTGCGGGTTTAGAAAAAAACCTGCCTGTGTAAACTGCCTAGAATAAAGCCAAAAGAGTAATCCCATGGCCAGAAAGGTTGTGTCAATAGCCAAACAAACAGACCCTGCCTAGGTGAGAATAATACTAAGATGTTGTTGTTGTTGTTGTTGTTGTTGTTGTTGTTGTTGTTTTCAACTTGTTCTTCGTGCTTTGATTGTTTTCATTAAAAGCTTGGCCTGGACCTGGAAGAGCTAGAAGAGATAGAGGAAGATGCTGGCCTTGGGAATGGAGGTCTGGGACGTCTGGCAGGTGAGCTATGATATTATGCAGCTCTGCTTCTTTGCTGCTGGGTAAGAGTGTCAGTGCACTATAATAAACAGAGAGTCTTACCCAAAATTTACTGATATGCTTGTGTGACTAACTTAATACAGGTTCACCCTTTTCATTCATAGATTTTGGATCTATGAATCTGACTCGATTACTTTGTGATATAGCAAATGTAGTACAGTGTATCATGAACTGTATCATGAACAGTAGCCAACTACTTTGGCTGCACTCCTAACCACACTTCCCTGAGCATAAGTACTATTGAGCACAATGGGACTTACTTCTGAGTAGACATTCTTAGGATTGCACTGTAAGTCACATACGTATTAAATCCTTAAATCTCTATTATGTCCAGCCTAGAATCCCTTCCCTGGCTGTCTCTCCTGCATTTTGAAACACAGCTTGTTCCATGGATAACAGATGCTCTTCTGGATGTTTCATTTTGGTTGCTAATGCAAATTTGGTTCTTTGCTTTTTCAGCTTGCTTTCTCGACTCTATGGCAACACTTGGACTAGCAGCCTATGGCTATGGAATCCGCTACGAGTTTGGCATTTTTAATCAGAAGATTGTCAATGGCTGGCAGGTGCGTAGATGAGAGAAGTATAATTCTTTCTATTCTCACTCTTGTTTTAATTGCTCCTAGCAATACCAAGTTCCAAAGAGACCTTTGAAGTAGGAGCTTTGCCACTGAGGTAAAGCCTTTCTGGACTCTTCAAGGGGGAAAAGGGACATCTCTGTTTTCTGACTGTACCTGGCACCTGAAAATATGAAGTTTGAGGTACAAGCCGTGAGTACCTTGTGGAAGAAACTGCATGCTAGGTCTGGAATATCGCAAACCTGACTGACAATAAAAAGATGGGAACCAGAGTACTAGTACAAAGATAAAAGACAGTGGACTCAAGTAGATCCCCATAAACATACGTGGCTGCCTTTTTCTGAGTCATACCATTGATTCATCTAGCACAAGACCATGTGCTACAAGCAGCAGTGTCTCCAAGGGCTCAGACACAGGATGTCCCATTTCTCTGACCCAAGAATCTTTGTGACTAGAAATGCCAGAGAATGTGTTCAAACCACATGCTCTGTTGCTTAACTGTGTTCTTCCCAGTGGATAATAGATTGCCGTATGGGGGCAGAAAAACCAGTAAGGAATTTTATTGTTGTCCGTCAGTCTGTGGTAGGATGCAGAAGCCACGGCCTCCTCACCCATTTCTTCTGCTTGCTCTCCGCACACCTCCACCACCCCATGAGTTATTTCTGAATAAAACTGCGATAGGTAGAGGGAGTAGATGAGAGGCACCCTCTCTAGTTGGTTTCCCACTTTAGTGAAATATTTATAGGACTATATTTGCTGTCCAGTAGCAACTCTAAGCCTAATCATTGAGGGTTTGACTTAATTCAAGCTATTAGCGTGCCTTGATTCCAACCATTGCTTTTCTGTTTCTGCTGATGGCTACTTAGAACTGCAGTTCTGAATGCTAGATTTTCTTACAGACAAGACTGGGCTGACAATATGTCCTATAAACATAGAACAGGTGGTAGGTCACAGTGAAATCTATTGATGAATGGCCTATTCCATTGCTTGTACTCAGTATTGGTACATGCAGTAGAGTACTGGTTGAGTATAGGTGCGTGCATTATATTCATTTTGAGGAGTCAGCAGTGCATTCAAAAGGTTCCCACTTCTGTCCCAAGCATCTCTAGCAGTCACAGTAGACAATCCTGAGTTAGATGGATTGACTCAGCAGAAAAATATCTTAGTGGTGTAACAACTCTTTATGCAGAGGAGCTACCCTGAGTAGCATCTGATTACCCCTGATGAAAAATAGTTGACCTAGTTAGACCACATAATTCTTACAAGATAATCTGCACTGGGAACATGATGTCTCGTAAGACGTTAACCACTGCTTTTATTTTATTTTGCTCTCAGTGAATGATATGGAAAAGAGAAAGTCCAACTCTTGATGTGGAAATAGCCTGTTATTAATGCATGCTTTTAAAATCATTATTCCACTTCTCTCTTTAAGGTGGAAGAAGCTGATGATTGGCTGCGTTATGGCAATCCTTGGGAAAAAGCCCGCCCAGAGTATATGCTTCCTGTTCACTTCTATGGCCGAGTGGACCACACTCCTGATGGTGTTAAATGGGTTGATACTCAGGTATTATAAAGATCCCTGGAAGCAGCTACTGATTAGGATTAGTTATAAGAAAAGAAAGGCCTGGTATCTACCCGTGGAGGTATTGGGTTTAGCGATGTTAAAGTTTATAGTTGTCCAATTATTATTGGAACAAATCATCACTATCAAATAAGTAGTAAGAAGTCCAGGGTAGGCAGGAGGTTATCAGGTATCATTTGCCCTTTGTGCAGGAAGGAGAGAGAGAAATGCTTAGGACATTTTTTTTTTTCCCTCCCCTCCAAAAAGTCAGCTTGACTATTAAACTGACTTTGCAATCAAAGTATCAATTGAAACCCACAACTAAACCAAGTTTCTGAGTCACAATATAAGGATAGAAGAATGTATTGTGTAGGTAGAAATGAATGGTGGATTTACTCTACCAATACAGGCCGGTGTTGTGTTAGAGATTGTAGTGTAGACACTCAGTGTAGAGTGTAGACACTCAGGCTAGTGTTCCTTTTTTTTGGCAAGAAGGAATGGTTGCTTTACACCAGTGGTCAAATTGCTGAAGTAACATAGTGTTTCCTCACCCCCCTGGAACACCCTCCTTTGATACCAGCGGTAGTGATGGAGGGAGCATTATATAGGAGTCCAGTGCAGAAACTGGCCTAGGGGCCCACAACCTGGCACTAACTTTGCAAGTGAGGAGTGGCTCAGAACATGTCTTCTAATAGACTCAACTCAGACAAATCCTAGCCAACTTTTCAGTGCTGATACAGTGGTAGTGCAGCCTCGAGGTAAGGGAACAAATGTTGTCTTATGATGACTACCCCTCTACTGCAGGATTCAGTGCGTATCCCTCTGGCACAGCAGCATTTGTGGTGGAAAATGAATTTGGATTGGGATGTCAGTACTGAAGACAAAACTGTTGTGTAGCACCATAAAGGTTAATTTATCTCAACATGAGCTTTTGTAAGCATGACATGTGAGTTTTGTGGTAGCTAGGTAAACCAGGTTTGGCTTATTTCTGCCAAACCCTACAATCCAGAGTAACTATGGGAGCACACAAGAGACATTACATGCACCCGTAGTTACTGCACCACCTAGTGAAAACCACTGGGAAATTCATATTGCAATCCAATCAATTCATATTGCAATCCGGTGTTCTTACACCGGAGTAAGGACTCCCCGTAGTTACTCTGGATTGCACCCTATGGCTCTTTCCATGATTTGATGATTTATGTATTCCCCAGGCTCACTAATGTTCTGCATTTGTTGCTTGGCAGCATATCATTGGTTTAAAGCAGGGATAGGCAAACCATTAGGCAGGAGGGCTATATTATCTGTCTGACACTATGTTGGGGGGGGCGCGAGGGGACAAAAAAAGAATCAATTTACATTTTAAATTTGAATAAATTTACATAAATGAAAACATCAGAGACTGAACTTATATAAATGAATTCTACTGAGCTTATTTTTCATATACATGAGAACTATAATACATGACAACTATAATACAGGGATGTAGAAACTCATGAGAATTATTAACTGTTTGCCACACGACTCTTGCACAGAGAAAACATATATATGACTAAGCTAGATACACAAGGAGACATATGTTATTCAGAAACAATGTGAGGTGGCTTAAAATAATGCCTGCGGGGCCAGCATGGGCTCCAACAGTCTTAGATGGGCCAGAGGCTCATTGGAGACTAGATGTTCCCTGAAGGTGGAATTGGGGGTCCCTGAGTGTCTCACATACTCCCAGATTGGGGTTTGCCCACCCATGGTTTAAATACTAGTATTTCTCTGACTAATTAAGGCAGGAACAATTTTTTTCTAGAGAAATGTTTAGAATTTAAATGGTTTTTATGAGCATGCATAACCAGAGGGTGAACATCTCCATTGGTTGTTTCATTTATATGCTAGCAGCTAGAAGAACAAAAAAGAGGTGGCCCTTAAATTGGGATTAGAAATCAATCATTTATTTTTGAAGAATGCCCCACAAGTCTTCAACCTTCCTTCTGGTACAGCAGAAACTGCTTACTAAAGAATATAGCAATCACAAATGGGTAAAGCACAGCCATGTAACCTTTTCAAGTTCCCTTTCAAGAAAGAATTTTCAAGAAAATTCCCAACAATCTTTTGTTATTGATGTCAGAATAACTGGGAAATTTTTTTCTCGTGCTGTATTATATTCCATAAAAAAGTACAGCTTTGTAACACCATCTATAATTAATTCATTATAGGCCAGGCCATTCAAAATGACCTCAAAGATATTTAAAACCAATACACAGCAGTATAAAACCAGTTCAAACCTTTCTAAAGGCATGGATTTGAGTGTCCTGTTTCTTGTTCAGATACATATTCTAAATATAAAGCATGTTGGGAAGATTTTTCACCAAACTTTTGTTACAGTGACTGTAGCAGTCTGTATCACATTCCATATATGTCCCTGAAGTGCACATAAAAACCAGGAACTATTTTTAGATGTGTTCCTATTTTAACTTTGACTTATTACTGTGGCCCATGTTCTAATTTATGTAAGTTTCTAAATGGATAGTCTCTAAAAGGATAAGTAAACCAACAGATTACCGGTTACTGCCTATTTTCATTGGTCTCTCTTCATCAGGGAAGGGAGTTCTTTAACTTGCAAATCCCCAAATAGTGGGTTGGGCACCATATGGAAGATGGGAGAGTGATGTCACCAGATTATTGTCAATGAGTTGGAGACAATAGCCCTTTTCAGATGTCTTGTGAGCTAAATGATCATACATACAGGAAGCCACATTGTCTGTACAAAGTTGTATATGTTGGGACTCCACACATATGTTCTAAAAGATTGACATATGTTCTAAAAGGGAGAGGAGCCTGACATCACAGTCCCACTCTGCCACATGCACAGCCCACACTAGACCATGTATCTTCATTTAGTCTATACAGGATGCAGTTCTAACCAATTTTCCAGCTTTAGAAAGGTAAGGTTTGAAGTCTCCAGACTTTGAGATAAGGTAACAAACATTGCCTTACATTGAGGGGTCTTCTTTGGCTGTCCCCCCGCCCAACTGAAGGATGCAGTGCATGCCCCAGTGGCATAGCTATGCCAGTGCTGAAGGTTGGTTATAATTGGGCCCACAGTGTCTGCAAAGAGCTAATATAGCTTCACTTCCAGATCAATAGTTAAAAACTGACAAGGAGATCCTGAATAAGGGTAGAATTTAGGTAATTCATGCTTTTAGCAGATGCCATATATTACATATACAGTGTAATATATACGTAGACTATAAGTTGCATAGACAAAGATGGACAGATCTCTACTCCCAAACCTGAAACAGTTAATGCTGAATACAACAAAGGGAGAGAGTGGGGATTCTTGGAGGGATGGACAAGAGTAGAGAAAGATTAATGTGGGCAAATGCAGTTGTGTGTCGTTGCAGCTGAAAATAAGGGATAAACCAAAGGGATAAGCTAAAGATTTGACACCCACTACTTTAGCTAATCCTGATCTGACATACTTTCCCTTTTTTCAGGTAGTCCTTGCCATGCCTTATGACACCCCTGTCCCAGGATACAAGAACAATACCGTCAACACCATGAGGTTGTGGTCAGCCAAAGCACCCAATGACTTCAATCTTGAAGAGTGTATGTGCTTCTCCTTCTGCCATCTGCTTTCTTATTCTTTGTTTTGTTTTTGTTTTTTGTTTTGCATGGAAAGCAAAAATTGCTGGGAATGATGCAAAGTAGAATTTCTGACTTTTCAGCCACTTGAGGGTTTGGTTTAACAGGGTGAAATGAATGTCTTGAGATTTCTCTTCATGCAACTTCTCATCATTAGGAGAGGGGTTGTTGATAAATGATGGAGCATCTGCTAAAAGTGCAGGTCCAATCTATAGCAGCATCTCCAGTGCTAAGGATCTGATAATGAAGAAACTACGCTGGCTGGGTCGCTACAAATGTTCTGGATGGATTGACAGTACTGGGCTAGGTGGACCAAATGGTCTGACTCTGTATAAGGCACATCTGCCTGCTTCTGCAGAATAGAATGTGCCCAGGATTATCACTTTTTGTGTGTATTAGAGAGGAACACATCTTTTCCACCTGCTTATTTTTTTAATAGATCTAATGAATCAGGTGATGTCCCAGAGCCATCCTAGTGTTATTTTTGAAGCCAAGTTAAATGTGATAGGGGGAATGGGTTATACAGGTTACTGTAAGCCAAATGTGATGAGTTACAATCAAGACAGAATTTTTTATTATTAATAATACATTAATTAATTTAAATCATTCAAACATAGTCCTGACAGGAATGTCAGGGAAATGGGGCTCTTTGTTTAAAAGAAGCTGCTAATGAAAGTTGTGGTGGACCAAAAGGATTCTTTGGGCAGTATGGTGGGAATCTAGTTTCTGGAGCTTTCCCTCTTAATGGGTTATTTTGGCTGCTGTGTTGATAAGTGTTCGTTCTCTTGATTTAGTTAATGTAGGTGACTATATTCAGGCTGTGTTGGATAGAAACCTGGCAGAAAATATCTCCAGAGTGCTGTATCCAAATGATAATGTAAGTGACTCTTCCTTGCCACATTGAATCTATTTGGTTATCAGAGAACTATGTTTTGCATGTCTCTCCTCTGTAGATTGAATCCATGCACATATGTAATTATGTAAATTAAAAGCACACAAATACAACTTTCAACTTTGCTGCTCTTCTATTACTTCTCTCATATGTTTATTTGAAATATCCCTTCTTGATTTTAAGGAATTTGATTTCAATGGGTTCTTATTTATCTTTTGTCAAAGATGAACCTGAGGAAGAGAAGGTGTTTATAAGCCAGAGAGCAAGGCTTGTCAATTATTTTATGTTTTGTAAAGCGCTTACATGACTAGAGATGCTCAGGTATTGACAATAGCAATCACAATAATAATTTTGCATTTGATCTGAGTGTCTATTCTGTTTCTGATATTAACTGAGATCACTTACACTAGCTTGAAGAAATTATATCATTTCTCCTCTTGCGGTCCCTAGTTTTTTGAAGGGAAAGAGCTACGTTTGAAGCAGGAATACTTTGTGGTAGCTGCTACTCTCCAGGATATCATTCGACGATTCAAGTCCTCCAAATTTGGATGTCGTGACCCTGTGAGAACCTGCTTTGAGACCTTCCCTGACAAGGTAAATTTTTCAACTAGCCTATCATCACCACAAGCTCCTTCTATGAACAGATGAATTCACTTCATGCAACCTTGTGCACCTTGTGATCCATTCTGTTTGTGCAAGGACCTCTTTTAGGAACACAACTCTCCTTCCATTCTCAGAAGAAGATTCTGTCAATGACACATTCCTGCACCAAAGACACGAATCCTGCTCAAAATTTGAGGGACCACTCAAATAGATGTGCTAAGTATGTGTTCATTTGTGATCCCTGCCTGCTTTATTCATTGCCCAAATCCTCCGTTTTATGTGATCTTCAAAAAAAAATTGTATGTCCTGTTCATCCTTGACCTGTAATAGGAGCTGCTTGTGCAAGATTCTGTGCAAGTGTTTAAGATTCTGTGATAGGTGGCCATATTATATATGATCATTAAACTTGATGAGGTGTATTATACATAGTCAACTTTCCAAAACGACCTATTCTTTGATCAAAGATAATCAATTTTTTCCCATTGCAGACTGGGGACTTTCTCCAAATCATTGCATATTAAGTGGCTAAGGTTGAATTTGAATCCCTGGAATCTGGGATCCAGTATTGCTTTGGAACACACTTCTTTTTGGAAGAATATAGGAGAATTGCATTTTAATACTTTCTACTGTCCATTTTGCAGGTTGCTATACAGTTAAATGATACCCATCCAGCTCTTTCCATTCCTGAGCTCATGAGGATCTTTGTTGATGTTGAAAAAATGGATTGGGATAAGGTGAGATGGCAAAAGGGGGAAAGCTACCTTGCAATGTGTTCTTGCAATGTAATTATTGCAAAGTGGTTCTAATTTTGTCTCAAAATTAGCAAGGATATCATCAAACAGCCTAACCATAAAACTGCACGGGGTTCCACCAAATAGCTGTAAAATGTGGTATTTGTGTGTCATTTCCAACTAAGATGTGATGATTAGAGAAAGAGTCTGAACTCTTCCTCCACCTGCTGCTTTTCATCTACAGTCTACTCCTTTGAAATTCTTTTCTCCTCTGTGCTGTAAGATTGGAGGTTGTGGAGTTTCTGAAGTGAACCAGGTGCCAGATAAGGAGTTCTTAATGAGACAGCAGCCTACCAAGCCAAGCTTTGCATGGGCTGAATGAGGTTGGGTGGTGGACCATAAGTTGCCAACCCCTGTAGGTAGACGTTAAGAACTATGCCAACACAAGATGCTACACAGAAAGCTGTAGTGCTTTGCAGCTGCCACATGTCAGCACATGTCACCCTGCTCATACATGCTTGCTGGTCTGCTTACCTAGAGCAGTTGCAGACAGCAGATCAGGATTGACTTGTCCTGTTTTGCAAACCAGGGTGCTGCTGGGGCAAGCATCCACTTCAAACTGCAGCAGTCTCCTCATGTTAATCCATTCCTTTTTTTTCTCCAAGGCATGGGAAATCACAAAGCGAACCTGTGCATACACCAATCACACAGTGCTACCTGAAGCTTTGGAACGCTGGCCTGTCTCTATGTTTGAGAAGCTCCTGCCAAGACACCTTGAGATCATTTATGCCATCAATCAGAAGCATCTGGATGTAAGACACCTATGTGAAAAAGGGGGTGTGAGCCGATGGTGGAGCCAATGGTCTTTGGAGACTGGGTATCCAAGATTAGCTCAATCTGTACTGACTCTTGTAGCAGTAGTCTTTTTGAATCTTCCTGTTAAAGTCTGTGATTCAAGATCCATCAACTAATATCACAAACTCTTAAATTTAGAAGCACTTGGATAGCCTAAGGTGTGACAATATAGAAACGAGACTTCTCAAAATAGTTTTATTACAAAATCTACAGAGAAATTATGCATTGTCCCCTTCAGAGTAATCCCCACCCACCCCCCCCAGAGTTAATGCACTTCTGCATTCACTTCAGCCACCCATGGAAGCACTCAGCTAATTTTTCCTCCTTGAGGCACCTTAGCTCCCTTTTCATAGAGGCCTTGATCTCTTCTACAGAGGCAAAATGGGTTCTTTTGAGCACAGTCTTCAGCCCGGAGAAGTTCCAGAAGTCTGGGGAAGAGCCAGAAGATCTCACAGTGTGAGATCTGGGGAATAAGGAGGGTGGTCAAGAACTGTGATCTGTTTGTTGGCCAAGAACTGCTTCACACTGAGTGTGGTGGCTTTCACAGTCTCGTTTCTTTGTCGTCACACTCGTATATGAGGTATGATAGGACTCACATTATTGACAGGTCAGTCATTCCCTTCTTAGGCATTAGTGGCCTCCTGACCTGAAGTGTCTTCTGACTTGGCTGAGAGCCACTGCTAACACCTCATGCTAATACATGGTGCACTGTTGCCCTGTGTAGTTTGACATTCCAAGTGTTCAACTGCTTCTACTGGCCCTTCCTCAGAGCATTTTCAGAATCTGTAATTTCCATTTTACTGTGTGGGAGCACATTTCCCACCTAAAAATTTACTGTGAAGTCATGTATTGAGGTGCCTATTTATGTTTTAACAATCATTCCCACTCCCTTTGAATCTTGAGGACTGAGATTCTGTTACAGAAGCTAGAGATCTCAAAAGGGTTGTGAGCACTTGCACCAAACTAATTTCCACGGTTCTTTAGGGGATGCTATGATAGTTAAACTTCTAGGATACCAATTTAAACTTGTAGCACAGTTTATTTCTGCACGACCTACATAATATCAGTGATGCTAAATCTAGCATTTCTGCCTGCTTACTTAGGACAGGAGGGGAATAATAAAATGCATTCACATCCTCAAGTGTTTGGGGAATTTGTTCAGTGTGAAAGAGTAATGCAAAAAGTGATTTAGCTCCTATCATCCATTGTGCCCTGGCAGCATGTGGCAGCCCTTTTCCCAGGAGACGTTGATCGCCTCCGAAGGATGTCTGTGATCGAGGAAGGGGACTGCAAAAGGATCAATATGGCCCACCTGTGTGTCATCGGCTCTCATGCGGTCAATGGAGTGGCCAGGATTCACTCGGAAATTGTGAAGCATTCTGTGTGAGTCCTACTTGTTTCCTGTTGGCTTGTTTTCAGGTGCACAGTCAGTCTGAAACTATATGTTAAAAAAAATCCCTGGGATGCAACTTCTCTGCCCTCCTCAGTATTTCTTTCCATAACTTTTCATATTCATCTTCCCAAGAACAGGCAGTGAGATCTTTTTGAGGTCTCATTGTGTGGTGGTGGCCATTGTCAGCTGGGTCTTTTTGATGGTGACCTTTTTGATAATCAGCTTCCTAGTTTATGTCCAACAGATTCAGGAACTTTCCATTTGTATGCTGGCAGTTGGTTTTTTTAAGGCAAGTTATACTGAGTTATGGATATTGTAATGAATATCACAAGCTCTTTTGTTACTGTTGTTTTATGATTTTATTTATAACCCACAGTTGTATGGCATTTAGAGAATCGCAATAGAAAAACAGAAATTTGACATAAAAAATCTTGTTTGACATAAGGCTAAAACTTATTTAAAATATGACTTGTTAAAACTGATAATAAGCTACAGTTAAAAAAATACGCCATCTGCCTGCTGTCTGAAGTGGTTCATTGTAGGAAAAACATCTACAGTGGCGCCTCGCTTAACAAATTTAATTCATTCCGGAGGCATGTTTGTTAATTGAAACATTCTTTATGTGATGCGGATTTTCCCATAGGAAATAATAGAAACTCAAACAATTGGTTCCACACCTCAAAAATATTCATAGAAAAATATTAACTGTTTATAAAAATGATTACAAAACAATAGAATTGAATTCAAAACATGCATTCAGTGTGCATGATCCTATGAAGTCTACTTAGGCTGCAATCCTAAAGACACTTTCCTGGGAGTAATCCCCGTTGAACACAATGGGGCTTACATCTGGGTAGATCTGGGTAGGCTGCAATCAAAGACACTTTCCTGGGAGTAAGACCCATTGAACACAATAGGTCTTACTTCTAGGTAGACATGGTTAGGAGGCTGCAATCCAAGACACCTTCAAAATGTCTCCCCACTTTCTCCTTCTCTCCCCTGCTCCCTTCTGGCTAGCCCTGAGCTGCTTCCCTCTTCTCCACTGCCATTCTCTCCCTCTGCCCAGCAGACATCCGGCCACAGGAGGAAAAGCGCAGAAGTGCTGCTTTTGCTATGAGCAAGTGCGCTAGGCAGCCCTGACGCTTTTTAAAAGGGCTGCCGGCCAGCGCGTCTGCCCCAACTGCCAACAAGTGTGTTCTTTACGTGAAGCACAGTTTGTTACGTGAAGCAGAATCCTGGAGAAATTTTTCATTGTTACATGAAACATACTTTACATGAGGCGTTTGTTACGTGAGGCGTCACTATTTTGATTCTGCAGATTGTTTCATATGATAATTTTTATTTTTTAGTCATTCTTTAAAACGCAATGTGATCAATGTGTTTTAGATTCAAAGATTTCTTTGAGTTGGAGCCAAAGAAGTTTCAGAACAAGACCAACGGCATCACGCCCAGGCGGTGGCTCCTGCTGTGCAACCCAGGACTCTCAGACGTCATTGTAGAGGTGAACTGCTAGGGGTTTCTGTCCACAGGAAGTGTAACTAACAATAACCCCTGCAGCATGCACTGTTGGATTGTAGTGCATGGTAGAAAAGAAACTACAAATTGGGGGCAGGGCAGTCACATGACTGGAAATGCCGGGATTGAACCGGAAATTAGGCCCTAGAACCGGAAGTTAGGAATTTGGGGGCATTTCCAGCCGTTTCCTGGGATTTTAGGCCTGTTTTGTCCATTTTAGGCCATTAAGGCCCACTGAGGCTGCTGGGTAAAGTAGTGGGAGGGAGGGAAGGGAATTATAGTCTTTCCCCTCCTCCCCATGCTAAAGCCCCTATCCAAGCCATCAGTGGAAGAGCTACATCTCACAGCATGTATCGTGCCAGATTCTCATTTTGCAATCTACTAGCCCTTCCCAAATGGTTGTGCCTGTCAGTGGCTCCAATCCTTGCAGAGAAAAGGGTCTGGGGAGGAAACTCTGCTTGCTGCAAAGGAAGGAATGAGAGAGCTGAGGCTGCTGGAGAGCAGAGCAGAACAAAGATAGGAGGCAGCCTGGAAGTGCAGCAGCTGCTGCTTTGAAACTTTCCAGTGAGTTTGGCTTTGGGAAGAAAAGGGGAGAAAGAATTCATTTTTTAAAAAGCAGGGTTGCCAACTGATTTGAGAAACCTCAGCCTCCCCTGTTTCTATGCCTTTGTAGACAGATCCACCAATATATACTTCACACAAAAAGCTTGTAATTCACAACAAGAGGTTGCGTTGTTCAGGTTTGGGGTCATTCCCACCCCCACTTAGCTATGCCACCCTATCTATCTATCTATCTATCTATCTATCTATCTATCTATCTATCTATCTATCTATCTATCTATCTATCTATCTATCTATCTATCATCTATCTCACCCCCACTTAGCTATGCAACCCCTACTTATCAATCCCACCCCACCCAGCCACTCCTGCATGCACCCACTTCTCCCCTGCCCCCGAAACCCTTACTGGGAGGAGGGGTGAGTAGAGAGTTCCATCAGTTTTCAATTCAAAAAGAAGTAATATAGTGTTGAAATTAAGTACAGGTAAGCAATACAAGTGTTTTGATCTTATTTTAACATGTCCTACATTTGTCCTTCTTTTTTGGGGGTGCCCTATGATTTTTTTTAAGCAGATAGGAATTTTGGCTTGGGGGTTAGAAATTTTGGGTTCAGCATCTGGTCACCCTGGGGCAGGGATTTCTTGAGAAGCTATTGTCCAAACCTCCTGGTTCAGAATAACAGCAATATGCAGTTTTCCCAAACTATGCCTTGCTGTGTACTCACGAACAATGGTTATATGCATGGTATGGATTTAACATAGCACTAAACCACAGTTTGGAGTTGTGTCTGAAACATTTCATTTTTAGTAACTGCTTGAGACAATAAATGTTTGAGGGAATTACCAGTAGTAATCCTTGCTCATTTACATGTTTGTGCCAGTCAGAATTCCCTATTTGAAAGTTGCTTTGCCGATCAGTCATATATAAAGTAGTCATCCAAATTAGTATTAAGAGCTGGATATGGTGAAAAAAAGAGCAATTAAAATAATGTATTACTGGTTTGGCACAGTGTATTGCAGGAATTTTCTGTAGGTGACACTCAAAGCGAAACCAGGTATTTTGGGTTCTGGTAGAGACTATAGCACTTTCCTGATCAGAAGCATCCCAAATTAAATGTTCAGAGTTAACAATGTTAACGTAATGTTAAACTTAAGTGGCAGCAACAGCAAATTCTGGCAGCTGAGTACCTGCCAATGTAGGTAGTTTACCAATATTGTCTAACTTCCAGTGTTTGGCCTTTGATTAGCCCTCTGGGTGATCTAGTTGCCAGCCTCTGCTGGTCTGGCTCTACAAATGAGATCCAATTGGCCATCTTTTGAATGAGTGTTACAGCTCTGACATTGTGTCATTGATTTAAATCTTTTTTTTTCCTTTTTGTGCATTACATAGACAATTCTCTGATTTTATAGTGTAGGTTTGGGGGAATTACTGGACTATTATATTTTCTGTGTTTATCGTGTTTATTTTCCGTTAATACAGAGAATTGGGGAAGATTTTCTAACAGACCTAAGCCAGCTGAAGAAGCTCCTGGATTTTGTTGATGATGAGGCCTTTATCAGGGATGTAGCCAAAGTTAAACAGGTAATAATAGACAGCATCTTAGCTAGATGTGCTTTTAAATGCATCTCTACTTAGTTCAGGTTGTGTGCTTAAAATTTCTCCCTGAAAAGCCCATTCTTCTACTTATGGTGGCCTTTCATTCTGTCAGGAGAACAAGCTGAAGTTCTCGGCCTTTTTGGAAGAACAGTACAAGGTGAAAATCAATCCTTCTTCTATGTTTGATGTACATGTCAAGAGAATTCATGAATATAAGAGGCAACTCCTCAACTGCCTGCATGTCATCACTCTTTACAACCGTAAGTAACTTAGGCTGCAACCATAACTACATTTCCTGAGAGTAACCATTGTTGAACACAATGGGACTTACTTCTGAGTAGACATGCTTAGGATTGCACTGTTAAACAACTAAGCAGTAACTGTTTGGGTTTTGAATACTTCTCAGCAAAAAGAACTAAATCTTTCCCTAGATGCAGATAGCTAGCTTATCAGGGCAATAATCTAATCTTCTTTCTCCAAAGAGCTCTCTAGCATATAGTTTTTTTAGGTCATCAGTCAACCTTAGAGAATGCCATATACTTTCTGAGTGCCATTCTACTGGTGTAGCTGTGATCCACTCAGAACTAAACATCAGGTTTTGCCAAGCCATAAGCTTTGCATACATGGAAACTAAGGAGTTTGAGCTGAAACTCATGTGGATAATAGTCATAGACTGTGTTCATGTATGGTTGAGCAAAGCCATAACTGCTAGCAATGCCATGTTTATTCAGAGGCACTTTCATCCTTGCAGTGTTCACAGAACATGACTGAAAACAAAAACACCCTTTGAAAATTAAGTAAAGAGGCTCAAAGATTATGCCCGAAGAAGATGTCCAGTATTACAAAGCATTTCATATGGGGGAAGCTATAAGTCAGAGGTAAACAGATGTGGGTTCAGGCCCTGGTGAAAGGAAACTCTTTAACAGATGCTCAGAGACAACCTCCATCTGAGATGGCTGCTGGAGAGCTGTTCCCGGTCAGAGTCGATTCATTTAGATGAGTAGACATGTTACCAGCATGAGTAGACTTGGTTAGAAGGACCAAAGCTTTGGCAAAGTATTGGTGTGTGTTTTTTGGTTACTTATTAAAGAAATATATAACAAATATTTTCATTCAATAATGCTTAAGGTGGCTCTTGTACATCATAACCACAATGACAGTAACAAAATAAAAGCAAAAGGATCACCTAAAAAAGAAGCCAATCTAAAAAAGATAAGCAAGAGCCAGCATGACCAACTGTCACAACAACTACAGAAGACCTTCCTAAATAGTCTGAACTTCAATGAGTCATGGAAGGCAGGCAGGCACACTTGGAGCCAAACAGATCTCCCAAGCCAGGTGAATAGAGAAGGCAGGCAGTATCTATCTGTATCTTTCTGAAATAAATGTGGCGCCATTTTCATCATCTTCTTGATTGCCTCTTTCAGGTATCAGAAAAGACCCCAAAAAATCCTATGTGCCAAGAACTGTCATGATTGGAGGAAAGGTAAGGACTGTAATGCTGAGCTGAGGTTACTTAACAGTTACTAGGACAGTGATTCAAAGTCCTTTGAAAGCTTATGCTCATATATTAACCATTTTTTGCCCACCTTTGCTTTAAACTGGAAACAGATAGACATGCCATTGTATCCACATAGGATAGGTTTCTACCCCCGACCCCCGCATATACCAGAAGCTGTGGAAAAGAAACTGCAGAACAAGTCCACTGTTGTAGAATAGCTTCCAGTGGTGACTACTGTCACAGCTGCTAGCAGTACAGGAGGACAATTTTGGACCAGCACATGTAAGTGTGATGGCTGTGGGGGTAGAATGTAAAGGGAGGGGAACAATTGAAGTTTTCCAGGCAGGCTGGAGAGTGGAAAGGGTGGTGGGCCAGGGTAGTATTGGCCGCACTGATATCTGCCAATATCCTAACCCTGTTTATTAACCTACTCCCACCATTACATGCTTTGGATTTACACCTGCTAAATAGCAAGTGTAGATCTGAGGAGACCTACAGCGGCAGTGTGAAATACTCCAAAGAGAGCTTTCTGACTGTCCCCCCTCTACTGATGCAGCACACATTCCATTGGTTTCAGTTCAGTTCCATTGAATTGTTTCTTGTGGTGCTGAGTAGTGGTTCTCTTGTGGCAAAGTAGCTTTGGAATTGCTGAGTGAAGGTGACAGTGCTGTGGGATTGTTATCTTTCTCCAGGATAATGGCTGTGGAGTTAATTCATCGAGAAAAATATCCATGTGAAGTTGTTGTCCTTGTTAAGAACACTTGCTTTGAATCTTTCCCCCCAAACTTTTTTCTGACAACTGTTTCCCCTCTCTTTTTCCTTGAGGCTGCTCCTGGCTACCACATGGCCAAGATGATTATTAAACTGATCACTTCCATCGGAGAAGTGGTGAATAATGACCCTTACATAGGAGACAGGCTGAAAGTCCTCTTTTTGGAGAACTACAGAGTGTCCCTTGCCGAGAAAGGTAAGAAGGGGATTCTGGCCTCATCTCATGGTCTCAAATGCATACAAGAAAACAAATATCTTTTTATTCAAGTACATTGTCCAAGCCAACGGTATACTCGTGCAGCAATACACACAGAATGTGTAAACTTCAGCATTTGTTCCCCTGCACAAATCAGATGTGGATTTAAAAGATTTTTAAAAATTGTTCTGCCAGTTTTGTAATGGGTTGTTGTTGTTTTCACTCCGACCTCCATCCCAGTGATTCCTGCTGCAGATCTCTCTGAACAGATTTCTACAGCTGGGACTGAAGCTTCAGGGACAGGAAACATGAAATTCATGCTAAATGGCGCGCTCACCATTGGGACTATGGATGGTGCCAATGTGGAAATGGCAGAAGAAGCAGGAGAAGAGAATCTCTTTATTTTTGGCATGCGAGTGGATGATGTGGAGGCAATGGACAAAAAAGGGTTTGTGTGGACCTCTTAAGCTACTGTTCTGCTGTCTCTGTAGCATGTGAGGCTGAGTTCAAACTATTGCTTCTGTGGAACATTAGCAGCAATTTCTGCTTTATTTTATGACATCTCCACTTCTGATCTTGCTTCAGTTTCTAGAAAGTGGCACAAATTCAATGAAGTAAGAGTGTAAACTGTGCCTAAGGAGGGGACGTCTTTTGCAGAGTTAGAGTTGCCAACTCTGACTGAAGCTGTTCCTGGAAATTTATTTCCTCTCAACATGCTGTACCCTACAATCCAGAGTAACTACAGGAAGATGTAAGAGGCACTTACTCTGGATTGCTCTATACATTTCCCATGTTTCCCATAGGTGGCACCGTAACTATGTTGGTGTAAAAGGTACTCTGGATTGTGGTTGTAATGTCATTAGGCAAAGAAGGATTACTTTTGATAATCACTTGGAATTGTTTCTGAGTCCTTGAGACTCCAAGCCAGTCCTATGCAGGGGAGACATTCTATGTATATCAGTAAATATATATGAATATACATTAGTTAAATATGTGAAGGTGCCTTCTTCTCAGACCATTTTTTCCTCTTAGCCAACATCAGCAATCCAGGGTTTCAGACAAGGGTCTTTCCTAACCCTTTCTAGAGTCACCAGGAATTTGTGCATGTAAATACCCATCTACCATTGAGCAGGGACCTCTCCATTTACTCCTTAAAAAATAGTACTAGGAGAATATTTTTTCTAATTCTGAAGAGTGAGAAACCATACTGTCTTAAGAGTAATCAATATTTAATTACTTTAAATATGTTTTTTCTAGACAGAAAAAACAATCACATCATTATTCGTACATGTTCATGAAATTTCAAATAATCCCATCACTCAAATAATGTCAATTAATGGAAAAAAATATATAATCAATAAAATGGTGCCTATTTTTATATCATTATATCTGTTGATATACATTACATGCCGGTATATATGCATTATCTCAGAGACGTTGGTTATGTTTATCTTAATGCATCAATACATGTATCCTAAAGCTAAAATTGCTTTCCCATGCCTACAAAAATATATCCCACTATATCACTATTCCTAGATATAGGGTGAAATCCAGAGTAACTATGGGGAGTCCTTGCTCTGGAGTAAGAACAAGTTACTTTGGATTGCAATATGAATTTCCCATATGTTTTCACTAGATGGTGCAGTAACTACAGGTGCACGTAAAGTCTCTTAACTACAGGTGCACGTAAAGTCTCACAATCCCGTAGTTTCTCTGGATTGTGCCCTTAGTGTCAGTAAAGTCCTGTTAGTAAAAACATTTCAAGTATAGTAGCCACTATATATTACATAGATATGTTCACTCACTAGTTTCCACTGCTGTTCATATATTTTAATAAATTTACTATTGAAAAGACTCTATTAATACATTTAATAATTTATTACTTTAATAAATTTACCATAGATAGGAATCTATTAATAATACGAACGCTACATCCTCTTGTTTCTTTTTATCTCTTCTTTGATACTCCCTTAGGAATCTTTTTCAATTTGTTAGGAAAGCAGCTGTAGGTGAGTGGCAGAACATGAGCTTTTGTGCATATGATCCCCTGTTCAGTCCCTGGCTTCTCCACTTCACAGGGTTGTGAAAGGCATCCACCAGAGACCCTCAGAGAATGGCCAGCCAGGGCAGTCATTATTGAGTGGTATAGAGTGATTACTTGTAACGGGCAGCTTCCTATGCTCACAGTTTGGTTTTTGGAGATGTAAGTCAGATTTGTGATTATCTTTTCAGCTGAGTATACATACATAGCAACTTGTTTTCATCTGACAATACAAAAAGCCTAAGGATATTGTTATTAAAAACAACATGAAGCACAGCAGATACTATTGATTGGCATTGAGTAATTGATAAATCTCAGCCTGAGACCTAAATATCAGTGAAATATCAGTATAGATTGTAAAATATGTGCAGTTTTTCAAATCTTATGTTATTAATTATTATTGTTATTATTCAGGTACAATGCAAAGGAATACTATGACAGAATCCCAGAACTCAGACAAGCTATTGATCAAATGAATAGTGGCTTCTTCTCACCAAATGAGCCAGGCTGCTTCCGAGATGTGGTCAACATGTTGATGTACCATGACAGGTAAATTGCAACAATCCAACGTAATTGAAATGTGCAAGATTCCTTGAGGAGATAAGATATGATGTCGGCAGTGGCCCCTTTCTCAGCCAGGCAAGCATGGGTTAATACTGAGGCCTCAGATTGCAATGAGTGTGCTTTACAACTGCTGCCACTTGGAGGCACCAAAGTCCTCAGGGATAAAAGCAGCACCTGGAGGAAGGAAAGGTCTGTGGGTGCAGAAGGAAGGAGGGTAAAGAGACTGAGAGAGCAGAAGGAAGGACTTAGGGACTGAGTGATTATTGGACCTGCTGAACTACCAATGGACAGACGTCTGAGGATTGTTGGACCAGGAACTGCTGGGACAGGTGTGTGGTTGTTATGCCCAAGACCTGCTGAGAACCAAGGTGCTGCTGTGATGTTTGGAGAAGCAACTGGCTGGAGAGGAGAGGAAGAAGGACCACCGCAAGTTGAACAGGCGAGCTGCTCTAGTGAGGGTAGGATCCAAAACTAGGATCATTGTTGAGAAAAAGGGGCAGTTAATTATTTTAAAGTGAGTGTAAATTCTGGTAAATCATGTCCATAAATGGATATTTGGCCTGGTTTGACTTCTTAGATGTAAACATTTATTGCAATGCCTCTTCTGCCTTTTCATCACTTAAAGCATGTTTGCTTTTTTGTTTGGATGTTATTGTTTTTAAAATGCTCTGTTAACTTTTTTTAACAGAAAAGCCATTTATTAGCTTAATAAATAAAATTCATGGGTATTTAAGGCTCTCACACTACATGCTTTTTCTCCACTATCCTTTCTACTGAGTTCTAAGCTGCAACAACTCTGAATTAATTTACATTCTCCTTTGTTTCAGGTTTAAAGTGTTTGCCGATTATGAAGCCTACATCAAAAGTCAAGGGCAGGTGGACCAGCTATACATGGTAAGGCTGAGTGTGAATGAATTATATGCTTATAAGAAAAGAGGATTCCTGTGGAGACAGCCAAATCCTAAATCCACCAAAATCAGTGTTCTTGTGGTACAAAGTGCTTTATGGAACTTATAAGGTTGTTGCCCTTGGCAGGATGTCCAAACTTTTTGACAGGAGGGCCACATCAGCTCTTGAGACTATGCTGGGGGACAGAAAAAGGAATTAATTTACATTTCAAATTTGAATAAATTTTCATAAATGAATACATTAGAGATGGAACTTATATGAATGAATGAATTCAAATCAGAATCAATCCTAAACACAGAATGGGGGGGATCTTTGAATTAGTTCGTAAACACTTTCATATGCAGAGAGAGGAGGTGTGTCGAGCCTTCCTCGTTCTCACGATACCTTCTGAAGGTGAAAGTGCAGAGCCTGCCCATGGGCAGGATGGAGGGAACTTGCTGTGTCTACATGGAGGCTGCATATAGCCCACAGGCTGTGATTTTGGCACCCCTGCGCTAGTGGGAGCAGCCAGGTTGCTACCACAACCAGCAAATGGCAGTCCACCAGTGGACCCCACACAGCTCCTGGTAAATCAGCTCAGGGTATTGAGGGTGGTATCGGGGACAGTGGTGCCATCAATATCCTATTCACTTTCCAGTCCACAAATCAGCTTGCCAGGTCGTCACACCTGCATATGAGAACAAACTGTTACTCTGACTTAACAAACCTCACAGATCTACAGACTCTTGAAGTTCCATTTTGTAGATCCGTTTTGGACTCTTTCTATTTTTCTTTTTAATTTACAAGCTTGTATACATTTCAGTATGACCTGGGCAATCTCCCCTCGCCCAGTATGTATAAATATACTTCCCTTCTTTATCATTGAGTGGGCCTATTTTGTTTTCAAAGCGATAAGGCACTTGACTACTGAAGTTTGCTATTAGATGCTAGACAAAATCATCATTTGCCTTATGCCATTGGTGTTCCTTTACTGATGTTCGCAAACCACCAAACTTTCCAACTGTTTGCATGTTTTCTCCCTAGAATCCAAGAGAGTGGACTAAAAAGGTAATCAAGAACATTGCATGCTCTGGCAAGTTCTCCAGTGACAGGACAATTACGGAGTACGCCAGAGAGATCTGGGGGGTGGAGCCGTCGGCCGTGAAGATTCCTCCACCCAACATCCCCAGGGAGTAACCTGCTGCAGAAGTGCATGCAAACACCCTGGTGGGCTTGCCCCAAGGCATTCCTGCTTCCCGGCAAATTTTCCACAGATGAATTCAACGTGCATTTTACCACCTGTTGATAGTTTCATAGTTTCTAAGGCTTGGTGGTTGGTTGAAATGCAGACAACTAGCATTCTGGGTGGTAAAAAGAAGAAAGCGGGGAAAGAATCAACCCAAATCTTGCTGTCCAGGATAAAATGCAAGACCTGAAGCACTGAGCTCGAGAAAAGAAAGTCAGATAAGGGCATTCTCTCTCTTAAAGCTCTTATTTAACCAATGCATTTTATTTGCATGTACTGTAAGTTGATGGTACCTGAATTATCAGATTTTGGTTTATACACCCCCTCCTCTGCTTTGCTAATTAGGAGATGCCTTGTGAACAAAGCCATGTATTGGCTGTGATAATGTTTCTTGAATTATTTCCTTTGGAGAAGCAGGTCCTGCACTTTGAAAGGAGGTCTTCTGATGCCCTTATAAGACCCAGAATAGTAGGATTCGCTAAGTTTTGTTTTAAAAATATTTCTGTCTTGTCTTGTCTGCTTTTAGTCTGTCTGTCCTTGCTGGCCACTCCTCTTTTCCCCAGCCCCAAAGCAGTGCTATCCATTCACATTCCCATTTCAGCACGCTATTTGCATGAGCTGCAGCTGATCTTTTTTAAAAAATAAAAACACCACTAGCAATTGAATAAATATGCTAGTAATAGGATATCTGACCTATGTGGAGAACTATTGGGGAAAGTGAGCAGCTATTAACAGTGCTGGAAGTGAAAGACCTATTGCAGAAGTTCAGTTGAAAGGCTGGTATGAAAATCTTTGCCATTTCTCCTTGTTGTAACCTCCTTAGCACAAGCCTGTACAGTTGGTGATCTATTAAACCAGGTGTTGCCTGCTAGCCCTACTTTTTGACCAAACAATTTCCAAGGCAAGTAGCAAAATCTGGAGCCTTGTTGGCCTCTGATGGGCTGCCAAGCTTGGCTGGTGGGTAACAGTTGAATTGCTATAGGAGGCATTCATTACAGTTTTTGTCTATGCTTAGAAGTCCACAGAGTTGTCCCTACTTTGTTTAAAAGGCAAAGAATGCACCATTCAAGACCCTTTGGGATTTAGTTTCAACAGAGCCAAGAATTCCTTTCATCTAAGCCAATTTTGTGGTCTCTGCTGGTACATTACACCTTTATCTGTAAGAACTCAGGGCAGTTGACCAGAGATGTGTATAATCACTCCTGGATCTAAGACTGGCAATTTCGTTTGCACTTTAAAGAAAAATATGGAGATGTGAAATATCAGACAGATGATTGTATGTTGCGATAAACTTCCAGAACCAGAGGGTTCCTTAAAAGTGCAATTTTCCTTTGTCGGCGTATTAGTAAAAAATTGTACCTAGGTAGTACTTCATTTTCACAAAATGCAGAAAAATAAGCTCTGAAGTATTAAACCATCTTGTCTTTTTCTACTTTGATTCTTAGAGCACAATCCTAACCATGTCTACTCAAAAGTAAGCCCCATTTTGTTCAATGGGTCTTACTCCCAGGAAAGTGTCTTTAGGATTGCACCCTTAGAGTACTTTGCATGTGGGCAACATCCACGAAATCTGTATCCCTAGCTGTTGGCTGTCCTCCCTTTCCCCTCCCTTTCCTAAATGGACAGTTAGCAGTGGTAGCCCTATTGCCTGTGGAAAGGCCTCACCAGAATGGTCAAATCTGACTACAGTGGGCCCTCTTTAAGGAGTTAGGAGCTGATGTAGCACATGGTGCTGAAATGTCCCATAAATGACAGAAATGTACCAAGGCCGGTTGTTATCCGTTATTAAAAATGGTCACACAATTCCAGAAAGCGTAACATTAAACAACATTAAACTTGTTTAACAACATTAAACCAACGGTCTTGGTTGCCACTTTCATTAAGGCAATCTAACATTAAGGTGGCTTATTTTGTAGTGACAATTTTAAAATATATTTTTTTAAAATTGTCACTACAAAATAAGCCACTTTAATTATGATGTCATTGTTTCAATCAACAAGTAACTTTCTGAGGCATGGATCACAGATCACAGACTTTTCCATACAAGGCACTGTTCTTGGCCTCTGCCAAAAATGGAATTGATATAGAGTTCTGCTAAAGTAAAGCATTCCACTTGACCAATACAAATAATTTATGGCACAGTAATCACTGGGAGGGGGGTGGGGTGGGCCTGTTCTTTTCTGCTGTACTAAAAAATTGTCCTTTTCAGTTAAATGCAGTCCTTAAATCACCCACCGTTGAGCAGGTGAATTGCTAGTTATGTGCCTAGTGTAGATCCGGCATAGGTGTGGAGCAGTTCTAATGACTACAAATGATTGTACTAAAAACAAAGAGTGGTTCTCACACAGGAAACCTTTACCTTAGAAGCTGAGATCAGGTGGTCCGCTAGGGCCTGGCAAAGCGGGGAGGAGGTGAAGAGTCTGAGTTGTACATTCATACGGGGCAGTGCAACCCAAAATGCTGTTTGATGCTGTCTTGGATCTGCCATGCCCTTGAATCCTGAAAGTAGGGAGGTCTTCTGTTTTCATTGACACTAAGAATGCGGCACTTCCAGGTTTCAAGGCAGCACACAAAGAACTGTAGCCACCACATGCACCTCATCACTTGGTGGTGTTATCAAATGATGAACTTCACTTGTGATGAACTTCAACAGTCTGAGGGCACTTACCATGATTTGTCCAACTAACTGCAGTATTCCATTGTTCCACTAGGGGGCTTGCAAGTACAGAAATGGTTGGCACACTGTATATCACACACTGTGAGAAGGGATGTTTATTACATATTTTTTGTTCATCTTATCAAGAGAGCAAAAATAGTAGAGGTGTTTCATCAAAATACTCTTCAAGAACCATTTCTACCTTGCCAACATTCCATACTTATATCTGTCTTGTTTGCAATCCATATAAAATTCCAAAAAAGGAAATTTAATGATTTTCCTGATGTGGAAAGAAATTGATTTATTGAAGCAATTATGCAAGGATATTTTGTTTCACTGTATTTGTAAGCAAGCAGGAATGAGATTGCAGATGAAACCCTAACAAGCGGCAAACCTAAGTTGTTTGCCTGTAGACGTTCTGCTCCCTTCTGTGCAATAACATTATCCCATTACTGAGATTTTATGGTTCATATTCCAACACTGCACATCTTACTCCAAAAATGGCATCTCAAACAATCTGATCTGCGCTGAGCTGAAACAATTTTCTGACAACAGAATTACCAAAACACTCCGTTGCTTGCAAAATAAATGTATTTGTCATTGTCAGAGCATTTCCAAAACTGTGGGTCTTCTGTAAGCTGGTGTGTGTGCTTTTATTGTATCAATATTACTGTTATTCTCTTGTGTGTTCAAAAGCATTAAAATAAATCACACAAAGGACATGAGTTTCTTTTGATTTACCTGCAGTTACATAGCATTATGTAGTTTACTACTACAAAGAGTTTGATGGTCACCAGAACAGATAGCTGTAGAAGAAGGTTGGTCCTCTAACGTGCAAATAATCTACCTTCAGAGGACATCCTTTCCACACCGACCTCTCCACTCTTCTTGCAAGTCAGCAAGAGCTTCAAAAGCTCTTTAAAGCTGATGAATTGGAAGTCCCATGTAAATGTGATGCTCAAAAACCTGCCTAACTTTTTGATACCAAACAGCTAAGGGGGAAGTAGCTGATCCAGATGGGGTTCACTATTTGGGAAAGAGAGCTTTAACCCTCTACATCTGCAGTTCTATTCTGGACTGACCCTCCCCTGTTCACTTCAATCTAATCTAGATGGGAAAACTCCCATATGAAACCATGAGAAGGGTCCCAAGCCAGTGTCGGCCATGGCCAGGATGAAGGCACCTTTGCCATTGCTGCAATGCAAATCCCACATGCCATGATGGGACTTTTTCTCCAGAAATTTGTCCAATCCCCTTCTTAAAGGCATCTAGTCTAGATGCCTTCACCATTAGCAAAGATTTACACAGACTATCTGCACCTTTTTCATTTCCACTATAGCCTTTTTTGAGATATAGGAACCAGATCTGGACACAGTACTCCAGATGTGGCCTTATTAATGATTTGTGTAATGTCCCTGTTGGTGCAAAAGGTTCAGTTTTCCCACTCAACATGTACTTTGGGGCAGCAGGATCTCAGTAGAGCTCACAATTTATTGGAAGTTCACAAACTTGTTCACAGTTGGGAGAGAGTCGTGCCTATTCTTTTTGTGTATCTGCCCTCCTGAGTAGCACTGGAGGTCTCTATAGTTTCAAACTGAGTATTTAATACAGAAGGTTTTGCAACACTAAAATGGAAATTTAGTACACTACCTCCCTTTATTACATCCATGGCCCTTAGTGTTTTCAGAAAACATGCTTATAAGGCTGCACTTTGTCCTGATGGTTTTTTGTTTTAAACCAAGGGTGGTGATTACAGGTGTAGCAGCTTCTCAGAAAAAGAAGCCAAGGAAGGGCATCACAAGTAAGGGTATATTCCCAAGGTGAGGGTGAAGCTTTCCAGGTATATTATATAATGATAACAGAAATGTTCTGTGGTGGGCAGGAATTCAACTGAGAGTTAATTAAGTTCCCTTCCAGCAAGTAACTGGAGAAGGGATCATTATCAGGCAGAGGCATTCACCTTTTCTTACAGCCATTGAGACAGAGTAACGTACCCTATGAAGACACTGCAACAATAATATTGTTTACTGCAGGTAAGACGCTTCCAAGTAACTCCCACCTTATTTTTTCTTTTTCACACTCACATATTTAGGTGAGGGGCACATTAGAGTAAAGCTAAAAGCGTGTATATTCTAAGGACACAATCCAGAGCAAATTCAGCCTGCTCTGACCTAACTGCACTCTCCTAACTATTCTGTATCCAGAACAGAAAGTTACGCTGAATCCAGAGAGTCAGGAAGCCTGGGCTGCCCTATCTGCTCCAGAGCATGCTAAGTAATTGACACAAGGGGAAGACTTGCTCCTGAGGAGACACCCCTCAGATCACACTGAACAGGAACAGCTGTGGTGCCTACAGTGGTGACATGACTCTGCACATCACCTGGTGCGGAAGTCTGTGCATCATCCCTGGGATGCCCCCCCCCCACCTGGACTGCACAGTCACCAAAGTTGGCGCCTGCAGTTGTTTCTGAAGCCAACTGGCTTCAGAAAGAGTACTGCGCAGGCACCATCTCTGACACCTGCGCAGTACTTTTCTGAAGCCTTTTGGCTTCAGGGGAGACTGTGCAGGCGTCAGAGTTGGTGCCTGTGCAGTACTCTTTCTGAAGCCATTCGGCTGCCGCTCCGCCTCCTGAGTGAGGCCGAATGGCTGTGCAGAGGCACGGACTTTCTCTGCTCTAAGGAAGTCTCCTCTGAAGCTGTTCGGCATGCTCAGTGTGTTTCTGCGCAGTGCATCTCAGATGGCCGTTCAGGCCAGCTCCTCAGACAAGTGGCAGCTTCTGGCTGATTCTCCGCCTTGGAGCAGGCCTGAATGGGTGTGCTGACACCCGGGGCCTGCCAAAGGACAGTCAAACTCCTCCGGCACATCACCCCATACGGAGCGCATCCCCAATGCAGCCCACACCAGTCGCACCAGTCTGGTGATGCCACTGGGTGCCTGCCTTATAAGGAGTCCCTGATGAGATGCCAGTACATTCTACAGTGAATACAAGGGGCTTCTTGGAGTGGCCTGCTGTATCCTGAGGTTTGTGGGCAGCCGTAGTTTGTTCCATATCCTGAGGTTGAGAGGAAGGGGTTGCAGCTAGGCTGGCCAAGAACTCAGATTTTTGGTCAGCACTGCCATTCTTACTCGGGCCTTATCATGGACCCCTATGGGTCTACTCATTACTATACCTGCTCCTGAGGTGGTATAACTCTGAGGGCTGGAAGAGGGCATTTCTGCCTTGGAAACAGGCTTTGGATACAGAGTAACTGCTCTGCCCTAGGCAATGCTAAACATGCCCTCAACTTGCCTCTCCTGAGCTGCTTAGGCTGCCCCAGTTAGGGCAGAGCTGGTCCACCTCTCTTAGGGCACCCAATGTTGCCTTGCTCTGCCCTAAGTCTCCTTCAGAGTAACTGGGCTGGAGCATCTTGCAGTTGCTCCAACCTAGTGTTAGATAGGGCAACCTAAGGGCTCTTATGTGGACAGATTAGTTGCTCTGGATTGTCCTGTTAGCCTGTAATTCTGTCAAAGGCTTTCAGTCTAATCAGACTATGAGCACAATCCTAACCATGTCTACTGAAAAGCCCCATTGTGTTCAATGGGTCTTACTCCCAGGAAAGTGTCTTTAGGATTGCAGCCTAACTGCACAATCCAGAATACCTACAAGAGCCCTTACGTTGACGTATGACAAATTTACTCTGGATTACTCTATGAATTTCTCATAGGTTTCCACTAGGTGGCACTGTAACTACTTTGATGTAAAATGAGCTCCCGTAGTTACTTTGGATTGTGCACTAAAGCTTTCTTTGAGTGCCATTTTGTCTGGACATACATCTTTCCAAGCTGTGGCCATCTCTTGGCTGTATGGCATCAACAGGAGGTTCACACATGCATATCAAGTATGTATGTGTTCATACTATTGACAGAAAGCCCCTGTGCAGAAATTAGCCAACATCAGATCTAGCAATTTATCCGTAAGATTTAGACAGAAAATGAAAAGTGGACAATTCAGAAATATGCAGTCCAATGGGTGCTTTCTCCCACTTTGCAATTAGATATATGCCATGGCGAATGCTTCTCCCAGAATGTTTAACCAGGATGTCTTGAGATCTAGGCCAGCAGACAGAAACAAACTACTGTACCTCCAAATGCTATTTGAAGGGTACACCAAGTAAGCAAAGGCTATATTTCAATGCAAGACAAAGGAAATAGGTTGTTGGCCTATTCCTGATACATTCCCTTCCTGCAAGAGACACCAAGCTGATTTACCCATCTATCTCTTGTCCCATCCCATAGAATATATAGGTATTATTAGAAGATGCCCCAAGAACTTAGGAGTTGAAGGGGTTCACGCAAGAAGTAACCAAGAAGATGCCATCTGATCAAGCAGAACTTCACTCAAAAGTTATTTCAGTCCCTTTCAACACAGCCAGCCCATTAAAAACTTAGCATTTCTTTGGATTTCTAGTGACTCTGGTGTTCTGGGCATCATGTAGGTGTTTGCAAATGTAATAACTTTTTTTTAAAAAAAGGCACACCAGAACAGAAGTTAGAAGTTGTGTTTTATTAAAACTACACACTTATTTCCATTTCAATGCATGTTACTGGCCTAATAACTGGAACGTATATACTGGAATAAACCAGTCTGATGCATGCTTTGGAATCTAAATTGTTGCATGGGAAGAGTTAATATTTCCACATTGCTTTATAACTTCTGCAACAGCAGCAGTGTGTTAGACGGAACGTACCATTGATTTCAACACAAGTCAAAATAGTCTTTATCTGTGTAGTCATCAGCAAAGCACAGAAGTGGTTAGGATAGGAAAACTGTAAATTTAAGTGGCACTTAAAGAAAGCTCAGGTCACTGTGAATCAAAACTTTACTGAAACTTTACTCCACTACAACAGAAAGTTTCAATGCAAAGATTAAGCTACTGACTGCTGTGCAATTATGATGAACTGGCTAGAAGATTTTGATTATGCATGCAAAAGCCTGTTTGATTATTCCATATATAGACAATATTAGCAAACAGCACCCTCCTTTTCAGGCTGGAGAAGTCACCTTTGATCACTAATATCCAACACTAATATGCCCAATATTGTACATTTATGGAATGACATTTCAGTACTATCTCAAAAAAAACTTGGTTAGATTGTTTACAGTAGCCACATCTATACTGCCCCTATTTTGCATCCTTCTACACATAAAATTTCAAGCTTCCTGCTAAGCTGCTCTGGGATGAATGGTGACCCAGAATCTGAAGATGTCGAAGGCAGGGATTCATGAACTAGTCATATGGGAAGGAGACATGGTAGATCTCAGCAAGAGCAGCAGTGAACTGGAAACCATCAAGGGCTAGCTCTAATCCAAGAAGAATCTTCTAGAAATACCTTCACAGATTATTAAATGAATGCAAGACCTTCCCAATATTGATGTGGCAATGGAATAAAAACAGCATTAGGCTCAACACTGAACATAGATAACTGCCTAAGCAAACAGCCATATCACCCACTATCTGGTAACTCTCTTGATACAAACGCGTTCATTTTGCAAGGATCAAAAAATAGGCTCACTAGATTGATCTATGACTAATTTCATGAGGTATTATTAGAGAACAATTTGGTCAAGACTAGTAAGAAAGAAATAAAAGCCAGATTCCATCTCTCTTGTAAACTTTTGCTCCTCTTTCAATACAGCAGTTAACATTATGCTAAAATAAATTATTTGCATTGGGCCTGTGCCAACCTAAGGAACACCCAAAGCTGGCCATAAATTTTCATTTAGTTCTTGCTTTTAATGAGACAAAACTAAATCAATATTTACTTTAAGCAGACATGAATTTTAATGAACAAGGATAAAATGCAATCAACAGAAAGTCTTTAACATTCATTATGTTAGGTTGATCTGGGTAAGTCTGGGTGTTCAAGTACAATTGTTGAGATAATGGTTAAGTCAGAAAGACCGTTGCTACCAATGGGAAAAATTATCAAATTCTTCAAAGAAATAATATTCAAATTAAAATGCACAACGTGAACTCTATCTTTTATTTAGAAAATCAGAGATGTTTTGACCAGCTTTAATGGACCTGAGAATTTCAAGAAATAGCTGGATTGGGAGTGAAGAATCATGATTATTAAGAATACCTATTTTTGCATCACTAAAGTGCTTGCATCCCTCTCTACAATTAGAGGAGTTTGGAAGACATCTTCACTGCAGTGGAAGAATGAATGCCCCACCCAATCTGGATTCAGGTGAAAGACAACCTTCTTCTCTTTACAAAAATGTTCCTCGCATAATTTAATGACCTGTACATTTAAAAGATGAAGACTTGAAGGCAAGGAGAAAGTATTTCAAAGATGCATCTTACATGAGGTGCAATAAAGGGTTGGATATATTATTTGTACATGGGAAACCACTATGAAACTTGAAAGCAAGGCAGTTAGAAAGATAAACCAAATCACTATTAAACAGTTGCCTCTAAAAGAAGAAATATCCTTCATTTCAAAACATTCTTTTGCTACCATCCTGATCTCTGAAAGTCTGCTAAGTTTGCTAAGTTTGAAAGAATGAACCACTTTCTGCAACTCTCCATTAGATTTGACAGAACAAACCAAGTCTCACAGCACGAAACAAGAGAAAGTCTAACAAGAGAACGGCCTGTAACCCACTTAAATGGGGGCAGCACAGCAAAATTTCAACCAGTGTATTTTTTGGCCGATAACAGTATCCACTTGCATTTCAGAGCGCCAGTTGTTCCGTCTTGTATAAAGCAGCCATGACCCAGCAGATGTCCTTAGGAATGTTTAACTCTCAGGTTTTTGCTAAAAGTCTGTTGTGCTTGAACATAATTGTTTTGATTGGTTCAGCTGGTTGCTTGTTCTTTGAAAGAAGGGGAAGGAGAAAGAGTGAAGCTAACTACATTCTCTTTCTTTGTATCTATTGCCTCAAGTGCTTGGGTTCCATAAGTATATATTAAGACTGAAGCAGAAATTCAGGGGTTAACCAGAGACTTAAGAATGGCAGATTCTTTGAGACACACTATTTTCAACTGGAAAAATGCAAGCAGTCTTCAATGACGATGCCTGTGTTCTGTTTTTCCCAGGAATTCCCTAGGGGGAAAAAAGCTTCAGTGATTTCCATATCAAATGTTTTAGAAGTTAATATACTTTAAAAAACCTCTTTTTATAAATCTACAGTCCCCCACTTATTGGACAAGTTGGGGACAACCTGTCCAAATGTGAAAACTTTCTTTGTATCTATTGTATGTATTGTATTGTATGAAAACTTTCTTTGTATCTGAAAAGCTCATACCTTTTCAGCTTGCAAATGCAAAATTGCAAATGCAAAAACAAATAACTGAATTAAATAAATTAAGTATCTTTCAGCCTTTGTTGAATTAAATAAGGCTTTAGTCCGGATGATGCTTGTGCTTAGAGGAACATTGTGGCTGATACTCTCCCTAATCTGGTCTTGAATCCACACATTTAAAAGTGCAACCTATTTCACTCAAGGACAAGCAGCACAATTCAGATAAATATGGGAGCTTTTACATCAACGTAAGAAAAATTTACTCTAGATTGTGCTATGAATTTCCCATAGGTTTCCACTAGGTGGCGTCGTAACTTCGTCAACATAAATGTCTCTTAAGAGCTCCCGTAGTTACTCTGGATTGTGCTGATGGTTTAACCTGCTCTTATTTTGCCTGTAATTTGAGCACTTTGTGGGCTTTTTTGGTCAGTTGCACACATGAACTTTGATGAGCTCTCAAGTTTTGTTTCCTCAAGCTGTCATAAGAACAGACTTCAGGGTATATTTTAAATCTGTTGAGACAATAGATCCTTGAAAACAAACTGTCAGAAAAAGGGCAAATCCTGTACTTTTATTTTAAAAATGAATGCTGTAATTTAAAAGCCCTTTCCCCTAGCAATGCAGCCAACACATTTTTACATAAAGGTAATATGCTAAGGTCAAGTAAATATTCTGACATTTCTCTGCAATATGCAGAGAACCGGTAACGCATGTCTTTGTATGTCTGCAGATGAAGAAACACCATGATTTTATTTTAAAGATTTACATCCTGCCTTTCCTATGCTGAAGCAAATGCCCAATACAGATTACATATACTATATCAAACAATAGTCATAGTAAGAATAAAACTTTGGGGAGTGGTGCAGCTATTTATGCCACAGCATCATTAGATGAAACAGGACTGTTGAAAGCTCTTGGCAAAAGGACATGAGGCAGAAGGGGTAGTGATAGGGAATTACATCTTTGAGGTGCTACTATGAAGAAAACTCAACCCCATACCACCATCCCTCTAACTTGGAAGAAAGGCAAGTCTTTGAGAGGGCCCTCAAGTGATTGAAGGGGCAGTCGAGACTATATGGAAAGAGGCAGTCTCCCAGACAACCTGGACCCAAACCATAGCTATAACAAACAAATGACCATACTATTACCGCAATATTCGAGGTAGTTCTGGGCTCTTGTAGATGTATTTATGCCTGTAGCCTAGATCTGTGTGAAATGGAACAAACTGTACTTTGTAATCACGGAAACTCCGAGATGGGGCAGCAATGTTGTATAGCTGTAATATATAACCAACAAATGCAAATTGTTAAGATACAGAGGTGCAGTCCAACTACTTTGTTATTCAACCAAGAGCAAGCAGGCCTCCATCAGTCTTGAAAGACTATGGTATCGTGCTCGGCGCTGCATACGCTGCATGCGAAGCACGAAGGCCTGGGTTGGATTGTTATGGAGGATAGGCTGTTACCCAAGCAGCAAATCCCCCTCTGCACGCCACTGAATTAGTCCAATGGAAAGGCAGAGCCAATATGAATGGATCCAGCTGGCACCGCAGAGCTGGGCTACAGATACAGAGCTGAGTACAGATAAAACTAATGGCACTTGAGGTTGTGTCTGGTGGTACTCTCAGGACACCTGGACACTATCAGTCAACAGTATTTATATACCACTTTTCAACAAAAAGTTCACCATGCAAAAATGAAATAACCAGCAGCTCCCCACCACCCAGCAGTAAGACTAGAAACACAACATAAACAATGGTAAGCGGCTCAGACAGATCTCCAAATCATGTTATTCCACACTCAGAATAGCCCTCTTGTCCACTATGAGCCGCTTTCCCAACCCAGAAGTAACTGGCAGTGATGTTATCAGTTACTTCTGGAGGTACTTCAAATAGATGAAGTGGTATGGCAGAGGACAATGTTATGAAACACTGACTTAAATATTATACAGAAAGTAGTAAAGCTTGTTTTTTTACTGTAACAACCCTAGGTTTAGCAAATTAAGGAGCAATTTAGTGAATACTGAAGTTTTTCTCTCTGTTATATAGCGTATGTACGCATAAGGGCAGAGTTCCCAACTTACCATTGTCATAGAGCCTTCTTTCACAGTGGCCTCTTCCCCACAGTCCCAGGGTGTCACCATCTTAGATCAAATAAAATCTTGTACAATCTAAGATGTTAATACCCAGGAGAGGTGTGATGAGGCTGCCAGGGACACCCCACAGTGCCCTCAGGCTCCACAGCAAAGTTTGGGAACCATGCCTTAAAAGTAACTAAAATTTAGAGTTAAAGTAATTCTAAATTTAGAATAGAATTAAATGCCAATTAATTGCAATATCCATTTGTTATTCTGTAGTACTCACAATTGGCATGGTTAAATAATCACATTTCCCCCACTCTTAGTGAGCGCTTGTAAACTTAAATAAGAAGCCAAGTATTGCTATCATGTTAGGAGTAGTAATGGCATAACTGAACACCTGCCTTCCTGACAACCTTTCAGCTCATGCTACAGTTTCAGCCAATCATATATTCCACATACAACTCTGCAATATGGGCCTCTTGAATAGACAGTTCTTTACAACAAGCACTGTTCTCCTGGGGAAGAAAGTCATCTGTTAAATGGAAAATCTGTGAGGAATCTGCACTTTCCTCCCAACTCATTCTGCTTCCAAATCCACTTTCCCCTCCCAGTAGCAGTAGTCAGTACACAAGTTTCATATAATTACACAAATTCTGTCCTTAGTATATTGAGACTTGTTTTCTACTCCATCTAAACATTTACAGCTTTATGCATAAAGAGACCATGAATAGAGAAAGTAAACCAGACCTTCTTTCCAAGATGAAATGGTACTACAGGATCATCTTCAGCATGAAGAATAAGCAGAGAGCATGAAATGTGCTTCACACTGCACAAAAAAACACCCCAAAACAAACTTGGGATTAGATTACTTTAAATTCACCATCATACTAAGAAAGCAATCCTAAGAGCAATTTCCTGGGAGTAAGCCCCATTGAACTCAATGGAACTTATTTCTGAGTTGACATGAATAGGACTGCACTGTAAGTCATACTACCAAGACTTGCAGCATATGCTTCATCTGCTTATGTACTAAAATATGGAATTTATTCCTAGCCTATTTTCTTCAACCTGTCACACACAAAGGTATTAACAATAACTCAGTGCACATGTAAACACACAGAGGAAATACCAGGCATGTTTCTAGCATCAGAACAATGACCCAGGTTTCTTTGAGGACCATCCCCAAAACACAACCAATTCTTGATTGGTTCAAAGTCTCCATATAAAAGGCTCAACTAGTGCCTAGACTTTGGAAAAAATAACTGCAAACAATTCATGTATAATGCTAAGTCGGTCCCCTTCCCTTGGTCGCCCTGTGAATTACTTGGAACAAATGTTAGAAAGTAAGAGGGTGTATCCTATGCTCATGTTTTAAATATACAAATGCCTACTTTCTATTAACCTTCACTTATTCTCCTCTCTAGAATCCTGGCTGCTTGCCTATAGGAGGTGCCTGTACTTTTAAGGTAGTACAAGACTGTGTAGGTTTTGTGGCAACAAATGCATATGGCTAACTTTCCAGAAAGATTATAGGCCTAGATATAATCAATTCCAGGAGTCAATTCCAGGAGGTCATTATTTGTTTGTTTGTTTGTTTATAAAAAGTATATCCTGTCTTTCTCGGGCCATTAGCCTGACTCAAGGCGGCTAACATAAAACATAATCAAAACATACAATCAAAACATACAAGCTAAACATACAAGCTAAAAAACATACAAGCTAAAAAAACAATCAAAACATACAAGCTAAAAAACATATAGAATAAAAACCGATAAAACAAGAGCCCCCCCTCAACCTCTGCCCCCTTAAAAAGCTTTTTTAAAATAAAAGCTTTTTTAAAATAAAAGTTTTTAAGGCTCTGCCTGAAGCTCTGTACTGAGGGAGCTTTCCTCAGTTCAAAGGGGAGGGAGTTCCAAAGTCGGGGTGCCATCACCGAGAAGGCCCTATCTCTGGTCGCCACACCTCTCACACCTCTTAGTGGCGGCACAGTCAGTAGGGCCCCCTCAGATGACCTTAGGTGACAGGTCAGATTGTACAGAAGAAGGCGATCCCTCAGATACCCTGGACCCAAGCCGTTTAGGGCTTTAAAGGTCAGGACCAGCACTTTGAATGCAGCCTGGAAACGAATGGGCAGCCAGTTTAGTCACTGAATCAGCGGCCCAACAGGGTCGAACCGACGAGCCCCAGCAACCACATGGGCCACCGCATTCTGAACTAGTTGAAGCTGCCAGACTGTCTTCAAAGGCAGCCCCACGTAGAGCGCGTTACAATAATCTAGTCTCGATGTCTCTAGGGCATGGGTCACCGTGGCCAGATCCGAGCGACTCAGGTATGGTTGCAGCTGGCGGATCAGCCGAAGCTGAGCAAAGGCTCCCTTGGCCACAGCCGCCACCTGGGACTCCAGGAGCAGCTGCAAATCCAGGAGAACCCCCAAGCTGTGAACCTGCTCCTTCAGAGGGAGTGCAACCCCATCCAGAACAGGATGATATTCCAATACCCGAGTCGAGGACTACCCGAGTCACTCATTACAATGTAGTGTATTGCCTACATTACACTTCGGCATCCATCAGTCTTCAAAGACTATGGTATCATGCTTGACGCTGCATGCAAAGCACAAAGGCCTGGGTAGATTGATATGGAGGATGGGCTGTTACCCAAGCAGCAAATCCTCCCTCTTCATGCCACTGAAATAGTCCAGTGGAATGGTAGAGCCAATACGATTGGTCCTAGCTGTGTTGCAGAGCTGGACTAAGGACAGGAGCTCACCCTGTATTGTGGGGACCAAGGTCTCAAACGCTGGCCTACTGGTTAACAGGCACAATGTCTTAACCACTTGCGCCACCCACAGCCCTTTGCCTACATCACAAAGTAGGAAATAAACCTGGGAAGATAAATACTCAAGTAATGGCCAATTCACCAATAGGATGAGGCAGAATTAATAGTCATTCCAATGGCATCATTGTCAGCCACATCATGTTCTTGTATTTTCCTTACATGTGAATGGCTGCCAATGGTTCATGGGACGAAAAAAGTTAGGCTCTATATAGTACTTTTGTGTTTTATGCATCTTATAAATCGTTTCAACCTGACACTGATAGTTGTTGTTATAGACAGGGGCTAGTATAGGCTTGGCTAACAAGGACTGGTGGGGAAAAATTTAGTATTTATGTATCTTACTTGGATAACTTTGAATTAAAAAGCCATCAAAATTTGACATGGAAAATCTCTGCTTACTTCTCATCATTTGCAAACTTAATTCCACTTGATGTGATGGGGTCAAGGAAAAACCAATCAAATCCTGGGAAGTACCTATATATCTAAAAGAAAAACATTGGTAAATATTAGTGACACTCTTCTGAAATGCAGGATCCTAAACATAATCAAACATTACCCCGAATACTGGTGGGCCTGCAGCCCTGTGTCAACTGGCAAACCACTTTATATTAGAGCAAACCAGAGTTTCACACAAATTTGCTTTCAAAGACTACATAATAGTAATCTATATAAAAATGAAGTCAATGACTGACTGACTGACTCACCCACCAATGCCCTGCCAAAACCACTGGGCCTAGAAGTGTGAAATTTGGGGTGGGTGTTCCTTCTGTGACAGAGGGAGTCACTAAGAACTGGTTTTCGAAAATTCCAACCAGAAGGGGGTGAAAAGGGGTGCAATGCGTTTTCCTCCCTATACTTTGCATTGAAGAATTGGTGTCTGAGCGATGCTCTGCACCAACACCCGGACCTAGTAGCATGAAATTTGGGAAGGGTGTTCCTTATGCCACATGAACACCAACCAAGAACTTATGTGGAGAAATTTAACCCTTTAAGGTGCTGAAAAGGTGTGCTATGTGTTTTTGTCCTATACTTAACAAGGAAGACTGACCAACATCCAGCCAATTTGGTGCTCAGTGCCTGGTGCGCTGGGGGGATGTTGTTTGGAGGAAGAGGTTGCACTGGGGTGTTGTGCATGGGGGATGGGTGCATATGGGGGGAATGCTGCGCATGGGGGGAATGATGAGCATAGGGTGGATGAACATGGGGAAAGTTGCGCATGGGGGTGGATACGTATGGGTGGTTGATTTGCATGGGCGGCTGATGCACTGTGGGGGGATGGCGTATGGGGAATTTTACTCCCACAATGCGGGTATGCTTTCACTAGTAATAATATAATATCCTAGATAAGGGGTCTCTAATCATTTTGGCCAGAAGACTGCATCAAATACCCAGTACAGTGTTGAGGGCTGAAAAAAATTAAATATAAAATCTGTACTTGCCACTGAAAAGGGATGGCTTTTTGCTTCTTCACGTATGTTTGTAAAAGGCGACTCCAATATCAGAGCATCTGGAGGAGTTTCTGAAAATCAAACAGACTGCAATGTTTCAATGCTACAAAAGCATCACAGTTCCTGGGTTAGCCCAGCTAAGTGAGTTGGAGGATGCAGTGCAGCAATGCTTGGAAAATGGCAACTCAATGGACTTTGGAAAAGGTAAACAATATGCAGCAATATATGAATCCAGAGCCTGGACTATATGATGGCTGGTATTGCAAGATTGAACTGCAAATCCAAATTTCTCCAGTTTTAACCCGATCTCTTCCATAAACTCAGTGTATCCGTATGCCAGATACTTCAGCATTAGTTCCTCATTTTTCATTTCTTATGGTAAAACTTTTGCTTACCCTAGTTGTTGAAAGCATTATATTAAAATACTTGTGAAGCACAACTATTACTAGCAAATTGTATTTGATTTGTATTATATTGCAAATTGTATTTGATTTGATCGATCAAATACAGTATATTGTTCTTCTTGCTCACAAAACTAAAAACATAAGCATGTAAAACATATTTACAGATCAAGTAGGAAGTTCTTGGGATATCCAGCTGTAATTAGGGAGGTACTGGCCAAATGGCCAAAGCTACTGGCCAACTTCCCCTTGTTCTCAATTAAAAATAAATAAAAAGCTACTGGCAAACCCAACATATGGAATACTGGAGGTTCTGAGAAGACTCACTACTAATACTGCCACATAGATTAACCTCTCTTGTAAAATGTTTGGATCAAGAGAAATGCTATTTTGCAATGCCACACCAAGGAAACTCTTACCTCTTTCACAAAGTCGCCTTACTAGGTTGGTTGCAACTCTGGAGAGACAAAAGAACATCAGTCAGGGTTACTTCTAAGTAAATCCACAAAAGACTAAATTTGAGAGGAATCCTTTAAGACAGGATACAACCAAGTCACACTTCATACAGTTAGACCAACTCCCAAGTGCAGTGCACATCTAGTCCAGCTTCCTGAATCTGGAAGTGAGCACTAAACGTCTCAGGGAACATTGGTGGGCCATTGTGACATACAGGAAGCTGGACTAGTTGTACCTTGTTCTGAGCTAGTAGGGCTCTTTTGCCAATATTGCCACTAATGGAAAGTCCAACAATCTATGGCAAGTATGCATTCAGCATAGTAAAAATATAAATAGCAAACATCAGGACAACTCAGATTCTTTTCCAATATCTGCTCTAGTATCATTATTTGTTATTTTGTAAGAACCCAGTAATATAGACTGCATGAGATACTTAAAGACATAGTAATATTGTAACCATATACTGTATGTTGATCCACCTGGCTTTTATGCACAATCCTTCACTGTGAGACTTCAGGGCACAGATTTCTTCGACTTCTAAACCAGACTGTTTAAAAAGCATTATGATATTTCAGGAATTGCAATCTTGACTGCTATATGCATTATTTAATAAATGTCTTCCTTTAAACTAGTTTATCTTTCCACAGATCTCTGTTAACCTCAAGGTATGATCCATTTGCCAGCCATACCAACTAAAGTGGCACCTCACATAAAGTATGTTTCACATAAACAAACAAAAATTTCTCTAGGATTCTGCTTCATGTAACAAACTGTGCTTCATGTAAAGAACACATTCGTTGGAAGTTGGGGCAGACGCGCTGGCTGGCAGCCTGTTTAAAAAGCGTCAGGGCTGCCTAGCGCACCTGCCCATAGTGAAAGCAACACTTCCATGCTGTTCCTCCTGTGGCCGGAGGGAGAGAAGAGCAGTGGAGAAGAGGGAAGCAGCTCAGGGCTAGCCAGAAGGGAGCAGGGGAGAGAGGCTTGGGATGGAGAGAAGGAGAAAGCGGGGAGACACTTTGAAGGTGTCTTGGATTGTAGCCTCCTAACCATGTCTAACCAGAAGTAAGCCCCATTGTGTTAAATGGAGCTTACTCCTAGGAAAGTGTCTTTAGGACTGCAGCCTAAGCAGACTTCATAAGATCATGCACATTGAATGCATGTTTTGATTTCAATCCCAGGGTTCTGTCATCATTTTTACACCCAGTTAATATTTTTATATGAATATTTTTGGGGTTGTGGAACCAATCATCTGAGTTTCCATTATTTCCTATGGGAAAATCTGCTTCATGTAAAGAACATTTCACGTAACAAACATGCCCCCAGAACGAATTAAATTTGTTACATGAGGCATCACTGTACTTCTTTTTAGTTTCCAGGATAGTCCACCATGACACCCATATTTCCAAGAATGCACTGGTACTGTAGGAGTACATGAAAGGATTCCCTTATTAAAATCATAATTTTATGTCTAGAATAGATTAAAATGCGGTAGTCCTTTATACTGGATTCAGTACTACAGAATACAGCTGACCTTATTTTCAGGATATATGCATAGGATTGTGCTGTAATGCACACTTTACAGACTCAGAATTCATGGAAGATTGGGGGCCAAGTATCTATATTAAGATATTTCAATTTGAGCAGAATTTCCCTTCTATTCTACCAGAGTTTCAACTCATTTCATTGCCTTATGCAGACCCAGCTGCCTCAGGCGCTCTGGCCTGCCTCCCAACAAACAAAAACTCTTCTGTTTGAATATGCTACCATCTTTGGCAGCATCTTCACTGAATCTATTGATAGCTGCTTTCAAACACTAAACAATGGAATATGAATCACGGAATAAAAAGCTCCAGTGCATGCAAATTCCAGTTCATTAGCAAAGCCTCCAAGAAAACGCAGATCCATCCAACAGTCTTTCAAGCTGCATCACTGCCGTAAGAGTAGAAAGTTAGAAGGCTAGAAGGCAGCCACGCAAAAGAAAATGGAGATAAAATAAACTCTAATTTAGTGCCTAACAACAACACTTTCCAGGAATATCTGCCCCGTGGATTGCATCCTAACGCTCATGCAGTATGACTCCTTTACATTCATATCCCTGGAATGAATGGATTTTCAGAGTAACGTTGCTGGGCAAGAAAGCACAGATATGATAAATTGTTCTGTCTAAAAATTTGATTTTTTTTGTATCATATGAAACCGTTAAACGCTTACGGTATACTTTGTAGAACTAGGAAAGCTAGAGCAGTGGTTCTCAAAGTGAAAAGCTGGGCACCACCAACTTAGAATGGAGCATTCAGGCTGCTTTCCTGGGAATGTGTCACTGGACACAATGGGACTTTTGAGTAGACACAGAGAAGCTCTGGCACCACAATGATGGTACATCCTGTTCTGGCTGTGCCATCACTTCTGGGGGTCCTGGACAGATTGCCACTTTATAAGGGGATCCTGGGCTGAAACACTTGAGAATCACTGAGCTGGAGGGTTCGTTTGTCAAGTGCCTGCCACAAGTGCCCCCATGCAGACATCTTGAATTGTGTTCGTAATTTCATACATGATTCAGAGACCTCCTGCTTGTATTGGGAGGACCTCGTAAGTCCTCCAGATGCAGGTTCATAATCCAAAGTGGGTCAAATCTATGGTGGATTCCAAATGCTCACATAAAAAGAACCTACAGTATGAGCAACACACATACCACAAACTAATAAAAATGATTTAGATTGAACATCACAGCTACATGTGCATTTAGTATTGAGAGGACACTTAGAATTAGTCACTGAAGCACATTTCAGAGTGTCCACTAGTTACAAGTGGGATAATTAAACATTTTATTTTTATGTTTATAGCACAGACATTTTTTGGTTATAATATATGGTCACCCTGATTCTAAATCCAAGGATTTTGGGTAACAGTATAACTAACACTTCGTTTGTATCTCAACTTCCAAGGTCTACAATCCCTTGCCTGTCATTCACAACTTCACCTTCTTAAACAGCAAATCAAACTGTGGATTAGCAAACTTGGATTAGACCTAATCCAAGAGCAAGTAGAATAGAATAGGGACACTGCCCATTGCAGATCAAACTATTGTCCCAAAGCAAGACTTTTAGCCATGTTTCTTTCTGAAGGCTAAATGCCCTTTAAAAACTTACCCAGTGCCTAACGAGTGCCCCCATATATAAACTGAATTATCTCCACTTCTTGCTTTTATCCAGTCAAATACATGAAGTGCATCATAGGTCATTCCACTCTCTGAAGGAGTGCCTATTGAGTCTCCCCACCCTGAAAGGAAAAAAAAAACGTATGTCAGCAATTAGCCATTATTAGTCATTTGATTTTACTATGTAAATTGCTTTGTGAACTTGTTGAAAAGTGATAATACTGTTAAAAATAACTTGTCAATCAAAATAAAGTGTTATTTTACATCTCTGAGAGCAGGCCAAAATAATAAAGCCACCAAGACACCATAACTCAAATCAGTTTAAGTGCTTTTAAATAATTTTAAGCAGTTTAAGCTTCTTTTAAATAATCATTTAAAAGAAACTGAACTGGTATATTATTAAAATGTATATTTCTTTCAGGCCAAAAACATTCCTAGGTGGGATAGGAGTTTATTCAGATCTTTAACTGTGGCTGGATCTACACATGACAACATTTGTTGGAATTATAAGATTCCACCAATTCAGGTGAGAGAATACCACTTTTGAATACTACCTCACACAATCCATGCAGACAGAAGCACGCAACAGCAAAGAGCCTTGTCCAAACTCAGATCTTTCACAGTTTTCCATTGTCAGATAATCTGTAAATAATCTGTAAATTCAGATGGGTATTTCATCCCAAAACCTGAAGTGGAACAGCACATACTGATGTTTCTTTATCCTACAAGTATCTCACTACTTACCAAGGATTCTAATACAGTGGTACTTTGTTTTACAAGCATAATTTGTTCTGGAATCATGCTTGTAATCCAAAACACTTGTATATCAAAGCAAATTTTCCCATAAGAAATAATGGAAAGTTGGATGTTTTGTTCCAGGACACAAAAATATTAATATAAAATTGTTACAATATATAATACAAAACTAGTGAAAAGTGTACCCGCATTGCGGGAGTAAAATTCCCCCATACGCCATCCCCCCATGCGCATCAGTCCCCCATCAGCAGCAAATCCCCATGCGCATCATCCCCCTGCACATCAACCCCCTATGCACATCAAAACCCCATGCGCAACATCCACCCATGCGCATCAACCCCCCATGTGCAACATCTCTCCATGCACATCAAAACCCCATATGCAACATCCACTCATGCGCATCAACCCCCCATGCGCAACAGCCCACCATGAGCATCAATCCCCATGTGCATCAATCCCCCCTGCGCATCAACCCCCCATGCACATCAATCCCCCCTGCGCATCAACCCCCCATGCACATCAAATCCCCATGCACATCAAAACCCCATGCGCAACATCCACCCATGCGCAACGTCTCCCCATGCGCAACGTCTCCCCATGGGCATCAATCCCGAATGCGCATCAATCCCCCATGCGCAACATCCCACCATGAGCATCAATCCCCCATGCGCAACATCCCACCATGAGCATCAATCCCCCATGCACATCAGTTCACCATGTGTATGAATCCCCATGCGCATCATCCCCATGCGCATAATTCCCCCATGCGCAACATCTCTCCATGCGCATCAACCCCATGCGCAACATCTCCAAGCGCATCAGTCTGCCATGCACATGAATCCCCATGCGCATCAACCCCCCATGCGCATCATCCCCCCATGCATAACATCACCCATGTGCTTAATTCCCCCGTGCGCAACTTCTCCCATGACATCACCCCCATGAGTATCAGTCCGCAATGTGCATGAACCCCCATGCGCAACATTGCCCATACACGTAATTCCCCCATCCGCAACATCTCCCCATGCACATCAGTCCGCCAAGTGCATGAACCCCCATGTGCATCAACCCCCCATGCGCAACATCCCCCGTGCACATATTTCCCCCATGTGCATCAAACCCCCATGCGCATCAAACCTCCATGCACATCAGTCTCCTATGTGGAACATTCCCCCATGCACAACATCGCTCATGAGCATCAGTCCCCCCATACGCATCAGTCCCTCATGCACAACATCTCCCCATGAGGAACGCATCAGTTCCTCATGCACATCAGTCTCCAATACCCATCAGTCCCCCATGCGCATCAACCCCCATGCGCAACATCTCCAATGCACAGCATCCTCCCCAGTGCAACCTCTTCCTCCGAACAACATCCCCCCAGTGCACCACGCACCGAGCACCACACTGGCTCCATGTTGGTCAGTCTTCCATGTTAAGTATAGGACAAAAACACGTTGCACCCCTTTTCAGCCCCTTAAGGGTTAAATTTCTCCACATCGGTTCTTGTGGGTGTTCATGTGACAGAAGGAATTCCCTCCCCAAATTTCATGCTTCTAGGTCCAGCGGTTGGGGCGGAATGTTGATGAGTCATCAATTCTTCAATACAAAGTATAGGGAGGAAAACACATTGCGCCCCTATTCACCCCTTCCGGTTGGAATTTCCAAAAACCGGTTCTTAGTGTACCCCTCAGTCACGGAAGGAACACCCACCCCAAATTTCACGCTTCTAGGCCCAGCGGTTTTGGCAGGGCGTTGATGAGTCAGTCAGTCAGTGAGTGACTTTTCTCTTTTATATATCAGGCTGAAATCTGCCCCCCCCCTTTTACAAGAGTGAGCCCCATTGACTGTAATAGATTTACTTCAGAGTAGACATGCAAAGCTAAGGGCGAAATCCAGAGTAACTATGGGGAGTCCTTGCTCCACTGTAAGAACAATTTACTCTGGATTGCAATATGAATTTCCCAACTGTTTTCACTAGGTGGTGCAGTAACTACGGGTGCACGTAATGTCTCTTACATGCTCACGTAGTTACTCTGGATTGTAGGGCTAGTCTCTCAGGAGAGGTTGAGTAGGTACTAGCAGTGTGCCAAAACCAGCTGTATCCCGGCCTGGACTATTTTTCACTTGTTCATCAAGGCATCGCTTGTATACCAAGTGAAAACTTATTAGCAATGTTTGCTTGTCTTGCAAAACGCTCTCAATCCAAGTTACTCTCAATCCAAGGTTTTACTGTACTGGGCTAGGAGGAGACCCAAAACCCATATAGAGGAATGGTGCTTGCAGTTTTGGTATTTACCATATCAGCTATGTGTGGATGGGGACGCCCATTAACGTACTTTCAGACTTACCAGCCAGCACTCCTAAATTAAACAGGGCATTATATGCAGACCCAGAATAGACCTAAAGTTAAACAGGAAACAGTTAATTTCCAAAAGGGGGAAGGCAGGATTAGGCCTGCTATTAATATAGGCACCCCATAACGGCAGTTCCCAAATCTACAAGGAGGGAGAAGTTCGCTGGAACAGATACCTCATGGACAAAGAGGCATGCCTGTACAGAGTCATTGGCAGGAATCAGAAAAATTAATTCTGCCTTGTTAAGAACCCTTTTAAGGAGGGACTCAGCACATCCAGCTCTCTTAGAGTACTGCTTAAAACATTTTTCTTCTACGGTTTGTGTTTCAATATTATCTTAACATCATGCCAGATGCAGGGAAGGGTTGCAAGTGTCTTGTTGTCTTGTGTGCTCCCTGAGCCATCTGGTGGGCCGCTGTGAAATATCAGAAACTGGACTAGGACATCCAGCAGAGACCCTTATGTTCATTAAATATCAGATGATACAAAGATGATACAAATGGGAGAATTTTTTCTCTTGGCAAATAGTGGGCAAGGGCTGATCTGAAATGTGACTGCAGGAAAACACAGCTGAAGCACAGCCCTCCCCCCAAACTGCTTTTTTTAAGTGCAGTCTCCACAATACATTTACTTAAGACAACATGTTATAGTATTTATGCATTTGTTCCATATCAAGAGGCTGAACTAAATGGAGGAGAAAAGGTGTCCATCCCCCTGAATCTCATTTGAAACGAATAGCCCTGAGCTTTTTGCCCAGTTTATGATCACCACATCATCACATGGAAAAGAAAAGGCGGAAAAAACCAAAGACCCTAAGCTAAATAGACCTGATATTTGAACTGTTTTTACAATTAATAAAGCTAAATACAAACTCCCTTTCATTTTCATACACATGAAGCTACTTGCTACTGCTTCATATTCAATGCACAGCACTTGAACTGTCACATCAATTTTAGGCATAATCATGGTTTAACAAGCTCATTCTACCTCTTCCGCTTAACATGTGATCAAAGAGGAACCCAAAACACTGTGTGGTCTAAAATAATATAGAACACTGCAGAAAAACAATTCAAAGAGAACAATTGTTCTTCATTGAGTGTAATTCAGAGCAGAGACTAAACATAAGAATTGCTGTTTCTAATGCAAGAATGGACTTGGTTCAAAAATGCTGATGGCATATTTGATTCTTCAAGCTTAACGTAAGCGCTGCATTTCTAAAGAAAGGGCTTTACTTGAGCGGGAAGTTCAAGAAAAAAATTTCAGAACCAGAGGTAGAAAATTACTTGAAAGGATAGCAGAATGCTCAGTCATATATTGTCTGGTCCCACATACATGAGTAACTACTTCTCTCTGTAGCATTACATATATTACATCTGAAATACAAAAGGCAGCCCTGTGCCAACAAAAGCCCTGCTTAGTGTTCTCTTCACTAAAAGCAGATTCAATTGCAAGAGGACCTTTCTACTTATTTCATCTTTGCAAACAACCTTTTCTAAAAAGATTCATGCATTTGAGTGCCTTGAGGCTCTTGGAAAGTCCAAAAAAGTTTTTCCTAGCTTGGAGTAAACCAGGAGGAAGACTGGTGAAGCAACCAACCACAAGCAGAAGTCAGGCCTTGCTTTTCTATTCTATCCACTAAAACCCAACGTGATTGAACCAGTAGATTGCCTAATTTCCTGTTTTAATACTTCTACCTTGGCTGTTCAAATCTCCCTGAAAGTAGGGTCACTCTTCTGGGAGGAGGAGGAGATGACACAGTGTGTCTTGGATCAAGTTTTATCATTAAACATCAACATATAGTCATCAACGCACTTAGATTTTAGGACTTTTCGGTTTAATTCATCTATTTTACTGATTAATATATTGGAGATGTTGATGACATCTTGTTATTACTCAGATCCATAGATTTCAAGTGAAGCTTCATGTACATAAAGTTTATGGAGTGTACAGTGAAGAGAGTCTCAAGAATCTAACCTCATTTTCCCTAAGGCAGTGGTCTTCAAAATAGGGATCAGGACTTCTTTTCAGGGGAGGGGTATTGCAAAAAAACTGGGTGCAGCCATCTTGGAATCTGGCACTGTTAATGACACTTCTAGCCATGACATCACTTCAGGGCCCGGACAGATTGTCATTCTCAGAAAGGGGTCCCCGAGCTGAAATGCTCAAGTCCCATGGGTACACTGATTCAGAATCCATTGGGTTTTCTAGGAACCTAACCATGGCAGATAATGGGAATTGACTGTATTTGTTTACTCAGGTTTTCAGCTGTCAAATTGAACATCTCATTGATCACATCCCTTTAATGTACCATCCAATTAGTTACGAGAAACAGATTTTAGTTCAAAAAATTAAACACAAGACCCAATTGGATCCTAAAAATTCAATCATGATTAGCTTCATTCTCATACATATTTACTCAGAAGTAAGCCCCACTGAGCTTACTTGGGGCTTATTCAATGGGGTTTATTCAAATTTGTATATAGGATTTCTACCGATCCACTGATATAAGCGGGGCTTAAGTTAGACATGATGAGTAATTTGTCATATATGTCCATGTGTTCAGTCAGAATTCACTTTCTTGGGATGTAAACCATTATTTAAGATGACCCTTACCTCGATAATCAAATGTGACTACATGGTAACCCAATGAACTCAGAACCTATAACAGAATAAAAGTCAGATAATATTACAATGTATTTTTTGAAGAATGTTAAATTAAGAATTCTGCACTGTAATCTTCAGTCTAACAGCTATTTTTCTTATACTCAGGTGGCTTCCTATGCACAAGTAAATTAACGCTGCAGCTGCAATCTGCCCACAATACATTAAAAAGTACAAACTGAGTAGAGTTCAAAGACTATGGGTATGCCATTATTATTCCCTCATATTGTTTTCCCTCAGCCTCACAAAAGCTACAACATACAAGACAGAAATACTCCCACAGGTCAGAAGCTTGTACCAAAAAGCTATCACAAAAACTGTATAAACTGAAAAGCAGCATATAAGGTACAGCATTGTAGTTCTCACCTTATAAAGTTCCACACGATGATCTCCTCCTCTATTAAAAGAGTTTTGAAAAATTACATATTAATCTGAAATTCTCCAAGGTAAAGTTCTTATGTTAATTTAGATAATCATTTGCCACACGTCAGCCAAAATTTGGACATGCAAGTCTCTGATTTCCATTACAGTGCTTATTACAACCCCATTTTCTCTTTTAACTAAACAAAGCAAACAAAAGTTAGCAGAAAACAGAACAGTAGCAGAACACATTTTTACTTGCCCTCAATTAAAAATACACTGTAAAGATACCAGAGAAAGAGAGAGAGAGAACATACATATGACATCATCTAATGGATTTCTATAAAGAGGGAACTCTGCAGTCTCTTGCATGGGGATTCTCAAACTGTTTAGAGGCTCAAAGTTGTTACCTAATTTATAAATGCCAGCAGTGTCACTATAATGGTGATTGAGCAACAGTGCTCTTCCCCCACTCCAAAGTAGCAGTATGTTTAACCCTTGACGCACATAGCCTAATCTGTCCTGTCAGTTTTGTGAACCAGCAAAAATTGGGTCATTCTCACTACTGATAGATCCTGGACCCACAGTACTAGTATAGACCCACAGTATAGCAAAGGAAAATTGCTATACTCATAGTGTGTACCTGCCTGCCTAGCACTACGTATGCAAAACAGAGAACAGGACTTCAGATTCTGAGCTGGTGTTGGGGAAAAACTTATCTGGGAACATTCAGTTCCCAAAGTAACATGATCCTAAGCCATGTAAAGGTGAATACCAGTATTGGTTAGAAAATCTCCACATTCTCTGTCTATGGATTTGGCTCAGTACAGGTCCCCTGACCTGGAACAAGCAAGACATGTCTCAATCTAAAGCCTGTGAAGGAAACTGGACTTGGGCTCTTGTCACCTCTGGAGACAATCACTGGATCAGCAAGGCAGTAAAACCCAAGGCCTTCCAGAGGTCTTGTAAGTCTTTCTGAAGGCTGGAGAGGCCACATACACAGAGAGACCATATGTTCATTTTCCAGGGCGGGCTCTCCTTTTTAGCCCAGAAAAATCATTGTCTTCCTTCCCTTCACTTGTAAAAAGGAAGCTCATAGCCTTTTTGTAAGTAATAACTTATGTAATAAATTATAAGTACAAGTTTTAAATTTATAAAGTAATATGGTGTTTCAATTAGCCACCTGAAAGCCATATATGAAAACAAGTGTTTTTAGATGTCTTACATTGACACAATATAGACAGAGATTATAAATAGAAAAACTGTTGTCTTTAAACATGCAAAGATAGCATAACGTTTTGATGATTGAATCTGAAAGGATCCAAGAACTACTCAATTTTACTATCTTCTGCCTATTAATAGCATCACATCTACCACTTGAGACGAACTGCCTTCCTTTCACAGTGATATGATTGAGGATCAGAGCAGCCACAAGAACCAAAATCTTAGCAATGGTTCACTTTCCTTTTCTCTTACCTTGTGCCTGCATTTCCATGTAAGTAAAGGATCACAGGGTGGTTGGAACCCAAAGCATCTTCATACCACAGCTGATCCTTCCCTTGAGCATCTTTCCATAGTGCTGTAGGAACTGTGTGCCTACAAGAAAATAGTAAATTAAGGGACTTCCACGCCATCTTTTGACCACTTCCATTCGGTTGCTCATTGTGGGCAATTTGCTAGGCACTTGCAGGTGAAAATGACAAACATCTGTAATGACGTGCACTCCAAATGACACTGTTATGACTTACACGCCTGAACTCCCTGCACCACACTATGTCTTACTGGCCAGTCCCAAACTGGGCAAGGTGACTGACCCAGAGATGTTGTTTCACTTCCAACAAGTTCTGCCTGAAAAGTACTATATGGACCCCTTTCAATCTAGTTTCAGTTCAAGCTTCAGGTTGGGAGCAGCCTTAATCATTTTAGTGGATAAGCTTTGCCAGACTGGACGGGGAGAGTGTGGTTCTGCAAGATTTCTCACCAGTTTAATACTATCAACCAGTGTCCTGCTGGATTAGGATTAGATAACACCATTATGGGGTGGTTCATATCTAGCCAACAGAACTCAGAAGGTACTGCTGAGGGACTTTGGCATGTTTGCCTTTGGTGTGTGAGGTGACATAAATGCAATCCTCCATGCTGTTTAACATCGATAGGAATGTCCAAACTTTTTTGGAAGGAGGGCCACAAAATCTCTCTGACAATGTTTCAGGGTCAGAAAAAATTGATTTACATTTCAAATTTGAATAAGTTTACATAAATGAATGTATTACATAGAACTTATGAATTCAAATCAATTCATAAACACTTTGAGAATTGGTGGCCTCAATGACTACACACTTTCTCACACTACTTCTCACACTACTCATCAGAAAATACAACATAGATTTCAACTCATGCTCTACTCCTTATTTATGAAAGCCTTCATCTTCCTGCTGCCAGGTTCTCTTTCTAGAACAGAGTGACCTGGAGGAACAATGCTATGTTACTTCATCAGAAATGAGAAAGAGCTCTATTTTCTTAGGTCTAATGTACTTTGCGCTGCTGATGATTATGTTTTAGTTAGTATTACCACACTCAAAGGCAGTTTGATCAAACTACTTGTGAGGCTGAACTTAATTCAGCTATAGTCCAGACAGCATGGCATCTCTCAAAAGATAGATACCATGTTTTTAGCACTGAGTAATACACACAAAATACAATGTCTGTAGGCAAGTACTTAGTGTTATGTCAGTTCTCTTAACAGGATCATATGTAAAAGACAATCAAGAAAAGAAACGGTTGCCCCTACCAGACTCCAATAGTTACATCCTCCTCTGGCTGTAGGTAGTAATTGTAGGTGTGGTTTAAACCTTGGTCCTGAGGTCTTTTCAAGTCAATAAAATAGGGTACTCTCACTGAAATAGAAGAGGTAACATCATAAATAAAAGTTATGCAGGTATGTTTACATACTATTTACAAATGCATGTGACTGAAAAGAGGGCTATTCTGATACACAAATTGTTCGCGTATCTTAGAATCCTAGAGTTGGAAGGGACCCAGTAGGTCATCTAGTCCAACCCCTACCTGTAGCAGGAAATCCTCCTACTTCAGGCAGGGGGTTGGATGAGATGACCTACTAAACATATACTGAAAGTTTAGATAGCAATAATATTCAGGGGTTCACAACTGCAATGATGGCCTGTGTTCAACCCCAGCACCAAATTGGAAATGCCAACCAGCTCCAAACTGGAGGAGCAGCAAATGGTTTTCCCACAGCTATGCTGTAGTGATAAGCATAGTCAGGGTTACCATATAGAATTTAACCATTGCATAGAAGAGGAAATTTAGGTTGGTTTAGCTCAACATAGAAGAGTTTGAAAAGCAGCATCTGCCTAAATTTCCTCTTCTATGCAATGGTTAAAGGTAAAGGTACTCTGTCTTCTATTCTACATGGACACCCTGAGCATAGTACAGCCATGAGGATGAACCTTGTGCCCCTTCTCCAGCTACAAGCTAGAGAAAGCTGAAAGGCATTTAGTATTATAAAATAGAACCTTAGGCAAGCAATTCCAGAAAGGAACCTAGTCTTTGTTTAGCATTCCATAAATCCAAATAACATAAGACATATTGTCTATAGATTTTGCTAAAGTCCTCATTTCAATTTTGTTTTAACACACAAAGCTACTGACCCATCTTGGTCAATATCTGCACTGACTGGTAGAGGAAATCCTGAAGAGCCACTGTATTTTCTGGGAATCCCAAGGATATATTACAAGGGACATTCTGAATGCAAAGCATGTGCTTTACAACTCCTCCCTAGGTATAAGCTAAACAGTCACAATTACAAGAAATAGGCTCATAATAATCAATACCAGCATTTTTAAGGTGAAACAAGACAGACACTGAATTGACAGAAGCTCTTCACACACATTTGTCATGCTCTTCAGACAAACTTAGAATGGTGTTACAATCCCCATGGTGTTGCAATACACTGAATAAAGCAATAATTTCTTTCCGGGTGGCAGTGACAATCAGAGTTGTATTTCCAGATTTAAAAAAATGAATGCTTGCTACAACTGCTGAGATGCCAAGTCATTCAACAGCCAAAAAAAACTATATGTTCTTGCAGGCAGGTGTGCACAATTTTATCCACTTGTGCCTACATGCAAGTGTGACTGAACACTTTTGCTCTTCCACTGAACAGAGTGGGGTGCCCATACCACATTGGTATGAGGAGGAGGAGAGCCCAATGTGCAGACTGGAGCCTTGCACGCACACACACAGAGCACTCAACCTGAGCAAACTTTTTTCCCCTCATGCAATCTGGGAATCAGAATATAGGGCCACTTACTGATGAAAGATGCCAAAGACTCTGTAACAATGGCTTTCAATTACTCTTCAATTTAAAGGACTCAGTCAGTACTACATTGTAGGGATTGTTCGTAATTGTCTGGGATTATCCGATTGCTTTCTCAACCTGGAGGACAAAGGCTCTCAGATTTATTTAAAGCTCCCCAGCTCTAACAAAAATGAAAATGGCAACTTCACAGTTTGTACAAAGTGGTGACGGTGTCCACTTGTTGTGGATTGGAGATTCATCCAATCCACAATGGATGCAACTTGGGGAAACCTGGCTGATGTTGAGGGGCTTGTCACCAGGACACAGCCTTTCCCACCAAAGTGGTAGCTATTTATCTACTTCCATTTGCATGCTTTCAAACTGCTAGGTTGGCACTGCTGGGCTAAGGTTGGCACTGCTGGGCTAAGTACTGCTGGGCTCACCCCATCTGCAGTACTTGGGTCCTGAACTGCTGAGCAGAATTCCAGTCAAGCAGTGTTCTAACCCCAGCATTCTAGCCACTGAGCCACTGCAGGGCTCAGCCCAGAGCTACCCCAGCTCTAACACACACTTTCCCTTTCCATAGAGTTCAATGCATTTTTTTAGTTTTTTGACCATAACTTTTGATAGGAAGATGCTACAGTGGTACCTCGCTTAACAAGTGCCTCGCTCAACAAGCAAAAATTTCTCCAGGATTCTGCCTCACATAACAAGCGTTGCTTCACTTAACAAGCACACTTGTTGGCAGTTGGGGGAGATGCGCTGGCAGGCAACCCTTTTAAAAAGCGTCAAGGCTGCCTAGCGCACTTGCTCATAGCAAAAGCAACACTTCTGTGCTGTTCCTCCTGTGACCGGGCGTCTGCTGGGCAGAGGGAGAGAACAGCAGTGGAGAAGAGGGAAGCAGCTCAGGAACAGCCAGAAAGGAACAGGGGAGAGAGAAGCTCAGGATAAAGAGAAGGAGAAAATGGGGAGCTTTGAAAGTGTCTTTGATTACAGAAGTGTATTTGATTGCAGCCTCCTAACCATGTCTACCCAGAAGTAAGCCCCAAGTGTTAAATGGGACTTACTTCCAGGAAAGTGTCTTTAGGATTGCAGCTTAAGCAAACTTCCTAGGATCATGCACACTGAATGCATGTTTTGAATTCAATTCCAGTGTTTTGTCATCATTTTTACATCCAGTTAATATTTTTATATGAATATTTTTGGGGTTGTGGAACCAATCATCTGAGTTTCCATTATTTCCTATGGGAAAATCCGCTTCACATAAAAAGCGTTTCACATAACAAGTTTAATTCATTCTGGAAGCATGCTTGTTATATGAGGCACTAGCAGGCCTCCATCAGTCTTAAGAGACTATGGTATCATGCTCTGCGCTGCTTACGCTGCATGCGAACCACAAAAGCCTGGGTTAAATTGTTATGGAGGATAGGCTGTTACCCAAGCAGCAAATCCCCCCTCTCCACGCCACTGAATTAGTCTAATGGAAAGGCAGAGCCAATACGATTGGATCTAGCTGGCGTTGCAGAGCTGGGCTAAAGACAGGAGCTCACCCTTTCTTGTGGGGCCGACCCAGGTCTCGACAGGCACAGTGTCTTAACCACTTGCACCACCCACAGCCCATTGTATTTCAAAATTGTTTTGCATTAGATTCTGCTCAATATGAATCCAATGTGTATGACATGATAGTTTTCTGCACCATCACAAAGTTGCATTTTTTGGGTCCTATAGTGTGCGTCCCTCCTGGACACAACACCTGGTGCGGACCCCACCACCCAGCCCTCAGGGATTATTTGTTTTATTTTCTTAACTGTGTGCTGACTTGCAGTTCTCTGAAGAGCTCCCTAAGTGTTACCTGGGAGTAGAATTGTGTTTGGAGACCAGTATGCACTGAGAAGCAATAAAGGCTTCTTTTTGTAAAACACTGACCAAACAAAAAAGGCTAAAAGAACACTGAGTCATCCAGAACGCACTGACAGGTGGGGATCAGGAACGTGTGCCTTTGCTCCTTTGCATTTCATATATTATTGTATTTGTCCTCTTCACACCCACTATTTGAATAAAGTTCTTCTCTAAAGAAAACTTGTAGTACAGGCTTATTTAATCCAAAGAACAAATTTGAAGTGGATCCCAAATAATTCACCACTTAGTTCCATACTATTACGTGGTTCAAAGGCTATTGTGGCATATAAGAAATTTATTATACAGTACTCTTCTGTGGATTATACATGAAGTTATTGTCACCCAAAGCTTATGCTAAAAATTTTTTCTAAGTTTTCATATACCACAAAACCTTTGGTCTTTTCATATACTACAAGACCACAAGCCATGCCCTCATAGCTGTGTAGTGGTGTGTAGTGGTGGACAACCTCAAAATGCCAGATGCAGTGGGGGCACCTGGATGCAGGTGTCACATAAGCTCCCTGAAGCATCTGGTGGGCCGCCATGTGATACAGGAACCTAGACTAGATGTGCCTTTGGCATGATCCAGTGGAGGCTCTTCTTATGTTTTTATGGTTATTTTTGCTGCCAAAAATAATGGAACTATTTTGCTCTTACTTAGGATTAAAAAAATTATAACAAAACTCAAGTAGTCATTGGGATAGAACTACACATTGAACATGAACAGATAAAACATGCTCTGTGTTGACTTCTCTCTCCAGGACTGTAGTAGAATTGTTTATAATTGCACCATACTGCACTTCCCTTGAGGAAAGCGGCATTTCAGTAGTAAGTGAATAGGCCATAAAATGAATGGGCCAAAAAGGAAAGTACAGTACAAGAACGCTATTTTCAGCAACATCTGCCCCACTGGACTCACTGCAAATCCTCTGGCAATCTGGTTTATAGCAACTGTAAAATGGGAACCAATATCTCCTGTCTTACATGATATACGCACTTTATTTATAAACCAATTTTTTGATGGCCACAATCAACGTTCTAACTTTGATAAGCCGCGATTTCTATTACACGGCACTAACAAAAACCTCACCACATTAGTAGTTACAGTACATTCATTAATCTCTTCCTCCAGCATTGCAAGTCCTTGATGGCCTCCATCTTCTCTCCTTGATGCTATGGCAAGCTTGTGTTCTCTCAAAGGCTTTGCGGCAATAACGTACTTTTATCCGCTTTTTATCTAATTGTATGTTTATTATCCTATTGTCTATTTGCTTTAATCCCAATAAAGGTATGATTTTATTTGATTTGAAATATAAAATCCCCCCATTCACAAGACCTCATAGAAAATGTCTCCCTCTTCAGAGGCTTTGAGACAACAACTTACCTTTAGCTGCTTTTTATCTAATTGTAGGTTTGTTATCCCATTGTCTATTTGTTTTTATACTAATAAAGGTATGATTGGATTGGATTTCCTTACATGAGAAAGTACTATCCAGATTGATAAAGTACTGAGAGCTCAGGTAGGCTACAAATTCTAAGAATTACAAAAGTGTCTTAAGCAATTCTTTAAATACAACATGTTTGAACAGAAAATATTGCAGCAACTGTACTTCTGGAACTTATTAATATCACACTTTATCAGTAAAACAGGCTATCTACAACATGACATAGATTTAAAACTGCCTAAAAACATCAAGAGGAAGGTTGGATGACAAAAGGTTTCATACACAATAGTATCACTAACCCTAAAAATGCTTGCAAAGTATCTGTAAAGCAGAGAGTAAAATTTCAACATATCAGGCAGGCACAGTCATACCAACACAACAAGAGAACAGGGCGGAGGAAAAAAACAATAGTTCTTTCACTAGTAGATACAAGAACATTCTCTGCAAACCCTAACCAAAAAAACAGCAAGTAGCTTCAAGTTTTTCCCCTTGTCATTATTTCTGAGGACTACTGAAATGCATCAACATCCTTCCTCCTGCTTTGTACATGAACCAGATAGACAGATGAATATCTAGTTCACTCCCAGGTACTAGGGGGATTACTATACATGTAAACCCCATTATCAGCATTTTTATCTCAACACAAATTAGAATGGCCCTTTTAAATTTTAATTTAAATACCTCTCGAGCAGCAACACACTATGCCTGTTAACCAGCAGGCCAGGGTTTGAGACCTGGGTCCTACAAGGAGGGGTAAGCGTCTATTCTTAGCCCAACTCCTGCCAACCTAGCAATTTGAAAGAATTTAAATGCAGGTAGATAAGTAGGTACCACATGTTGGACAAAGCTGGCTCTATGGCTCCAGAAACAGGGATGAGCACTGTACCCTCCAGTTAGTCACGACTAGTACTATAACCTGTGGGGGACATCTTCACCTTCAATTAGTCAACAGCAAGCAATTAATCTTGCCTGTACAATAAAAAAGGCTTCAGCTTTGGATTCATCTGGGAGGCAAACCCTTCCTTTCCACCATGGCATGAATAGAAGGTGATAATTGCTTCTCAGTTGCTCTGCCAGGAAGCTGAAAGTAAGTTGTTTTAAGCCCAGGGAAAGGGAAATTGATTCATAAATCCATGAATGAACATAAGAGTCACAACACAGAGGTCAATAAGGAATAAGCCACCAATATGTCCAGGAGTACTGTTCCCTTAAGACAGTGATTTTCAATCTCTCATCTCATGGCACACTGACAAGGTACTAAAATTGTCAAGGCAACTGAAAAGGCACACCATCCTATTGGTGGAGGAGACGCATCTCCCAATGGCGCTACTAATAAATGCCTCTCCCCCCAACTCCTGAAGTATATCTGCAGACCATTCACAGCACAGTAGTTGAAAATGCTTGCTCTAAGGTGTGCCACACACCTCCTGGCTAAGCCCCATGCACCTGTCATCACTGGACTTCTGAGCTGCCGTCACTGAATGTCTAGAGCAGGGTGTCCAAACCTGTTAGCAGGAGGGCCATATCATCTCTCTGACACTGTCAGGGGCCAGAAAATGATTTACATTTCAAATTTTGTGTATTAGACATTACAAGGTTTGCCAGCAGCCCAATAGAGGGGTCTTGTTGAGGGCCATATTGAGGCTTGCCATGGGTTGTAACCCCCGGGACAGGGTTTGAACACCCCTGGTCTAGAGACTGCAAAGCTGCAGGAGGGATCTATGCACCAATGAGGACACTTTACATAGAATGCTTTACAGCAATATGTATTTCACATCAGCATAAATTTTCATGGAGTTCAGTTTACTTAATTAGATACACTTCTCCCAAAATTCAGCCCTGATTCTTCTATCCACACCAATTCCCATTCAGCAGTTCTCACAATTATAAATACAAGTAAAGAGCTCTCCAGCTCTTTAACCATTGGTGGATATTTCATTCCGCTCATTCCTTTCACATATGGCTTCAAGAGCATACCGCAGAAACCACCTACCTTAAGCATCAGGATTTTAAAATGCAAATGCACAAAGACTTTCACTACACAAGACAGGTTGTCTGCTATAGATTATGCAAACTTCCTTTCAGAAAAAGCTATGTTGGGATTTTACTCTTCCTCCTCCTCCTTCATTATCCAATTTCCTCTCATCAGCTTTAGAATTCCTTTCACAGAAAAAAGTCTAGCTCCCCCCAGTGTACTTCCCCCCCAAAATTCAGCATATCAGAAGCTGTGAAATCAATAACATTCTGTGGTGCCATCGTGTTATGTGCATTTCCATAAAACTCTATATGAAATTCTAGATATCATTTACAGTGGTGCCTCACTTAAAGAGCTTAATTCATTCCGGAGGCGTGCTCTTTAAATGAAATGCTCTTTAAGTGAAACGGATTTTCCCATAGGAAACAATGGAAACTCAGATGATTGGTTCCACAACCCCCAAAATATTCATATAAAAATATTAACTGCATGTAAAAATGATGACAAAACACTGGAATTGAATTCAAAACACTATAATACAGACCACAATTGTTGTATTAAAACACTGTAATATTCTGTACAATAAAAAAGAAAAGAAAAACCTTTATGGGCAAGGATGACTGATTTTCACTAAGAGTCACTGGTGTCTTTCTGAGCAACTTTCACAAGGAATCTCTCTGTGTGTGTGAGATCTAGACAGGCAGTCTGCAACAGCAGAGGGGAAAGATCCTATGCTGTCTACTCAGAATCAAGCCCCATAAAATCTAGTGGGGCTTACTCACAGGAAAGTGTGTAGGCTGCATTTTGCATGCACAACAACATCAGAAGGGCAAGATTCTATGCTGTCTACTCAGAATCAAACCCCATTAAATCCAATGGGGCTTACTAACAGGAAAGGAAAAGTACAGGCAGGGAAGGTAGTGGGGGGGAGAGGGGTGGTTGTAATGGAGTCCAGGCAGGGGGGCTTCCTTGGGGGCAAGGGGTCTGTTTTGAGGGGGCTGCAGAGGGGATGCAGGAGAGTATTCCCTCCTACTTTATGGAGGCTGCATAGGCTGGGCTGACCAAGTTCTCTGGCTGCAGGAGAAGAGCAGCCATCTTTGTTCCCCTGATGAAGAGGCTTTTCAGCTCTTCTGCTCTCCTTGCTGTTCTCTTCCATGTACTGCAGGGGGGAGAAAGTCCTGCCTCACTCCCTCAGCCCAGCCAATGCTGGGGAGAGACAGGGAGAAGGACAGGGAGCCCAGCCAATGGGCACTCTTTATGTGAAAAATGCTCTTTAAGCAAAGCAAAACTACACAGAAATTTTTGCTCTTTAAGTGGAATGCTCTTTATGCAAGGCACTTGTTAAGCAAGGTACCACTGTACAGTGTACAGTGTCCATTTAAAATCCAAATGAAGGGACAAATAAAATTGATGAAGAGGAAATCTAGAAACTCTACTCAGATTTGAGATAGATGGATAGCTTTGTAGTCATATTTGAAATAGAATTACAACCACTACATTTAATTCTTATGTGTGTGTTCAAGGCCAAACTAGATGAGACATTCAAGATTCATGATCACATAGTCCAATCTCTACTTTCATGGGGCCCTCAACTGTAAGCAGCTATTTGCCCTATTTCTTCATATATGTTTTTAAAAAATATTAATTTGAAATTTCCACACATAAATAGTGAAAAGTTTTGATGTCTATGGCATTTTCATTAATCAACTATTACTAGATGTTCAACAGAAGGCAGGAGTTCCAAAATCCAACTGAGCTCTGAAGCACAATTATGTTTTTATATGTAGGAAAATTACGATACTTCTATGTATTAAATGTAAATTACATTCATAGATCACATTCATATTTTAAAAATTAACGGTTATGCTTCTACGATATAGCAAAAAGAATTCTTACCAAAATTTAGGAAGACAAGCTTTGCCTGAATAGCAGGACAAACTTTTACTAGGAATGGGATGGCTATGTACACTCCCAACAACCAGATTATTAGCTTCCGTAATCGAAACCACATTCCATATCTCCTGCAAAACAGTAAAAAAAGTGTAAATCACATTATATTTATATATAAGGTGTGTACTATTAGTCTGAGGCCGCTCATTTATCAAAAAATGCATTTTTAGAAGTTGATTCATAGGAACCTGTTTAGATTTCATAAAGTAACAATACTGTATGAGCAAATCCAAACAGGATTTTATTACAGTCATCACCACCTATACAGAGTAACAAAGAAGCATCTGACCAGTGAGCGTTATCTTTTAGGAGTGCCCTTTTAGGGAGAAAGGCAGCATACAAATTGAATAAATAGAACACTTGCTACATGTCTGAATGCACAACAGAGAACAAAATTATATGCTTATTCTCAAACATGTAAAACTGCCCTTTTAAAAAATAAGTTTGATTTCTGACTGGTATACATTGAGTATAGTATTGCTGTCTACTGAAATTGTCTACTATCAAGATGTACACAAAATTTAAAGGTTACTTACTTTCAATTTATAGAAATATTACTCAAGCTAGACATTTGCAACCTCTCTGATCTACTTATTTTTTTGTATATTTTGCAATATTTAGAGGAATCCATCAAATGAGAAAAGCACATGAATTACACCAACAATTTTTCTTGATTAGCTCAGCTACCTATGACTACCTATATCTACCTATATTTTGCTAGTACAAAATTTTCATTGCCAACCATGGCAGCACTTTTGTATGTACTGTATGTATAACTATAAGCAACCAGAAACACCACTGCATTCAGGGGATTGCTTGTTTTTCGACATCTAAATATGAACAAGTATTGCAATGAGGTCTTTTCAGTAAAGACTTACAATGTTAGAAATTTATGTTAAGGTAATCTCCCTCAAATAAAAACAACTGCTATAAAACAAAATGCCATTGTATCTTTTCCGGTTGTAACACAAGTTGAAAAAATGCTACATCGTATCAAGTTGTAACAAGAGTTTTCCAAGTAGCATATTTTTGATTTGCCCAAGACAAAGAAGCAGACACAACACAGATGTTAGACACCTTCACTTGCTGAAATATGAAACAATCATAATATTTGAAACCAATGCTGGAACAAGAGAAAAGTCCATAGGAAAAGGCTTCAGTTACTGTTGAATACGACTACCAGTGAAACTGTTGCTCAAGCACTTCTCTGATAAGGGTTCATATCTCTGAACACACAGTTCAAGAATTCCCACTTTGTGTTCAAGTATACAAACACAACTTGGAATACATTTTCTTACACGAGCTGCTCCTGCTGAAGGAGACCAACAAAAGCCAGAACTTTTAGAATGGGCAGCCAACACTTCCCTTATTGTTGTGATTAGCTTGGCATAAAATATGTTGACTTAAATAGGCTTTGGAGTTATTCTGCAGTTCTCTTTAGTACCCAAAACTACCATAAGCTTAGAACACACTTTATGAACATAATTTCACTTGTCATATGACACATTAATTGGTATCACAGGTCTATCCATCACTGCATATCTATATCTATATCTATAACTGAAGAGTCACCAGCTCACTCACTGACTGACTGACTGGCTCACTGACTCATCAACGCCCAGTCAAAAGCATGGCTAAGGCATAAAAGCGTGAAATTTGGAGAGGGTCTTCCTTCCATGGTGGAGGCACCCACTAAGAACCGGTTTTTGGAAATTCCAACCAGAAGGGGGTGAAAAGTGGGCAACATGTTTTCCTCCCTATACTTTACACTGAAGAATCTCTGACTGAGTTTGGCCCCAACCACCGGACCTAGAAGCACGAAATTTGGGGAGCGTATTCCTTCTGTGACAGGAGCACTCACCAAGAACCAATTTCTAGAAATTTAACCCCTAAGTGTCTGAAAGGGGGTGCAACGCATTTTTTGCCTATACTAACCATTGAAGACTGATCAATATCCAACTGATGCAGTGGGGGATGATGCACAGTTTACTCTTGCAACATTGGTACATTTTCTCAAGTTCATTATAAATACTAAAGTTCAGAGACAATGTTTTGCTATTCAAGACAATCACTCTGACCTTCTACCTTGTTCACCTCTGCAGCTCCTGGGTCTGTGCACCTTCCTTGTTCTATCTACCCTTCTTCCTATCTCTCAAGCATTTCCTTCCTCAGACATTCTCAACTCGCCTTTCTAAGGCCTTCTACTCACCTTCCTACAAGCTTCTTTCCCTAAACACTATAAAATACAAGCCAGCTGAGCTGTAGATGCCCAGAACTCACCAGGCAGCCTCCCTGTGGCATCGTGAGCCAGCCCAAGTTCTCCTGAGCACCACAGACTGGGCTGACGAGAATGCAGTGCTGCAGACAGGAGGAGGATGAGGCACCTTCCTTGCCCTCCTTGCCAGCAGGGGGAAGGAGGAACAGGAGGGGGAAAGTCAGAATCTCCCTGCAGGCTCCTACTCACTCTTGCCAGGAAAGGAGAGTGCCTGCCAAGCCCAGCCAGGTATCATGGCCACTGCTCCTTCCCAGCCACATCTCCAAGATTACCCATCACAGAGTCTGGTGCTGCCTCATCCTCAGGGGAATAAGGGGGACCCAGCAGAGGCGACTGTGAAAGAGAGGCAGCTGTGGTGCCTGGCTGGGCTAGTAAGCAGTTTCCTCACCTTTCTCACAAACAGTAGCGAGTGTGGAGACACAATGGGACAATCCATTCTCTCCTGGGAATAACTCTCATTTAATATAATGGGACTTACTTCCAAGTACACATGGAGCTCTGGGATCATAATGATGTCACTTTCTATTTGACATCAGTTCTGGCCATGACATCACTTTCAGGTTGATAACACTTTGTTGGGGGAGGGTCTCCCAAAAAGATTGTCATCTCAGATGGGAGACCAGGATGAAAACTTTAGTACCACAAAGTAAAAAAATCAAAAAGTAGCAGTTAAGTGAAAGCATTTTTTTCCATCTTCTGTTTCAGGGAAGATCCCTGCTTCTACCACTCACAGAACGCTACCAGCATTGAACAATGTTTTTAGTTAGAACAATGTTTTTAGTTTAATTGACTATTAATGTGAATATTACCAGAGTACATTAGACTTCCAGTAACAATTTGTAGATTGTGCCATTTCAAAAAAACGGGGAAGACCATGTTAATCAAGAGCTGCCTGAATAGGGCAAATTGGCCCAATGGTCCAGTTCCATTACAACACAACTTTGCTTATCCACATTCATATTACAGCGGTACTTTGGTTTTTGAGCATAATTCAGATGCATACTTGTAATTCAAAACGCTTATATATCAAAGCACATTTTCCCATAAGAAATGGAAACAGACAATTCATTCACAACCCAAAAATTTTATATAAAATGATTAAATACTGTAATTGAATAAAAAATAAAGAAAAATAGAACAAATTAATCTGCACAAAGGCTAAAATCCTACTTTTCTGGGAGTAAGACATGTAGATATGGTTAGGATTGTGCTCTTGACTCTCAGGCTGCAATCTGCCTCCCTTACACAGGTATGAGCCCCAATGATTAGAAAAGGGCTTACTTTTGTGGAGACATGCAAAGCTAGGTCTCTGAGGCATTTTTCCATTGCCCACCTTACACAGGAGTGAGCCCCACTGACTGTAATAGGCTTACTTCAGACTAGACAGGATAGCTATTAATTAGCTATTATTTTTCATTTTCTTTGTAAACTGCTTTGTGAACCTTTTAGTTGAAAATCGGTATACAAAGACTGTAGACAGACAGATCAACCTCAGGAGACACTGAGCAAGTGATGGTGGAGTGCAGAAACCAGCTGTATCCCAGCAAGGACTTTTTCGCTTATCAAGAAATTGCTTGTATATCAAGTCAAAATTTATTATATATCAAGTTGAAATTGAGTGTCTTGCAAAACACGCAAAGGTTTTATTATGCTTATTTGTAAACCCTGCTATGCTAGTGATTTTCAAGTGGTGTGCTGCAGATGATCTGTAGGTGTGCCACAAGGTGTGTCACTTATTAGCAGGACAATTGGGGGATTCAAGCCCTCCCTCTACTAGCAACATGGTGTGACTTGTCAATGGTAAAATAATAGACTATGTGCCTTGACAATTTTAGCACTTGTTAGTGTGCAATGAGATGAAAAAGGATGAAAATCACTGTGCTATACACAGGATGACAAACATCAAAATGAAGACCATCAAAATACAGATTGGATTAGGGCTGCAATCCTAAACACGCTTTCCTGGGATTAAGACCCAGTGGTCACAATGGGGCTTACTTCTGAGTAGACATGGTTAGGATTGTGCTCTAAATGAGCTTCATCTGGCTTACAATCTATTTAAAGCATCCATGTGGCAAAACAATGTCTTTAGACCTTTTGAAAAACAGGTTGGCTCCTACAACATAGAATTTCATAAACAAGGGGTCACAACAAAGAAGACTAGTCCTATGCACATGTCAACTTTGCTTTCAGTGACAGCATGTGGAGCAACGTCTCCCTAGAATTTGGCAGCTAGCTTATCAAAAGTGTTTCCAACCCTTTAAAGTGCATATTCTGTGCTCTTAAACATTGTATTTGTTTCTTTTTGGAGATTTCAGTATTCCACTGTAACATACTTGACCACTGCAAACTGACAGCAGTCACCATTTGGCTCTGGATTCCAGGTTCAGTTAAACCTAACTGTCCATGGCTAAAAGCAGGCCTCTGTCAGACTTTGAAGACTATGGTATCATGCTCGGCGCTGCATACGCTGCATGCGAAGCACGAAAGCCTGGGCTAGATTGTTATGGAGGAAAGGCTGTTACCCAAGCAGCAAATCCCCCCTCTCCACGCCACTGAATTAGTCCAATGGAAAGGCAGAGCCAATACGATTGGATCCAGCTGGCGTCGCAGAGCTGGGCTCAGGATAGGAGCTCACCCAGTCTTGTGGGGCTGACCGGGGAATCAAACCCTAGCCTGCTGGTTAACAGGCACATCGTCTTTACCGCTTGCGCCACCCACAGCCCATGGCTACGTCTTTACAAAATCTTACCTGGTTACTTATTAAGCTGTAGGGTAAATTAAGAGTTTGACTACTGATCATTATCTTCTAGTTCATAACACCCACTGACCAGTTAACTAGTGAAAAAGAATTGGATACAGAACTATAGCCTTGGGCCAGGTAGTCCATTGTGTAAACAATCATTTATGGATAACCAGTCAGATATGCCAGCTTTATGAACTGCATAAAATGCAAGACCTGAAGACAAACTGCCTTAGCACACAAATCAGTCATCAGAAGTTAGCTCACACCCCATATTTGCTAATAGCCCACTCAGTAAGTAAAGTCCATCAGGTTTCAGCAAGAGAGAGTGAAAGAGGGCCATTTAAAAATAAGGTAGTTCTGTATTACCTTAGGAACACTTTAATATAGACAAATACAAAAGCTTCCAGACCCTAACAAGAAACTTGCAGAATGCTCATGGCATATAGACACACATTATAAGTAATCTGTAATTACAACATTCCTGAGTAGCTATCCAGCCATAGCTTAAAAACTTCAAATGATAGTCACCACCTTACATGGCGAACAGTTTATTACTGTTCAGTTTATATCCCAGGAAATTTGTACAGTACTAATACTGTACTTAAATCTCTATTAAGTAATTAAACTCATCCACCTTGTTCCTATCCTATGAAGCAAACAGGGAATAAGTTGCCCTTGCTTGTGCAAATCGATCAAATGAGTCTTACTGCACAATCCAGAGTAACTATGGAAGCCCTTACGCCAATGCAAGAAAAATTTACTCTGGATTGCTATATGAATTTCCCATAGGTTTCCACTAGTTGGCGTCGTAACTACAGCTACGTAAACGTCTCTTAAGAGCTCCTGTGGTTATTCTGGATTGCGTACTAAATTAGAGAACTTGAAACTGGGTGCTTAGGTCACAACTGAACAAGATCGCAGGGAAATGAAGGATGGGGGAGAGAACAAAGGATAGAATACCGCCCTTTAGAATTGCTTCCCTGCCCCAACATGCAACCACAGCACAAAATCCCCTTGGAAATTTGGAGAAGCTGTGGCTTGCTGCCAAAAGGGTCACAAGGGAAGAAGGAAATTGGTTCCCTCATGAATTTGTATGACTGGGTGAGTATTTGAAAGACAGAATGACTGTCTAGCCTAGCACTATCTTTCTCCAAGCCTAGCAAGGAGATGCCAAGGAGTTAACCTGGAACTTTATTCATGCAAAACAAGTGTTCTGCATTCATACAAAACAGCTGTTATTGTCTCAGTTCAAAAGAAATTGAGTTATTTGCTGTATCTATTTAAAGCTCTTAGCACAAACAAATGAATAATTACTCCCAAAGGTGGCTTCTACTATTATTCTTCAGGGATGGAAAGAGAAGTCATGGGGATTGGTTTTAGATTTTTCGTGGTTCATTTTGTGCAATTAAAAATCTGTAAAATATACAGCATGTATGCATATAAAGTCAGAACTCTTGCACTGCAAAATAGAGTTTGTGTTGTTTTTTTTACTATAAGACCATCTAGTTGCTTTATTCATAAGCAAACCCTGCAGGAACATAAAAACAAAATGAAATCCTTTCCATGTCTAAGTCCAAAAAGCAATATTTTGTAGCATTTCCTAGGTTTCTTCACCTTGGCCCCCAATTTGCTTAGCAACACTCACAAGTTCCCTGGACTATATATTGGGGCATCAGCATGTTGTTTGCAAAGATAGCTATTAGTATTGTCCCATTGATCTATTAGTTTTCCTGACTGTAATGCTAAATTCTGGACCAGGAAAAGTCAATTCTATAGATAGTAACAGAGGGTGTAAGCAGCACAGAACAACAGAATCAGGCTTTTAAGAGAATCTGCTTGTGCATATAATTATAGCAAACGGCACGTTTTGTGGTTTTTCAACATTTGAAGCAACAGAATAAATGGCACTCAACACTTCATTTCAAAGATAATATAAAATTGATTTAACCTAATTATAAAACTGTTGCCACACCAAATAATGTCTTATTGTCCTGATTCCATCAAGGTAATCAAAACTAGCTTTGGTGAAGAGCATGAGATACAGAAAATGGGATGATATACAAGTATATACAGGCATCCCCCAATTTCTGACTGTTTTCTGACAGTTCTGCTCTTTTAACACCTTTCAATTATACCCAGGACACATTCATTCAACATATACTTCACTCTTTCAACCTCTTTCTGCTAGTCTGAAGGCTAAAATTGTCTTCCCTGATTTTGATTTACATGTGACATGATGATCAAACTGTTTTTGGCATATCCTTATAACTTTCTTCAGTAAATAACCATCATTCAAATGCATAAAATTCATTGTGCACACATGCCTCTGTTCATTTAACTGTTATGTGTTTTGGCTATGTGTTAATAAATATGTGTTATTTGAGTTTTTTCAAGCGATATTTATGTCTTTTTTGTGGCTGTACAAAAGCCATTTTGCATGGCTGCACCCAGCTGTGCTTGACCCCCCCTGAATTGAAGTTGCGATCCCCCAAGGGGGTCCAGACAGCCACTTTGAATCCCACTGCTGTACAGGTAAAATCCAGTACCTGACAAAATTTCACAATCAAAGGCAGGGGGCCGGTTCACTGTCCCTCAGACACTGTCGGGGGCCGGACTATAATCTGGACTTTTGAGGATCTTGTTCTCCTACATTTTAAAAACACTCCCTGGGGGCTTACCTTTGGGGTCGGGGGCTTACCTTTGGGGTCAGAGTCTTACCTTTGGTGTCTGTTGGAGCCTCTGGTGTCTCTAAACCCCCCCCCCCAGCCGGCCTGGGGGGAGGCTGCAGAGGTGAGGAGGAGGACCAGCACGGGTGGCTTTAAACACCCCATCCGACTGGCCGGGGAGAGGCATACTGCCCCCCCAGGGGAGAGGCAGCTGCTGTGCGGTGGCGCCGCGTGGGCGCCCCTGAGCCCCCCCCCAGCTGGCCGGGGAGAGGCTGCTGCTGCGCAGTGGTGCCGCGCAAGCTCGCAGGCCGGATTGAGGACCCGGGGGGGGGCTGTATCCAGCCCACGGGCCGGAATTCGAAGACCCCTGATCAAAGGGAACCATGCAAACCTTTGGTGCACTAGTGCTCCTTCACTGAAGGCCGATCCAGTGAACAGAAAGATTCCTTCAAGAAGTGCAATACTGAAAACAGTGCTCCACTAAAGGCTAGGATGCTACTTAAAATATAATGCCCTTTCATAAATAAATTAGACTTTTACTTTTAGGTTTAGAAAAGGCTTTACAAATGTAAAGGCAAAACATATGGAAGGCCAAGGATGCAAGTGAAAAATAAGTGCGTTGTTTTGCACCTCATGATTCCCCACCCAAAGGTCTACTGGTTTTCCAAATAGATGCCTTTGGTTTTTCACATGAAAACAGTAACTAGTTCACATAAATATGGTGAATGCAACAAATCTACAAACGTAGTTTAGTATAATAATAATAAACCTTTATTACGGTCTTAGACCAGCACACGTAGTTTAGTACGCATAAAAGTATGCATATTGTGTAGACATTAGTAAAAGTATGCAAAGTTTAATCCCTGTGATGCAACACATTCCTCATGTGATCCAGAATATATCTATCCCCAACTTTCTAGTAATATGCTACCAAACAATGGGGGGAAAGTTATCACGTTATGATAGGGGACTTATCTATAGGTATATTCTTATCTATAGGAATATAGATATATTCTATATCTATAGGGAAAAGTGGTTATCAATTAAAAGAAAAGCATTAGCAATATTTAAATTTTACTAAAGATCAAAAGGCTACAAATATTATATTTGTACTGTTATTATTCTGCATTGGTTAGATCTCACCTTGAGTACTGTGTTCAGTTCTGGGCACTTCACTTTAAGAAAGATACAGCCAAACTGGAACATGTCCAGTAAAGAGTGACAATAATGATCAGCGGGATGGAAGGGAAGCCCTACAAGGAAAGGTGGGGGGAACCTGGGATGTTCAGCCTGGAGAAGAGAAGGCTGAGAGGAGACATGATTGCCCTCTTCAGATCCCTGAAGAGCTGTCATATGGAGAAAGGGGCTCATTTGTTCTTAGCTGCCTCTGAAAGCAGAACTAGAACCAATGGGTACAAACTGCAAGAAAAGAAATTCTGCCTGGATATCAGGAAAAATTCCTGATGGTTCAGGCAGTTCAGCAGTGGAACAGATTGCCAAGGGAGGTGGTGGACTCTTCCTCACTAGGGATCTTCAAGCAGAGGCTCCACAAGCATCTGTTGGAAATGCTCCAGGAGGATTTCCTGCTGCAGGCAGGGGGTTGGACTAGATGACCTACTGGGTCCCTTCCAACTCTAGGATTCTATATCAATTGCTGGGGTGTATATTAAAGTTATTGATTCAATAACACAGCTATTATGCATAAACTATGAACTCTAGCTAACTTTTTCAAGCGGCTGCTCCTCTTTTATTTATCAGGGAAAGCAGGGCTGGTTTGGATGAGGCCCTAAGCTTTTGAAGGTAATGGGGTCCTTTATTTGTCCAGCTGTCCTTTTTCAACAACAAATTGTCACTGATTTTTTGTTGAATATATGCTATAGGGAGCAGGCTAGCACACAGGGCCCATTACTTACATCAGAGGAGCCCACACATCAGAAAACACTGTTGCTGTATGTAAGTTTTATTTTTTTATCTTATACTGTGGAAATGTACATCTTTTTTCCTTTTTTGGGGGGAAAATTTTTTGGGGGGCCCCAAGAGAGTGAGGTCCTAAGCTATCGCTTGTTTAGCTTATACATAAATCAGGCACTGAGAAGAAGAGTAACTGGCCCTCCTCACCCAGCAATGTCTTCTCCAGTGGCTTTTGCTGGTGTTGTTCTTTCATCTTTGTAGATTGTGTGTGCCCTTTTGGGACAGGAAACCATTTATTATTTAACTAGGGAAAGCGTACCTGTGTTGCAGAAGTAAAATTCCCCATATGACATCCCCCCCACTGCACATCAACCGCCCATGCACATCCACCCCATGTGCATCCACCCAATGGACAACATCCCCCAAGTTCATCCACCCAATGCGCATCATCCCCCTTATGTACATTATCCCCATGCGCATCAGCCCCCCATGTAAAACATCACCCATGCGCATTGATCCCCCATGTGCATCAACCCCCCCATGCGCAGCAGCCTCCCCAGTGCAACCCATCCCTCCGAACAACATCCCCCCAGTGCACCAGGCACTGAGCACCAAATTGGCTGGATGTTGGTCAGTCTTCCATGTTAAGTATAGGACAAAAACACATTGTACCCCTTTTCAGCCCCTTAAGAGAAATACCCCCAAATCCAGAGTAACGATGGGAGCACATAAGAGACTTTATGTGCACCTGTAGTTACTGCACCACCTAGTGAAAACCTAGGGGAAATTCATATTGGAATTCAGAGTAAGTTGTTCTTACACCGGAGCAAGGACTCCCCATAGTTACTCTGGATTTTGTCCATAATAAATTTCTCCACTTCAGTTCTTGGTGGGTGTTCATGTGACATAAGGACATTAGAAATTGTGTTAAACGGGGCTTTCTCCCAGAAAAGTGTCTTTAGGATTGCAGTCTAAGTAGACTTCATAGGATCATGCACACTGAATGCATGTTTTGAATTCAATTCCAATGTTTTGTCATCATTTTTACATCCAGTTAACATTTTTATATGAATATTTTGAGGGTTGTGGAACCAATCATCTGAGTTTCCATTATTTCCTATGGGAAAATCCACTTCACATAAAGAACGATTCATGTAACAAACATGCCACCAGAACAAATTAAATTTGTTATGTGAGGTGCCACTGTATATAGATTTTCTTTGTAAACAGCCTTTGTGAACTGTTTGTTAAAAAGCAATATATAAATATAATCAATTTTCAGAATACGTGTGCATATAGATTTCTTCCAGTATCCTCTGCACACTATCCGACAAGGAGAAGATGCTACATCAAATATTCATGAAATAGGGCATACTATACTGAACAACTCCACATTTATCTACAAAGGCCAAATCTTTGATCAAACTGTGGGAATGAGACATAAGAACAGGCAATGCTATATTTAGGAAGGCCAAAAAAAGGCCAAAGGCCCGTTATAGTCAATGGGACTTATTTCCAGTAAGTGAGGATAGGATTGCAGTTTGAGAGAAAGGCAACAAGGCAATAAAGGCTTTGCTGATATGATGGGAGAGGCTCATGGCTTAAACCTACGCCTATTTAATAAATAAGTACAGTACCTTTGTATTAGTAGACTTAAACCAAGATTAGTACATGTAGAACTGCAGCCTTAAAATGATATTCCAGGTCAATTTGCTGTGAGCCTCAGGCATTGACTTTCTTCTTCTTCCTTCTTTTTTTTTTTAAACAAGGAAAAGGGGAGTCAAGGCTACAAACCTAAGCCTCCTTACTGAAATAAGTGCCACTATGGTATTTATTTCAGTTTAAAGTGGTTACTTTTTGCTTAAAATAAACAACTTTAAAGTTGTTTAAAGTACTGGGCATGGAGTGATCTCTGATCACTTGAATTACAGGAGAAATACGAGGTGTGATCAATAAGTATCAGGACTGGTGTCATAGTAAAGGAGCTAAAATACGCAGAGTGAAGCCACGTGGCACAGTGACCTTGACTCCAACCGTGCATGCACACTAAGTTTTAATATCCTAGCTCACTTCCTCTCTTTACAGCAGTGCTTGGAAGGAATGTGTGTAGAGTGTGGTGGTCGCATTGACCATGACAGAGAATGTTAAGCAGAGAATCTGCAACAAATTTTGCCAAAAGCTTGGTGGTACCTGCACAGAGACCTACGCAAAGGTCCAGAAAGTGTATGGAGAGAAGTGTATGAGTCACACACGAGCGTACTAGTGGTTCAGATGTTTCCAAGATGGCCGACAAAACGTCAACAGTGACAAATGTTCTGGGAGATCTGTAACCAGCAGAACTAAGAAAAAACATTGCAAATGTGCGTACAGCTGTGAGGGGAAATGGTCCAATCACCATCCATGAGTTATCGGCGGATGAGCAGATTTGTTACAGTTCAGTCCAGTTCATTCTCACTGAAGATTTGCGTATGAGATGCAGGTCTGCCAAGTTTGTGCCAAAACTGCTTTCAGCTGACCAAAAAGACACTTGAGTTTCAGTGCACAAGATCTCCTTGACTGTGTCAAGAACAATGAAAATTTTTTGAAAACAGTCATAACAGGTGATGAATTGTGGGTCTATGGCTATGACCCTGAAACCAAAGCTCAGTCTTTGTTGTGGAAGACCCCAATCTCTCTGAGACCGAAGAAAGCACTAATGAGTTGAAGCAATATGAAGACACTTTTCACCGTTTTCTTTGTGTACAAGGGGATTGTTCATCATGAGTAGTCTCCACGTAGTCAGACAGTAAACAAGGAGTTACTACTGTGATGTGTTGCAGCATTTGCTGGATGCTATTCATTGGAAAAGGCCAGAATTGCATACATCCGGTGAGTGGCAATTGCACCATGACAACACACCTGCCCAGTCAGTGTAGCTTGTGCAGCAGTTGTTGGCCAAGCACAACATCCCACAGGTCCGACAGCCACCTTATTCCCCAGACCTTGTCCCTTTCTACTTTTTCCTCTTTGCAAAAATCAAATCCCACTTGAAAGGACAAAGATTTGAGGATGTCGATGAAATCCAAATGAATGTGACAAGACAGCTGCTGATTATCGCAGAAAACAAGTTCCAGGAATGCTTCCATCAATGGAAACAGCACTGGATTAAATGTGTGGCTTCCAAGGGGACTACTTTGAAGGAGATTTAGACCACAATCCTAACCATGTCTACTCAAAAGAAAGCCCCATTGTTTTCAATAGGTCTTACTCCCAGGAAAGTATCTTTTGGATTGCAGCCTAAATGTCAAATTGTTATGTGTCGTAGTTTTCTTTTCATAGCACTAGTCCTGATACTTATTGATCACACCTCGCAAGTCTATCCCACACATTCATTGCAGGAGATACCTGAAGACAATATCCCTAAAAACATTATGTTTGGGCTCAAACCCTAAACCTCAAACATGAAGATGGAGTGTGTAAAGGAAAATAAGAATAAAGGTTCCAAATATTTCTAAATATGCATTTTCTTTCCTCGTAACCATATTTGGGATATGAGGATGAGTTCAAAGAAAGAAAATATTCCTTGCGCACTTCTCTAGGTTCAAGGGCACACACCTAAAAGGGCACCAAATTCAGTGAACCCTTGGGTATTTTTGCAGGCATGCATTTAGCAAGAATGAATGCTACAGCTTCGTGAGTTACTAGTTAGCAATTTTTCATCTCCTGGAACACTAAAGAGGGGCTAAAGTTGTTAAGGCACACGCAGCACAATCCAGAGTAACTACAGCAGCTCTTACATTGACATAAAAGACATTTACATTGACATAGTTACAGTGCCACCTAGTGGAAACCTATGGGAAATTTATAGAGCAATCCAGAGTAAATTTTTCTTACATCGACATAAGAGCTCCTGTAGTTACTCTGGATTGTGCCGACTATCAGTTTTTTGACAACTGACAAGGCATATTGCACTGCCAGCTAGAGGATGAGATCTCCCAAAGGACCTGATAATGTACACCAATAAGATGTACCGTATGTGTGCTCCAACAACGTGTACGTGTGCTCGTTTGGGGTTTGTACTGAGACCTGGAAGATCCAGGTTCAAATCCCTCCTTGGCCATGAAGGTTCCTGGGTGACCTTGGGTCAGTCATTCACTCTCAGTCTTGCCTACCTCACAGGGTTGTTTTGAACACAGCAGGAGACTGCCTTGGGCATTTTCTTTAGCATGGAAAAGGCTGTGTGCGTGTTTGTGTGTGTGTAAGAATGACCTACCCTCAAACTTGAGTTGTAAACCTGCAGACCACTGGTGGCACACCGCATCACAGTGGTTAAAAAATTCTATCCAATCCTATCCAATTTTCCAGTGCTTCTGCAACTGTGCCAGTGGGGTGTGCACTGCATCACGTGGTGGAGGGGCAATCACTGCAGCTACACCGGTGCTGAAATGTTAAATGGGATTTGGCCCTGAGGCTTCAATCCTAAATGACACTTACTAGGTAGTAAGCCCCACTGAACATATTCTTACTTCTGAGTAAACATGTTAAGGACTCTGCTGTTAGATTCTGGGATGCATATCAACATTTAAACAGAAATATTTTCTTTTTAAAAGCAACAGGGTGTGGGGTTGGTGGAGATCTCAGCTGTGAATCTCCTGAGCCATGTATGATTTTATCCACCAGGAATGTATGCCAGTGGGGAGGGTCTATTATTTATTTAAGGGATTTTCCATACCAAAGCAAGGTGGCTTACAAAGATTTCATAAAAACACAAGAGGAGCCTCCACTGCACAGGCCTATCTAGTTCAGCTTCCTGTATCTCACAGAGGGCCACCAGATTTCTTGGGGAGCACGTATGGCACCTGAACCCAGGTGCCCCCACAGCATCTGGCATTTGGAGGTTGTCCACATCTACACACCCTTCATGGCTTGTAACCTTTCGTTCCACCCTTCCTGCTATCCCTACAACAACCCTGTGAGGTAGGCAAGGCTGAGAGTGAGTGACTGGCTCAAGACCACTCACCCATGGCCAAGAAGGGATTTGATCCAGACCTAGAGATCTTCCAGGTCTCAGTACAGCTCCCTAACCACTACCCACCCTACCCTTCCATTCTTCTGAGCTCACAACAACCCTGTGAGGTAGGCAAGACTGAAAAAGAGCAAGTGGCTGGCTCAAGGTCTTCCTTCCGCAACTGCAGGCCTCACAACAACCCTGTGAGGGAGGCCAGACCAAGCAGGAGATGCTGGCCAAGGCCTTCCTCACAACAACCCGGCGAGGGAGGCCAGGTTGAGATGGTCAAGGCCTTCTTCGCTGGTCGAGGCCTTCTTCACAAGAACCCTGCGAGGGAGGCCAGGCGGCGGGAGTGAGTGACAGTCCAAGGTCACCCAGGAGGCTTCAGGTCCGAGGAGGGAGCGTCTGAATCTGTATCCTCCAGTGTCCAAGCACTGCTCCTCCCACAGCCTGCTCATGTGGCAACCGCAGTGGAGGAGCCGGTTCAGCAGGGGACCAGCCAAGACCCCCCCGAGAGCGTCCTGCGCAGCAGCCCCCTTGCCCAGTCCAGCCCCCCGAAGCCTGCGGGGAAGCGAGTCCCGGAGAAGACCCCCTCGGGGCGGGCGGCAGGGAGGCTGCCCATCGTCATGGGGACGGCAAGGCCTGCCCTCTCCGCCGCCCTGAGGAGCCGCCCTGCGGCAGCGGCCCTCGCCTCCCTCCCCCTCCCTGGCCGGCCCCTCACCTGCCCAGCGCTCGCTTCATGCCAGGGTCAGCTGCGGGCCGGGCGCTGCCGGGAGGACGCGGGGTGGGAGCGAAGTCTGAGCCCTTTTCCAGCAGCGGCGCCTGCGAGGAGGCGGAGGAGGAGGGAGCCGCGGAGGCGAAGCGCTCATGCTCCAAGCTGCTGACGGGCTCGTTGCGCTTCCTCATCCCTGCGGCGGAGGCGAGGCAGAGCGAGGGCGGCGGCGATGAAAGCACCGGCTCCGCTTGCCTCTGCCTGCCTGCCTGCCTGCCTGCCTGGCTCCCTCTCCGCTCCCTTCACCTACATTGTATCAGCCCCAGCCCGGCAGTCTCAAGACCAGCGGCCGCTCCCAGCAGCCGCCAATCGGAGGCCGACTAGCCCCACGTGACCCTGCAGGCTCCCGAGGCCTGCTCTTGTTGTGCCCGGCACTAAGATGGCGCCCGCGCTTCAGCTCCCCTCAGAGCACCGCCATCTCGCGTTCGGGCAGGAGGACCACGGCGGCCATCTTGTGTACGGGCAGGCAGCGGAGGAGGGCCTCACTCAGCACAGTGGGGGCTCTTGACAGCCTCGCTTGCTGGCCGCGGGGGCCGCCCCTCCCCCACCCTCCCCACCCCTCCCCCTCAGCAGCTCCTCAGGCAGACCCCTCCACTCACAGGTCTCCACGACACTGGTTCTGTCAGTCAGGCTCAGCACTAATAACAGCCTCACACACACCTCTTATATCTGTCTGTCTAACTTGTCTGTCTGTCTGGTACAGTCTGTCTGTCTGTCTGTCTGTCTAACTTATCTGTTTAAGTATCATCTATCTATTTGGTACAGTGTATCTGTCTATCTGTTTAACTGTCTGTCTAATCTATATTCACTTTCTATTATTTACCCTTATATACGTGTGTGTGTGTGTGATGTGTGAGTGTGTCTGTATACACAAACTGTTGTCCCCTACTTTCCGTCAGTACATTTTTCACTCTTTCAACGTTATACCCAGGACTCATTCATTCAACACATGCTCCCCTCTTTCAACCACTCTCTACTGGTCTAAAGACTAATATGGTCTTCCCTGATGGTGATTTGCATGCAACATAGTGATCAAACAGTTTTTTGGTATTTCCTTGTGACGTTCTTCAGTAAACAACCGTCATTCAAATACATGTTTATTGCCCATGTATGCCTTCATTCATTTAACTGTAATTTGTTATGTATTTTGGCTATGTGTTAGTAAATATGTGTTATTTAGGTTTTTTCAAGTGATATATATGTCTTTTTTGTTTGCCATTTTACAATTGCAAGATGAAAAAGACTGGGTTCTACTTTTCAATGGTTTTCACTTTTGGACAGTGCTCTGATCCCTAACCCAAGTGGGCAATGCCTGTACATCCATCCATCCATGTACATGTATCTATATATATAAAAGAGAAAAGTCACTGACTGACTCACTCACTCACTGACTCACTCATCACCGCCCTGCCAAAACCGGTGGGCCTAGAAGCGTGAAATTTGGGGTGGGTGTTCCTTCCATGACTGAGGGGTGCACTAAGAACCGGTTTTCGGATATTCCAATGGGAAGGGGGTGAAAAGGGGCGCAACGCGTTTTCCTCCCTATACTTTGCATTGAAAATTGCTGACTCAGCAACATTCTGCCCCAACTGCTGGGCCTGAAGCATGGAATTCTGGGAGTTCCTTCTGTCACCTGAACTCCCACCAAGAACCATCTGGAGAAATTTAACCCTTCAGGGGCTGAAAAGGGGGCAACGTGTTTCTGTCCTATACTTAACATGGGAGCCTGAACCACATCCAGCCAATTTGGTGCTCAGTGCCTGGTGCACTGGGGGATGTTGTTTGGAGGAAGAGGTTGCGCTGGCGAGGATGCTGCGCATGAGGGGAAATTGCACATGAGGGGAAATTGCGCATGTAGGAAAGTTGCGCATGGGGGAAAGTTGCATATGGGAGGAAAATTGCGCATGGGAGGAAAGTTGCGCATGGAGGAAAGTTGCACACGGGGAAGTTGCACATGGGAGGAAGTTGCGCATGGGGGGATGAAGCGTATGGGGGAAGTTGGGCATGGGGGAAGTTGCGCATGGGGGGATGATGCGCACGGGGGAAAGTTGCCATATGGGGAAGTTGCGCATGGGGAAGTTGCACATGGAGGAAAGTTGCGCATGGAGAAAAGTTGCGCATGGGGGAAGTTGCGCATGGGGAAAATTGCATATGGGGAACATTGCACATAGGAGGAAAGTTGCGCATGGGAGGAAAGTTGCGCATGGGGAGGTGATGCACATGGGGGATGATGCGCACGGAGGAAAGTTACGCATGGAGGAAAATTGCGCATGGAGGAAGTTGCGCATGGGGGAAGTTGCGCAAGGGGGAAGTTGCGCATGGGAGGAAAGTTGTGCATGGGAGGAAAGTTGTGCATGGGAGGAAAGTTGCACATAGGGGGATGATGCACATGGAGGAAAGTTGCGCATGGGGTTTGATGCATATGGGGGAAGTTGCGCATGGGGGGTTGATGCGCATGGGGGAAGTTGTGCATGGGGGTTGGTGTGCATGGGGGGAAGTTGCGCATGGGGGAAAGTTATCCATGGGGGGTTGATGCATATGGGGGGTGGCATACGGGGGAATTATACTCCTGCAACGCGGGTACGCCTTTCGCTAGTACTGTATATATGTAAAGATTATAAGGCTACTTTCTATCTACATAAATGCCTTGACCTGTATGTGGAGGTGTCCGCATCATCTGCATGTGAAGGTCTAAGGAGAGGGAACTGCCATCGTTACAGCTACCACTGAAAACATAGGTGCTATAGAGACAAGGAAAGGAGGATGGTTTTTACTGATGGATGTTGTTATATTGTTCCGCTGCAAGCAACAGATACAGGCTGTTACTAATTGGGAAGATGAGATGCTGGAAGAGAGATGGTTTTGTGTTGTTTTTTTCACACAGATGGATGCATTTGTAAGAATGTTTCACTAAGTATCTGTTAGGCTTGAACTTAGTGTGTGGACTGAGTCAAGTTGGTTCCTTTTTGGGGGGTGATGGTTGATCTGTTCTTTCTACTGCCCCCAGTGTTTCTGTTTCCCAAGGATATGCATTAAGATTGAAGCAGGAGTCCAGAAGTTATCCAGTGTCTTGTGAGAATAAAAGGAAGATTTTCCTTGATACACATTTTAGCTGCAATCCTAAACAAACTTTCCTGGGAGTAAGCCCCATTGAATATAATGGGCCTTACTTCTGAGTGGAGAGGCATCGGATTGCACCCTTCATCTCTATTATGCAGGTAGTATGCAGTGCCTATTTTAGATTTTTCTCAGGAATTCCCAAAGGGATAAAAACACTAGCCATTTCCAGAACAACAAAGTTTTTCGTGCCCTTGTTTTGATTCATACACTTTCTACTTGTTATTTTGTGGTCATCATTTTTTAACACTCCACTATCACCTACAGACAACTTAACAGTAGACTATGTACCAGTATATATACTTACTCAGAAATAAGCCCATTTAGGTTCAGGGGGATGTATCCCCATATAAGTGTGTATAGCATTGTAGTCTAAGTTCTCTTACTTTTAAAAGAACTATTCCCATGGCAAGAGTTCATGATGTGTTTTTAAAAAACCACTCTAAGTGGAACCACATCAATTGTCTAAAGTCTGATAGTGTGCCTTAACAATTTTAGTGCCTTGTCCACGTGTCATGAGAAGAAAAAAGATTTAAAATCACTGCCCTGTATGCCAGTTATAAGGAAAAAAGGGTTGATACAGCATTTTATTTCACTCCCAACTTATCTCAGTTTCAAAGTCTGAACACTGAAGCAGAAACTTGAAACGTCTGATGCTCAGCATTCAAACTACTTGGTACAAAGAGAAATTTGTGCTGTGTTTGGAAAAATCCACATGCTCTGACTCACTTCCTATACTGGGGAGCAGGCAAGGCAACATCTTTACAAAGTCTAACTATGATAAGGTTAACATTGGCAAATGTATAAGCATAATGGCAAACAGAGAAAGAAGCTGAAAAGTAAGATCTGTGATATTACAATCTTTTTCATTCATGTTTATAGATAAGGATAGGCAGAGGCACGCAAGCAGATAAGGTAGGAGTTGTCATTCTTACTACAGTTACTATCCCAGTAACTGAAACCAGTACTGTCTATTCTGACAGCAGTTTAAGGCCCCTCTCTACCCTGCTACCAACATTCCTTTAACTGGGAATTTTATAGATTATATTCTTAGACATTGATTTGTCCTTTTGTGTGAGCAGAAGGCACTGTCTTCCTGCTAACCTTCTTCTCTATCTCCAGATGATTACTAGGCAAGGCCACAGCATCTGGTCCTCCAATAGTTTCAGGCTCACTTGACTAAACACAACTGGATATTGCATCTGGAGAGTATTCCAAGAGCTGAGGGTGCTGTGTCCTGGGCCCTCAGTACACCTTCTAAAAACCTAAAAACAGTTCTCAAACAAAGAAACTGAAAGCAACGTTTTGTGCCCACTGAAGGAATGAGGTTTTCTGATGGTCATGGAGGCCTCTGTTTGAGGATCCAATTGAGAATGCGCTTTATATTGTGGTGCATGTTGAAATCCTGGAAATTGGAGCCCCTTCATTCTCTCATCTATTACACACACACACACACACACACACACACACACACACACACACACACACAGAACCAGTTTTTGGAAATTCCAATCAGAAGGGGGTGAAATGAGGTGCAACGTGTTTTCCTCCCTATAATGAGGGAGGAAAAATCCCTGACTGAGCGATGCTCAGCCCCAACCCTTAGAAGCATGAAATTCAGGGAGGGTGTTCCTGTTCCTTCTGTGAGATCAACATGCACCAAGAACCAATGTTGAAAAATTTAACCCTTATGGGGCTGAAAAGGGATGCAACATGTTTTTGTCCTATACTTAACACTGAAGACTGATCAACATCCAGCTAATCCACTGGGAGGGTGCACAGAGGGTGATGATATACATGGGAGATGCTGCGCATGGAGAATCATGCACTTGGGGAAATGGTGCACATGGAGGGATGTTGTACGGGGGTGTTGCGCATGGGGCAGTGTGCATGGGGGGATGATGTGCATGGGGTGCTGCATATGGTGCACATGGGGGATGTTATACAAGGTATTGCACATGGGGTGTTGTACACGGGGAAGGGTGCGCAGGGGGAGGGTGCACATGGGAGATGTATGGGGGTATTGCACATGGGGGATGGTGCGCATGGAGGGATGCATGGGCGATGGTGTGCATGGGGGATGTACGGAGGTGTTGTACATGGGGGGATGCACATGGGGGATAATGCACATGGGGTGTTGCATATGGTGCGTATTGGGGAGCTTGTGCATGGTGTGATGTTGTGGGGGTATTGAGCATGGGGGTATTGCACATGGAGGAACGGTGTGCATGGGGGGACGATGCACATTGGGGGGGATGGCGTACCAGGGAAATTTTACTCCCACAACATGGGTACGTTTTCAATAGTGTATGTATATTTTTTAATTTTACATTTAAATTTTTTCCAGCCCTCGACACTGTGCTAGATATTTGATGTGGCCCTCTGGCCAAAATGTTTGGAGACCCCCTGGTCTAGATAAAAGGCACCCAAGAGGGAACATGACTTAGGATGCAATCCTAACCTCCAGTTATACCAGCCTAAGCCCTGGCATACATCCTGTGCTGACATGGAAGTATCATAAAAGTGCCATAAGAAACTTCTGCCCAACTCATGGCGGGTGGGGGGGCTTGACTGGCCTAAATTTGTTAGGATTGTGCCCTGAAACACATAAAATTACGCATGGCATGCACAAAATGAATACTCATAGAGGGATTTTTTTCCTTCTCACTCAACACCAGAATCAGAGGACACTGATTGAGGAGATCAAAATTGAATGTAAAGAAAATATTTTTTTACCCACTTTTGTAATAAGTCTGTGAAACTCCTTGCTACAGGAAACTCCTTGGCACATCTGGACTAGGTGCCTTTAAAAAGATTGAACAGTTTTAAATAATTTCCTTCCTTTAGAAGTAGGTGGTCTCTAAGTGCCACGTGCAAAGGAGTGGCAAAAGGATACATGTCTTGTCTTGTATGCTCCCTAAGGCTGCTAGTGGGCCACTGTGAGATACAGAAAGCTATATAGACTATATGAGCCTTTGGCTTGATCCAGCAGAGTTTTTCTTATGTACTCTAAAGAATAGCTCTGTGGGTACACAGGGGGACTGCAGGAAGCCCCTTCTATGAATAAAGTTTAATTGCATTGTCTTTAGCTCTGCGACTTCAGTGGCAAGAATACTTTAGCTCTTATAATCTAGCTGCTATATGCATAAAATTGAAGAGTCACTGACTGACTCAATAAGTAACTCATCAACTCTATTACCTATAAGTTTTCATCACTGCAAAATCAATCTCTTATCTATACTAATAAAAGGCTAATTCTGTCTGTCCATCCGTCAGATAACCCTCTAGCTCCGCCACGACTGCTCTACATAGCCATATTATATGTTTTTGGAATCAGGATGATCCCAGGATTAACCCCCACATATAACCCAACCTCACACACAACACAATACCACACACATCATAAATCCCATCGTAACACCTGCTCTACATAGACGTATAATGCCTTTTTGGAATCATGATGATCCCGGGATTAATCCCCACACACAACCCAACTCCACATCCACACACATCACAATACAATTCCACATCCTAAACCCCTCTAGCTCCCACACCTGCTCTACATAGACATATATCTTTTTGAAATCAGGATGATCCCAGGATTAATCCCCACACAAACCAACCCCATACTCTACAAACACAAACACAAAAACAACTCCACACATGTCCTCTAGCTCCACTTGCTCTACACAGACATATTATAAAATCTAGCATTGGGATTTGTGTCCGGATGAAGAGGGAACGGTTAAGAATTCAAATTTGAAAATAACTGACAAAACCCACAGTGAGGTTTCAAGTTCCATGGATTGAACTGAGAGTTATTTAAGTTATCAAAGTTATTTCTTCAAAATTGCTGTTTTCCAAGCTGGACCAGAGGCCTAAAAGTCCACATGATGTGCAGTTTTTAAGCTAGTTATTGTCATATAAGAACATAGTGTATGAGCAAGGATATACAGGCCAAACTGAAGGCCTAGTCAAGTATACCTTTCCTGAACCTTACCCTTGCATTGTGTGTTGTAGCCCCTAGATATGATAATCTGGCATAGGCAAGTCCCGTTGTCTTGCTACATCAACACTCAAACAATACTCAGACAACAATCAGTGCTCTTTTCCTACCCTATCATCAAGGTAAATTGTTTGTTTCCTGTCTGGGTAGCCCAGTAAACATTCAAAGTAAACCCGTCATGTAGACAAGATGCCAAAATATGAATAAATATTTATGGTTTTGGCTCCAAGTGTGTGTGTGGAGTTGGTCCCCCACCAAGGAGAGTCTCCCCAAAGATGGCCAGACCAATGAAAGTATGCACTCTCTGGATGGGTAATATGACATCTTTTAAAAAAACTTTTCATATTCTCACTCTCAGTTATAATAGGTTAGCCAGCTAAGTAAGAGCATAAGAACTCAATTGATTGTATGTCATTGGTATGCTGTGATTATTCTTAATAAACCTTGCTAAAATATACCTTCTACAGCTCATCCTTCTACAAAGGTTATCAGAAGTGAGGCTATTTGATTTAAAAGTCCAGCCTTAGATCTTATGTATCCAAGAGGGCAATAGCTAATTCCCTTAAATAATTTTAAAGCTCTTTTGGTAACAACTCCCAACCAAAATAGCCAGAACTGGAAGTGTGAAATTTGGGAAGGGTATTCTTTACATGATGTAGGACAGATTTTTAGAAATTCTATGAACCAATTTTTAGAAATTCAAACCCCAAGGGGATGAAAGGGGGTCAACGTGTTTTCCTCCCTGCACCTAACACTGCAGAATCACTAACTCATCAATGTCCAGCCAAAAACCCCAGACCTAGAAGAGTGAAATTTGGGGAGGATATTCTTTCCATGTCATAAGCACTGATTAATAATCAATTTTAAGGTGTGCCTGGTACTTAATTTCCAGGTCACCATGGCTGCTTCTCTCCAACCCCTCATAGAGGCACTTTTTGTTGGCTTGGGGAGTCAGAATTAGTAATAGGGCAGAGTGGAAGAGCTCCTGCTCTGCCTGCATGGTGCAGCCCACTGAGGCATGTCCAGGCAGGATTGGAGGGACAAACAAGCTTGAATTACTGCCTGGGAAGAGTGAGTCTTTAGGGGAGTGCAGCCTCCTGGTCCTCTTTGTGGAGGAATCCCCAATTAGGGTTGCCATAATTCTCTTCCACAAACTGGGATAGGAGGACCTCTGCCAAACATGTCAGGATATGAACAAGATGCCATCAATTTGGCAGTGATGTCATGAACAGAAGTGACTATTAAGTAGTTACCTCATTTTAAAGAAGAATGATCCTTCATTTTATTTCAAAATGTTCTTCTGCCACAATCCTGATCTTGGAAATTTTGCTAATATAATCTTCAGCAACTCTTCAATTACATTATTTAACAGGAAAAACAACATATTGCACTAACTTTTATTGGGAAGACCACTTGCCACACAGGTACAGTTAAGTGTAGCACTACACGATTGCAACAATTACAGTTTTGCCAGTAATCACACAATTTGCATTCCAGATTGCAGGTTGATGTGTCTTGTAGAGAGCAGCTGTGACCACTACACATTTGTAGGAATGTTATAACCCTCAGGTGCTCTTTTTTTTGGCTAACCTGTTGTGTTTGAACATAATTGTTCTGATTGATTCAGTTTGATGCCTTATTCCTTGAAGGTTCAGTGGAGAGAATCAAGTCAAATTAGGTTCTTCATGTCCACTGCTCCCTGTGCTCTGTTTTCAAGACTATGCCTTGACTAAAAAAGGACTCCAGTAACTGAGCTTACAAGGTTTTGACATTACAATTTTAAGCTCTACTATCCAGGTAGCCTTTGATGATGATGTCCATGTTCAGATTCTCCTAGGAATTCCCTAGGAAAAAGAAGGGGGGGAAAGCAAAATATCAATTTCCACAGCACTGAATGGTTTGACACCTCACCTCTGTTCATTCTCTTTCCACTTGTCTTTTTAAGTGATTTTCAATTACCGCAATATTTGAGGTAGTTCTGGGCTTGTGTGGAGGGATTTATGCCTGAATCCCAGGTCTCTGTGAAATGGAATCAACTGTACTTTGTAATCGCTGAGGCTTGGAGATGAGGCAGCAATGTTGTACAGCTGTAACATGTAACAAAACAAATGAGTAAAAAAATGAATATGGGTGACAAATGCAAATTGACAAAACAAAAGGTGTAGCCCAAGTATTTAAAAATGTTATACAAAGAGTAGTAAAGTTCTTTATTTCTACAGCCAATTTTGGTTTAATAGTATATCCCCTTAAGCAGCAGTGTCGCTTGGTACAGTGGCGCATAGGGCAGAGACAACTTTATGATGTCATGTAACTTCCATGGTTTCCCACAGAAGAAGGAAAAGGCAAAGTGGAGGGGCTGCTTACACAGTACAGTCAGGTGCCTTAAGATGCTGTTCACACACCCTTTTGAAAATATGCTATTTCATCCAGAATAGTTACAGCTTTATGAATAGAGAAGACTAAAGCTAACCTTCTTTCCAAGATGAAATGGTACAACAGGATCATCTTCAGCATGAAGAATAAGCAGAGGGCATGAAATGTGCTTCACGCTGCACAAAAACCCAAAACAAACTTGGATGAAATTCACCTCCATAACACACACAACCTAAAACGTGCAAGGCATCTTTTGTTCATTCTTAGGTATTAAAATATGCAATTTATTGCTTGTCCATTTTTCTCAACCTATCACATAAATAAGAGGGCACATTGCAAGTAGTAACACTAGCTCTGTGAGGAGCCCACTTAAAGATACATGCAAAAGCACAGTTACAATTTCGGAAGCTACCAGAATGAGGAAACTCCATGCATGGTTGTGTCCCAAGCATGAGAAAAATGTTCAGTCCCTTAGTTCATTTGAAGATCATCCTTTGGTACAAAATCTTTGTTTAAAAAGAAGCATGAATTGTGTGGGCAGCCCTAAAACTTGACACTAGATCTGCAAAGGAGACAATCAAATGAGTCATGTGTTTCCTAAAAAAGAGACCATGTGAAAACCATAAATTACATATAAGTAATCTGTCCTTTGTGGTCTCATTCCGGAAAACTAGCTAGTTTTACTCCCTTTGGAGTAAAAATCTATTACACGAAAATATTCTGCAGTACAGTGCACTCACATGAAGTGCGCTTGCCCTCATTGTCAGGACATAGCATGTAATAAAAGTCAATGGCGTTGCTGATCAACATGGTTCTGGGCATGAGTCAACTCTCAAACCGGTTGCAGAGGATATGTTTTGCCCTTTTAAAGAGGACAGGAACAGAGTCTTTTTTACCACTACTTGGCAAACCAGATAAATATTTTTTAGTTGACTAGGTGCTGGGTGGACTGTGCTTCTCCTGGTAGTGTAAGGCTTTGTTGTCTGCCTGAAATGGTTAAGTTCTATTAATATAGAAAAAGATAATATAATATCTAGCATGTGCAGAGTTCTTTCACTCTCTGATGACCAGTCCTGATTATACAGAACCACTTTGCATAGGAAGACAGTATGTAGCCTCAAAACAATTTTGTTACATGTGAAATCCAATAAACAGGAAGGGTCAGATTACTCACTAGTCCTTTGTGCTCACTAGTCCTTTGTGCTAAATCAACAACTATCAGAAAAATAGAAAGTGAACAATTCTAAGCAGCTCAAAAATCTTGCCCATGGGTTTGGACAAGACCTGAGACAAACTCCATGATAGAACTGCTAGTCCAACTGGTAGGTACCTCTTGGAATATCCCTTATATGAGTTTGACTTGAGCATTTGAGAAGATAAGTCACTATCTCCTTTGGTGTAGAAGACAGAGATGCAGGGCAAAATCCAGAGTAACTACGGGGAGTTCTTGCTCCAGTGTAAGAACAACTTACTCTGGATTCCAGTATGAAATCCTAAAGACACTTTTCTGGGAGTAAGACCCATTGAACACAATGGGGCTTACTTTTGAGTAGACGTGGTTAGGATTGTGCTCTATGTATCTAACATGAAAAGCTCTGACCAGGAAGTTAAAAGCTACCAAGATTAAAGAGGAAAAATATCTGCTTACTTCTCATCATTTTCAAACTTAAGTCCAGTCGATATGATGGGCTCAATGAAAAACCATTCAGCTCCTGGGAAATACTTATATATCTGAAAGAAAAACGTAGGTAAATATTAGTCATCATCTTCTAAAATACAGTTAAGTCCCTGACTTAAAAAACATTTGAATTGTGAACTTTCAAAGACACAAACCAACCTCTGGTACCTGGACGTGGCTAGTACTTTCTTTTATGTAAAAGTTGGCTTCCAACCTGCATGTGGGGATCTCTCCATCTCTGGGACGGAGAAGATGCTGTCTTTCTGCCCCAGACCTGGGGCTCTCATGAGCGCTGAGGTCTCCCTAGTCTCTGGAGCAGAGAAGGAATGCCCTCTCAGCCTCAGAGAGAGAAAGATCCCCTTTCGACCCCAGAGATTGGGACAGGTTTTAAACAATAAAGCTTTGTTGGATTTGCAAAGAAAACAGACTTGAATTTGTTCATAATTAGGGGTCTTACTGTACAGGTTCCTAGATCTGATTAATAAATATAAGTCATGCCTTGCTATTCACTTAAGTTCTATCTCAAACCCTTACTGGATAAAAAGTCAGTGGTAAAATAGCTTTAAAGACCAGTTAGATGTGATTCTAACTGTCCAGTCCAAGGCATGTCAGTCACAAGTCCCACTGTGCATGAACTACTCCCATGAAAAGTATGAAAAGGTTTGTAGCCTAAAGAGACAAGATCTTCATCATTCAAATACCGGTATGTATAATACTTACTGCTGAAATGAAATGACTTTTCATTACTTCGCGTACATTCATAAAAGGTGACTCCAAGATCAGAGCATCTGGAGGAGTTCCTGAAAACCAAATAGATATGAATCATGGGCTGGTGTACTCATGGATGGAGTGAATGGAAGGTTGCAGAGGAGGAATGCTTGGTGTACAGCACTTCAGTTTACCTCTCTGTTCAAGTCACCCAAACCAGGCATCTCCAAACCAGGACCCTGGTGCCAGATGCGGCCCTCGGCAAGCCTCAAGTAATAGTAATAGTAATTTATTGTCATTGTATAAACATACAACGAAATTTATAAGACATCCAGAGACCAGCCCTGACAAACCCCCCCAACCACACCCCCAACCACCCAAAACCATCCTTAAACACACAAGCATCTGCACAGCACACCAAGTAATACAGTTCAACTATTCACTCATTATGGTCCTTAAAATTACTATTAAGTGCAAATATAGCTTTAGGGTAAAAACTATTCATAAAGCGTGTGGTCCGAGATTTAAATGTTCTATATCTTCTCCCAGAAGGCAACAGTTCAAAAAAATTGTGAGCAGGATGGGAAGAATCACGAAGAATGTTTTGTAACTTCTTCAAACAACGAGATTCGAAAATTTCATCCAGGGTTGGTGGCTGGAGCCCAATAATGCTGTATGCGGTTTTGATGACCCTCTGTAGAGTTTTTTTTATCCCCAACAGAGCTGCTCCTATACCATATCAAAATCCCGTATGTAAGGACACTCTCAATGGTGCTGCGGTAATAGAAGTAGACACTGAGAGAAATTCATCTTCCTGAGCATCCTCAGGAAGTACAGCCTCTTCTGTGCCTTTTTTACCAGTATATTCGTATTTGTATTCCATGTAAGATCTGCTGAAATGTAGGTGCCCAAAAATTTGAAACTACCAACCCTCTCCACCTCCTCACCATTTATGTGCAATGATAAGTGTTCTTTTCTTCCTAAAATCAATTATAAGTTCTTTAGTTTTTTTAGCATTGAGTGTAAGATTGTTATCTTTACACCACAATATCAGCCTTTGCACTTCACTCCTGTCTGCAGACTCGTTCTTATTGATGAGCCCCACCACTGTCGTATCATCTGCAAATTTGATAACTGCATTGTTGTTATACAGTGGGGTGCAGTCATGTGTATACAAAGAATAAAGAAAAGGGCTTAGCACACAACCTTGAGGAGCTCCTGTGCTTAATGTCAGAGTAGAAGAGTAGTGAGATCCCATCCTCACTGACTGTGGCCTATCTGTCAGAAAGTCTTTTACCCACAGACAGATCTTCTGATGAGTACCCAAATTGCACATTTTAGAAAACAACCTGCTGGATAGAATGGTGTTAAAAGCAGAGCTGTAGTCTACAAACAACAGCCTGACGTATGTTCCCTGCTATTCCAAATGACTCAGCACAGTACTCAGACCCCACTATCCAGCCCCAGGCAAGCTCTGTAATGCACTTTTAATATATTCTTATATATAAATTTATGTAAATGTATTCTAATTTGAAATGTAAATTAGTTCCCCACCCCCGACACAGTGTCAGAGAAATATGTGGCCCTCCTGCCAAAACGTTTGGAGACCCCTGACCTAGACTCTCAGCAGCTTTTAATACTATTAGTCATGGTGCCCTTCTTTGTCAGTTAGCTGGGTTGCAGCTCAGGGGCACTGTTTTGCAGTGGTTGGGTCATGAGAAAATGTTCTGTTGTTATGAACCCTAATTCTTGACATGTGAGGTACCACAAGGCTCTACCTTGTCCCCTATGCTATTTAACATTTACAGGAAACTAGTTGCAGAGATAATCTGGACCAGAAATCTCCAAACCACAGACAGTGAATCGTGGAAAAACCATCCCTGCGTGGCATGACACATTCCATTCTGCACAGCAGTCTTGAATCTTTGCACTTGATCTTCTCCCAGCCATGTCCTCCTGATAAATTGGGGCACAGGGGTAACAAGAGACAAAAGTGGCTGGTCAGTGTGAGGCTGGGGGAAAATCAGGCATGAAGAACAAAGGTGGCAGTGCTGAATGGAAAGAAACATGCTGCATGGGGATGCGGTCACGTCCGGGGTTTGGGGCAGAACATCCCTCAGTCATCAATTCTTCAATGCAAAGTATAGGGCAGAAAACATGTTGCGCCCGTTTTCACGCCCTTCTGGTTGGAATTTCGGAAAACCGGTTCTTACTGCACCCCTCGGTCACGGAAGGAACACCCTCCCCAAATTTCACACTTCTAGGCCCAGCAGTTTTGGCAGGGCGTTGATGAGTCAGTGAATCAGTCAGTGACTTTTCTCTTTTATATACAGTGGTACCTCACGTAACAAATTTAATTTGTTCCAGAGGCATGTTTGTTACGTGAAACATTCTTTACGTGAAGCAGATTTTCCCATAGGAAATAATGAAAACTCAGACGATTGGTTCCACAATCCAAAAAAAGAGAAAAGTCACTCACTGACTGACTGACTCACTGACTGACTCATCAACGCCCTGCCAAAACCGTTGGGCCTAAAAGCGTGAAATTTGGGGTGGGTGTTCCTTCCATGACGGAGGGGTGCACTAAGAACCGGTTTTCGGAAATTCCAACCGGAAGGGGGTGAAAAGAGGCGCAACGCGTTTTCCTCCCTATACTTTGCATTGAGAATTGCTGACTCAGCAAAATTCCGCCCCAACTGCTGGGCCTGAAGCATGGAATTCTGGGAGTTCCTTCTGTCACCTGAACACCCACCAAGAACCATGTGGATAAATTTAACCCTTGAGGGGCTGAAAAGGGGTCAATGTGTTTTTGTCCTGTACTTAACATGAAAGACTGAACAACATCCAGCCAATTTGGTGCAAGTTGCGCTGCGGAGGATGCTGCGCATGGGGGGGTTGTTGCACATGGGGGACTGATGCACATGGGGGGAAGTTGCGCATGGGGGACTGATGTGCATGGGGGAAAGTTGTGTGTGGGGGAAGTTGCGCATGGGGAAGTTGCACATGGGGAAGTTGCACATGGGAGACTGATGCGCATGGGGGAAAGTTGCACATGGGCGACTGATGCGCATGGGGAAAGATGGGCATGGGCGACTGATGCGCATGGGGAAAGATGGGCATGGGGGACTGATGCGCATGGGGAGAAGTTGCGCATGGGGGGAAGTTGCACATGGGGGACTGATGCGCATGGGGGACTGATGCGCATGCGGGAAGTTGCACGTGGGGGATTTTGCGCATGGGGGATGTTGTGCATGGGGGATGTTGTGCATGAAGGGAAAGTTGCACATGGGGGACTGATGCGCATGGGGAAGTTGCACATGGGGGACTGATGCGCATGGGGTGTTGATGTGCATGAGGGATGTTGCGCATGGGGGATTTTGCACATAGGGAAGTTTCGCATGGGGGACTGAAGCGCATGGGGGAAATTTCACATGGGGGATGTTGCGCATGGGGGGAAGTTGCACATGGAGGAAGTTGCACATGGGGTTTTAATGCGCATGGGGTGTTGATGTGCTATGGGGGGATGGCGTATGGGGAAATGTTAGTCCCGCAATGCGGGTACGCTTTTCGCTAGTATTCATATAAAAATATTAACTGGATGTAAAAATGATGACAAAACACTGGAATTGAATTCAAAACATGCATTCAATTTGCCTGACCCTATGAAGTCTACTTAGGCGGCAAGCCTAAAGACACTTTCCTGGGAGTAAGCCCCATTTAATACATGGAGTAAGCCCCATTTAACATGGGAGGTGAACATTTAAACATTTAACATGGGAGTTAAACATGGGAATAAGCCCCATTTAACATGGTTAGGAGGCTGCAATCCAAGACACTTTCCAAGTGTCTCCCCACTTTCTCCTTCTCTCCATCCCAAGCCTCTCTCCCCTGCTCCCTTCTGGCAGTGGAGAAGAGGGAAGCAGCTCAGGGTTAGACGGAAGGGAGCAAGGGAGAGAGAGGGTCAGGATGAAGAGAAGGAGAAAGTGGAGGACACTTGGAAAGTATCTTTGCAGAAGAAAGTGTCTTTGATTGCAGCCTCCTAACCATGTCTACCCAGAAGTAAGCCCCATTGTGTTAAATGGGGCTTACTCCAAGGAAAGTGTCTTTGGGATTGCAGCCTAAGTAGACTTCATAGGATCATGCACAGTGAATGCATGTTTTGAATTCAATTCCAGTGTTCTGTCTTCATTTTTACATCCAGTTAATACTTTATATGAATCTTTTTGGGGTTTTGGAACCAATCGTCTGAGTTTCCATTATTTCCTATGGGAAAATCCGCTTCACATAAAGAATGTTTCACGTAACAAACATGCCTCTGGAACGAATCAAATTTGTTACATGAGGCACCTCTGTAATTCCATCATGTTATACAGTGGTGCCTCACATAAAGAGCTTAATTTGTTCCGGAGGCATGCTCTTTAAGTGAAATTCTCTTAAAATTTCTGGGGCTAAGCTCAGGAACTCACCCTGTCTTGTGGGGACCCAGGTCTCAAACCCTGGCCTGCTGGTTAACAGGCACAGTGTCTTAGCCACTTGCGCCACCCACTGATGAGTCAGTGACTTTTCATTTTTATATATATACGAGATTGGTTAGAGCTCATCTTGAGTACTGTGTTCAGTTCTAGGCACCTCACTTTAAGAAAGATGCAGCCATACTGGAGCAAGTCCAGAGGAGAGCGACAAGAATGATCAGTGGGATGGAAGGGAGGCCCTATGAGGAAAAGTTGGAGAACTTGGGATGTTCAGCCTGGAGAAGAGAAGGCTGAGAGGAGACATGATTGCCCTCTTCAGATGCCTGAAGGAGGAGGAGAGGAAGCGGGGAGGAAGGGGCTCATTTGTTCATAGCTGCCTCTAAAAGCAGAACTAGAATCAATGGGTACAAACTGCAAGAAAGGAGATTCTGGTTGGATATCCGGAAAAAATTCCTGACGGTGGCAGTGGAACAGATTGGCAAGGGAGGTGATGGACTCTCCCTCACTGGGGATCTTCAAGCAGAGGCTCGACAATCACCTGTCAGAGATGCTCTAGGAGGATGTCTTGCTACAGGCAGGGGGTTGGACCTGATGATCTACTGAGTCCCTTCCAACTCTAGGAGTCTATGATTCTAACATACAGTACCAACACCATGTGTGCATTCATGAGAAACAAGATATAAAGATTTAAATCTTTCCCCTTATTCTCAAGGCCAGCCCAGCACTTGTGTACTCACTCACTCCTGGGGGAGTGCAGTGAGTTCAGCAACATTGTTGCTGAACATTCCCCTTGTTCATTCCCCTTGTTCCCCTAGCAGTAATTAGCATCTCATCCACTGCTCTTGAAGAGGCAACATGTAGAAGAGAATGTTGGTAACCTAGGCCAGCTTCTTCTCGGCCAACTTTTTCTCATCTGATTCCCTTCTGTCTTTATTTATTAAATGAAAATAGGTCAAATGAAAAGGTTAGTGTTGTTTATTGAATGAAAATACATTAAAAGCTTCAAGCAATCCCCTCTCAATTTTTGAAAAAGCAGACACTAAAGAGTTTGAAAGTTCCAGGAAGGATAATTGGTCAATGCTACTACATGGATCAAACTGTCAAAAATTTGACAGGTGACAATTAAAATAATGAAAAATGCTCTTTCACAATGCCACACCAAGGAAGGTTTCTTACCTCTTTCACAAAGAAGTCTTGCTAAGTTGGTTCCAACTCTAGACAGACAAAAAGTCTTCAATTGAGAGTTAGTTCTGAATAAACATGCATGCAACTCAGTATGAGTGGGATTCCTTAAGAGGGCAAGATGATGTAACTCACACTTCATTCTTAGACTAAGGGTGCAAGCATAACCAATTAGGCCTGCACAACTCACCCATCTCCCCATTCCTGCAGTGGTCTGGGGAGGCTGACACATGCCTGTGAGTTGGCTAACCACCCATCAGTGGCACAGAAGTACCTTGCGACACTTTTGTGACACCCCCAGACCAGCATGGGACTTGTGCCAGGACTTATGGCAGTCTAACTAGAGGTTAGGATTGCAGCTCATTTCATGGAATTTGGAAGAATCATCTGCTGCCTTCTCCCCTTCTCCACCCCATAAAAGGACAAACCACCAGTGTGAGAATCACTGCTGGCACAGACATTTTAAACAGCAAAATTAAAAATCACCTCATAACCTTACTAAAAATTAATGTGCTTCTCCATCTGGCCATTAGTCCTCTTCTATCCAAAGACAATGCATAGCTACCACCATGTTTGTACTGCATGTCTCAACTTCGAAGATTTACAAAAGCCACCCTGCCCATGCCAAAAACAGAGTAGATTAGGAGGCAGAAGAGGACAGAAAAGGTTTTCAACATGCAGTAACACTTTGGATTGCGAATATCTTGTTTTGCAAGACATGCAAACATTTCTAATAAATTTTAACTTGATAAATGTGGAATGTCTTGATAAATGAGAAACATAGCAAGCCTGTGCATGTCTATTCCAAAGTAAGCCCTAATATACTGGGGCTCATCCTATAGAAGGCAGTTAATAGAAAGGAGCCTGAAAGGCCAGTCTATGCATGTCTAAATTAAGTCTTATTATAATTAGGGCGCAATCCAGATTAACTACAAGGAATCCTTGCGCCGGTGTAAGAAAAATTTACTCTGGATTGCAATATGAATTTCCCATAGGTTTTCACTAGGTGGTGCAGTAACTACGGGTGCACGTAACGTCTGTTATGTGCTCATGTAGTTACTCTGGATTTGGCTGAGTTTTCATTATTTCATATGAGGAAATTAGCTTTGATATACAAGTTCTTTGGATTAAAAGCATGTTTCCTGAATGAATTATGCTCACAAACCAAGGTTTTACTGTAGCCTTTTCTTTTCAGAACGCCTTTCTAATAATGATTAATCCACATCAGAGCCTTGAAGGTTTTACAATGCAGGTCAGTCACAATTTTATCTGCTTAAAAAATGAGTTGGAACTGTGGGTTAGCAATTCCATTCAATTCAGTGCTAATCCAGGAACAAGTAGAATAGACTACTAGAGTTATTGTTTTCTGTAATCACCCCCTTGTCCCAAACGAAAAACTTTCAGCCATGTTTCATTCTTAAACAGTGTTTCTCAATGAGTGGAACAGATATCACCAGTCGTATTTGAGTACTTATGGGATCTCTGGACACAGGAACATAACCTGAGCTCCATAGCATGCTTTCCACCTTCTAAATAACCCTCCTGCCTACCCTGAGCCTGGTGTTTGAACAGTTACATCTGGGCTGGGAGACCAGATGGAATTCGTGTTGATGTCCTTATCATTTACTTCCAGTTTACTTTAAACAGGTGGACCATGTGAAGTGGTATGGTGAAAGACAAATGTTGAGAAACACTGTTCATTTAGCAGGTGGCCTGCTAAATGCCACTTTAAAACTTACCCAGTGCCTAAGCAGCGCCCCCATATATAAACTGGATTATCTCTACTTCTTGCTTTTATCCAGTCAAACACATGAAGAGCATCACTGGTCATTCCTCTCTCTGAGGGAGTGCCTGTTGAGTCTGCACAGCCTGGAAAAAAAGAATTATATTCCAGTAACTGGGTTTAAAATGATCAAAATAAAGCATTATGGTTTAATGTCTGAGTTAAGACAAAATTATAAAGCAGTCTAGGAACATATGTAAACTTTTAGTGGATTTGAAAATGGCCTAACTAATATGCCCATTAAAATAAAATAGAACTGGTACATTACTAAAATGAAGAATAAATCCAGAGCAGTTATGGGTCCACGCAGTTACAACACCCTATAGCAGTGGTTCTCAATCTTCCTAACGCTGTGACCCCTTTATTAGTTCCTCATATTGTGGGGACCCCCAACCTTAAAATTATTTTTGTTGCTACTTTATAACTGTAATTTTGCTACTGTTATGAATCGTAATGTAAATATCCAATATGCAGGATGTATTTTCATTGTTACAGATGTGTGTTCTATGCACACATTGAACACAATGGGATTTATTTCAGAGTAGGCATGCACAGGATTGGGCCCTGAGGCTGTCAGTCAGCCCCAGTGTGGCCGCATCTACAGCCGGAGGTCTGGCAAGCCTGACCTGGCCCCCTGCACCAGGGGTCTTTAGGTGACCCCCAGGAAAGCTCCAGGCGACCCCCAAAGTGGTCCCGACCCCCACTTTGAGAAACACTGCCCTATTGTGTTATATTATGGAAAGTCATCTTAACTGCTCTGGAGCAGGGGGCTTAATTTCACTTTAGGATATAGGCATTATATAGGATATAGGATATAGGCAACTATGGTAGTTGCAACAAATTATTTCTAATAGCATAAAATGCTTTGAATGGGAAGCAGAATGGTAAGCATTCTGCATTCCAGAAGGAACATTTCTCTCTGGAGCAGACTTCCCATTACATTTTCTAGCGAAAGCCCTGCTTTGTTTTTCCCCCCAAAACAGATTAGATTAGGAGACAGAACACATTTCTAATACAAGGATCATGCACATCAGAGCCTCAAAGGTTTTACAAAGCGCAATACAATTCTTTTTTATAAATGCCTTTGATGAAGTTTTACCTTTTTTACTACTGATTGATAGGGACCTGCAAAAGGTAAGGTTATTTCTCCTGACAAAGGGGTGTTATAATATCAAAGGAAAAATAAACTCACCTTTTGCAGATTCCTATGCGCTTGATCAATAATGTAAAATTATCTGTCCATTCATTGTATTAGGACTTGATTTTTCTTTTCTGTTTTTTTAAAATATAACTGATCTCTAAACTATTTGTGTTAATGTATTTAAATTTGAAATGTAAATTCTTTCCCCCTCCTTGCCCCCAACACAGTGTCAGAGAGCTTATGCAGCCCTCCTGCCAAAACATTTATGCAACCCAGTATTGATAAAAATAAAATATGCCTGTTAGAAACAAAAATGAAAAATAGAACTTAATTGAACCTTTTAAAAGTCAATCATAACTAATGGCCCTATCCTATCCAGGCCTTGAAGTTATACATTTTGTTTCAGGTGCAATAGCCACAGCATATCATAATGGCCAGGGCTCCATGCAAATGGGTGTCAACCCCAGGAACATGCCAACAGTCAGAAAAGTCAGTGGGGAACAATGCTGAGAGTAGATTGAAGCAAGAACTGGGACTAGTTAATGGGGAGAGAATGGGGTGGTTGTTGGTGGTGGCTGAGCCACTGATATCCTATGTCCCCTTCCCACCCTTGACAAACACTCCTAGTCCCATATGACAGCCAAAGGGCTGGTGCAGATCCAATACACATTGAAGACAACAACAAATAAAAGTAGCAAGTAAAAAAGGATTTTGCTCGTCTCTCTGTCACCCTATAGTCCCCAGCCAGCATATAGTATGCAGCAGAGGCTGCACCAGCCTCTGCATGCACTTGACTAGCCAACAGGATTGGGTCCTATGTCCCATTGGAATGAAAGAAGCAAATGCTAGTCAAGTTGATTTCCATGATGCTTAGTAAGAACTCACTGTCTTAGGATGCAACACACTGGCTAAAGAATCTTACCTCGATAATCAAATGCAACTACATGATAACCCAGTGAACTCAGAATCTATATAAAAGAAAGTCACAGATAAGATTACAACATATTTGAAGGCTGCTAAAATTTATTAAGTACCGTAGTTTGCACTGAAATACCTTTTGAACTGCAACACCTTTTCTATATACCCCAAATGACCAACTCCCTCATTGTTGCTTCAAGTATTTATACCTTTAACTGCTATTTGCAAAGATACTTTTTCCTATGTGATAAGACTGGATAAAGCTAGTAAGAGAAATGCGTAACTTAAAAGCAGTGTCTCCATTCTCACCTTATAAAAGTCGACACGAAAAGTTTTTCCTCTGTTAAAACAATTTAGGAAAATTACTTATTGGTTTTACAATCCACAAGATACAGTTTTAATATATTATCTTACTAAATATGTTGGTAATTTTTTTAAAAAAACTGAGCTGCAATTCAGCCAGAATCTGGAACAAATTATTTCTATTATTATTTTTAATATTTTTTCTTTTAGTGAGAGACGAATACATTGAATACAAAATCCAAATATAAACAGAATGAAACAATTAGAGAAAAGGAACAAAGTAAGTCTAATTTTAAAAAAGAGGGGAAGAAAATTATTTCACAACCTTGCTTTTCTGAGAACATGTGCAGATAACTTTAAGAAGGCAATGCACAGAAACTAATATCATTTCCATTCATTCCCACCATGATGTCACTTATGAGAATATTCAACATGCCACTTTCTATACATGTTACTTTAGACCACCACAAGCTTTCCCCTAACCAGGGGTCTACCTGTTAACAGCCCTTAATACTGAGTCACCTTCATGATAGGAATAGAGCAAAAAGAAAACATTGGAGGCAGACAGCCCATAAGTTTCATATATTCATGAGAAAGTACCAGGTACAGAGTTTTTTTTACCTAGGTGTATGAACCTATCTTCATTCTGGGGCCTAATCAAACAACATGAAGCAATGAAGACTTGTACCAGCAATATTGCTGGCACGAGTCCAAGTTGACCTGTTGCAGCTACTCTTAGCAGCTGCAACAGTTGACCTGTTGCAACTACTAACATATTTCATATTTATCACTTGAGATGGATTGTGTTGCCCTGCTCAGTGATGTCTAATTCTCAGTCTGATTCTTAACCATAAGAACCAAAATATCATCCACTTTCCTTTCTCTTTTACCTTGTTCCTGAATTTCCGCGTAAATAAAGAATGACAGGATGGTTGGAACCCAAAGCACTTTCATACCATAGCTGCGTCTTCCCTTGAGCATCTTTCCATAAAGCTGTAGGAACTGTATGCCTAGATGCAAATAGCAAATTAGAAGACTTTTCTGCTTCCCTGCACATTCCACCCCTACCCTCAGAAATTTTATTGGCCAGAATTTCCTTGATTATTTGAAAAAAGACAAACTACTATATATTAAATGGCTGTGGTGGTGCAGGTGGTTAAGATACTGTCCCTGTTAACCAGCAGGCCAGGATTTGAGATCTGGGTCCTACAAGATGGGGTGAGCTCCTATCCTTAGCCCAGCTCCTGCCAACCTAACTGGTAGAAAGTATGCAAATGCAAGTAGATAAATGGGTACCACACTGGTGGGAAGGTAAAACAGCGTTCCTTGCACCTTCAGCAGTCATGCTGGCCCCATGACTTTCTTTGGACAATGCTGGCTCTAAAGGCTTAGAAACAGGGATGAGCCCACAGTTTGTTACAACTAGCAGTATAAACTGTGGGGGGACACCTTTAACTTTACATCAAGCTTGCTGTCTAGAACAGCAGTTCTCAAACTTCAGATCTAGGGTCCACCAGTGGGCCATGATCCAATGTTTGGTGCTTTGTTAAACTGACAGGGCAGAGTAGGCTATGTGCATCAATGGTTAAACAAACTGTTGTGGAAGAGGGGAGCAATACTGTTTAATCACTATTACAGCCACATACATAGGCATTTGTAAATCAAGCAGCAACATCTAGGACCTCTCTAAAAGTTTCGAGAACCACTAGCTTAGAGACCAATTTTAAGATCACATATGAATCTAGTTGGCTTATACCAAGGGAAATTTTTGGTCTATCCAACTTCGTTCTATATACTGATTGGAAACAGATTTCCAAAGTATCAGGCAATGATGTTTCCTAGCCCTACTATCCAAAAGCCTCTTAACTAAAGATACCAGGAGCTAAACGAAGGACATTGTACATAGAAATCATGGTCAATCCCTATGTGGGGCTCCCAAAGAATCATTCTTTGACTATGCTAACAACTAACCCTATGATAACAGATACCTTAAATTTGAGGTACTTCCCACAAACGCTTCCATTTTAGCACTAAAGTGGCAATAACATTGAGTAGTCCTGGGAGAATATGGGTGCAATCCAGAGTAGCTATGGGAAGTCCTTGCTCCGGTGTAAGAACAATTTGCTCTGGATTGCAAAATGAATTTCCCATAGGTTTTCACTAGATGATGCAGTAACTACGGGTACACATAATGTGTCTTACGTGCACCCGTAGTTACTCTGGATTGTAGGGTATGTCTTCTAGAAACAGCTTTGACACATGATATTTTCTAGTAGAAGAGAGAACATAAATTAGGATGACCAGATGCCAAACCCAAAATTCCTGAACCCCAAGGCCAAAATTACTAATCCCAGGCCAAAATTCCTACCTGCTGAAAAAGGTTGCCAAAAAATGTATTTTTTTGTTTTTGTTTTTCAGTTTTTTGACCATAACTTTTGATAGGAAGGAGATATCTCAAAACTGATTTTTACAATGGATTCTGCTCTTCAATACGAATCCAACAACATATGGCATGATGGGGTACTGTATCACGAAGTTTCAAAATGAAGCCAAAAAAATGATGCCAAAATGTAGGACACCCGGACAGGAGGCTAAAAATCCGGACAAATCCGGGTTTTGCCGGTCATCTGGTCACCCTGACATAAATGCATTATGGCTGCAATCCTAAAGACACTTTCCTGGGAGTAAGATCCATTGAACACAGTTGGGCTTCTGAGTAGACAGGGATAGGATTGTGTCCCATGTCATCTTTATAATGACAGTTCTAACAAAGAATAATTGTATTATGATTGTAGCTTGACAAGGGTGCAGGGACATCATTACTAATCAGATTCAATCTGCAACTTTAGCTTTTCAAGAAGTTAAGCTTTATCTGTATATTAGTGAAATGTACCCATGTTACAGGAGGAAAATACCCAAGTACACCATCTTACCATTGCACATCACTGCCCATGCACAACATCTCATGTGCATCAATACCCTCATGCCCATAAACCCCCTCATGCGCAGACTAGTAATCCTGCCAAGCTGATTCTTGGCATCCATAAGTCTTGAAAGACTATGGTGTCGTGTTTGACGATGCATGTGAAGCATGAAGGCCTGGATAGATGGCATACTTGGTGAAGCTAAAGTTGCAGATTTTGCTCAATGCTGTATGCGAAGCATGAAGGCCTGGGTAGATTAATATGGAGGATAGGCTGTTACCCAAGCAGCAAATTCCCCCCTCTCCATGCCACTGAAATAGTCCAATGAAACAGCAGAGCCAATACAATTGGTTCCAGCTGCGTCGCAGAGCTGGGCTAAGGACAGGAGCTCACCCCGTCTTTGGGGATCCAGGTCTTGAACCCTGGCCTGCTGGTTAACAGGCACAGTGTCTTAACCACTTGTGCCACCCACATAAATGCTCCACTGATTAGGACCACAACCCTTACCAGACTCCAATAGTTACACCATCCTCTGACTGTAGGTAGTAATTGTATGTGTGGTTTAAACCTTGGTCCTGGGGCCTTTTCAAGTCAATAAAGTCAGGTCCTTGTGCTGAAACACAAGAGATACACATCAGAAATAGTAGTTATACATTCTATTTAATTACTGTTTGTTATATTTGGGAACTGGAAAGTTACCTTTATGGAAGTGAAAAAACATTCCACCCCAGGATACAGCAAACACTTTATCGGCATGGCTGCATCAGCATGGGAAGGGATAGATATAGTTAGGATTAGGCTGTTAGTTTCTCAGTAAGCAATACATGGATACATTCTCATTCTTTTGGAAGTTCCAGAAATGAATACATAGAACGGCATCATTTCAGGCATGCAGTGGGCCATTAATCTAGAAAAGGACTAAGTTAATATTTAATATGGACAGAGCCATTTCCCTCTTTGAAGCTAGGCTTTGAAATAAAGTCAGACATTATTAACTTCTGGTGCAATATTAAATCCATGGATTGCCACTTTAGGTTAGAAAAGTAATGTCCTGTCTCAACATCATTTTGTCCAAATGAAATCTGATGAATGGAGGATCTGAGCAAAGAATGGAGGATCTGAGCAATGTGTGTGCCCTCCATGACAAATCAGAAACACTGTCTTGAAAAGAGACATAAGTTTACTATAGGTTTAATGGCTTCTTCCCACAAGTAGGAACAAACTGGACAAATTCCTGGTTGTCCCAGATATTGGTATCTTGGTCAGATGGATTTATACAAGATCTTAGGAATGTATGTACAGCAACACCACAACAGTACTGAGTAAGAAGGGTGCTGTGATCAAATAAGTTTTGGAACATCTGTCTTGGAGAACAGTTTGCCAACCCTGACAATTTCATGCGGATGCTGTCTCAGGGTGGATTTAGATGCTTCATAAACAAGGAGACATGCTCACTTTTCTATATACCATAAATATTCCATGTTTCGCATACAGAGCTGAGCACAATACCATAGTCTTTCAAGACTGATAGATGCTAATGTACTATAGGACTAGAAAATTCTGCCAATAAATGAAGTGTAAATCATCTCCTTGACTTATCTCCAAGTCCCCATAGCAAGCCCAGCCAGAGTTAACTTTTTTTGGCCTCTCCTGAGAAAAAGCAAGCTACTTCAATTTGAAGCAAGCCTTGTTCTCTTTAGGAGAACCTGCTGCAGCATCCTTCCATTTTGCAAATGCTTGTAGAGGTCTGGTTTTAAAAACTCAGAATGCAATCCTCCTTTCTGTGTAAAGCAAAGCTCACCTTGCTTAAGAATTACACCAATGGAAAGCAATGGCTCTACTTTCAAGTCTGCAAATGCTGCACAGGTATGCAAATATTTGGCGGAGGTCTGGTTTTTAGAACTCAGGTTCAATTTTCATTTCTATCTAAACAAATCTCTGGGCTACAATTCAGTACACACATTGCTTTAAAAATAAAAAATAAAAAGAATTGGAAAGCAATGGGTCTAAAACCTAGTAAATCAGGTTGCAACTATATGTAGCTCATGCTCATTCCTTGCCTCTCTGCTGTGAATTGAATTGCATATTTGCTGTAATGTAGAGACTTTGGCTTAACATCCTTGGTACATTAAAGATGGATTTGAGTAATTACTGCTGTTTACAGTACACTGATAGATATTGAAAATTTGAAGTGAATTTTTTTTAATTAGTGTGTCCCTTTACAATGGTTTAAAAACGACTTTGCCTACTGTTGTAGAGAGGCAGTCAGCTATTAAAAATGCAAAGTACCCCCTGCCATTGCCTAGGTCTGTTGAATAATGGATTGCCTGCTTGCATGATACCTCTCTACAACAGTTGAAAAGCTGTTTTTAAATTGCAGTGAACATTTGTGTTGAGTCAAATCCACATATAAAAAAATTCATATACAGTGGTGCCTCACATAAAGAGCTTAATTTGTTCCAGAGGCATGCTCTTTAAGTGAAATGCTCTTTAAGTGAAGCAGATTTTCCCATAGGAAATAATGGAAACTCAAGACGATTGGTTCCACAACCCCCAAAACATTCATATAAAAATATTAACTGGATGTAAAAATGATGACAAAACACTGTAATTGAATTCAAAACATGCATTCAGTGTGCATGATCTTATGAAGTCTACTTAGGCTGCAATCCTAAAGACACTTTCCTGGGAGTAAGCCCCATTTAATATAATGGGGCTTTCTTCTTGGTAGACATGGTTAGGAGGCTGCAACCAAAGACACTTTCCTGGGCAGCTGGAAATTTTTGCTTGTTATGTGAAAAGCTTGTTAAGCGAGGCGCTTGTTAAGCAAGGTATCACTGTATAACAAAATTGGACCTGTATATTTTTAATAAATAAATTAGGGACTACTGCATACTGTTCTTAGATAACAATTAGTGCTGGGTTATTTTTCAGGATCTGCCTGTGTAAAACCCAGGAACCCCTTTAGCCTACCCCCATGTTTATCAAAGTGGGCTATGGATCTAAAATATGGTGTGTCTGTGTGTGTTCATGTGCATGTGCTTTCTTACCAGTATTAAAGATGAAGAGTCTTGAAACGGTAGCAGGAAAAAGTTTTACTAGAATTGGAATGGCTATGTACACTCCCAACAACCAGATTATTAGCTTCCAAAAACGACACCACATTTCATGTCTCCTGTAAAAAAGAGTGGAAAAAACTCTAAAAACCAGCTACATTAAAGATATTTGTCACAATAGGTCTACCACCCAAGTTCAGTCAGTAGTAGGTAATATTTACCAATTATTTACAGCTGCTTATCTACACTTGGAGAAGGAAAAAGATAACAACCATCACTTCTGTGCATGTTGTCTCAGCATGTTGTTCCCACTGTGCCAATGGAACTGCTTTGCAAGGAAGAGAAGTGCAATCCAATACAGACTGCTTTTCTGTTAGAATTTCCCATGGACCGTTTGTGTAAGCAGCTCTAGGAGCCACGTGACACATTAGCCACAGCTGTGGTTTTTCATGGTTTTTCAGTTTAAGCTGCAATCTTATACACATTTCCCTGGGAGCAAACTCCATTGAACATAGTGGGTCATATACAGGTTTGCACTGTTTGACATTTAACAGCAGAACACAGCACAAATTGTCACAAAAAGCTGGATGCCACCATCTTGGAATGGGAAACTCAAGCTACAATCCATATTTTCCTGGAAGTAAGTCTTATTGAACACAATGGGACTTACTTCCATGTTGACATTGAGGAGCTCTGGTACCAGAAATGTCACTTCCTATTTGATGTCACTTCTGGCCATGACATCATTTCCAGGTTGATGACATCACATCCAAAGTGATTCAGAACAGATTGTCATTCTCAGGAGGGGATCTTGTCTGAAATGCTCAAGAACTCCTGGTCTACACAGGGTAACTAATAAGGGCCTGCTTTCCCACCAACTCTGCTTGGCTCTCTCAACTCTGCTTGGCTCTTCCTTAGCTGAAAGGAAGTAGCAACAAAATTGCTTGTGATCTATATCTTGATACTCCTAGACTTTAACAGTACAATCCTAAGCATGTCTACTCAAAAGTAAGCCCCACTGTGTTCAATGGGTCTTACTCCCAGGAAAGTGTCTTTAGGATTGCAGCCAGTGAGCCCTTTTGGGACAGGGAGCAATTACTGTGGTTATTTCATTTTCTTTGTAAACTGCTTTGTGAGCTTTTTGATGAAAAGCGATATATAAATCCTGTTGTTTGATAAAGAGAAATATCACATGCATTCTTCTCATATTGTGATGTTATATGGTGAAATATTCCAGACTTTCAATTGTCTGAGGTTGTAGGCAGTGGTGGACTCCAGCAGGTTCACACCTGCTCTATAGAATCTGTTGTTATCAAGAGATACAGTATAAGGTTTAAAAATAGCCATTGAAAAGTGGCTGCCAGATGGACATAGAACCGGTTGTTAATTTCTTTGAATCCCATCACTGGTTGTAGGTATGTACAGTACTCTAATGTTAGTACTGTTGTAATCCTGCTCCCAGTTTCAAAGTACAAAGAGTAAAGAACAAAAAATATTTATCTTAATAGATAGCAGAGGTTTGGATATTTAGTAACACACAGCACAAGCCTAGTCAAAAGTAAGTCCCATGGAGTTCAATGAGACCCATTCACAATTAATTGTGCAACCTCAATAACATTGGGCACAATCCTAACCAACTTTCCAGCATTAGCATAGCTGTATAAGGGGGGCACATGTTGCAATCTGCAGATGGGGGGCAGTCACTGATGTCTCCTCCAGATAAGGCAATGTTTGTTGCCTTACCTCGGAGTTGCATTGCCCTTGCTAAAAACTTGGTTAAGATTGCACCTTTAGTGATTATGGTGTCACAATTGGTGCCTGAACATACATTCAACTTTCCAGTGGTGGGATTCAAATAAATTAACAACAGGTTCTATGTCCCATTAGTAACTGGTTCTCAGAACCAAGCACTCATTAGCAAAGGGTTATATAGAACCTGTGAGAACCCCCTTAAGCCCACCACTGAAACTTTCCCTATTCATCCTAGAGAGTCCCTACATACCAGTTCCTCTCCCTGGAAAATCACTGTCCATGTTTTTGCCTTTTGAGAACATCTTGTTAAAATTGTGTTCCTGAACTGCTGCCAATATTATTGCACAGGGCTTAGGTCCAAACCAGATCTGCTGAACCAAAACCTCCGACAGGTCAATCTCATACTATTATTCCTACTTTGAGGGGTGTTTTTAGGTTTTTTAGTCACGTCCTACATTTTTCTTGGGTGTCCTACATTTTGTCTACTTTTTCTACTGGTCACCCTGTATTTGGCCCACTACCAATAAGAAGTCCATGCTCAGTAGGGACATGCCCCTGCAATGCATGGTTACTCAGAGGTTAATCCAACTGGGAAAGGCTGCTCCCTTCCAGTCAAACCTGCAGGAGTCTCACCTGTCCGGCACTGGCTTGGAGACAGAGTCAGGGACTGGAGCAGAGGAGGTGATGGGTTCCAGACGCCTTCTCATCCTGGCTAAAACCAGCTCCACTTGCCAGTGAAGCAGCCTCAACACCAGTCCAGCAGTCCAAAGACCAGCACCGCCCATCAAAGGCTGTCTCCAGGACAAGGAGGAGTCATTCATTCATTCACCAGGGTGACCATGTCCTCTTTTCCAGGACATGTCCTCTTTTTTAGTCTTCAGTCCTGTAAAAATTCTCATTGTTGTCTTTTTTCTTCTGAGCAGGCTGCAGCTACTCTTCTTGTAATTAATGATATATGTAATAAATTTAATAATAATTTAAAAATAATAAGTAATAATAATAATAAGCAATACAAATTTAATAAGTAATAATGAACACAATCCTAACCATGTCTACTCAAAAGTAACTCCCATTATATTCAATGGGCCTTATTCGTAGGAAAGTGTCTTAAGGATTTCAGCCATAATTACAGCCAAAGTAATAAAAATTTAATAATAATAAAGCAGGCCTCCATCAGTCTTGGAAGACTATGGTATCGTGCTCGGCGCTGCATACGCTGCATGCGAAGCACGAAAGCCTGGGTTAGATTGTTATGGAGGATAGGCTGTTACCCAAGCAGCAAATCCCCCCTCTCCACTCCACTGAATTAGTCCAATGAAAAGGCAGAGCCAATACGATTGGATCCAGCTGTCGTCGCAGAGCTGGGCTAAGGACAGGAGCTCACCCTGTCTTGTGGGGCCGACCTGGGAATTGAACCCTGGCCTGCTGGCTAACAAGCACAGTGTCTTAGCCACTTGCGCCACCCACAGCCCTAACAACAACAACAACAACAATAACAACAACAACTCTGGAAGATGGAATTATTTGTAGCCAATGAAAGTTATGGACTTGTCAACATTAGATGGGGAATCTTCCAGGGGGACTCATTGTCCCCATTGCTGTTTGTTATCACACTGATCCCTTTGTCTGTGATCCTACAGAAAGCAAATCTGGGTTACCAAACTGCCAAAATTATTGTACATGGACAATTTGAAGCTCTACGGAAAGTCAGAAGCAGAAATCCAGTCACTCACCAATACAGTCCGAGTCTTTAGTACCGACATCAACATGGAGTTTGGCCTGGACAAATGTGCCACAGTGGCACTAAAGAAAGGGAAGATCATGGAAAGTGATGGCACTGAAATGCCAAATGGTCAAACCATTAAATGCCACCAACCTGAAGCCTACAAATATCTGGGTCTACTGCAGCTGGACAATATCAAGAAAATGTGGTCCAAGATACATGCGGACCACATGTAAAAATTGTGGTCCGCAAAGAATACATACAAAGAGAAAAATTTTGAAGAGCAAATTGAATGGTGGCAACATTATAAAGGCTATAAATACCTGGGCCATACCTGTAGTTAGGTATACTGCTGGCATTGTGAACGGGACACAAAAGGAACTGGATGACTTGGACAGGAAAAGAAGGAAATTAATGACCATTCACTACGCTTTACATCCACATAGTGATGTAGACAGGCTGTACCTGCCTAGAAGATCAGGGGGCAGAGGACTTTTGCAAGTGAAGCAGTCGATGGAAGAAGAAAAACATGCCCTAGCAGATTATGTGGGAGAGAGCCAGGAATCTGCTTTGATTAAGTCAGCAAGAGAAAGTTGCTGAAAGTGCAGCAGACCAACTATGAATATCGCAATAGTGCAATTCAGGCTCGGACTGCCAGTTGGCAGAATAAAGTATTGCATGGCCAATTCCTTGCCAAGATCGAAGGAAAAGTGGATCAGGATAAGACCTGGGTGTGGCTGACGAGTGGAACACTGAAGAAGGAGACTGAAGGCCTGAGACTTGCTGCCCAAGAACAGGCAATCAGGACAAATGCCGTCAAGGTCAGAATTGAAAAATCAGCCGATGACCCAAAATGCAGGCTCTGCAAAGAAGTGGATGAAACCATCGACCACATTCTAAGTGGCTGCAAGAAGATCGCGCAGACTGACTACAAACTGAGGCACAATCTGTTGCCCAGATGATCCACTGGAATCTATGCTAAAAGTATCATCTGCCAGTGGCAAAAATCTGGTGGGACCACAAGCCTGAAAAAGTGGTTGCAAATGAGCAGGTCAAGCTTCTGTGGGACTTCAGGATACAGACGGACAAGGTCTTGGAACACAATACTCCAGATATCACCATCATAGAAAGCAGTCAGGTGTGGCTTGTTGACATCGCCATACCAGGTGATAGCAGAATTGAGGAGAAACAACTGGAAAAGATCTCCCGCTACCAAGAGCTAAGAATCGAATTACAGCGTATCTGGTGTAAGCCAGTCCAGGTGGTTCCGGTGGTAATTGGCACACTCGGTGCAGTGCCCAAAGACCTTGGCAGGCACCTGAAAACTACTGGCATTGACAAAATATCACTCTGCCAACTGCAGAAAGCCGCTCTTCTGGGATCAGCACGAATTATATGCCGCTACATCACACAGTCCTAGACTCTTGGGAAGGGTCCGACTGGTGAAGTGAATGAAACCAGCACAAAATTGTTCGCTGTGTATTTATGGATAGTAATAATAATACCTCTCTATATGAGTGTTTTTAGCCTTCTTTTTGTCGTGTCCTACACTGTGGGGGGAACATGTCCTCTTTTGTGGTTCTGATGGTGTCACATAAGAACATAAGAGCTTCCACTGGATCAGTCCAAAGGTCCATCTAGTCCAGCAGTAAGTCCCATTATAGTCAATGGGACTACTCCCAGGTAAGTCTGGGTTTACTATTGCAGCCTAGAAGCTCACTCCTACTTCTGAGTAGATAGGCTTGAGCTGTGAATGAGGCCACATGCCTATTCATGCTTACCTGGGAGTAAGCCCCATTGACTGTAATGGGACTTACTTCTGAGTAGACCCATTGAGGTCAGTGGACCTACTCCCGTGTAAGAGTGGACAGGTCTGCAGCCCAAGCCTTCTCAGAAGAAAGGCCTATTATACTCAAGGGCGCTTATTCTGAGCTCAGGTTCAGCTCCACAGGAGCCTGCAAAACCCTCCACATTTGTCCCTCGTCCCCTTCCGTGAGGAAAAGAGGGGCGGGGCTTGTCTCTTCCCGGCTTCCTATTGGCCGAGGGCGGCCTGGAGGCGTGTCTTCGGGCTGAGCGCGCCAAGGACGAGCATTCCCCTCCGAGGGGGCTGGAGAGGGTCGGGCGTCGCCATGTTCTGCGAGAAGGCGGCCGAGCTCATCCGGGAACTTCACCGGGCCAGCGACGGGCAGCTCCCTTCCTTCAATGTGAGGCTGCTTGGCGAAGGGACCCCCGGCTCTCCAGCCGGCCTGAGGGGGACTGCGCCGTGCTCCTTGGCACGCTTACTCACGAGTAGTCCCATTGGACTCCATGGCCTTACTTCTGGGTAGGAGTGCCCGGCATTGGGTTCTGAGGTAAAAGCCTTCCCCGTGGAGAACCTCTGGGAGCCCCATCCCGTACCTCTCTACTCAGAAGTAAGTCCCATTCTAGTTAATCCCAGGAAAGTGTGTCTACTCAGCAGTAAGTCCCATTAGAGTCAATGGGGCTTACTCCCAGGAAAGTGTCTATTCAACTAGAATGTCCCATTCTAGTTACTCTCAGGAAAGTGTGTCTACTCAGCAGTAAGTCCCATTAGAGTCAATGGGGCTTACTCCCAGGAAAGTGTGTCTATTCAACTAGAATGTCCCATTCTAGTTACTCTCAGGAAAGTGTGTCTACTCAGCAGTAAGTCTCATTAGAGTCAATGGGGCTTACTCCCAGGGAAGTGTGTCTATTCAACTAGAATGTCCCATTCTAGTTACTCCCAGGAAAGTGTCTACTCAGCAGTAAATCCCATTAGAGTCAATGGGGCTTACTCCTAGGAAAGTGTGGCTAGGATTGCAGTCTTAGAGCATGCCAGTCCCTTGAATTTATTTTTCCCCACCCCTTAGTAGTCTGGACTAGAGCTCTACTCTGTGGTTTTTGCTAAGATGTACTGCATGCTGTGAATAAACTAGTGTTGCTCAGCCAGTGGTACCTGAGGTGGTGGCTGGTGCTACTCAAGGAAACCTGCCTGGCAGTGAGACCAGGAATGCAACAAAATAGTGGAAGGTGGTTCTGTTTGCTGAGCAGAGCCGCAAACCCTGCTTTCTCACACTCAAAAGGGTCCTCCTGTCCATCCCAAGCCTCTTATTGCCTCTTATTGAATGTATTGCTTCTGGTGGTACTTGGAGTAGGTGGACCATGTGAAGTGGAACAAAGGAGGACAAATGTTGAGAAACACTGGTATAGATTATCATATTGTATGTCTTTGGTGTGGCGCAAGTGGTTAAGACACTGTGCCTGTCAACCAAAAGGCCAAGGTTCGAGACCTGGATCCCCACAAGACAGGGTGAGGTCCTGTCCTTAGACCAGCTCTGTGATGAAGCTGGATCCAATCGTATTGGCCTTGCCTTTACATTGGACTAATTCAGTGGCGTGGAGAGGGGGATTTGCTGCTTGGGTAACAGCCTATCCTCTATATCAGTCTACCCAGGCCTTCGTGCTTTGCATGCAGTGTTGAGCAGGATGCCATAGTCTTTCAAGACTGATGGATGCCAAGGTGCAATAAGTATCTCTGAATCATTCCTTTTACTTAAATCTAAAGGGAAAACGCAGGATTGTTGTCAGTGTTGTGATGGAATAAGGGGTTTTTATTCCAGTATCACAAGTGCTGCACTTGAAAGCATAAATGCATTTTTAAAATCTTGAATGAAAGAACATGTGGAATGCTCTACATCAGGAGACCTCAAACTACAGCCCGCGGGCCGGATACGGCCCCCAAGGTCCTCAATCTAGCCCCCCGGCTTGCCGACCAACTTCCCATCCACGGCGGCCTCCTCCTCCACCACAACCACCACGGCGGTAACCACACCGCAGCTGGCGGGTGGGACAGCCAGGGTGGGCTCCGGAGGGACTGAGGCAGCTGGAGGGGGCAGTGGAGGCAGAGGCTCCGGCGGTTTGGCCTTGTTGGCGGGAGGCGGGGGAGCGACAGCCTCATCAGTGGCAGTCTCTCTCCAGGGGACTCTGGAGAGACTCCAGAGTCTTCCAGGGGGACTCTGAGTCCTGGTACATGGCCCTGCTGGGGCTGGCCAAGCACTTCCGCACCTCCAGCCACCCAAGGTGCGCCTCTGTGTCCACTGCCTCCAGGCCATCAGAGCTAAGAGCATGAAATTTGGGGAGAGTGTTCCTTCTGTGATGGAGGCATCAAATAAGAACTGTTGTTTTTTTGAAATTCTCACTGGAAGGTGGTGGGTGCAACATATTTTCCTTCCTATACTTTACAATGTGGACCCAATGTGGACACCTGATGGACCCCTGGACCTGTCCCAACCCCCTTGGACCTAGAAGCATGAAATTTGGGGATGGTGTTCCTTACGTGATGATGTGCTTTTTCAGATCATAGTTTAGTAATATCAGTAGTGCACAGATGTGATCAAAAGAGTATTTAAGAACTTGTCAACCATTTCTAGGAAGAATTTTTTAAATACATTGCTGTATGACAAAGATGATTCTTTTGGGGCTAGAGTTGATGCTCTCACCATTCCTTTCCATCCCTTACTAGTTGGAGTAGTGCCATTTTATTTAATGTGGCATATCCTTCTTTCAGGGTCATGACTTAGATTGTCTAGAATCCAAACTATAGTCTGGCCCCCGACAGTGTCTGAGGGACAGTGAACCAGCTCTCTGTTTAAAAAGTTTGAGGACCCCTGCTCTATATCCTTTCTTTTTACTCTCCTATCTATCTGGGCTGTGTTCCTGGTCAGTTACATCCATTAGTAATAAGAGGATTACTGGGACAAAATCTTAATTTACACAAGACCTTTGTTTTTCTGCAACATTAAAACATGTCAAGTCATATGTGGCCCTACTTGTGTTTGGTCTTCTTGTATGTTGTGGGAGCTGTCAGGTAAATTACATGGTCATCTTGCTCCTTCAGGTATAGAGAATATTTTTAAAAGATGTCTCTCCCCTCACCCACTTGGGTGACCTGCTCACCAGGACAGTGTCTGAGAAGGTTTCATCTGGTCTAATCTCTTGTTGTGAAGAAGGAAATCTAAGTTCTCAACAATCCGTGAAAAGTGCTTTATTTTCTAAAAACCCAACATGGATGGAAATTGAACCACCTGCTCCAGCAGCTTATCTCACTGGCCCCTATTTTCTAGTCAGGAACTCTTTGCTACTTAAGGCTGCAATCCTTACTTGAGAATAAAATCTCAGGAGGAATTACTTCTGAGTGAACATACATGGGATCTGGCTTCATGTCAACTGCCACTTCAATCTGTTTCCTGTTTTCATTCCAGAGTGTCAAAAGGGAGCTGTTGTTTCTCTCTTGATTATCAGTTACTTTCCAAATACTTTTCTTGTAAAACAAAATTACACTGAACATTTGCAGTAACTAAAATAACTAAAAATTAACAAATATGCTTATGCATTTGGGTTGGACCGTCTTTAAGCCATCTATTCCAAAACCATTGTGCTAATACACCCAGAGAGCACAATCCTAACCATGTCTACTCAAAAGTAAGCACCATTATGTTCAATGGGTCTTACTCCCAGGAAAGTGTCTTTAGGATTGCTGCCTAAGGGCGCAATCCAGAGTAACTACAGGGAGTTAAAAAAATATAAAAAAATATTAACTGGATGTAAAAATGATGACAAAACATTGGAATTGAATTCAAAACATGCATTCAGTGTGCATGATCCTATGAAGTCTACTTAGACTGCAATCCTAAAGACACTTTTCTGGGAGAAAGCCCCATTTAACACAATTTCTAATGTCCTTATGTCACATGAACACCCACCAAGAACTGAAGCGGAGAAATTTATTATGGACAAAATCCAGAGTAACTATGGGGAGTCCTTGCTCCGGTGTAAGAACAATTTGCTCTGGATTGCAATATGAATTTCCCATAGGTTTTCACTATATTGTGCAGTAACTACGTGTACACGTAATGTCTCTTACGTGCTCCCATCGTTACTCTAGATTGCGCCCTAAGAGAGAAATGGGGGGTGTTTTGACCTCTGCTTATTTCAATATCTAGGTCTAACACCTGCTCATACAGAAACCTCTTTCTCTCCTTCCTCTCTGTCCCACGTACAGAATAATTTCTATGATCCTCACAATATGAAATACACATTGCAGAAACAAGATTTTATTTTAGGTTTCATTTTTAATGACTTAGTTTAGTTGTATTTATTGCTTTTTATCTCATTTAAATTGTTTTATATTTAAATGTTAACTGGCTTGGTTTTCCTTTTTCAAGGAAGAAAGGTCAGATATAAATCAAATAAATAAATTTCTACCTCTTGCTCTTATAAAAATAAATGGAAATCCCTAAATGCCCTAAAAGCATCAAAGTAAAAAGTGTAATGGAGCAGCACAATATATAAAAGCAGAAACAGAAAATAGATGTAGAAAATTGAATCACCAGGGTAAAGCAGAATGAACCAAAACTATCTTCAACAGCAAATTAAGCACATAATGAAATAAGAAAGTTTTAACACATTACTGAAAGGCAGGTGGGGAGGGTGAAATTCTGTTTCAAGAGGAAGGAGTTCTGCAATTGTGGCATTGCCCCAAAGAAGGTCCTTGCTCACTTCATGTGAGAGAAGGTGATTCCCTCAGATATCCCAGCCCCGAACAATAAAATACTTGTGATAGCAACTAATGCAGTCATATAAGCAGCAGCTGAACTGAGTCAAACCATGGACTACATGATCATACAGGGGAGCAGATTTTGCACAAGAGAAAATATATAAAATAATTGTTGTTAAGAATTTCAGTAGAAAATAGTTCTTTGGGTATTTGACCTTAAGATAACATACTTGTAGACAATAAGATAATTCCCAAATTATCTGTGATTAGGGTTTTGTTGTCTAGAAGAAGAATCTACCCCTCCCTTATGGTGTTCTGGTGAGGGCTCAAAACATTTTTTTCCGTCTAGCATTTGGGTAATGGGTTAGCTGCCTTCTGTATCTCCTAAGTTTTTACTTGTACCTCCTGTATTTTTTAAGCAACTCCAAAGTTTTGCCCTCCAAATAGTTTCAATTCTGTTAATTTTGTTTTTCGATGTATGTTTTTATTTAATTATTGTAAGCCAAGAAGGCAGGGCTGCTAGTGGCTCAGTGATTAGAACGCTGGAGTTAGAACCCTGCTTGACTGAAATTCCACTTAGCAGGCAGCAGTTCAGGACCCAAGAACTGCAAGACAGGGTGAGTTTCCATACTTTGCCCAGCTCCTGCCAACCTAGCAGTTCTAAAGCATGCAAATGCAAGTAGATAAATAGGGACCACTTCAGTGGGAAAGGTAACATCTTGGCAACAGGCCCCCGCAACAGGCTGGCCAGGGACCCCATGTTGCATCCATCTTGCATTTGAGAAAACTCCAGTCCACAACAAGACACTTTCTCACACGGTACAAATGCTGAAGAAATACACATTGTAAGCCATCTTTGGTGTTAACAGAGGAAAGGTGGGATATAAATCTTTTGAATAAATAAATAAATAAAAACAAATAGACAGCACTTATACTCATTTACTCACAGCTTCTGATTTAAACACCTGGTTCCTAAATCCTAACCCTGCAAGCAGTTTGCTGCCTGTTTCCAGCTTATTCTCTTGGGGTGCATGTAATTTTCACTTGAGGTGGTGAATGGCTTTTTTCAGTGCGTGTATGCTTTGTGTATGTGTGTGTGTGTGTGTGTGTGTGTGTGTGTATATATATATATATATATATATATATATATATATATATATATATATATATATATATAAAAATAAAAATAAAAAATTGTTTTCTCACCCTCCATGGGTGGTGTATGTATGTTATCCTCAATCTCGGGTCCTCTACCAGAGGCCTGGGAGTTTGAGGGTTCTGCGCAGCATCTTAGCTGTTCCTAGCAATGCGCTTTTCTGGATCGAGTGTTCTGATGTCCTTCCTGGAATCTGTTGGAGTCATTCTTCCAGCTTGGATGTCACAGCCCCTAGTGCTCCAATCACTATTGAGATCACATTCACCTTCACTTGCCACAGTCTTTCTAATTCCTCCTTCAAACCCTGATACTTTTCCACCTTTTCATGCTCTTTTTTCCTGATGTTGCTGTCGTTTGGTATCGCTACATCTATCACCAGGGCTGTCTTCTGGGCCTTATCTACCACCACAATGTCTGGCTGGTTAGCCAGTACCTGCTTGTCTGTCTGGATATGGAAATCCCACAGGACCTTAGCCCTGTCATTCTCCATCACCTTCTGGTCTTGGGAAGGGTTAGTCCATAGGCTGAGCAGTTGTTCCTATACATGATGCCGGCTACTTGGTTGTGCCCTTCAGTGTATGCTGTTCCTGCCTGCATCTTACACCCTGCCACGATGTGTTGGATTGTTTCTGACGTTTCTCTGCACAACCTGCACTTTGGGTCTTCTCTTGTATGGTAAATCCCTGCTTCTATGGATCTGGTACTTAGTGCCTGTTCTTGTGCTGCCATGATGAGGGCTTCAGTGCTATCTTTGAAGCCAGCTTTTTCCAGCCACTGATAGGATTTCTCAATGTCAGCGACTTTGGTTATCTGGCGATGGTGCATCCCATGCAGGGTCTTATTTTGCCAGGACACTTCCTCAGTTTGATCTTCCTTCTGTATTTGCTTTTGCTGTTGTTGCTGGAGACATTCTCTCATCAGCTCATCTTTGGGTGCCATTTCACTGATGTATTCCTGGATATTCTGGGTTTCATCCAGAATAGTAGTTTTGACGCTCATCAGACCCCAGCCGCCCTCTTTCCAACTAGTGTATAGTCTCTGGATGTTAGACTTGGGGTGGAAACCCCCATGCATTGTGAGGAGCTTTCGGGTCTTCACATCAGCCACCTCTATTTCTTTCTGTGGCCAGCTTACTCTGCCCGCAGGGTCTGTGTGTGTGTGTGTGTGTGTGTGTGTATAAAGTGTTGCTGCTTTTTTGTAGAATTAGTCACTATATAATTAAAGGTGCTTGATGAAGTTGATGTCTGTATGTGTTTCAGGAGGATGTAATCCGACAAGTACTTGAAGAGATGAAAGCTTTGTATGAGCAGAATCAGACTGATGTGTAAGTACTGTGATTTTTCTCAATAGTAAAATAAACTCTACATGTAAAATAAGAAAGCTTTCCCAAAAAGTCAGTGTTCATTGAGAATGCCTGGAACTAGTTTTACTAATTAAAAGTAATGAGCAACACACTCAAGAAATGGTTATTAAAAGGTGATTACTGGTAAATTGACCAGAATGGGATTTTAAACAGGAAAGAGACTGTTGAAACTGAGTGGCTGAAAATTTAAGACTGAAGACATAAAGCCTTATTTGGAGATTAGTTGTACTGAAATAAAGGAATTAATTTTGAGCGCACAGGTTAAGGTGAATCGTAGAGTGTCATCCTGTACTTAAGCATAAATTTCAGCAAATCTTAAAAGATGACTTCTTTCCTTGAGATTATTCATCACTGCAAACTCAGGGGAATGTATTTTAGACTTGCATTTCAACAATGTATAATTGCTGAAACAGCTTCTTCCGTGCATTCCGACCCGTCACCTTCAGGTCACCAGAGGGGACCCTGCTGCCTGTGCTGCCACCAAGGGAGGTGAGAGGTATGGCGGCAAGAAATAGGGCCTTCTCGATGACGGAACCCTGGCTTTGGAACTCCCTCTCCCTGGAACTTAGGAAAGCTCCCTCCATACAGAGCTTCAGGCGGAGACTAAAAAACCTATTTTAAAAAGTTTTTTATAGAGGCGGAGATTGGGGTTGTTTATTTTTTTATGCATGTTTTAGTGCTTTTAATTGTTTTTTAATTGAATGTTTTTAATATGTTTTTCTTTGCTGCCTTGAGTTGACCATGGCCTGAGAAAGGTGGGGTACAAATTAAATAAGTATATACCGTAATATGCAAATTAAAATATAATAAATAAAATCTACTAATAAAACCAACTAATGATGGGTTGGCTATTAAATAAGATTCCCATAAGATTAAGTAAGACGGTCCCCCATAAAATTTAATCATAATATGTATGGTTTACATTTTGTGTTTTCAAAGTGTATGTGATACAACTTGTCCTCCCTTTATTATTAGAAATGAAGCCAAATCAGGGCATGCTGAATTGATTCCAACAATCAAATTTCGACATTGTTCTTTGCTGAGAAATCGACGATGTATCATTGCATACCTGTGAGTTTCATATTGTCTTCTTTGACTTAGGAGATGAGACCAATAACACTACCAGAATAATTGTTTTATCTTGATCTGATTTATCAAGTTCAGGAGCTCACCTTTTTTCAGGGTTGCTAAAAGTGAATTTTTAAAATATTTTTGTTTCACAGATAAGTCCTGCAAATCGTGTGCTGCAAATATAAACAGGAAGCATTTCCTTGACTGAGAACTCACCTGCACAGCCACTATAAACTACTAACTGTACCTTACACAAGATATTATAGTTGTACAGATTTTTTTGGGGTGGGGAAGGAAATGAGATTATGTAAGGCTGTACTGATAACTTCCCACACCTCCGAAAATCCAGATACATTTTTCCTAAGTCAGAGTGTGTTGTTAGTGCTCTTTGCACAGAAACTATACTGTGCAGTCTCCTAACAGCAGAACAAAAAGCTTCATCTGTTATGAAGGAAGAATTTAAGCAACTAAGGGCAAAATCCAGAGCAGTTATGGGTCCACGCAGTTACATCATCCTCTAGTGTTATCTTATGGAAAGTCACCTTAACTGCTCCGGAGCAAAGGGCTTAATTTGACTTTAGGATATGGGCCTAAGAATGCAACTATCAGATCACAATGAAATTTTGATCAAGTATCTTTCAATATGTTTAGAGATTAAAATGGCCCTGTTTCTTATTGTGTTTCTTATTGTAAAATGGCCCTGTTTCTTATTGTCACCATATTTGTTTTCTCAGATATGACCGCTTACTTCGCATCCGTGCACTTAGATGGGAGTATGGTAGTGTCTTACCAAATGCTGTCCGATTTCACATGTCAGCCGAAGAAGTAAGCCAATTTTATCAAGTGTATGGTTACAAATGGTAATGAAACACTGGAACTACAGGAAAGTATAGAGTATATTATTCATGAGTAATTTGGGACATGGATATACAGCCTGTGAATATGTACAACATTATGTAAAATGTTATACATATACAAATAAAATGTTACACATAAACAAATGTTCCAAAATATGTGTAAAATGTAACATTTTAACTTAAGACCTTGGAGCAACAATACCATGTTACAGATCATGCTTTGCACATAGAAGGGTCCCATCTCTATTGGGGAGAATCTTAAGTAGCAAAGCTCAGTGACATTTTCCTGAGAACTTGAAAGGCCTTTCTCAGAGTGTTGAGATACTACTGTATATTGTTAGGTAGACCCAATACAAGGCAGCTTCATGCATTCACCTTTTTCATTTTCTTGTGACAACAGTAACTATAAAAATTATCATATCACTAATTCTTTTCTCACAAGTACTGCCAGGGGGAGAAACAGGCAACTCTCAAACTGGAAAAATACACCAGTCTCCAATAACTTTTATTTTGCTGAGTTCCATCTTGATAGAATTCTTGGTGGATTTGCTCCATGGAAATCTATATAAAGGGTGATTGAAAAGTAACTCCCTCTATGGTAATTTATAAGTATTTTAAAATAGGGAGTTAATTTTCAATCATCCTGTATATAAAACTGAAAAGTCACTGACCGACTGACTCATCAATACCCCATGAAAACTGCTAGACCTAGAAGTGTTAAATTTGGGGAGGGTGTTCCTTCGGTGACAGAGGGATCCACTAAGAACTGGTTTTCAGAAAGTCTAATCAGAAGGGGGTGAAAAGGGGCGCAATGTGATATACTTTCCACTGAAGAATCCCTGAGTGTGGAATGCTCTGCCCCAGCCACTGGACCGAGAAGCATGAAATTCGGGGAAGGTGTTCTTTCTGTGACATCAGCACCCACCAAGAAGAAAGATGGGTGACATCTGTGACATCAACACCCTTCTCTGACATCAACACCCACCAACCCACCATGTTGAGAAATTTGACCCTTAAGGGGTGAAAAGGGGTGCAATGTGTTTTTGTCCTATACTTAACATTGAAGACTGACTGAGCAACATCCTGCCAATTTGGAGCCTGAAGCAGTGGGAGGGAGGGTGCACAGGGGATGATGATGTGCATGGGGGGACGATGAGCATGGGGGGCACATGAGAGGTTGATGAGCATGGGGTTATTGGGCATGGGGGGGATACTGCACATGAGGGGTTGATGAGCATGGGGAGATGGTGCACATGGGGGATGGTGTGCATGGCAAGATGTTCTATGGGGGAATGGTTCACATGAGGAGATGGTGCGCATGGGGGAATGTTATATGGGGATGATGCGCAAGGGGCATAATGCACATGAGGAGTTGCACATGGGGGACGGTGTGCATGGTGGATGATGCGCATGGGGGATGTTATGCATGGAATGGTGATGCTCGTAGGATGGTTGATGGGGATGGGGGATGTTGCACATGGGGGGGTGATGCGCAATGGGGGGATGGCACACAGGGGGTATTTTACTCCCGCAGTGCAGGTACATTGCGCTAGTAAAATATTACTGTCTTCATTTTAACAGCAACCATAGAACACACAACTGGATCAGAAAACAGGTCCTAAGCAGTAGCTTTCTGAGGCTAGAGACTTCAATAAAATGATGGAAATGAGTGTTGCATTCTAGATGCTATCTAGTAATTCCATGTTCTATAAATACTGTATGTTATCCTGTGAGGTACTATGGTCCACATCACTGAAACCTGGAGATTTTCAGATTGTGTTCTAGAGAACCCTACTGCTCTTTGAAAGTTTCTTAAGGGTTCCTGACTAAGGCTGCAATCCTAAAGACACTTTCCTGGGAATAAGACCCATTGAACACAATGAGGCTTACTTTTGAGTAGACATGGTTAGGATTGTGCTCTAAGAAGATGATGATAGGCAAGCTATTAATGAAAATTGCTAATTTCTGCCAATCTTCCTATGCAGTGTGCATCCAACAGGATTTGATAGATCTTTCTCAGGGTACATTCCCAGTTTTTATATATGTAATGGTGAGGCCCACAGTTCTAGCCATTTGAATTCACTGTGCTCTTCTCATGTCCCAAAATCCTCTGGAATTATTATTATTTATTAAATTTATATCCTGCCTTTCTTCCCTAACAAAAGGGAACTCAAGACGGCTAAACAGCAATTAAAAAAACAATAAAGCACCATTAAAATTAGATAATAAATACAGATTAAAACACAATTGAAATACAGTTAAAATACAATTAGATTAACAAGTTAAAAACAGACTAAAAACGATAGAAAACGAATGCACAGGCATTCCTCTCCAGATAAGGAAATAAAACAAAAAGTTTGAAAACGATAATTATTGGAGAATACAACTTAACAATAAGGAGGTTTTATTCCTCATTAAACATTTGTTCATTTCTTAATTATGCAGATTTAATGACAGAGGTGAATACTTGAAATATTATATTCACATAACATGCAGTTTACCTGTTTCTCTGTAGCTGCTTCATAAGCAGTAGATTGGAAATGTCTTATTGAGAACTCAATATTTTATAAACTGGAATGTCTTATTGAGAATTGTTTTTACACAGTTCTTTGTCTTCTTCAGGTGTCTTTTGATTTTACCTGTAGTTCTTGCTTGACATTTGAAAATTGTACACATAACTCCAAGAATAATTTAAGGGCCTTTATTTCAGACGGAGTGGTTCAACCAATATAAAAAGTCTTTGGCTACATATATGAGATCATTAGGAGGAGGAGGAGGAGGGCTGGACCTAACACAGGATATTAAGCCCCCCAAAAGTTTGTACATTGAAGTAAGTGTGGAGATTATGTAATGCTATCCATATGTTGTCTTGAAATCCTAATGTTTATTAGAATTGCAGTAGGTTGTAGATGTTATATTGAACTTATGACTAAAATGATATATTGTTATAATTTGTGTTGATTTTTTTAAAAATGAAGATTTATCTAACAATTCACATGTGCACAATGTTTCATAAATCTTCTATACTTAAAATAGAAAATCCTTGCCTCAGTTGCGTATGTAAATACTGCTTTACCTAGCATACCCTCATATTTGCATTACAGATCAAACCTTGTTATACACAGTTTTTTGATACATGGATATGACTCAAGACAAATGGCCACTTCAATTCAGTTTTTAAAAACTTTTTCTACTGTTGTAGTGAGGCAGTCATGCAAGCAATCATTCCATTCTTCTGCTGAGCCAGGCTAAGGAAGGGGATCCTTTGAAATTCTAATTGCTGACTGCCTCGCTACTACAGTAAGAAAAATTGTTTTTAAACAATTATAAAGGGACACTCGTTTTATTTTATTACTTTTTTGTATCAGCAGGGAATCTCATAATCAAACCCCTGCAGATAGTGAGGCACAACCTTATTCCAATGGGATCAGTGGAGGAGCAAGAAACTTGGAAGTGAATCTATCTATTTTTCCACTATTTTTAAATCAATGGCAGATTCTGGAATGGAACCATAGTAGATTACAAGGAACACCTGTACTTTTGCTTTGCAAGGAGCAGACAGAGCAATAACCATTCCACCTCTGTTTAGGTTCGGTGTTTAAAAGACTATGGAGAATTTGAGATTGAAGATGGCACAACAATTCTCTTGAAGAAGAATAGCCAGGTATTTATGACTAAACAATTTGTGCTCTAGTTTGCTTTTTAATGCTTTGTTTTAATCTTTTGATCTAACTCTATGATGAGATCTTGAAGGAAATATACTGGAGCTACTTTAATACCTTTTCATTTAGATGCAATTCCAAGCATTTTGTTATCTCATGATGGGCATATCTGAGGAAGGGTGCTGTTGTACTGTATAATAATTGCATATAGTACAATATATGTACAGTGGTGCCTCACATAAAGAGCTTAATTCGTTCCAGAGGCATGCTCTTTAAGTGAAACGCTCTTTATGTGAAGCAGATTTTCCCATAGGAAATAATGGAAACTTGGACAATTGGTTCCACAACCCAAAAAATATTCATATAAAAATATTAACTGGATGTAAAAATGACGACAAAACACTGGAATTGAATTCAAAACATGCATTCAATGTGCATGATCCTATGAAGTCTACTTAGGCTGCAATCCTAAAGACACTTTCCTGGGAGTAAGCCCCATTTAACACAAGGGGTCTTATTTCTGGGTAGACATGGTTAGGAGGCTGCAATCAAAGACATTTTCCTGGGAGGCTTACCTGGGCTGCTGCCGAAGGTTAAAGGTGGCCAAAGGGGGCACTTGGGGGCAGTTAGAGGCAGCAGCGCTGGCCGGCAGCCCTTTTAAAGAGCCTCTGTGCAGAGCATCAGGGCTGCATAGCACACGTACCCATAGCATACTTGCTTGTTAAGTGAAGTGGAACTTGTTATGTGAGGCAAGATTTCTTGGAAATTTTTGCTTGTTGTGTGAAATGCGTGTTAAGCGAGGTACCACTGTATATATGTACATATAGTAATATATATATAGTACAATATATTATACATTATAATTCTAATTTATAGGAATCCATGTTGATGGAAAGACTTTTCTTTGTATCCTAGGTATTTACCAAATTGCATTTGCCTTAGAGGCGTATTTTATTAGATTTTATTTTTCTGCGCCTTTTTGGAATTCACTGTACATTTAGATGCTGTCCTGGTTTTCCCCTATATCGAAATCTGTAAATAGACAACTAAGGGTGCAATCCTCTGCCTGTCTTCTCAGAAGTAAGTCCCATTATATTCAGTGGGGCTTACTCCCAGGAAAGTATGTTTAGGATTGCAGCCTTACTCCCAATTAGGGCTGCAATCCTAAAGACACTTTCCTGGGAGTAAGAGCCATTGAACACAATGGGGCTTACATTTGAGTAGACATGGTTAGGATTGTGCTGTAGGCTGGCCTAAGCCCCAGCACAAGTCCTGTGCTGGCCTGGGGGTGTCAAAAGGGCTGTAAGACCCTTTTGCACCACTCCTGGGGGAGGGTTAGGCCAGTGCACAGACATGTGCTTGCCGCCCTACATTACAATGGGAGTGAAAGGACTGATGAGTTGTGCCAGCCTAGGTTAGAATTGCACCCTTAAGGTGCAATTGCACTCTCTTCATCCAAATCTATAGACAACTTGGGGTCTAATCCTATCCAATTTTCTAGGGCTGGTATAATTGTGCCAGTGGAGTGTGTGCTGCATCCAGTTGTGTAGGGGCAGTCACTGGGGCTGTCTCAAGGTATAAGAACATTGTTCCCTTACCATAGGGCTGCACTGGACTATACCAGAGCTAGAAAGTTGGAAAGGGTTGGGCTATAAAGCTTGTGAACTTCTTAATAGTGGTCAAAAAGACCACTTACAAAAGGGCTAGAATTTTTTATCTAGTACATGCAGTGCAAGAGTGAAACTTACAAAAACCTGAACACGTTACATTAGCATGCAGAATGGATATGGATATTCTACAAGTAGAAAGTGGGTTCTGATTCATACACTGATTTTTTCCCAGAAAGATATTCTGTGAAGTATTTCATTCCACAGAAGAAATGTTCTGTTCAAATTAACCTAGCATTTGAGACTTCTCATACTTTTAGACATGCGATATAAATGAAGTGAGGCTTTAACAACAGAGGAAAACAGAAAACAGAAAATTTACTCGTGCCTCAGAATGAAAAACGTTTTTTCTTCCCCTCAGCATTTTTTACCACGCTGGAAATGTGAACAATTAATCAGGCAAGGAATTTTGGAGCATGTCTTGTCCTAAGCTTGCTTTTTCAAGATTCTGCTGGTGGACTGATGAAGTACCTGCCAACTTCTTAGCAGTTTTTACAATATGGAAAGCAGCAAATGTGTCATAATGCATTTTGGAAAACAAGGGAAAAGTTTGAAGTCACTGTTTTGAGAACTATTTATATAATTTTTGTACATGCCCGGTCAGGTATGGTTGGGGGGGCTAGATGATAACTGAATCTGTTCTTCCAATATTGGCCAATGAAAGGATGATATGGGTTGGCTGTGAGACCTGCATCCGTCCTGTATCTGCATAGAAGGAGAATCTTACTGCAGTCCCTCTGGTCCTTATATTTTTTTATAAAGTTGTTCCCATTGACTTGTGAGGAAAGTTGGAGAAGTTGCCATGAGTCTCTTGACCAACAGAACTTTCGTAACAGCTTTTTTCCTTTCGCACAAATGATCTTGTGAGTTGCTATTGCTAACAATTCCCCTTTTCTTGAATTCATAAAATAGAGAAGAGTCCTCAGCCAGTTCTGCAAGTCACTTTGTGAGGTGTACCTCGGCTTTCATGCAAAAAGTTATTTTAGAAGACTGCTATCTATCCAAACATGATGAAATGCATGTTTATTGCTTAGAGTGCTGCTTCTGGACATCTTGCTCTGTTTCACTCCAATTCTTTGTATGAAAGAATAGTGAATGAATCTGGCTTAATCTTATTGTAAATATTGCTAGAAAAATGCAATAAATCTTTATGGATTTCCTCAAATACATCAAAGTGTGAATTACTTTGTAGTTTTAATTTTCCTAAACTCATACCAATTCTTATGTGATCTGTATACAGTCAATAGATTTGGATGTGGACCTGATTGTTGCAGTTTAGTCTTATCTCTCTTGTATGTATGTAGTATTTATGTACAATGATAGTGTACAATCTGTTTCACATTCAGATTGCTTTGTGATCCTTATAACAATCTGGCAGGGTAACCAGAAATGCTTACATACCAAATTGCCAAAGGTTGTTCCAATGAGGTGGCAACTGTGGAATGAAACCCTCCTTTATGGTGGAGACTATGCTGTACCTATACATTTTTTAAACTTTGCTTACCCCAAACCTGCTGGCTTTACTGCTTGGACTTTTTCTTAATTGAGATGGTACTGTTCAAGTACCTAACTACCTTAACTCTTCCAGGCAGCTGGTAAATACAATTGAAGGTCTTATAATGGAAGTGATGTAGCAGATTCAGGCTGTATTATGTTAAGAGAGCGATGTACAAACTTTGGGCAGGAGGCCCACATTATCTCTCTGACATAGTGGTGGGGGCCAGAAAAAAAATTACATTTCAAATTTGAGTAAGTTTACATATATGAATATTAGACGGAATTTATATGAATGAGTTCAAATGAATTTTAAAATACTTCCTAACTCACAGAGGAATGATCGTCAAACCCAGTTCATAAGCATTTTCACACACAGAAAGGAGGTGGTGCATGCAGCCTTCCCAGCTCCTCTTTGCCTTTGGAGGATTACAGGACCTTACAGGATTAGCATCTGAGCCCTGGACTGGGATTTGGGCATTCTTTGCTGGATGACATATGACTGTCATGAATTTGTTCTTTTAGAACTAGCTTGTATAGTAGCTACCAGCAAATTGTGTTCAGCTAATTCAACTTTTGTTGCTCTGACTCATGCCATCACAACTATGTGCCTAAGTCCATGTGCAGTGGAACATAATCCTTTTTTCCTAAAAAGCTTTCTTGCTTAAGATGACCACTTACTAAGAAAACTCCCATGCTATCTCGTAGCCTTATGTTATCCTGAATGGGCTACTTCAGGTCCTGCAGTGCTGGTACAGCACCTGTGTAATTGCTCTGCAGACTCCTACAATCCTAACCTAGGCTAGCACAACTCATCTATCTTCCCATTCCCATGTATATCTGTACATTGGCCAGCTCTCCCACAGGAGTGGCCCAGAAGTGCCTTATAATGTGGCTTAGAGGAGCATAACTGGAGGTTAGGATTGCAGCCTTAGTGTAAAGAAAGGAAAAAAAAATTCTGAAGGTTTTGAGAAATGATACTGTTTTGGGGTTTGTATGAAGACACATTTCCAACAGAGGGATAAAATCTACTGAGAGTTCTTTCAGAAGCAATATAAATAGTATTTAATTAAAAATTTTATAGCAAACTTTATCCAAAGCAAAAAGGTTCTGTCCCTTTACAGCAGATCTGTCTTAACAATGACTAGTTGAAGACAAACATTATATACATGTAGAAAACTGTACATATAAATACAATACAAGCCAGTGTACAGACAACTTTGGGGAAGAGAGGAGACAAGAATATTGCCCTAGTAGTAAATAGTTGTCCAGTCCCAAATCGGAACTAGAGCAAAAGTTTGCTTCTGTGGAATGATGCAAAGGCACTAGAAGCTTTTTGCTTTCACTGAAAAGCAAGTAGATGTATTTTCTTTATTGCCACTTTGGGACTGCATCTTCAAACTCCCTGAGTATACTTTTCCCAGATGGTATTAATGCTTCTACTGAAGGGGCTCCACACAACTATAGCACATTTTTCTATGCAAAATGTTGGTTGGAAAATTCCTTGTATACCTTGAATTTTGCCAATCAGAATAATTCATTTGGCTTGATATGAAATGCAAACAAAATTGGCCACTAAATGAATTCTCTATGAATTGGTGTCCTTTCCAAATGAAAGCTGCAGAACTGAAGAGCAGATTCATTCATTGAGATGCCAATGTGATTTCTCTAACTAATTTGTTAAGAGCCAAGACTTTCTCCTCCAGCAAGAAGTTCCTGTTTTCTGTGCTCTTCTGTCTTTGCTCTGTAATCTGCAAAGTTTGCATCAGTTGTGCATTTTCGACATACAGGTCTTTCAATAACAGATTAGACTTGGCATTTTTCTCAAGCTGGAAAATAAGAGCAAATGGCACATTCTGTTAATTAAAAACTTAATTTCATGAAAGGCTGCATCTTACGCTTATAGTCACTATACATTTTTAAAGTTACAAACTGTTAATAAAAATTGGTTGTTTTTTGGAATCATTAATGTTCAGTCACAGGATTTTTCTTGAATCAAGGGGTCCTTTGGCCTACTCTTTGCATTGTATTTAAATGACTCCAGGTCTTAGGGACGCTCTGGAACATAGCATTAAGTATGGGACAGTCTTTTATGGCCCTTCAAACTGCTCCCAGCTCAGGAGAAAGACTAGAGCCCTTCCATGCTGCATTGCATTTTCAATATTAGCCTTTTCATAGCCCTTAACCTTAATCCAAAACAAAATTTAGTAAGCGGGTCATCTGAGCAATTACACTGCGCCTCCAAGTCCCATCTTTGAAGTACCTCTAAAGAAGGCAGTATAAAAACATCACTAGTCTTTCAACATATTTTATAATCAACTGCTTAATCCTCTCTGCACCTGCTTAATCTTCTTTCTCCAAAACATGCTATTTTTTTGTACTACTCCCCTTTCTAGAAATTGGTTCCGTCTAGCACAATGAATGAATTGCAAGTTGTTTGTTCAGTGTAGGCTTCAAGGCCACACCGATGTAGTAAAATCAAAATAATCTCTAGTTGTAGGACCTGTTTGCCACAACAGTTCTAGCTATAACACACGCAAGCTTCAAACTTCCTAAAGTGGTATCAAATGATTTGCTACCACTTCCCTTTCAAAAAAAAAGTTTGTTTTGCACATGTGCACACCACTTCTACCCACCACCTCCTTTTCCTGTTGTTTCTTTAAAACAGAATAGACACGAAGAAACAATATTTTCTTCTCTCAGGTGACAATGGCACTACAACAGCTCTTCCTTCTCCAGCATTGCTACCACAACCTTTGGTGGCAAGAGACGGAAGAATGCAAGTAAGGAGGAAGAGTGGGGTGCAGGTGAAGGAATGAGGTGGCAGCTTATCAAAGCAGAGAGGTAGCTGCTAAGTGCAGCTGCTAAGAAGTAGCTGCTAAATGCAGCTACTTTCATACACTTCACCTCTTCCCACTTCGGCTCATCATCAAGACTGCTTCATCCAGCCCTGAAAGCTGGAAGAGGCAAAAAAGAGCAGCTACTCTGTTTCCCAGGTAGGTTATGGATGATGGAACTGGCAGCTTTTATAGCTCTTCTCTGTATGGGACAGTCTTTTATGGCCTTTGGTGGGACAGATTAATGGCCTCTGGTGCAATGGAATATTATGCAACTGGCATCTGAAGAAAAATGTGCTTTTTTAACCAAGAAGATGAATTTATCTCAGAATGGTCTGAAATGGATTTAAATCTTTGCAGCCTTAAATCTTCCCTGAATGTTGGAACATATCGTAATTTATCTGGAAAAATGATATTTGTGTCAATCTAGAAAAGGTCTGTTTTTCAGCTTCACAACACACAAACAGTAAACCTTCCTTCGCTTCACACATTCCAGTCTTGACTGGGGTTGTTCTGACCCATAATATATAAAAGGCACTTCCAGTTAGGAAGATAAATTTATAGTATGTGTTCCCATGCATGTTTAGTTTTCCCCTCCTTAGCTTTAAAAAAGGTCTAATCTCATTCTTTTCACACAAATCAACCAATCTGCCCTTGTCCTTACCTGCTCTTGGAGTTGGGCCACCTTTTGCTGAAGTACTAATTGCACATTCTTCAGGTCCATTCCCAGCTCTTCCATCTTTTCCTCCATTAATCTATGTGAGTTCTTATACTCTTCCTTGGGAGAGGGCAAGGAAGAGAATCAATCTGAGTAGTATCTCACCAGTTGCAGCTACTTTTGGGTAATCCATTAAGCCCGCATGTCTAGAGCAGGGGTCTCCAAACTTTTAACTTCAGGCCTCCAAATTACCTTTAAAGGAGGTAATTTCTCATTTTACTGGTCACAAGCTGACATTCCCTCTTCTACACTCTTGTTAAAGGTCCAGGAGCCCTGAAGTTAAAACTTTGGAAAACCCTGATCTAGAAAAATCCCAAAAGCACACCCAACATCTCCATTTCCTTTATTTTAACAATACAGTGCAATTGTATATTTTTTACATAACACAATTTTTTAAACATTTTGTTTCACTTTTAACACCGGAATTCATTTTCCCAGCCTTCAGACAACTTTTTGTATCTGTAAAGATGAGAGTTCAACACCCAATACTGCTACCAGCTATTGACTAGCTACTGTCCAGCTATTTTTCCCTCCTCATGATCAGGTGAAGCAGGTGTAGGCAAAGAAACACTTTTTGTTCAAGTTTATGCAACTTTGAATTACCCCAATACTAAATATTAAACTTTCAAACATTAATGCAAAGGAAAAATCTTCCTTGAATCTGCCTTCTGGTTTCTTCCAGTTTATTCTAGGATTAAATTTAATCATCCATACAATTTTTCAGCTGCTTTTCTCCCAGATGTACACTCACAAAAGCACATAAATATATTAAAACGCGAGTCATAACAATTTAACTAACTTAAAACCACCAACAGCAATCCTCTATAATAAAAAAGTAAAGGAACAAAGTGCATTAAATACAAATCAGCATTAAAACATACCTATAAAATCCATATAACTTTATATAATTAAAATGACTAGAATAAAAAAACAAGGATAATTTAAAAACCCCATTTTTGGGCCCTGCCAGAAGGCCTCTAAAGAGGGAGCCATTTTTGAAGCACCACCCTTTTGCATGTAAGAAGATAAAAGTGTGGTTCTTTCTTACCTGATGAATGGCCAATTGCTTTCTCATCTGTTGTGCTTGGAACTGAAGTTCTCCTTTCAGCTTTCTCACCATTTCCTGTTCTTCTGCTAATCTGTTCTGCAACTCAACAAGGCAATCCTTAGAAACAGAATTGTCCACTTGTCCCCTTAGCTGTTGCAGGTCTTGCATATACTGAGATTGTGCCAGGCTTAAACTCGTGTTGGCTTCTAATAGCTACATTGCAAGAGAAAAAGGGAGTCGACACAACAAGGAAACCATGAGAACTGTTTGAAAATTATGTTTAGAAAATTATGAGGCAAAACTTCCTGAATCAGAACATACAGAAATAATCCAGGCCAAGGAATTTTGTCTTCCACTGTTGGAAAGATCATCAGTAATTTGAAAGAAGTTTTGAGGGTGTTCCTTCAGTGACAGAGGCACCCAGTAAGAACTGGTTTTCAGAAATTCCAACCAGAAGGGGGTAAAAGAGGGTGCAATGTGTTTTCCTCCCCATACTTTACACTGAAGAATCCCTGACTGAGACACGTTCTCCCCAACCACCACCCCCTGGACCTAGAAGCATGAAATTTGGGGACAATGTTCCTTCTGTGACATCAACTCACCAAGAACCAATTTTGAGGCTTAAGGGGCTGAAAAGGGGTGCAATGTGTTTTTGTACTATACCTAACACTGAAGACTGACTGATCAACATCCAGCCAATGTGGTGACCAGTGCCTAATGCACTGGGAGGGAGGGTGCTCTGGGGGAAGGGTGCACATGGGGATTTTGCACAGGGGGGGGATGATGCGCATGGGAGGGGCTATTGCCCTGGGGGGCTGCTGTGCATGGGGAGTGATGCCCATAGGGGTTTGGTACGCACAGAGGGATGTTGCTGCACATGGGAGTTGCTCCGCATAGAAAAGTGTTGCACAAGGAGGTATTGTGCCATGGGGGATGGTGTAGGGGGTATTTTACTCCTGCAACATGGTACATTTTGCTAGTTCGAAAATAAAAGTGAGGCTAAACTGCTTGGGGAACCTGAAAATTTGCATTAAAGCCACGTGCACTATTCTGAATTGGGAGGGAGGCATGACCTCTGATTCTCCACTACTATCTCAGACATAAATGCTGGCTCTTGTGGCCATGCCTTCCTGTTAAAGACATCTATCCAGATAGTCCTTTTGAAGGTAAAATGCTGACATACACATTTTTTATAAATAAGCAAAGAAACAAACAGAATCAGAGGTATGTCAGAATCAGCTTCACCATCATCAACCGCCTACCTGGTCCCGACAATCCTCCAGTTCCTCTCTCAGCTGTGCTTTCATTAGCCGCAGCATCTGACACTCTTGAGTCAAATGTTCCACTTCAGCCTCCAACTCCTGAAATTGGCTGGCCTGTTGGGGGAGGGAACAAGAATGGCAAAGAAGTGGAGAACAGTGATTAACCCCCAAATCCAGAGTAACTATGGGAGGACATAAGAGACATTACATGCACCCATAGTTACTGCACCACCTAGTGAAAACCTATGGGAAATTCATACTGGAAACCAGAGTAAGTTGTTCGTACACCGGAGCAAGGACTCCCCATAGTTACTCTGAATTTTGCCCTAAGTGAACTCCTTCAATATGAAGTCTTGCAAACCAAGCATCAACTATGACAACTATGATTTTACAGCTGCTGTCCCATTTCTCTCATTCAGCCTAGCACAAAGCTCTTGCAAAATTCCATCTACATGTACAAAATCAAAGAGTCACTAAGCTGGCTCATCAACACCCAGCTCCAATCCCTGGACCTAAACACATGAAGTTTGGGGAGTGTATTCCTTCTGTGATGTAGGCACCCACTAAGAACCAATTTTTAGAAATTTAACCCATAAATGGGTGAAAAGTACAATGTGTTTTTGTCTCTATACTTAACATTGAAGGCGGACTGATCAACACCCAGCTCAAACCCCTTGACCTAGAAGCATGAACTTTGGCGAGCATATTCCTTATGTGATGTAAGGGCCCACTCTAAGAACCGATTTGGCGCCAGTGGTACTTGCTGCCCAATGGTGTCCATTACCTGGTAATGCCTGGTAGGGACATGCAGCAGCTGGTGGTATTTAGTGCCTGTTGCCTCGAGGTGCCAAGAAGTGTTGGATGGGGTACCTGGTGGTTCCCACTGGCTCCTGATGCCCACTACCACTGGTGCACAGAGGTGCCAGGTGGTGCCTGTAGGCACCTGCTGCTGTCCTTCAGGTACATGGTGCCTAATGGTGCCCAGTGCCCACCAGTGCGTGCTGCCCGGTGGCCACTGTCTGCTGCCGTTCCTGGGGCCCACTAATATTCTTGAAATTTTCCTCCTGCAACAGGTAAATTCTGCTAATTATTAATAGAGTTTATCGACCAGCAAATGAATTAGCCCTTCCACAATGCAATATTAGCAGAGAGCCATTTTTTCCACTTTCCCTTCTTTGCCATATGTTTAAGGATATTGTGCTAGCAGTCTGCAAGATTGTGCAGTTTGCAGTCTAAAGGAACTGAGTAAAAGGGGGTAAGAGAAGAGAATTAATGGTTAGCAGACTCCCAGTCTACCCTCAAACCTACCCCTGCCAAATTTCTAGAAGCTCTAAGTAGTAATAATATTCACCCGATTCGCAAAAGGTGCAGGCTTTTTCCTCTACCTTCAATCTATGGCTTGATTAAGACAACTTGGACAGTAGCATTAGCACTGGAAAGACAAGGTATAAATCAAATAAATAAATGATTTGTCCTAAAACCTGGGAATCTTATAACTACCACCAGAAGCCAGTCACACCATCAGCAAAGTTAAATGTAGCACAGCCTTTCATTTGTGATCCATATTATTTTCTTTAGAAAATGTTGCCCCAAATGTTACTCCAGTACAAAATGTCCCATTTTACAGCAGGACATCATAGCTCTGAAGAGACTTACCATTCCTAATAATGTGGCTTTCCCACTCAGATCAACCTTACCTGTTCTTTATATGCCTTTAGTTGTTGCTCCAGCAGGGCCCTCTCCCCCTGCCATTCCAATTGCTGCTGCAGATGCTCCTTTTTCAGTTCAGCAGCGGCCTCCTTGAACTGCTTGGCAATCACAGCTTCCTGCTCTTTTTGGCCATCCAGCTCAGCAAGCTTCTGATTCAGTAACTGGATTGTATTCTGACTGGCCTCATTCTCGCTACTTAGTTTAGAGAGTTCATGGCTCAGCTCATCAGTTCTGGCATTTAACTGAAAGATTTTCTCATTGTATTGCTTGATCTGAAGAGATAAAATTTTGAGGTTCAATCTATGATCTAGCACAGCCGTCATCCCTCCAAAAATGTCCCCTCCTCTTCTTGAGTGAAATCTAGTGGACAATTTTCATGCTAGATTAATGAAATATTTGCAGAGGACAAGAACACTGGCACCCAATCCAATCTATTACAGAACACCTAAGTTAGATATCAAAAGCCCATATACCAAAAGACATTCACATCTGAACACCACTTTGGTGGATTACTCATGTTGGATTTTGGCCCTGAAGTTTCACACTCAACCAAAGCATATTGAATAGCCTTGCACAATTCATTCTCAGTCTATCCTTGAAGAATCAGTTACAAAGAATAAAAGAACCAGAAGAATTGTAAGAACATAAGATCACTGCTGGATCAGCCAAAGGCCCATCTAGTCCAGCCTCTTGTATCTCACAGTGACCAGGAGTTCCACAGACCAATTACATGCTAGGCTAGGTTAAGAAATATTTTCTTTTGTCTGTCCCAATTTTCCCACTCAGTTTAGTGAATGTCCTTTGATCCCGGTGTTGTGCGAGAGGGATCTCTCTATCCACACTTTGGTTTACAAATTGTAAAGTATTTTGCATACTGATGGGTCAATCAATCTATGCATCTCAAGTCACAAGGAGCAATTTATTTTTCTACTGACTTGTATATATTTGGATAATTGATGGCTAGAATTCTGGTGGAAACAGAGATCACTGCTGAGTAGCTGCAATTTACAGCAGAGAAGCAGCTGGAGGCTCAAATTTTCCCAAGCTACCACTTTTAGCAAGCCCTCCTCCTCAACTACGAATCCATAAACATACCATATTCACTGCACTCAAGGAAAAGCAACGACCAAAATTCCCAAATGCCACTTTGCATCTAAGTCTGGCCCACACAGAGTAGCTGTAAAAACAGAGATTGAATTATACTCTAAAATAGTTACCAGTTGATTCAATTCTTCTATTTCACATACAGCCTTCTCTTTTTCTATCTCCAGTTTGTCAATATGTTTTCTGAAGGAGGAAAACATTTTTCATGTTAAAGCTATGATTCATTTTGATTTAAATCCATGTTACATAGAATCTGACAAAAATATATTTCAAATAGTTTTAATTAGTTCAATAATTTGAATTGTATGTCAAAACACACATTCAGCAATGCCAAAACTATTCAAGTATTCCTTTGTTCACAGTTGGATCAGAAGAATTATCCCTAACTTGGAAGAGGCAAACCTTGATCCAAAGGCATTTGTGATGCAAAAACTAGCAAGATCTTAGCAATTGATTTGCAGCCAGAATCCACAGGGGAAGAAGTCATAAGGTGCATTTATCCATTCTTTTTCCCTCCTGCATCACATCCCATATGTTTGCAGAGGGTCCCACAAATCTAGACAGGATTTTCGAGGGGTGGTGGTGGTGGGCGGGGATATTGTGGGGAGGAAAGAATAAGGAAGTACGCATGCATGTGGGGTGTTCCATATGATAGATGCCATAGATGCCATTCCTCCCAGAATATTTATTATGTATTTATTTGATTTGTATTCCACCTTTCTCCCTGAATGGCACCCAAATGGGCCCTACAAGTTACAAAATAATAAAATATAGCATAACCTCTACAAGGTACAAAAGTTTATTTACCTGTGCCTTATGTTTGTCTCATGAACATCCTCCACTTCTTGCTGAAATATTGTAAGTTTGTTTTTTAGGAGAGTATTGTCTTCTGAAATTCTGTGAATTTCAATTCTGTGTTGCAAAAGAGAAAGTTACTGAAGAACAATCCTGTCCATATCTACTCATAAGTAAATCCCAATGTGGTCAGTGAGGCTTGCTCCCAGGTAAGTGTGAACAGGGCTTCAGTCTGAATCAAAAAAGGACTAGAAAAGTGAGGCAATCAGATTAGAATGCAATCCTGACTAAGGCCAGAGAGAATGGTCCAACTAAACTGGCCTTAGTTAAGGCATATCCTGGTCTGACAGGCCAAATCCACAGGGCTAGAGGCTTTAGCTTCAGAGGCAGCAGTGCAAAGGCAGCATGCTCACTGGGCTGTGGGAGTTGCGCCATATCCTGAGATGGGCTGTGGGATTTGTGCCATATCCTGAGGTTGAGAGGCAGTAGTGGTGCTTAGACTGGTCTAAGACTCAGAACTTTTTATTTTTGGCTTATCATGGACCCCTATGGGGGCATGTCTGCCTTGGATACAGACATGCTCAGGATACAGCCAGGCATACAGACAGGCTCAGGATACACCCTAATTGCGCAGTTCATGCCCTCAACACACCCTTGCTGAACTGCCTAGGTTGGCACTGCTAGATTGCTGCAGATCCATCTGCCATGGGCCAGCCTACGTGGACCTATGTCAGCCCAAGCCTTCACTGGTGCAGCGAGGCTGGAGGACTATCTGGCATTAGGCTGGCCCAAGTGCCAGATAGGCTAGCCTAACCCCACAATCCAGAGTAACTACATGAAGACGTAAGAGGCACTTACTCTGGATTGCTCTATGCCAGTGATTTTCAACCAGTGTGCCATGGCACACTGGTGTGCCTTGGGAATTTGGAGATTGACATTCATGAATAGGAAAATTGGTGGATTTTAACAGTCTAGTGTGCCTTGTCAATGGTAAAAACAACTGATGGTGTGCCTTGACAATTTCAGTGTCTTGTTAAGTGTGCCATGAGATGAAAAAGTTTGAAAATCACTGTTCTATGCATTTCCCATAGGTTTCCCATAGGTGGCACCATAACTACATCGGTGTAAAAGGCCCTGTAATTACTCTGGATTGTAGCCTAAGAGCACTTCAGGATTGCAGCCTTAGTCAACCCATCAAGAAAAAGCATGCAGGGAGTATTAAGCATCCAGCCGCAGAATCATCACAACTTTATCTAGTGAAGGAAAACTATACGGAACAGACATCAAGTGTGATCCTAGTGACAAGTGTTTTGCCACCCTTGTTCTTTGACTCAGTGTCCTCTATAACTTTCGTAACTTTATAATTACTATAGGTTTAATAATTGTAGTGAATGGATTTTCCCAGTGTGCAATAACTAAATTTTGTGAGCACCAATTAATGTGCTGACAAGTGCCCATGTTTAGGACTGGAAAGAGATAATGGCACCAGACCTCATTAGATGCATCTCAGTCTTGTGTTTCATCTTCAGTTCATCTTCCAGTCTGCCTTGTTCTTGGGCCAGTCTCTGCTCTAAATTGGAAATCTCTTTGGCATAACACCGTTCCATTTCTGACTTCTCCTTCTCAAATTTCTTCTCAAGTTCTTGGACTGAAGGAAGTTTCTGAAGCTGGCCCTTTAAGCCATCAATTACTTCTTGGCATTTTACATTCAGCTCTTCCAGATCACTCTTCTGTTCCTCCAATTCACTAATCTCAATTTTAAAGCTTTGCTCAATGTCCTTCCTTTCCCTCTCAAAGTTCTTTTTCATTAATTCAATTTCTCTTTCATAGAAATTGGCCTAGAACAGTTAAAATATTTATTATGCATCATTTGGATAGCATGGTTAGATTGACAAAACTGCTTTAACAGTATTTAAGGTTTAACAATATGTTGACTTTTGTGTAGTTCAAGAACTAGAACTTATATGCAGTTCAAAAACTAAAATTATATGAATTTGGCCTTCTGAAAAAAAATCTACTTCAACAAGAGAGTGGGATTTCTATACAAAAAAGAGACTTCAATAGATAACTTTCTATTAAAATATTTAATTGAAACTCTTACATGTTCCAAAATGTCTAAGGGGCTGTCAAAATTAATTTATAGTATAACTTGTTGCAGCCATGGGGGCCAGTTTGACCTTCCTCTACAAAAACTGCTAGCAGAAGGTATATTATAACTAGGGAAGGGTGTGAGAAAGACTCCTGTCAAAATCATCTGAACACAGGTCGGCCCTTTATAGGGCCTATTCAGTGGAGATGATGGCACCAAAGTACTCTTTCTTCTCTGCCACCATTGCATCTGCACAGAGCTGGCCAGTGGAACTCTTCCGTATTGTGCGGGGTCTGCTCCATCAGACCCTCACCAGTTGACTGTGAGGACAACACGGACGTCTGCTGTAATATGTCTGCCAGGCATCTTGCCAATAAAATCACTTGGATTTGCCACAACTCGGACTCCATGTTGACAATATCTAATGATGACATCACAGTACCTATCAGTTCTAACTTGTGGGATTTTTTCAGCGTGTAGATCCAGAGGATGTGGACAGGATCCTTTGGAGTGTGAGGATCCTTGCCTGCTGGATCCATGCCCAGCATGGCTGATTAGATCTGACTGGCCAAGTGGACAGAGAAGTTTGTCAATTCAACTTTGAGCAGTGCTGCCACTAGCTTTAAAGCACACAGTGGTTCACACACTCCTGAATAAGCCCTCTCTGTTTTGGTCCACTATTTGTTTTGGCCCACCATTGGCCAATTTCAAATCTCCCATTCCTGGGCAAAGTGATTGAGCATCTCAGTTCCAAAGGGTTCTGGATCAAGCAGAATATCTGGATCTCTTTCAATCTGGGTTCAGGCCTGGCTTTGGGGTAGAAATGGCCTTGGTCATCTTGACCTATGCCAAGGACTTGAGAGGGAGGGGATAGGGCAGGATACCCCACCATTTCAGACCCTTCAATTATTTTGTTACAGCTGGCCCCAAGCCTCCTCCTCACCCCTTGACTTACTTTGGTTTCTAGCAGTATTTTCAGATCCTGGTTCTGTTGTTTCAGTTCTTCTACCAGGAGTTCTGTTTCTATACTTACTGAATAGGGATCAGCTTCAACAAAAATTACACCTATAAATAAAGTTATTCTCTTTATTTATTCTACTCTAGAATCTTGCATGCAACCTTTCAGTCACACACTCTCGTCTAGCTAATAAAGAAAGAATTAAAATGCAATACAGGTATCCCCCACTTTCTGACAGTTTGTTTTCTGTCAATCCACTGTTTCAACACCTTTGAATTATACCCAGAACTCATTCATTCAATGCATGTTCCGCACTTTCAACACTTCTCTGCTGTTTTAAATGCCAAAATTGCCCTCCCCCATGCTGTACTTCCTAGTGTAATCCCATTCCCAAATGATGGTCCTTTGCAGAATGGTCTATTTGCATAAATCTTTCTGTGGCAATGGGAATATGGCAATGGGAATTTGGGGTATTGCAGTTTGCTAGCTAGAAAGGCATTAGAGACAACATTTATATACTTAAAGAGATTGGATTCCAGTGCTCCTGTCCCTAGCCTGTCCAATAAGTGGGGGATGCCTGAATTTAGGGTAGGAACATTAAATAATTCTGATGCAGCAGTAAAATGTTGCTTTTATGCTGGACAAGCCTTCTACGATAGTCATTACACATTCAGATACTTCAGTCACAAACCACAAAAGATTATGGGACTAAGGGTGCAATCCAGAGTAACTACGGGGAGTCCTTGCTCCGGTGTAAAAACAATTTGTTCTGGATTGCAATATGAATTTCGCATAGGTTTTCACTATGTGGTGCAATAACTACGGGTACACATAATGTCTCTTACGTGCTCCCGTAGTTACTCTGGATTGTAGGGTTAGAGGACAACTTCTAAGAGATGACCCTAAAATTTAAACAGGCCTATGTGGAAGAAAGCACATTTAAAAGCAGCTGAGGTACAAGCCCTTTAGGTTTTAAAATGAATTACCCACATTCTTAAACAAACTGGTTGCTGATCTAAGTAGTGACAAAATACAATCCTTTTTACAAATCCCAATTAGCAACCCAGATTGCTTATTATGACTGAGATTTCCTGAGTCTTGGAAAGCAGACCTATGTACATCACATTGCAACAGTGGCACCAGTAGATGTTGCCAAGTTATGAATAACTGTGGCCAGGAAAGACTGCAGCTAGCATATCAAGCTAAGTTAGTGGGAAGTGCTCAATACTCTAGAGGCCACATAACTATTAGTGGCAAATTAGACCATATCAGTTTTCCCAAGCCAAAAGATCCTTCAGAGGGAATAGTCCCTAAGCGCAGTACCCTCAATTTCCATATCAGACAACCTCTGCCAAATGCTATTTTATACTGCAAAGTGTAATTGATATTTCTGAGCAATGTATTAGGGAGACTGGAGAATTGAGAACCACAGAAGGTAACTGCTGAGAAGGCCAATCCATTCCTGATGCTGCCAGAGTTTGTCAATGAACAGGAAATGCAGGGAGAACATACTGAAGAAGATGGTGTCAATATTTTTGCACCACAGTTGCAGTGCTACATTTCTGAGCCTGCTAACCCATTTGTATAAATGAGCCACATGAACTCAGATGTGCCAATTCTGCATGTTGGTCATTTAATAACTTTACATGGTGGTGGTCCGTCTTTTATCCAAGTAATCCTCAAATTAGTAACCATGTCTACTCAGAAGTAAACCCCATTGTGTTCAGTGGGTCTCATTCCCAGAAAAATGTCTTTAGAATTGTAGCATAAATGTCTTACCATTTTGACTTGTGGCTGGTAAATGGCGATGCTGATATTTTTCCAAATTGTCTAAAAAAAAGTGGCATAACAGGTCTTTAAACTCTAGTTTTGGAACACTGTGTGCAATTTGTTGCACCATCCTTGAACCTCAAAGGATATTGCAAACCTGGAATCAGTGGCATAGCTCGGTCTTTTGACAAGCAGGTTCGTATGACAAATTTATTTAATTAATGTCAATATTAATACAATTAATAAAAAATTAATATTTTCATATTTTTATATCACCCTTCCTCTAAGGAGCACAGGGAGCATAATTCCTCCCCTGCTTTTGTCCTTACAGGAACCCTATTCATTAGTTGGAATAAATGTAGAAAGGAGCAATCAAAGTAAGATTCTCAAGAGCAATAAAATGGAGGTGTGCATAGAGAGGTGGGCAAAGATTGTAGCTTGTAGTCAATATTCAGTCTTGGTCAGTGACCAACCAGATTAAGGGAAGATAGCACTAGTTATTTCTACATGATCTTCAGCACCAGGTAAATCAAATGTATCCTACCTCTGGGTATTGGGCTCAGGTCCTGTCCCAAGTAGTTGTCAATAGCCACTTACGCACATAATAAATTTAGCTTGAAATACCTTAGTTCCCTGAACATTCCTACCTTGAATGTTGTATTTTACATTATCAGGCAACTGTCTTTCTTTGAGCTTGATGGTTTTTATTTTATGCCAGGATTGATTACGCTTACTCTCTTGAAGTTGAGAATGCAGTTTTTCTACTTCCATTTGCAACTCATCATTTTTGTCACGCAATCCCTAAAAGTAGCAAAGCAATGATACTTGATCAAATGTTCATGATCAAAGGATACTCATGCAAATGTTGCTCTCTCAAATATTTATTGTGAAGTACAGAACAGTCAGACATCTGTGATAAATATTTAAATAAACAACATAGGAATATCACAACAGAAGGCATTTGACCTGCAGACCATTCAAACATTTCTGACCAAGACAAAGAGAGCATGCATCCTACCTACATAGTACAGGATAGTAGCAAAGGAAGGTGAACTTAAGTTAAAATAAGAAATTCTCAGTTTCAAAAGGAGTTCAGTGATCCAAAAAGCTATCATAGAAGAATTGTAGTAGTCAGCCTTCAAAAGGTAGACAAGTTAATTGTACGAGGTTAGACCCATAGGTTAGACCCACCTATTAATTGAGCTGACAAGGGACACATATACTATCTTTTTAGTTAAAGGCTCATTCAAAAGAATGAGTATAAAAAATAAACTGAATTATACACATCAATGGAAACAAATTCAGCCATTTTAGGAGAGAAAACTGCTTGCAAACACCTAAGATTTCAAGTTGCAACAAGACATCATGCAGGCTAAAAAAACTACAAACATCAGAACCACAAACAACTGAGAACGAAGAAAGGCTCACCTTTACTCTCTACAAATATGTGGCAGAAACAAAGGTTGAGAATTTGAGAAAACAGGAAGAATCAAGTTGATACTAGAATATGCAAAGTGTGTGAAATGCTACTCTGGACTTCTTTCAGAGGTCCAGTGAAGTGCTTACTAATAATTTAGTTTTATTAGTAACAGAAGTGCTTACTAATAATTTAGTATTATTCATAAGATGGATGGTCTTCAGGCAAGAGGAAGAAAAGCTCTGCACAGTTAAGTTCTTGGTATTTATTTTTAGAACAATATATTTATTTTGGATCTTTTAATAAAGATTTGGCTTTTATTTTAGTAAGACTCTTCTCCATTTTCTTCATTAGGAGAGCTGCATGCCAGCCTAGCATTCTGTCATATGAATGCACTCCAGACATGAAGAATTTATTGGCCAAATAAATAAAATTTGTTTATTTACTGGCATGTCTCAGCCATGTTGTTACTTCACAATTAGATCTGCCATAGGTCAGAGAATTGATACATCCTGTCCTTCCTTTGATTAGTTCATATTTGTAAAGTATGTTTAGCATATTTATTTTAGTCCAGTGAATGAACAATTTACTAAAAAACAATTTATGCTAAAACAGCACTTTGATCCAAGATGTTGAATATTTATCTGCTGTTTTAAAATGCACTATTCATGAAAAGATATTGGCATCTGATTACAGGCTCCTTAGTTAAAGGGAAAACATGGTTCCAATTTTTATCCTTAATCACTTCGCCCTGTTGCTCACTACCCATTTACTTGTCTTTTTCCTGTGCTATGCCCCAAACCACACCCAACATAGATGTTACGTCACTTTTAACACTAAACAGAGGTCACTTACCTTACACTGCAATTCATATTCCCTAATAATTTCAGCAAAGCGTTCTTCTTGATCAAAGAGCTCTGTGCTATTTGGATCTAGCAGTCCCAGCTGAAATAAGACAGGGAGTTTTTAATTCATTCATAGAGAAATAATTTAGTATCTCGTTGTATCTCAAAGAATAGCTAGCATTACAGCTCGATCCTAATATATATTTATTTGCAACTTCTATTTCAAGGAAGCCTACAGTTCACTTTAGTGCATTTAAGAGTATGTCTTCATTCTATAATTAGGAAACAAACTGGCATAAATGAACAGAAATTACAAAAAATCCTTCCCATGGCTTTGTTCCAGTCTATCACAATCAGATAGGACAAAAGGGAGCAACTCATTTCAATATGTTCAACCAGACTAGGTGATTGTGGGCACAATCCAAACCAGTTTAGGCCAGCACAATGCACCCATTTTCCTGTTTCCATAGTGGTGTAGAGAAGCTGTTGCATGTCTGTGCACTGGCCTAACCCCCTCCACCCTCCCACAGCTGTGGCAGGAGTGCAACATACCCAGGCCAGTACAGGAGTTAGAACTGCAGCCTAAGTGATCAGGTTCCTGTTGCCAGTTTTTCTCGCAGTTCTCTTTTTCTAGCCCATTATGGAGTCAGGGTAAAATGCCAATACTCAGAACAATCCTAAAAATAACTGATATTTCTTGGGCTTTCACCCCCCCCCCCCCCCCGCCATCAGCACAGTATGTAGTCCTTAGTGCTACTAGTGTCTCTCATGCTACATTCCCTCTTTCTTGTCCTCCATAGATAGAAATCCTGGTTTGCAGGAAAACCATGGCTATTTGAGCTTGGATAAAATAACATTTCACCAGAACCATGGCTATTTGGCAAAATAACATTTCACCAGGATTGGAAACTTTTAGTGTCCTCTGCCTTGGGCATGGTGGGAATACATGAGTAGATGGCTCTATGGGGGCAACAATGGAATGCAGTAATCAACCTGCTATAGCACAGAAGTGACAAAAAGTTTCTATACACATATACATGAAGATAATTGTGTACTCTCTAAACATGGGCTGATTATCTTTTACAGTGCCAGGCAAATTTCACAATCTTGAAAAAACATGTAAGATCATATTTATTTGGCTTTTACCATTCTTGTTTGTATTCTTTTCTGCTATGTTATTTAATAGTTTTACTGATGCTTTTGTGTTTTTAAATTAGTCTCATCGTAAGACATCTTAAATACTTTTAAACTTCAAGATATAAAACTGCCTTGAAAGGCAAGACAGGTCTCTTGGAATGGTGTGGCCATTCCAACACAAGCCATAAATCTCAAAGGGTTCAAAACTACGTAGTGCAAAACTACGGGAAGCGGAGAGCAGGAGATAAAAGAGAATTAGGCTACAATCCAGAGTAACTACAGGATCTTTTACACTGACTGTTATGGTGCCATCTGGGGAAAACTATGGGAAATGCATAGAGCAATCCAGAGTAAGTGCCTCTTACGTCTTCCTGTAGTTACTCTGGATTGTAGGGTTAATCAAGTTTTCCTGGATTACATTAAGAAGTTTAAGATTGTAATCCTAACCAATCTAGGCCGGCATAAATCACTTGACATCTCCTGTAGTGGTGTGGGGAGGTCAGTGTATACCTGTGCACTGGGCTAATCCCCCAGAAGCAGGGCAGAAGTGGGACTTATGCTGGGACATAAATGGGACACATAAGTGGGACACCCCGAGGCCAGCATGGGACTTATGCTGGCGTAACTGGAGATTAGGATTGCACTAAGGCTGGGTAGATCCAATATTAATAGATTCCCCAGCCCCTATTTTGCATCTCTCAGCATCAGCTGATTAAATGTGATCAAACCATCAATGCAAATGCAACATTAAAAAGAACACATAATAGTAGAACAGTGATGAGACAGGAGAGAATAAAAAAGGAAACAGCAAAGAAAATGGTTTAACAAAGATTTTTTTAAGACTGATGAAGTTACACTTTATAAATGCACATGACTAGCACATGCAGCACACTAAACTGCCTTAGAGCAACCATCAGGCCATCTAGTCTACTATCTTTTGGTAGCATTTTTATCAAGGTTTCAGACATTTGCTGTGGGATCCTTTTAAATGGATCTGCCAGGAATTGAAACCAAGACCTTCTTTGTGCAAGTACAGTGGTGCCTCACATAAAGAGCTTAATTTGTACCAGAGACCTGCTCTTTAAGTGAAACAGATTTTTCGATAAAAAATAATGAAAACTCATACAATTAGTTCCACAACCCCCAAAATATTTATATAAAAATATTAACTGGATGTAAAAATGATGACAATACACTGTAATTGAATTCAAAACATGCATTAAATGTGCGTGATCCTATGAAGACTACTTAGGCTGCAATTCCAAAGACACTTTCCTGGGCTGCTGCTGGAGGTTCAAAGTAATCGGTAGGGGCACTTGGGGGCAGTTAGAGGCAGCAGTGCTGGCCAACAGTTCTTTCAAAGAGCCTCCATGTGGAGCATCAGGGCTGCATAGCACGCAAGCCCATAGCACACTTGCTTGTTAAGTGAAGCGGAACTTGTTATGTGAAGCAAGATTTCTTGGAAATTTTTGCTTGTTATGTGAAATGCTTGTTCAGCAAGGCGCTTGTTAAGTGAGGTACCATTGTATGTGCTTTATCACAGAGCCATGGCCCCTCCACAAAGAGAAGCTTGTAAGGATGTTCCTTTGCAAAAAGGCACACGTCATATTTGTTTTAGTAAGATACATGCCTACTGCATAGAAGACTGCAGTCAAGAGGATGCAGGATGCCCATTTTTCATACTGACTAAAACACACATTACAATCTTGACTATCACAGTGAGGAGAAGAAAAATTCACATCCAAGAGGGTACCTTGTCTTTCAGCATGAAATCAAGGTCTTTCTGAAGTTTCAACACTTGTTTCTCAGATTCCGACAACTTCTGTACCACTTCAGCAATTTCATTATGTAAGCGATTATTTTCCTATTTTAAACAAAGTAAAAAGAATCGAAAGCACACAGTTAGCAGATCATTGATACTGGAGTTAGTGATATGGAGGTCATGCTCAAGAGCCATAAAAAAACCTAATTGATGTGCTGACCCAAGAATCTGCACGCTAGCAATGTTGACAAGGACTGAACTCTAGTCATTTTTCAAAATACTCTTGACACTTCCTTCTCTGGCAAAAGCTGAATATCTAGATGTTCTCCTGTGCAAAAATAATACTGGCACAACAGAGAGGAGTGAAACTAATTCTTGCAGACTCATTCTTTTTTCACCAAGAAAGTTTTCAGCATGGATGATTGCTAGTAAAATGAGGCAGAACTCCCCTTTCCCTGTTGCATTTTGAAACTGAACCGTCTCAGGAAATTTCAGCTATAGATTTATTTTCTGAGCATGTAGATCAAGTTCAGTTCTGGTGTGCAAATTTCCATATGCCAAACCAGCAGAATTCTTCATATGATGCAGGTTCCTGAGGGGCACCAAGAAAAATCCTGGTTGCAGTATGCAGCCTTGTAATTTCATTTTGTTTCTGAGAAAGAACAAGCTCTTCTGTATGCAAAGATCCACTGGAAAGTGTTGAGAACAAATTATTCTGAAGTTTCAAAACCCACAAAGGTTGCCAAAATGGATCAAACAGATATTTACCACACATTTAGCGTTGAAATTCTTTCCTTTTAAAAACAAACAGCAGCTGGACTGGAGCTCCTGTGGATCAGGGCCATGTCATTGGAGGACTAGTGCTTGGTTTTTTGTCTTTAATCATGGTCTCCAACTTGATCCCTGCTAGCTATTTATTTTTCAAGAAAACAGCCAACGCTGACATCACATATTTGCCATTCAGAAGAGAATGGAGACTCCAAATTCTTACCTTGATCACCAGGGTCAACTTCTCCTTCAGACTAGACTCTTCCCCTTGAAGAGATTTTATATCTGCTTCTAATTTAGTTCTCTGATGGTTCACTTGTTGCCAAAGAATCTCCCTTTCCATCTGTACTTCAGACTTCATAATGGTCAGTTTGCCTCTATAATCTTGCTCAAGGTCTCTGCAAAGTGCAAGTATTGTTGCTGATATACTCAAGGGACATTTACTGGGAAAGGCCACAGATCACAAACAAAGCACTTTTCAAAAATATTCTTCATAAATTAGCTAACACATATTATAAACCTATTCTCCATGAACAATGCACCCCCTCCCCTTTTCCAATATGAGTAAGCCCCTTCCCAGGACAACAGACAGCTTGTAAATTCATATGATCTTGACATCTGACTCATAGTGTTTGGTTAGGATTGCCATATGTCCCAGAAAACCAGACAGTACCAGTTTTTCAGGGACTGCACTCACACACTGGCAAGTTTGATAGGGGGTCCTGTTACGTGGAAGAGAATTATGACATTCCTATGTTCGATCCATCTAGTTCAGCAATATCTAGACCAAATGGCTGAGTTTCTCTAGCAGCATCTTTCCAGCACCCAAGACCTTTTAACTAGAAATACCAAGGACTGAACACAGAACTTTCTGCCTTCGAAGTACATGCTGCACCAGCCAGTTATGGCCCAATTGTCCCCAGTGTTCTTGTCACTGGCAACAAGCATAGTGAGTTCATGGCCAAAATAAGATTCACAGACTTTTCAGTTCAGAGTTCAGTCTTGTGGACACTGTGCTGTACTAAATCCTTTTTGTTTTATTACAGATGAAGATAAAGCAAATTAGAACTGTCAACATTCAAATCAAATATCTACATTTTTAGTTACTGTTAAAGTTCAAACTTTAATGAAAATGTTTGTGTTATATATTACAACCACCAAATTCATTATTTTGAAGCAAATACATTTTTGTTAGAGTCAAAAACAAACTCTTTTTCAATGTTTTATGGAGTTTTCCAGAGCAGATTAATGAGTAGTATCAAGCTATGAGCACACTATTTATTGAAGCAACTCCAAATGTGGTTTGAGAGCACTACCCTTTCTTTAGAAAGTTTTCCAAAAGAAGCACAGTAATTGAAGAAAAAGGATGGTATGGCTCACTGGGGAAACCTGGAGCCATTCCGTCAACAGAACAAAACTAGAAAGTACTCGTAGGAAGAAAATACCAATGTTCATGGAGTGCTCAAACAAGTATTTGATAATTCACAAATGAAGTTGCATGGCAAAAGACAGCAGAGCCAAAGTCAGGCAGTTCCTTCACAATAAAGCACAAGAAGGTCTGTTTACTGGATGGTGATTTGAGAATCTATTGATCTGTCTTTATGCATACAAATATCATGAACCTACTGAAGAATGCAGATTAATAAAAGGCTAGTTCACATACTTGAGTTTATTCTCATTGTGATGCTCCAGAGCACTGTGATGGTCATCCACCTCCTTAAAAAGCTGCAAGTTTCGTTTCTCCGCCTTCTCCAATTCAACTCTTGCTCTGTCTCGCTCCATGGAGATCTGTTCCACCTGTGCTCTGCAAAGACAGTAAACAGGCAGTTCATGACGCCTGCCCACAATGATCTAGAACAGGGGTCTCCAAATATTTTGGCAGGAGGGCCACATCATCTCTCTGAAACTGTGTCAGGGGCCAAAAATACTAATTTACATTTCAAATTTGAATATATTTACATAAATTTACATATAAAAATGTATTGAAGTGGATCACAGGGCTTGCCCAGGGGCCGGATAGTGGGATCTTGAGGCTTGCCAAGGGCTGCATCTCACCCGAAGGCCAAGGTTTGGAGATCCCTGATCTAGAAGAACCAGTAGTGTGCTTATTTTATTCTGTTCAATTTCTGTTCTCATCCTTACCCAGAACTAAGTGCAAATTAACAAAAAACAAAAATAAAAAGAATTGTTTATTTAAAACTACATATGATCAGGGCCCTGGATGAGATCGCTCCTGAGCGACCTCGGCCCTGCCATAGATCAAACGCAGCTCCTTGGTTTACTAGGGAGCTGCGGGCTTTGAAACAGAAAGGTCGACGTTTAGAGCGACAATGGCGAAAAACTCGTGTCGTTTCTGATCTGGCAGAGGCCAGGGCTCTCTGGCGTTGCTACTCTGCTGCGGTGGCGGCGGCTAAAAAGTTATACTTTGCTACCACCATCGCATCCGCAGAGAACCGCAGAGAACCGCCCAGCTCCCTGGACCCTAAAAACCTAAACAACTATCGGCCGGTCTCAAATATCCCATTTCTGGGCAAAGTGGGTAGTGGGATTAAAGCTGAGATTAAATCCTGATAAGACAGAGGTTCTCCTGGTCCGGAAGTCCTCGACTCGGGTATTGGAATATCATCCTGTTCTGGATGGGGTTGCACTCCCTCTGAAGGAGCAGGTTCACAGCTTGGGGGTTCTCCTGGATTCGCAGCTGCTCCTGGAGTCCCAGGTGGCGGCTGTGGCCAGGGGAGCCTTTGCTCAGCTTCGGCTGATCCGCCAGCTGCAACCATACCTGAGTCGCTCAGATCTGGCCACGGTGACCCATGCCCTAGTGACATCGAGACTAGATTATTGTAACGTGCTCTACGTGGGGCTGCCTCTGAAGCTGCAATTAGTCCAGAATGCAGCAGCCAGTGTGGTTGCTAGGGCTCGTCGGTTCGACTCTGTCGGGCCACTGCTTCAGCGACTACACTGGCTGCCCATTCATTTCCGGGCTGAATTCAAAGTGCTGGTCCTGACCTTTAAAGCCCTAAACGGCTTGGGTCCAGGGTATCTGAGGGACCACCTTCTTCTGTACAATCCGACCCGTCACCTAAGGTCATCTGAGGGGGCCCTACTGACTGTGCCGCCACTAAGAGATGTGAGAGGTGTGGCGGCCAGAGATAGGGCCTTCTCGGTGGTGGCGCCCCGGCTTTGGAACTCCCTCCCCTTTGAACTGAGAAAAGCTCCCTCAATGCAGTGCTTCAGGCAGAGCCTTAAAACCTTCTATTTTAAAAAAGCATTTTAAATGGGACAGAGGTGGGGGACAGTTGTTTTTATTGTTTTTTACTGTTTTTAACAAATATTTTTAATCTGCTTGTTTTTTATTCAATTTAATTGTATTTTAATTATATTTTAATGGTGTTTTAATCCTTATTTATGTGCTATTTTAATGATGTTTTATTCCCTAATGTCAGCCGCCTTGGGCTCCCCCTTGCGGGGGAGGAAAGGCGGGATATAAATTGATTAAATAAATAAATAGTCATTATAATGGAAATTAAAATTCACCCCATGCCTGCATGGATTATGACCAACATCAAAGAAAAAGATTTCTTCAGTTGAACATGGGATCTTCTACATCCTCTCTTCACTATGGAGCACACTATGCGTAAATGAAGTTATTGCATGCTAAGTAATCACACCAATGTCTTAATCAAAACAATGTCTCAATGTATTTTGCATAAAGTGCATAAATTAGTGATATCAAAGTTGACTTACTGCAATGAGGTATATATGGTGCTGCCCTGAAGATGGTTCAGAAACTACAATTAATATAGAATGTGGCATCTTGTTTGATCACTGGTGCCCAGCAGTTCAGTTCTGTTGGGTTGTTGTTCCAAAGGCTGCACTTATCAACCAATTCATTTCTAGGCCAATTCAAGGTACTTTTGCTTATCTTTAACATCTTCTGTGGCTTATCTAGGACTAGATTATCTGAAAGACTGCCTTCTTTCACACAAACCAACCCATCCCCTTAGGGATCCCCTTAAATCATCAGAGAAATATTGTGGGTTCTGCTCTCCCTCTTGAAGGTGAAGTGTGGGGTGAAGACTAGAAGGTGGAATTCCATCCCTCCACCTAGGATTTTCAAACTACCGGTACTTTTCCTTGATGGTATTGCAACAGGGTCTCAAATCATTGATTTCAACTGGCTTTTCATTATTTCTGAGTAATATTACTTATAGCCTTCCCCCAAGTTATAGTTATGATTAGCTGCCACTTATCTGTTATTGACCAACTACTGGTTGTTTTTACTTTTGCTTTTAGAGTAATCAGTCAATGAGATTTTATTAATTAGATTTTATTTATAAAATAAAGATGTTTTGTTTTTACATTATATTATTTTTATATTTTTTAAACTTATGTGAATCACTTTGAATTACCCATCAGGGAGTAGAAAAGTGGGATATTTAATGGATTTCTCCCACCAAGACACTCAAGACAGCTTATAATCCTATTAAAATAAAGGCATAATAAATCTCATTTTAAATCTCTAAAATTTTTATTTTAAAAAAGCATTTTAAATGGGGCATAGGTTGGGGAGGCAGTTTTATTGTTGTATCGTTTTATTTTTACTGTTTTTAATTATGTTTTTAGTCTGTTTTAATTGTTCTGAGCCTTTTAAATTTAATTGTATTTTAATTGTTTTTAATTATGTTTTAATCTATATTTATAATTCGATTTTAATGGTGTTTTATCCTGTTTGTCAGCCACCTTGGGCTCCCTCTTGTAGGAGAGGAAAGGCGGGATATAAATAAAATAAAATAAATAAATAAAATACTTCAAATAAAATTTTAAAAAAATCTATATACTGTATATGCAGATCCTCAAAAATAATGCACTTATTTTGTACATAATAAAGCTTCCCCCACCCCAGTAGGTATTGCACCATATATTTTCCCCTTATTCATTTCAAAAGAAAATAATTACGTACTGTAGATGGTGAAGTTCATGCCTATAGGAGGCAAAAGCTGCCCATTGAAGTCCACTCTTAAATGTCATTAGTTCATCTTCAAGGGCCATTGACAGGTCCAAGAGGTTCACTCTCTCCTCCATGCTGAAATCCAGGCTCTACAAAAATAAACAACTGCTAAAAATACAGTGAATACAGTGAAAATACAGTCAGTAGGTAATCAATGTCTACATAAATCCATCACAATAAGCAGCATATCATCTATAGCCAGAGGGATTTTAACAATGTAAGAAAAACTAGATAAAACAATGAGTAGGTAGAACAGTAAACACACAGAAAAAGTCTAACAGCCCAATTCAGAGCAACTAATCTGTCCACATAAGAGCCCTTAGGTTGCCCTATCTAACACTAGGTTGGAGCAACTGCAAGATGCTCCAGCCCAGTTACTCTGAAGGAGGCTTAAGGCAGAGCAAGGCAAGCTAGGGTGCCCTAAGAGAGGTGGACCTGCTCTGCCCTAACTGGGGCAGCCTAAGCAGCTCAGGAGAGGCAAGCTGAGGGCATGTTTAGCACTGCCTAGGGCAGAGCAGTTACTCTGTATCCAAAGCCTGTTTCCAAGGCAGAAATGCCCTCTTCCAGCCCTCAGAGTTATACCACCTCAGGAGCAGGTATAGTAATGAGTAGACCCATAGGGGTCCATGATAAGGCCCGAGTAAGAATAGCAGTGTTGACCAAAAATCTGAGTTCTTGGCCAGCCTAGCTGCAACCCCTTCCTCCCAACCTCAGGATATGGAACAAACTACGGCTGCCCACAAACCTCAGGATACAGCAGGCCACTCCAAGAAGCCCCTTGTATTCACTGTACTGGCATCTCATCAGGGACTCCTTATAAGGCAGGCACCCAGTGGCGTCACCAGACTGGTGCGGCTGGTGTGGGCTGCATTGGGGATGCGCTCCATATGGGGTGATGTGCCGGAGGAGTTTGACTGTCCGTTGGCAGGCCCCGGGCGTCAGCACCCCCATTCAGGCCTGCTCCAAGGCGGAGAATCAGCCAGAAGCTGCCACTTGTCTGAGGAGCTGGCCTGAACGGCCATCTGAGGTGCACTGCGCAGAAACACACTGAGCTTCCGAACAGCTTCAGAGGAGACTTCCTTAGAGCAGAGAAAGTCCGCGCCTCTGCACAGCCATTCGGCCTCACTCAGGAGGCGGAGTGGCAGCCGAATGGCTTCAGAAAGAGTACTGCACAGGCACCAACTCTGACGCCTGCACAGTCTCCCCCGAAGCCAAAAGGCTTCAGAAAAGTACTGCGCAGGTGTCAGAGATGGTGCCTGCGCAGTACTCTTTCTGAAGCCAGTTGGCTTCAGAAACAACTGCGCAGGCGCCAACTTTGGTGACTGTGCAGTCCAGGTGGGGGGGGGCATCCCAGGGATGTCGCACAGACTTCTGCACCAGGTGATGTGCAGAGTCATGTCACCACTGTAGGCACCACAGCTGTTCCTTGTTCAGTGTGATCTGAGGGGTGTCTCCTCAGGAGCAAGTCTTCCCCTTGTGTCAATTACTTAGCATGCTCTGGAGCAGTTAGGGCAGCCCAGGCTTCCTGACTCTCTGGATTCAGCATAACTTTCTGCTCTGGATACAGAATAGTTAGGAGAGTGCAGTTAGGTCAGATCAGGCTGAATTTGCTCTGGATTGCAGCCTAAGTTACTAAAGCAAAGGTACTCCTGGCTATATAGAAGCAGAAAAACTCAAAAAGGGTAAGGTTGTTCAAGACATCAGGAGAACCACAGAGAAAGGCAAGAAAGCAGGACGATGACTCGGGTCCAACAGCAGATGAAGTTGTGTAATTAAAGCATGAAAAGAATAATTACCTCTTTTAGGCTGCAACAAGAATTTAACCACTATCACACCAATTTAAACTCTTAGTATGGAGTTTAGTTTCTGTCTAATTTGTATCAAAAGGGAACAGTTACCATGTGGATTTTAATTTGGGTTGAGTGAGGGCAGAGGCTTGCTCTCTGGGGTGAAATGGAGCAGAATTCTAATAACACTTTCCTGGGAGTAAGATCCATTGAACACAATGGGGCTTACTTTTGAGTAGACATGGTTAGGATTGCGCTCAGAGTCTCTTATCATAGAGCAAGCTCCTGTGTTTTTTACTCTTTACATGAGACTAATAAACCACGTAACCAACCAATAAACCACTTGTACTTTGTCTATTTAAACATCCAACAGGCAAAAAATTTCAGAAACTTATAGCCTTCAACATCCTTCAACCATTCCCTGTAATTATGAAATTAACATTGTGGTTATGCAAATAGAAACACAAGTAATTCTTTGGTAGACAACTAAAGAGCAATTACCTTTAGAATCTCCTTGCAGTTTTCAACTCCTTCCTGGGCCCAGATGGAGACAACCTGCTCAGGTCTTGCAAAGCCACTGCCATCATCAATGCTGGAGAAAAGATTCAAACCCACAGAGCCAAATATGAAAGATGGAGTTGCACTTCTGTGCCCACTGTCCTTGAAGACCTGGAGTGTGAAAAAGTAAATATTGATGTCATTCTGGACAGACAACATGCTACCTTAAATTTCTTAAGATAGTGCTGTGGAATTTTGGTCCTTTATGTGTAATAGCAGCTGAGTAGGGCACACGGAACCAACAAAATTCAGGATTAGAGATACCTAAACTATTCTGAACACAAACTAAAATTGTTTCCAAACTGACTCCTAGCACAAGATGGATGTTCCACTAGAGCCAATTAAAGTTCCTCTGTGCAGCTCCTAATAGCAGCTTCAGGTGCATTATTTGTATTGAGTTGACAACAAAAGGAGAAAAGTGTTAAATATTCCCACCCATGATCTGTGAAGGATCTCAAAAATTATGATTTTAAATACTCACTGGGTGGCCTGGTGACCTCTGCCACTTTGATTTGACTGGTGTGGAAGCAACTGGAAAAGGAGCAGGGCTATGGCTAAACAAACCAAGCTGGAATTCCTTAAAACTGACTCTGCCGTCTCCATCACTATCCAACTTATTAAATAATTCTTCAAGTTCCTGGAGAAAAAACATTTTCATTTCTAAAAAGGAGCACTTTATCATAAGTATCAAAATGAATTGTTCATCTCAGGAATTGAACAGTTTTATACTACACACATCCAATGCTACACAAGTCAGCCACACTCCATACTACTCCTGTGGAAAGCCCCTGCTATGTTATCTTCCAAAAGCTAAAAACATCTTCTATGTGTATTTGTATGCACTCATCTAATGTAGCTAAAGAGGGGAAGGAAGAAGCCAGGCCTAGTATGAATCTCTCATGGTTGCTACCTCCCTCAAGAGGAAAAAAATGTGCATGCCCCATAGGTGGCTGGAGGGGAGAGGGACCCAGGCACAACCATCCACCTATAGGTAGAGGGATAGGAAGAGCAAGTAAAGTAACCTCCGTCTCTTTTTCTTATCTTCAGCTTTGACTGCCCAAGATGGACCTGCTTGTGAACAAAATTATTTCATTTTCTTCTAAAATGCTTCATGAACTAAATAATTACTGTTGATGGATTGATAAAAAAGGAATAAAGGATGCAGTACTTCCATCTGCGGCCGGGTATTGGGAGATATGGACTGTGGGTGCAATCTAGAGTAACTACGTGGAGTCCTTGCTCCGGTGTAAGAACAATTTGCTCTGGATTGCAATATGAATTTCCCATAGGTTTTCACTAGGTAGTGCAGTTACTAAGGGTACACATAATGTCTCTTATGTGCTTCCATAGTTACTCTGGATTGTAGGGTATGTGAGCTATGGGGACCCTCTTTCCCCATCTCGCTGCCCCTTCAAACCATCTCTTATCCCCACAGCTTTAGGTTCCCTCATTTCTGGGCCATCCTTAGTACAACACACTTCTGTTTTATGTTGATGTAATAAGATGTATAGGAATAGGATAGTTCTGCTAATCAGGCTTTTTTAACTCTATATGCATTAAGAAGGAAGGTGCCCTCAAGAAGAGTTGCTGAGAGCTGGTCTTGGAAAGAAAGTATATTTTTAAGTGGCATCTATTAAAGGGGGATGAACACAAACTATCTTCAAAAATTACTGTTTCCTGGAATAAAGCCAACTTTTTGTCCAAAAATATAAGCAATAATTTATGGCAGCAGTATGATTACCATTGCCATCTTTTCTGATGTTAAAGGGGAAGAAGATGAAGTAGTACCTCAGTTCTCCTTCTGGTCTAAGAACACATATTACAATGCTGTAATATGGAAAGGAAAGGAGCTCTCAGAATATATAAGCACATGTCAAAGCTTACAAAGAAAATAGCTTACTTAGGGAGTAATCCTAACCAATTTAGGCTAGCATACATAATTCACCACCTATCTCCCCATTCCCATGGAGGTGTGGGGAGTTCAGCACATGTCTGTGCATTGGTCTAAACCCCCAGAAGTGAGCAGACAGCACTTTTGTGACACCCTCAGGCCAGAACGTTACTGTGCTAGGAATTATGCTGGCCTAATTTGCAGCCTAAGATAATAAGCACAAGAAATACAATGCCATGTATTCCGGCACAATCACTGTTTTCAATTTTATGAATGCCAACGAACTTTTCTCTTTTTGAAAGAGTCATTTCCAAAAGCCAGAGGACCCACCTCTTTTCCCAGTTCTTTGAGTCCGATGTTCTTACAAACAGTAGCCAGCTCTGTCTTGTTGAGGTACCCACTATTCCCTACACCAAGAGTCTCCCAGATATCCCGAACATGATTTGCAGTCATGCTAAAATAGGAGGTGGAGGCCATTCTAGGGCGATCATAGAGATCATCATTCCAGGTGCATATTTGACCTGTATGTGTTAGATTTCCAATTGTTAAAACAGAACAGCATTTTCATTCTTACTATTCTAATCTGTCTTAAAATTGAGCTAAGCCCAACTACCATTCTAATCAATTTTTTAAAGGGAGCTATTTTTTAAAGGGAGCTATTTGACAGCTGTACTCTACCCTAAATTCTGTTTTATTCCCTCCCAAAGTGCTAATTTTTCAAAATATTTCCTCCACTATTTACCATCACTATTTGTGCCCTACTGCATCATATCTCACACTGTTAATCTTGAAACACTTTATGAACATTTAATTTTCCACCAAACATTAAATTTTGGCATTGTTTTTCACATCTGCAGGACTGTGAAACAAATTATATATCTCTCTTGATATAATAAAATTGGATTTTTCAAGCCAGGTTTGAGCAAAAGTAAGGGTACAATCCTAAAGACAGTTTCCTGGGAGTAAGATCTATTGAACACAATGGGGCTTACATTTGAGTAGACATGGTTAGGATTGTGCTCTAAGTTTTTCTGTGCACCTCCATACTCAAATCCCCACTTTCCACCCCGCCCCCGTGGACTTTAGATTTGCTTTAATAAATAATAAATACTGAGATCAATTCTGCCCGTATCCAAGGAAAAAAATGAGCAGGAAGCAAGTAACCTGCTTTTTCTTACCTTGACCCTCAAACATTTCATTCTTTGGTTCTTTTATGTTATCAGCCTCTTCGTCCGACTTAAGGCTCTGAAAAATAAGAGTATCATTCTTATGCCACCATCATAATTCCTATAAACTGAAGAGGTGAAGTCAGATGCCATTAAAAGAGACTTGAAATTCTAAACATACGCATCAATTACTACAATTCAGTTAGGTCAGAATCAGAAATATTAGAAAAGGCTGCTTCTCTAATTAGGAGAGGCTGCTTCTTTCATAATAGGCTGCTTCTCAGACTATTCCAAGAAACCACAAATATTAACTTTCTCTTGGTTTTACTGAATGTAACTGTGTAAAATCCAAATAACCAATTGAAAATATTTGTGGGACAAGTTAAACTTACCTCTATACTTTCCAAAGATGCCGAGCGTCTCAAGTGATTGTTTGCATTTGATTTTTCTTGTTGTTCTTGCAAATATTTGGAGGTTTCCAACTTGGTGTTCTGGAATTCTGGCCTTGTCCGGCGGCCATACCACTTGGCTCCATTGACATACTTGGGCTTAACTTCATCTGGAACAGCTAATAGTTGCAAACAATTGTAGATCTGGTAGTGATACAGTTGAGTAATTTTGTTCACCCCTTCCTCATCACAACTAAATTCTTCTTAAGAAAAACAACCAGCCAACCATAACATATAAGTTAATGTCCTACAATGGGACACTTCTACTGGCAAAGTTATTTGATTATCAGTGAATGTTCAGTAAATCTTTGTGCTTTCCATATGAGGCATATTATGTTACTCCAATTCAATCTTTTTCTTTAAAAAGACAAAGGCCGCAATCCTAATCATACTTTCCTGGGAGTAAGTACTATTGAACACAATAAGATTCACTTCTCAGTAGACATCCTTAGAATGACTGAAAGTGATTTGCCTTTGTCTTTAAAAAGACAAAGCAATTTGCCCAGGACCATGTCACAGGTTTCAAAATTCTTTTCACTGAGTTACACACACATTTTCTCATTTTATAATTTTTCTAAATAAAAATCACTTTGACATGATGTCATGCCTACACATACACATATACAAAAGAACTGACACAGGATGCAATCCTATGCATCTCTACTCAGAAGCAAGTCCCACTGTGAACTTACTCTCAGAAAAGTGTGTTTAGGATTGCAGCCACAAGCATAAGCACAAGCACATAACTCTCCTAAGTTTTACAGTGGTGCCTCCCATAACAAGTTTAATTTGTTCCGGAAGCATGCTTGTTGTGTGAAATGCTCTTTATGTGAAGCAGATTTTCCCTTAGGAAATAATGGAAACTCAGACAATTGGTTCCACAACCCCAAAAATATTCATAGAAAAATATTAAACTAGATGTAAAAAAGATGACAAAACACTGGAATTGAATTCAAAACATGCATTCAATGTGCATGATCCTCTGAAGCCTACGAGTACATAGGCTTCAGTCCTAAAAACACTTTCCTGGGAGTAAGACCCCGTTTAACACAATGGGGCTTACTTCTGGGTAGACATGGTTAGGAGGCTGCAATCCATGACACTTTCAAAAGCTCCCCACTTTCTCCTTCTTTTCATCCTGCGCCTCTCTCTCTGCTGCTCCCATCTGGCTAGCCCTGAGCTGCTTCCCTCTTCTCCACTGCTCTTCTCTCCCTCTGTCCAGTGGACGCCCAGCCACAGGAAGAACAGTGCGGAAGTGTTGCTTTTGCTATGGGCAGGTGCACTAGGCAGCCCTGACACTTTTTAAAAGGGCTGCCAGCCAGCGTGTCTGCCCCAACTGCCAACTATGTGTGCTTGTTAAGTGGAGCAAAGTGAAGGCAGAATCCTAGAGAAATTTTCGCTTGTTATGTGGATCACTTGTTAAGCAAGGCACTTGTTAAATGATGTACCACTATATGTGTATGGACATGTAACTCTCAAATTGTGGGTCTGCAGTCAGCCAATGGGTAATTCTGGGAGACAAGAGGGTAGGTGATATTTTTCACAATACTGGCAATGCAGATTAGGCTATTTGTACTAAGGGCTAAATAACCTGCAACTTAGGACCTGAAGTCCTTTGTGCACACTGCTGAACAATCTAGCATTTCCTCCTGCTCCCTTTCTCTATTCATTATTACAAGTTTTCCACATGTCAATCTATAGAATTGCTACACGGTTTTCAGCAGGGTAGGTGGTCTTTGTTAATTACCGTACATGAAAGTAGGATCAGTAGGATCAGCAGCGATTCTTCATGGCATGTTTAGCATCAAGCTTAATCCACATTTTAGCCAAGGTCTTAAGAATGGGCAATACCAAAAAAAAAACAAACAACTTTACCCACCTGGCTCTAGGTAGCTGCTCTCATCATCTGGAAGACCAAGACTGATACTTGAAGACAGTACAGATATAAAGCCATCCTTAAACTCATTGAAATTAACCTACCAGAAATGAGACAATGTTGAGTCAGTTCTACAAGATTAAAGTTAAAAACAATGACTGGTTAATCAATATCCATTAATATTCATTCATTCTAGGGCTCTATAGACTAGAAATTATGAGTCTGTAGTTGACTGTTAACTTGTAATTACAATTTTATTAATCAGACTTTTGATTAAGCACAAAATTGAACATTATCCAGCTAGGAGACGAAGGAATTATATCAGCAATAATGAATATATTTGCATTGCTTGCAATACGTATTAAGCACTGTGAAAACATACTGCTATAATTCTGCAACTGTAGGATATTTCATGATTCTCATCTGCAATACATTTCAGTTTTCATTCCATTAAGTTTTGTGTAACCTCCCACCATTATTGAATTGAATTAGGTTTGAGGGTGTACAAGATCATTCCCTTTTCAATGAAGATGGCTTTGGAAACACAATTGCAGCTCCTGACAGATGAGGTACTATGCACTTCTATGGTAAAAATGGATTCTGTTGTTACAAATACAGGATGGTGACATTAGAAAATCCATCCATCCATTCACTCTACAACAACATTCTAACTGCTGCTGCTGTGCATTTTCTAAATAAAAACCACTTTATTTACGTAATCTGATTTTTCTTATACTTTTTGGAAATAACAGTATGAGAAAAGGAAAATTTAAACTGCAGTACACCTTTCACAGACACTCACACCTGACTTGCAGTACTAATTCTATTGTATGGTAGCTGTACAAAGCTGCTTGGAAAACATGTAGAAAATATGTAACTTTCTAGTACTATAGGATATCATAAAACAGGGACTGAATGAAATCTAACATTCACAGTTATGCATTTATCAGCTACCAGTATATACCATACTTTTTTTTTCTTACACCAAGTAAGAAAATGAAGTCACTCTTGTAGGCACTGTAACAATACTGAAAACACTACATAACAGAAGCTAAATTTGCCTATAATAATCACTTACATATGTAAGTACGGAAACATTTTATTCAGTTCAAAAGCACAACTTTTGTAAAAACACATGAGACCTTGCTTCTTGTTAGTGTCATTTGTCAGACCTCAGTCTGACAAAGGAGAGACTACTGTAATTGATAACTTTCTGCTGAACCCTCAGATGACCGATTCTGCAATCCTCATCCCCAGTTACGCTGCTATAAGTCCCGGAACAAGTCCAATGCTGGTCTGTGGGGGTTAGGCCAATGCACAGACATGCACCAGCCTCCCACACAATATGGGAATGGGGAGCAGGTGAGTTATGCCAGCAAATGGTTAATATTGTACCCTAAATTCTCATACACAGGACATTTATTTGCTCAGGAAAAGCAAAACCCACACAATCAAAAGCAGGACTTAGATTCATTGTGATAAATGAGGGGTGGACCTAAGAAAAGGGGGACAACAGTGGGACCATCTACCCGTTGGTACGCTCACGGGGGCGTACCCTCATTGGCAGGGAGATGGCGGGAAGAAATGGGCGGGAGAGTCGAGGATATAAGGGAGAGGGAGGGGAAGTGGAGGAGGTCCTTTGGCGGGGAAGAGGTGCCCTGGAGAGAACCAAACACCTATAAGGCGTGGAGGGAGAAAGGGGAAGATCTGTCCCTGGAGCCCCTGACCCTGAAGGAGGAGAAGGACCAGCTGAGATCCCAGCTGAAACCCAAAGATCCCCTCCCCAGCCAAGACCAGCGAGACCTTACTGCCGGGGGAAGCAGTAAGAGAACCCGTGACATGGAGTCAAGAGTCTCTCCCTTTCTCAATGACCAGGCATTCCAAAGATCATATACTGAAGTTTTAATTGCAAGGGGTCGGGTAGAAGGGACTCAACACAGTTAATTAGTAAAAGCTAGGGAAAGCATATCGGTATGTTTACAGTGTTGAGAAGTTAACAAAACTAAAAACTACAGAAAGAATAAAGGAAAATTTAATGAATGATGGGAAGCAAGAAGAGGAAGGAATTTTTGTATCTAACAATACTCAAGTGCTAGGCTTTGAAGCTGCTTACTTTAGCAAAATGATTGTTCCCTAGGAGTGTTTCCAGGAGTAGGGGTAGCTGTCTCTCCAGATGCAGCTTCCGGCACAGCTCTGTCAGCTCCTCTTTGTCCAAATACCCTGTGCCTGTGGTATCGCAGCTGTCATAAACATCCTTGAGCTGGGACACATACTGGTTCTCTTCTTCATCCATCCCATAGTCTCCAGAATTCAACCTAGAGAAACAAGCCAGGAGAATTGAAACAGGACATTTAACTATCTCAGTGTTGACATGAAGAACTCACTTGTAAGTCTGCTCTCCACTTGCTTTTGTCGAGGCAGACATTCCAAAAGTGTCTGCGTAAGATTTTTAAAAAACGGGATTCAGAGAATGCCCTGCTTATGGGTAACCCAGATGCATTTAATTTTTTTAAATATTCAGACCCAACTCTCTTGCCAAAAGCACCAATGGAAAAGCAAAAACAAACTATATTGAAAGGCAGATAAAAAGACATGGTACCCCAGCAACATTAGCCAAACACTACCATACCCCAAACACAGTCCCCCAAAGCTGAAGAAAAACGCTTTTTGATGAAAGACTGAGGGAAGAATAAGCCTATTTCTGATGTTGGGGCCTTCTTCTGTCTCTTCCAGGCCATAATAGCCTCCTCCTCACCAACCCAGGTGATCAGCCTGCTATGTGCAAGAAACCCCAGATAACTGAAGAACGCCACGGGGGTGGTCTTACCACCCAGTGTCAAGATTCCAAGATGGTAGTGCCCAGCTTTTTACAATCCCCCTGGAATGAAGTCACACCCCTCCTCCAAGGAGGTCCTGACCCCCACTTTGAGAACTACTGATTTATATGAACCTTGTTCCTAGTGGATATCTACCAGTTGTCCACTTTGAGAAACAGTATGATGGACAAAATGGACTTTTGATGTGATCCATCAAAGGTTGCGCTAATATTCTTGAACAAGATGGATATGCCATATTGGCAGTCAATCCTTAGACCCCCATACTTTAGCTTTCTTCACAATAATGCTAGGGAAGAGAAACAAACAGGGTTTCTCTATTAACAGCAGAACTTCCCAGAACATTTCTTTGTATACTGCAAATACTGTTTATAACCTTTGTTTTAAGTGGTCAATAGATATTCTCTCTTAGCTCCTTCTGCAACACTGATTTCATTGTATGTATTATCAGCCAATTCAGGTCATACAACTTCTTTTGTCTAGTAACAATAAAAATACAAGTAGTACAAGTTTCAGAGCAAACATTTTGGAGAGACAAGGCACAACCTTGTTTTATAAGTCAGCCCAAATTTACACGTACAGATTAATGATGCAGTACATCAAAGTAACACATAGGGTGGGTGCACATAACTACATGAATGAATAAAAAATAAAAATAATGAACACGGGCATCAACATTTATACAAACAACCCTGAACTCCTACCACATGCTAGGAGTTCAAGCCTCCAAAGAGAACTGGGCTTTCACCCACTTCTCCAACGTACTCCTGTGCCAAGAAGGCTTGCTGATCTTTGGGATTTATGTTGTTTTAGGTGCAAATTCTCTATGCCTTCCAATAAAAAGTGCAGCACAAATTAATGCATAAGACTAGAATGTTGACAGGTTGCAGATCATGAACAATTCTTTTAAAATGTGCTCATTTTGTGGACTCTATATCCAGTTAGCCAATGCACTTCACTCTTTCCCCATTTTCTTATTTTCCTAATGAGTTACCGTAAGCATGTTGTCATTTTTATCTGGAAAAAGGAAAAGCTGGCAAAAAACAGAAAATGAATGGGATTATCCCACAATCAACAAACTCCTTGAAGACTGACAAGGCACGTTTTCATTCAGTAGAGCCAAGAATTTCCACTTCCAAAGTATCCTTGGTTAGCTACAATGTAACCAGCTTTGCAGGGGCTGGCCACTTGGCTCTAGAATAGGGGTCGGGGAACTTTTTTACCTTTTACCCCAAAATATATTTAGATATGCCAACGTTACCCCCTTGATTTGAAAGGAAGAAAATCATGTTATTAATTATTTGATAATAATAAATAACAATTTATTTATTTTAAATAAACAACACTTTATAGGCAACAAAATAATAATAATTTTATTATTTTATAAGTTTCCCTCCCTGCCTAAAGATTCCCAGGGAGAGGCTTCTCCATGGGCGGAGTATCCTCTCCTGACCTTGCTGGCACATGCCTCCAATTAGGAAAGGGATAGTGCCAGTGAGGTCAGGAGACGACACTGCCCACGGAGAAGCCTCACCATGGGAACCCTTAGGCAACGAGGAAGGGAAAGGTTGCGCATGCATGCGCAGTCATTTTTTTCAAGATGGATACCCACAGTGCTTGGACTTAGCCATGCAAAGCCACATCTGGCTCAAACTGCTTTCCAGTGCCCCCAAGCACCCTCCCACCCACCCTCAGAATCCTGGACAGGCCCAGGGTTTCCCTACCCCCCCAAACAAGGTAGGAAATGTACAACAAGTCTGGGGAAAGCTAGATGTCTGGACATCCTGGACGCACTGCACTGCGTCAGGTCCTTGTACACTACAGTATTGTAACACACACAGCTGGGCATGCATATAGATTCTATATATAGATTCTATATGCAATGAAATTAAATTCCTGGGGGTAATGGACGGTCACACTGCTGAGACACAGCCAGGCATTCATATAGATTCATATGCATGCCTAGTCATGTCTCAGCAGCATGACCATCCATTACCCCCATGAATTTCATTTCATTTGCTAAGGCAGTTTTGATTTTTTAAATATTTTTTTTACTGGATGGCCTCTTTTTCTAGGACATATTCTCTTTATTAGCCTTGTGTCCTGGAAAAGCCTTCCTTGTCCTCCATTTCTTGTGAGCAGGCAGCATGTCTGCATTGGCATCCTTCAGGCTCGAAAGACTACAGTATCGTGCTCTGATTGGAGGTCCTGAAACAACATCTAGTGTGGCTAAAAAGGCCAATTCAAGAGTGGCAATCCCTTCCACACTGAGGACAAATAAATTATGTCCCTTGCCCAGTAATTCATCAATTAAATGCAATAAATTATATTTAATATTTTTAAATTTTAATAATAATCAATAGTGCAATCCTAATCATGTTTCCTCAAACATAAGCCCCATTGTGTTCAGTTGGAAATGCCTTTACCACCCAAATTCAGGAGACAGAATTAAAATGGATAACAAATTGCTCTGACCAAATCCAGCTGCTTTTGGCTTCTTAACCCCAAAAAGTGCTCTCAAATTCATTTTATGGAGAGTTCCAATTGTGGTTCACAGAGGATTATCAGGGCCATGATCACAAATGCTCTTCCTAAATTAGTGAGAGAGGAATGTCTTGGGGGTGCCATCTGCAAGCTCAGGCTCTGTATTTAGCACAACATAACTATTAATATGTAAGCTTTTGCAGCAATAACAGCTCTTTCGTCCTACAGCAGTCAAGCATGAAACCATCTGCTCTTATCAGCTGCTCCTGTTGCTACAGGTTAATGGGGCTGGAAGCAAAGAGGAAAAAAAATGAAGAATTCGGTATAGAACTGCTAGCAAGATGAAGCAACAGCCAAGAAAATAGGACTGTACAAGCATACAGATTTTCAAGTTTAATTTATTTTAAGATAAGTCTATCAGGACTTTGGTTATAACCTGCACAAGTAAGTGGGCAATCTCCATGCTATCTCGCTTAGATAGCAATGCCAACACTATACAAGTTTCCACTGCAGATGCACCATATGCGCCCCTCCACTCTGGGCCTCCTAATTCTTATCACAACATGTTAATCATCATACTGACCCATAGGCTAACACCTCTCTAGTCAGTAGGTTTTCAGGCATTGATAGAATGGTTCAAGCAGTCAGTCCTGAGGGTAGACTAGGTCAGAGAAATGTCAAGCAGCATGGCTAAGCCCATTTAATAGATACTAAGGGAATTTTCGCTTCTTAGCCTTCATCCCATTACCCAGATCAGCTTCTCCTGTTCATTACCACCAATCTTTCCGGTCTCCTCTAAGCTAATTTGTTACTACAACTACACAATCCATCAGGCTTCCCCCAATCCTTTCTGACCTACAGCTTCCATTTTCATACCATATACAGTGGTGCCTTGGTTAATGAGCATAACGTTCCAGAAGCATGCTTGTTATCCAAAATGTGTGTTATCCAAATTTGATTTTTCCATAGGAAATAATGGAAACTCAGACAACTGGTTCCACAACTCAAAAATATTTATATAAAAATATTAACTGTATATAAAAATGATGACAAAACACTGTAATCCAACACAAAAGACTAAAATATACGGTAACACAAAACACTGTAATGAAGAAAATACTGTACAGTACAGAACTATACTGTGCCTTTTAAAACCGTCATGGTTGCTGTGAGGAAGACAAGAGAATGGAGGGATGACTTTCACTATTACTAATGGAGTCACTACTATTCATTGGCTGAATTGAAACTTTGTCTTTTAATGAAACTTTAACATTCCCATGCTGCTGACAGGGGCACTGGAGAATTGATAAGGCATACCTTCCACACTGCCACACACAGATCACACACACATACAAAGACAACACCACATATCTCCCACATTGCCACACACATATCCTACACATCTGACTTAGGCTGCTCCTCCACCAAAGCCCCCTTCCACAAACTCTCTGGCCACACAGCCTCTCCAGGAGCCTCATAGAACCCGTTAATTTATTTGAATCCCACCACTGGAGGGAGGTGATTCAAGCCAGGCACTTCCTCAGAAGTGCTTGTAGTTTTTCCTCATTAAGCAAAATTTGCTCTTTAACCAAAATATAACTTACAAGAAAATTTGGCTAATTATCCAAAATGCTCACTAAGCAAGTCACTCGTTAACCAAGGTACCACTCTACCTTCTTGAAAATACACTTTACATTGTGTGTTTCCTTGTCGCCAGAGTACAGCAGACCCATTTATTTACACTCTCACTTTATATTATATTTCTATTCCAGCAGGCTCACCATGTCATGCATGTTCGTATGTACTCCCCCGACCAAAACAAAAAACAACATTATCATCCTGGAACTTTTCAATACTTGCCAATAGGAAATTGAGCCATTGCTAGCCAACAGAAAGGGCTCGATATGCTCATCCTGAAAGCAGCCTCACAACATAGGAAAGTACAAAACATTTGTGGATTACTACAACTCAGCAACTCGGTATATAGTGTGGCTTCTGCATTTGACCCAGTCACGTAGAATGGAAGGAGAAGAAGGAAGGACATAATAACAGAACTGCATTACCAACTATACTTCAGCAAGTTTCTCTTTTCCATGGAGAATAAAACATATTATTAATCTCTCTGAACAAGTGTTGGCAGCAACCCGAGCAAGACAGGCTTCCCTGCTTCAACCATAATATAACAGACCAGTTGATCACATTAAAACAAATTAGTTCCCAAGCCAAAACCTGCCATCATAAAAGAACACAGTGTTTCTGACTCCACCAAGTCAGCCCTATAATGTTGTCATACAAGCCTGATGGGATTCTTGAGAAAACTGTTGTAATTATATATATCTAACATGCAAAAAGCATAAACATCACACACAAAGTTAGTCACAAATCTACTGTTTTTCTTTCCATTAAAGTTTTTCTGTGAAAGTTATTTCTGCAAGCATTCTGATAAATTAAAGCATTTGTTTTTTTCGAAAATACCCAGGTAAATAGTATTCTAAAAGAAAACATAAACTTAAAAATAACTGCTCACATGGCTTCTATTTTAACTGAATTACTCCATTCAATATGATGAACAAAAATTTGGATCATTCATGTAATACTATTATAAATGCAATCTTCAGCATATTATCTCCAGAACAGTGATATTTTTATGACCATTACACCAAGATAATCTATTGAAGAGTGTTTGCTTTTCCACTTACAAAACTTCACAGTAAAAAAAATCATTTAGCCAAAACAAATTCTAAGTTGGCACAAACTCTTTCCGATGGCTGACATAGTTTTGATTTTGGACTCTGCCAAATATTCCAGCTATAAAAACGGCTGTCTCCTTTCTCTAGTGTAAATTCAGAGGCCAATAACTTAAATCTGTGGGCTGTGGGTGGCACAAGTGGCTAAGACACTGTGCCTGTTAACCAGCAGGCCAGGGTTCAATTCCCGGGTTGGCCCCACAAGACAGGGTGAGCTCCTGTCCTTTGCCCAACTCTGCAATGCCAGCTGGATCCAATCGTATTGGCTCTGCCTTTCCATTGGACTAATTCAGTGGAGTGGAGAGGGGGGATTTGCTGCTTGGGTAACAGTCTACCCTCCATAACAATCCAACCCAGGCTTTTGTGCTTTGCATGCAGCGTATGCAGCACTGAGCACGATACCATAGTCTTTCAAGACTGATGGAGGCCTGCTTTTTTAACTTAAATCTGTGGTTCACAAATTGTGGCCCATCAGTTTTCAAAACCCAATTCTTGGTGGCTCACAAAAAAACTGGATTTGAATTTAAACTGTATGTGTCACATTGCCATCCCATTTCTTCAGTGAAGCAGCATTTCAAAGAAAAGCTCTGACAGCCCAATCCTAACCAACTTTCCTCACTTGGTATAGACATGCCAATGAGGCATGTACTGCATGTTGTGCTGCTAGGACAATCACAGAAGGCTCCTCAAGCTATTCGACCATTTCATTTATTTTGGGGCTGTACTGGAAAATTGGTTAAGGTTAAGTAGCCTCAGGAGCCTCTCAGTAGTTTCAGATTAAATTAAGCTTGAGCAAAATAACAAGGAAGAAAGTTCCATCACTGCTGTAATCACTGCTCTTGACTTATTTTAGAAAAAGCAAAGTGTAGATCCTACAAACTTGGAAAAACCATGGCCCTTCAGAGTTAGAATCCAGGAAATAGGAGTACACTAGATCACCATCAACAGAAATAATTATTTACACAAGGTACCAAATTGCCATTCATTTTAAGTCATGTACTAGTAATTGTAACTTGTGTGTTCTCTCTACTGAACTTCAAGGCTAAATAAAATCTTGCATCTCCAATATTGCTGAGCCTTGCTGATTCCAGGCAGGGCAGAAACAATGGCAGATGTTTGATGGAACAGATCCAGATGTCAGGGGTACATAAGAAATTTGATGCCACTGCTCTGGAATTTGAGGTATTTTTATCAGGCTTGCTCCAAGTTTGTTATCTTTTCCCTTTTATGTCAACAATGGTACATTTTTTCAGTTATGCAACTTAATGCTATTTTTAATAAAGTTATCTGAGAGCACAATCCTAACCATGTCTACCCAATATATTCAATGAGTCTTACTCCCAGGAAAGTGTCTTTAGGATTGCCTGAATTGAGCATTCAGCATTTCCCCGAATTGCCTGAATTGAGCATTGAGCATTTCCCAACACTGCAAATAGACCAACAACATGCAATTATAAAACTGAGGTTTATTTTTAAAATGCTTATAAAACATTCTGCTTTTTATCAATTTTCTTGATGATATCCAAGAAAAGCCTGTTGAATCTTAATGCTTCCATTCTTCTGATATTAGAAATCCTGCATTCTTATCATGTACACTGGGGGTTACAATAATATGCAAATTTACCTGCAAGAGCACGATCCTAATATCTACTCAAAAGTGAGCCCCATTGTGTTCAATAGGTCTTACTCAGTGATGGGCACCAAAGAAATTAACAACTGGTTCCCTGCCCATCCGGCAGCCACTTTTAAATGGCTATTTTTAAACTTTATATGTCCTATCTCTCATTAACAAGTAGAGTAGGTGCGAACCTGCTGGAGCCCACCACTGGTCTTACTCCCACAAAAGTGCCTTTTGGTGCCCAGTGCCCACCACCCAATGCTAATGCCCTGTGCCCAGCACTGCCCACTGGTGCCTAGCCATACCCAGAGCTCATAAATACAGTACTCTTGAAAATGTACTCCTGCTATGACAGGTAAATTCAACTAGTCTTATATAAGAAAGTGAGAGCACAATCCTAATCATGTCTACTCAAAAGTAAGCTCCATTGTGTTCAATGGGTCTTACTCCCAGGAAAGTGTCTTTGGGATTGCAGCCTAAGATTGCAAAATCTTCTTCCAAAGCTAAAATGCCATTCTTTTCTTGGAAGACTATTCAGATGTGAAATTAATGAGCTATGCAGAGATGGGCAGGCCAAAAAAACTGGTCCAAATAGCATGCATTCATCATCAAGGCAAACAATCTCTTCTCTCCTAGAAAATGCAGAAACCAGGACCAACACATACACACATCCATCTCCAATTTTTAGGAGTTGTTAGTTCAGGCTAATTAAGACTTAGAGCACAATCCTAACTGTGAGCTGTACAGGGGTGCCTTGTATGACAAACATAATTCGTTCCGGAAGCATGTTTATCTTACAAAGCGTTCTTTATACAAAGTGAATTTCCCCATAGGAAATAATGGAAACTCAGACGATTGATTCCACAACCAAAAAATATTCATATAAAAACATTAACTGTATGTTAAAATGATGACAAAATACCGTAATCAAATTCAAAACTCTGTAAAATAATACAGAGCATAATTACTGTAACATTAATTAAAATGCTGCAATAGACTGTATGGTAAAACAGAAAAGAGTAACATGTGGCCAAGGATGACTAATTTTCACTAAATGAGTCACTGGTGTCTTTTTGAGCAATTTTAACCAGGAACCTATCTAACGACACTTTCTTTTGTCTCCTTTTGAGAATTTCATGGAAATGTGACATTGCATTGTCGTTAAACAGATTCATCGCTCACACTGCTACAGCCTTATTTGGGTGTTGCTTTTCTAGAAAATTTTGCACAATTTTCCAATGTTTACAAATGTCCTTAATCTAATTTAATGTGAGGGATTCCTCCTCCTTATTCTCCTCCTCCTCTGCAGATGAGATCTCCATAATCTCTTGATGTTATGATGCAGATCCATCAATTTGTTCATTTTACAATGAATTTTCACTGTAAAACTGTTTGTCTTACAAGGCACTGTTTGTCTTACAAGGCAGAATTCCTTAGAAATTTTAGTTTGTCTTTCAAAGTGTTTGTCTTACAAGGTACCACTGTATTTATTACAAGAGCTAAGTAGATGTGGCAGCTAAACTTTTTTTCTCCCAATGGGTGGACATTTGAAAAGAGGATTTTGTGCAACAGGAGCCAGCCAAGCAACTGTAACTGCTCCCTGCACTGCAAAACATTTCTGCTGAGAAACCCTAACCACAAAAATGCCCAAAGACAGACTGATGGAACAGCCCAACAAATGCCTCTGGCTGCTTTCAGGACCAGACCCTTTCAATAACATCAGGGGCAGAATGCCTGCCATAAGAAGAGTCCGTCTGTTGGAGCTGGCCCAAGGCCCATCTAGTGAAGTTTCCTTGATCTTATGGTAGTCCACCAAATACTTCAGGGAGCACACAAGACAACAAGAAACCATCCCCAAATCATGTGGCAAGTTCTGTATTCACCTAGGAACATAGGAATAGCCTGACGGGATCTGGCCCAAGGCCCATCTAGTCCAGCTTCTTGTGGCCCACCAGATGCCTCAGCGTGTACACAAGACAACAAGATACTTAAGTTCCGGTGCCCTCCTTTGCACCTGACCTTCTGAGGTAGCCTACATTTGTTTGTTAATTGGATCTGTAGCCTACCTTTCTTCACAAAGCAGACTCAAGGTGGCTAACACGGATCAAAAACACATAATTATAAAATATTTAAAAACTTATTTAAAACATTCATGTGTTACACTAAAAACAACTAAAAATGCAACAACCCACCAGCCTCCACGTCAATTAACAGCTCTTGCACATAAAAATAAATATTTCCACTTAAAATAAGGAGGCTTCACAGACCCATCCTGGACTTTTCCTTTAGAAATGTGTTTAATCTCCTCTTAAAGGCTTGTTATCACCACTTCCTGTGGCAAGGAGTTCCACAGGTTAATTCCACAGCCAAGTCCCAACAGGTTCCTACGGGTGACAAGGAAGGAGGCCCCTTCCACGTAGGTCATGGTAAAGGAGTTGGGGGAAGGGGTCCCACCAACGATCCAAGAAGGTATGGAGGCTCCACTTCAGAGGATGCAGAGATAAACGGGGCTCAAGGAGAAGCCCTCCTCACCTTTCTCCCCCTCAGTCTCAGGCAAGCAACCCTGCTCTGGGAGGCACCCACCAGAGCCCATGTGAAGGGAAGAAGCAGCAGCAGCAGCCTCTCATTAGTACACCCACCTCTTCTCCTCCTGCTCCCAGCGCGGATTCACAGCCGCAGCAGCATCCTCCTCCTCCTCTCCCTTCCCTTTGTGCCCGCAGGCCAATACCAGCCTGTTCTGCCGCGTCTCCTCCTCCTCCTCCCCGCCTGCCTGGGTCCCCCTCACTCAGCAGGCTGCCTACCTCCTCCTGGGTTCTTTGCCCACATGTCCTCATCCTCTGCTGGTTTGGAGAAGCCAGGTGCTCACCAGGATGGGAGACCCAGGCCTCTGTCCTATCACACTTACCTGGGAGTAAGCCCCATTGACTCTAATGGGACTTATTTCTGAGGATACATGCCTAGGGCAGGGTGACCAAATGTCTTCTTTTTCCAGGACATGTCCTCTTTTTAGCCTTGTGTCCTGGGGGGAAAAAACCTCATTGTCCTCCTTTTCCTTGTGAACAGCAGCATGTAGCCTTCTTGCAATTAATTTAATATATAAAATTAATCACAATTACTATTATAATCATAATTAATACTATTGCAATACAATTCTAATTATGGTTATAATTGTAATTGTGATTAACTTTATGTAATAAATTATATGTAACAGTTTCAAGTTTAATAATAAGTAACACAGGCTGTGTTCCTAACCTCCACTGTGCCGACTTGGGAGTCTCAAAAAAGTGCCATAAACACTTCTGTGCCACTCCTGGAGAAGAGTAAGGTCAATGCACAGACATGCACTTGCCTCCCTACAACTTCACAGGAATGGAAAGACCAGTTGTGCCAACCTAGGTTAGGCTTTAGTGTTTACTGTTTAAATTAACCACATAAAAGTAATATACTGTGAATTGGTTTGTCATGTCCTACATTTTTCTTGGGTTTCTTATATTTTTGGTGGGTGCAGGGGACACTTTGTCCTCTTTTGTGGTTATGACATCTGCTCATACATCTTCAATCAGGCAAAAAAAAAAAAAACCAAAACGTCTTTGGGGCTGAAGAAAAGAGCACCCAACAAGTCCCACTGAACTTACAGTCCAATCCTATGCATGGCTACACAGAAGTCCATCCCATGGTATGGCAGCAGGTGTGGTCTTGAATGAAGGGCTACCAAAGAAAGCAAAGAGCACAATCCTAACCAAGTCTACTCAAAAGTAAGCCCCACTGTGCAATCTTTAGGATTGCAGCCTAAGTAGGGAAAGACCCAGAAAATTCCTGGATGGGAAACTGCAAGCTGAAACTGCAAGATGATAATGAATCATCACAGCCAGAAGGTGTCACCTTTTACATCTCGGCTGACCTGAAAACTGCGGAAAGCTTGAAGGCATGCCCCAGTACCAGTTGTGATGATGACCATTTGGTGAAGGATCCACCCGAAAGAAGAGTTATACGAGCTGTCCATAGAACAATGTATACTAGCCTGCATCCTGGGCATGAACTCTTGCAGGCTGCTGGACCTCACAAAGGATCTCCCAGCAACTGTAATTGCCATAAGCTAAATAAATAAAAGTACATCCCATTAAACAGAGGCTTGTGGATATTGAACTTCAAGCCCTAATTAACTAGGCCACAGGGTTGTCCTTCAAATTTTCAGATCCTGCTATTCCACAATCAAATGGCTCCTTACCAATCTCTTTTGACTCGCCCTAAGGAACGAGTAAGCCAGATGTGTATTTTGGGGGGGATTTACAGTCAAGTTCCTTTTCTCAACAAGCATAGCTCTTGTTTTCCGAAACAGGTCGATACTTTTTCTCACATTCCCTTCTCTAGCATCATTCCCTTCTCTAACATCATACTGATGTTCTTTCTAACCCTAAAATTTAACCTAATGAAGAAGGCTGAAGAAGGCTAGGATTTCAGAATCGCTAAAACTATTTTTCAGGTAACTATTAAATGATGGCCCAATAGGGACTGCTAATTTTAGATTGTCATTTGCAGAAACGCATGGAAATAGGCCGGTGTGATATGATTTACTTGTACCGTATTTTACTTTATCTAGGTATATATAGAGATATACGCACGTATATAAATTTACACACACACGTATAAATACAAGTTAATTTTAAAATGTGTTTTTCCCCTCTTAATATTCAATTACATTTGTTGGTATAGATGAGTTGTTGCTGTTTTAAAGCACTCTCTCTCAACCTTGAAGTCACAGTATATATTTATATATTTAAATGGTTTATATATAAATTAATATATACAGGTATTTTAAAAGCTTCTTAGCTCATTGCACTCCAAACCCTTGAGATGGGTGGTGATGGTATAAGAACAAAAGTCTAAGGATTGAAAAATGGAGTTATATCCCAGTATATCCAGTACAGATATAAATCTATGTATGTTGTTTTGTGTATGACACGTCTGGTTTACACTGGGTGTTTTGGGAGATGTCTGTTAAGATGATAACTGATAGGCTTATGGTTACAAGGAAAGGCAAAAGAATATTGAGGGGACTACATAACTGCACAAAGGAGAGATCTAGCAGTTGAGTAGGTCTCTGTCTGAGGTCCAAATCCTATCCAACTTTCTAGGCTGCAATCCTAAAGTCACTTTCCTCAGAGTAAGAACTATTAACACAATGGAGCTTACATTTGAGTAGACATGGTTAGGATTGTGCTCACAGTCGCACGCAGCCCCAGAATAAAAGAACAAATATTTCCTTATCTTGAGGAGGCCTCCATGACCGCTCATCCACTTCAGGATGCAGCACATGCCCCATTGCCATGGCTGCATACGTGTTAGAAATAAGGATAGGATTGGGACCTGAGGGGAAAAGGAAAACAAATTATATTTATTTTGCATGGCTAGCCAGATATACCCATTGCAGGGACGAAAGAGGGGCAGATAGGTTTTGGCCAGTCCACAAAGCTACTTAGTAACCACTCAATCACAGCAGGAGGGGTGTTGCACAGGGTCTTGTTGCACAGATGGATTAAGGGTGCACACAGGCACACAAATATTCTTGAGATTTGACTCAAAACAAATGGCCACTGCAAATTGTATAATCTAGTCCAGTGATTTTCAACCAGTGTGCTGTGCCGCACTGGTAGGCTGCAGATAGTCCTCAGGTGTGCCATGGGAATTTGGGGATTGACATTCATTAATAGGAATATTTAGGTATTTGAACACTCTGGTGTGCCTTGTCAATGGCAAAAACAACTGATGCTGTGCCTTGACAATCTCAGAGCTTTAAGTGTGCCGTGAGATGAAAAAGGATGAAAATCACTGCTCTAATGTACAGAAACTCATGCAAGTGTTAATTCCATTTTTCAGTCCTGGAATCAAACACCTGGAGGTACTGAGGCAGTTCCTTATTCAATTAGGTGCAACAGAGTAGCAAGAAACCTGGAAGTGGATCTTTAAACCTATTTTTCCATTGTTTTATTTATACAGTGGCGCCTCACGTAACAAATTTAATCTGTTCCGGAGGAATTTTCTTTAAGTGAAACATTCTTTACGTAAAGCAGATTTTCCCATAGGAAATAATGGAAACTCAAACAATTGGTTCCACAACCCCAAAAATATTCATATAAAAATATTAACTGGATGTAAAAATGATGACAGAACACTGGGAATGAATTCAAAACATGCATTCAATGTGCATGATCTTATGAAGTCTGCTTAGGCTGCAGTCCTAAAGACACTTTCCTGGGAGTAAGACCCATTGAACACAATGGGGCTTATTTCTGGGTAGACATGGTTAGGAGGCTGCAATCCAAGACACCTTCAAAGTGTCTCCCACTTTCTCCTTCTCCCCATCCTGAGCCTCTCTCTCCCCTGCTCCCTTCTAGCTAGCCCTGAGCTGCTTCCTTCTTCCACACTGCTCTTCTCTCCCTCTGTCCAGCAGGTGCCCAGCCACAGGAGGAACAGCATGGAAGTGTTGCTTTCACTATGGGCAGGTGCGCTAGGCAGCCCTAATGCTTTATAAACAGGCTGCCGGCCAGCGCATCTGCCCCAACTGCCAACGAACGTGTTCTTTACGTGAAGCACTTTCTTTACGTGAAGCAGAATCCTATAGAAATTTTTGTTTGTTACGTGAAACATACTTTACATGAGGTGCCACTGTATATGGTTTGGGTTTTTTTTATACACAGGTTTCAGAACAGAAGCATCTTAGTGGATAAGAGGTACAACACACAGTAAAACCTTGGATTGAGAATGTTTTGCAAGACAAGGAAACATTTCTAATAAAGTTTGTCCTACAATACATGTGGAAAAACAACCAAGATACAGCTGGTTTTGGTGCCCCGCCAACACCTGCTGCTCAGCCTCTCCTGAGAGACCGGCCTAGGCATGTCTACTCTGAAGTAAGCCTATTACAGTCAATGGGGTTCACTCCTGTGTAAGGGAGCAGATTGCAGCCCGAGACTTGAGAGGGCTGCAATCCTTTACACACTTTCCCGGGAGTAAGACCCATTGAAGACAATGGGGCTTACTTCTGAGTAGACATGGTTAGGACTGTACAAGAGCACCACCCTTACCATGTCTACTCTAAAGTAAGCCCCACTGTGTTCAATGGGGCTTACTCCCAGGAAAGTGTCTTTAGGATGGCAGCCTGGGAGTAAGACCCATTGAACACAGTGGGGCTTACTTTAGAGTAGACTAAGACACTGTGGGCGTGTGTGGATATGTATATATATGTGTGTAGTGGCACAGCTGGAGGGGGTTGCGAGGGAGGTACTGGCTGAGGGTGGGGCCCCTCACTCACACCCCCTCCGCCCCCCTCCAGCTACGCCACTGGCGCGAACCACTCTGCGCGCGCCTAACGGTTTCTAACAGTCTCCCTCAGACCGTCATGCCTCGTTCTTCCGGAAGCGCGCGCCGCTTCCTCTGACGTAACTCTCAACGCGAGCGCGGGCGCTTCCGGCGTGACTGTTGGTGCGCATGCGCAGTGCGTGTGAGGCGGGCAGGAGCGGTGCGTGTTTCAGGCCCGGCTGTGTCGGTGCCGGAGAGTCTTCCCAGGAACGTCGAGACCGGTGAGGGATGTCGGGGGCCGCGGTGGCCGCTCCGGGCTCGGCCCGTAAGCGGCTGTTGAAGGAGGAGGACATGACGAAGGTGGAGTTCGAGACCAGCGAGGAGGTGGACGTCACCCCCACCTTCGACACCATGGGCCTGCGCGAGGATCTGCTGCGCGGAATTTACGCCTACGGTGCGCGGGGGGCCTCCATATGGGGGGGCTGGAGGGGCCCACATGGGGCTGGGAGCTGGAGGGGCCCCTGGGGGGCTGGAGGGACCCACATGGGGCTGAGGGGGGCTGGAGGGGCCCACATGGGGCTGGGGGCTGGAGAGGCCCCTGAGGGGCTGGAGGGATGCACATGGGGCTGGAGGGACCCACATGGGGCTGAGAGGGGCTGGAGGGACCCACATGGGGCTGAGGGGGGCTGGAGGGGCCCCCGTGGGGCTGGAGGGACCCCCATGGGGCTGGGGGCTGGAGAGGCCCCTGAGGGGCTGGAGGGACCCCTGGGGGGCTGGAGGGACCCACAGTGGGCTGGGGGCTGGAGAGGCCCCTGAGGGGCTGGAGGGACCCACGTGGGGCTGGAGGGACCCACGTGGGGCTGAGGGGGTCTGGAGGGACCCACGTGGGGCTGAGGGGGGCTGGAGGGACTCACGGGGGGCTGAGGGGGTCTGGAGGGATGCACATGGGGCTGGAGGGACCCACATAGGGCTGGAGGGGCCCTGGTGGGAGTGGAGGGTTGACCACATTAAACAACAATGCACCTGCTTCTGGCACTTTGTGGTTTCCTACATCTGGAGGAAGGCGGTTGCAATACCCATCAAGGCTTGTGCCTTAGAAGCCGTGACTTTGGCACATTCAAAAAACCCTTCCACCCTCCCAGAGCCTTTTAGTGATTTTTGTTATGTGACTTCCCAAACCAGAAGTAACTGACAATGATGTCACTTCCAGTTACTCCTGGCGCTATTTTGTGTAGGTTGACAATGTAAAGTGATATGATAGAGGACAAACACTGATCTTGCTGGATATTGCTGTATCAGTGCTTTACAGTCTCAGCGTATGGCTTGTTTCTGTTCTGGCTGTTGGAATAGATGTCAGAACAGCACTATTGAAAAATGTTAAAATGCCTACGTGGGTTGGGTAACAATGAAAAAGACTAAAGGAAGCAGTTTTTGGTCTGTAGATGCATTTATTTTGAAATCCTGTCCCTATTTTCTCTTGCCAAGCATTCTGTATAAGGGATTCTCAACCTGTACAGTTTGTGATTACAATCTGAAGCATCTTACAATGTTATATTTCAGGTTTTGAGAAACCATCAGCTATTCAGCAGAGAGCAATCAAACAGATTATTAAAGGAAGAGATGTGATTGCACAGTAAGTAAAATTACACGCACAAAGAAGAATGAAGTTGAAGATGCTAATTCATGTGACCTTGCAATAAGAGGGTAAATTATCTGAACAGTCTTAAGTGGTCAGAAATTACATTCTCAGTGCAATGGACTAATGGAAGAGACATTTAACACTGGGCTGGTGGTGCACCATTGTCCTGGGCACTTTCTGTGAACGGGAGTTCTTCTACCATTAGAACACCAAAATTTTTTTGCCCACCGTAAGACCGCATGGGTCACGTTCTGCTCTGTACTATAGTTAGGTACATAAGGTACATACAATGTTCATATAATATACATATAATGAATAAATGTTGTGTCAAGTTTTAGTATAATTATTTTTATTGTGAAATAATGATTTTTTAGTACAATTTTTATCACCTGCACAGGTCTGCACGGGTCAATTTTGATCCGTGCAACCCTGTACTATAGTTAGGTACATACAATGTTCATATAATGTACATATACTGAATAAATGTTGTGTCAAGTTTTAGTATAATTATGATTATAATTTGTATAATGATTTTTGTACAATTTTAGCTAGCAAAATATTGAGTAAACAGTAAAAGACAACATCGTCCAATAGGACCCTGTACTATAGTTAGGTACATATGATGTACATATAATATACATATAATGAATAAATGTTGTGTCAAGTTTTAGTATAATTATTTTTATTGTGAAATAATGATTTTTAGTACAGTTTTTATCACCTAAGAGACTGCACGGCTCAATTTTGACCCGTGAGACCCTGTACTATAGTTAGGTACGTACAATGTTCATATAATGAACATATCATGAATAAATTTTGTATCAAGTTTTAGTATAATTATGATTATAATTAGTGTGATGATTTTTAGTTCAATTTTAGCTAGCAAAATATTGAATAACCAATAAAAGGCAACATGGGTTCAGTATGACCCTGTACTATAGTTAGGTACATATAATGTACATATAATATACATATAATGAATAAATGTTGTGTCAACTTTTAGTATAATTATTTTTATTGTGAAATAATTATTTTTAGTAGTTTTTATCACCTAAGACTGCACAGGTCTGCACGGGTCAATTTTGGCCCTGTACTATAGTTAGGTACATACAATGTTCATATAATGTACACATAATGTACATATAATGAATAATAATTATGATTATAATTAGTATAATGATTTTAGTACAATTTTAGCTAGCAAAATATTGAATAACTAATAAAAGGCAACATGGGTCAAATATGACCCACTTGGTAAACTAAAGTATGTTTGGATTTTACAGGAAAACTGTAAATTCAAAATCTTCATGCTTTTGGTATTGTGACTGTCTAATTAGTAGGGAAAAAAAGTCAGAAAGTCTTGTCAGGTAATAATAATAAATTCCAGTAAAAACACAACACAAACTTCCTGGCGGGTCAGTGATTGACCCGTTTGGGACCCTAAGGGTTAATATTGACCCTTTGTGTGAGCTTATTTCTCTTTCCATTCAGGGCATATCACTGTGTCAGCAGCCTGTTAAGTTTAAGTGATCTGTTTATGTTTGTATTGGTTTAGCTTAAGAGAACTTTTCTTTGCATGGAAACATGAAAGCCCACAAGCATGTAAAGATGAAATATAGAGAATATTAATAATAATTTGCTTTACAGATGCTAGCAAAGATTACTGAAAAAACATAAAAGTTTAGAATCCTTCGAATAGCGAAAAGGGTTTTGAAATTTAAATTTTTGAATGTCCAGAATTGTACACAGTTCTTAAGAAAAAGCCCCACTATTTTGTCTTCTGATGTAGTTTCTAAAAACTTTGTGTTTTTTTTCCTAGATCACAGTCTGGAACTGGCAAAACAGCAACATTTTCCATTTCTGTCCTACAGTGTCTGGATATTCAGGCAAGTTTTCAGACCTTTAAGAATTTAACATTTTTTTGGTACAAATTCACATAATAGTAGGACTAGGAATAAATGTATAATCTCAACGTCAATGTCCAGAGGCATCTATCCAGGTCACCCACTTTTCTCCAGAGTCCCGCATTTTGGTTTTGGAATCCCTCAGGAACAAAATATGAATTTAGAAGTAATTTGTGTTTTATTCACTAGATCTTTGTTCTATCAGGTTCGTGAAACCCAGGCATTGATTTTGGCACCTACCAGGGAACTGGCAGTACAGATTCAGAAGGTAAATTCTTGTTTTTTAAACATGGTTACTGGGATACTTTCTATTTGTTAATACTACTTGATACTGATAATTTCTAAAATTGTAGGGATGTCTCAGACTCTGAAATGCTAACAACTGTACATTCTGAAATGGTTGGTTTAGCATTTTGTTTGATACATCTATCATGGATAAAATTGAAGCATGAGAGACAATAGGAGGGGAAGGGTAGTGAGAGCAAGAATAAACTAATGAATAACGTGCAGTTCACATATCTGTATTGTATTTAGGCTTGCTTAAAGTATAGCTTGGGAGCTAGTGGATGGTAAAATGAGCAAATTCAGTTCTCTTGCCTTTGTGGTAATCACAGAAAGCATAATAAGGGATCCAACCCTCTCACCAGAAGTAACCTACTACTTCCAGCAGGCCTACAATAAATCTTTGTCTTCCAGAAGTGCACTGCCTTTTATCACTTGGCAGTTGATGTAATTCTTCCACAGAATGGGTTGTATCTAGCCCAGCTAATGTCCTGACCTCTGTCACAGCCTTCAGCAATGATAGTTAGTGTTCTGGGGAGAGTAATAGTGACTAAACATCCTTCTCCAGTTTTTATTACCATAAAACTTGGCTGCTGGGTATGATCTTCTTGCCGCCCATAGTGGGCTTGAAATAGTTACCTTTTTTGAATTCAATTCTGAAACTTTGTTGATCTACTGTACCATTCTATGGGTAATTGACTATGTGACCATTCTATATGTAATTGAATTGTAATTGGCACAAAATATTGTTTGGCACTTCTGCTCCTAATAAAAGAATTGAGAATCTGACAGCATTCATGACACATTGAAGTATTGTGTGCACTATTCCTGCAGGGACTTCTTGCTCTTGGTGACTATATGAATGTCCAGTGTCATGCCTGTATTGGTGGGACCAATGTGGGTGAAGACATCAGGAAACTGGATTATGGACAGCATGTTGTTGCCGGCACACCAGGGCGTGTATTTGGTGAGACAATAATTAGTTTTGCTTAATACACAGTATATTTTTATTATAGAATTCTACTGTTTTGTGCTGGCAACATGCTTATAACCTCACTTCTGTTTGCTAGACTTGCAATGTAAGCTGTGGTTCTTTACACTTGTCTTTTAGCTTACATTTCTTTGTAACTTGAAGCTTTGGTGTTTTTGACATTCATGTTTTAAAATATCTGTCATTTTAGGCCGGGTGTGCTAATTGATAGGTAGTTCAACACTTCTGTTTTTTGCAATAATTTTTTGAAACTCCCTCTACCTGACAGAGCTTCTTTTGTGTGCTCCTGGGTTTCTCTTTTAGTCCTCCTGCCACTGCCACCTCTTGTGTTGAGGTGATACCCATGATAAAAATAAAAGCAGATACCTTTTCATTTTCTGTGGGCATTGTCCTAATAAACATCCTTCATAAATGTGGATTGCTTGGTCACGAATTGGATCGAACATGTTGTGTTCCGATGTTGGTACTTTCTCATCTATCAGGTGCCACACACAAAATGATAAAATTTTCAGGAGGTATCCAAAGGACATTTTGCTAAACATTTGCAGAAATAAGGATCAGATATTTCAGATAGCAACACTAACAATTGTTTACCTTTTATAAAAAAAACTGTTCATGAGACAGAAAACTAATCTTGGGAAAACAAAACCTAAGTAATCTAGTTAATTTTGTGTTGTTATATCAAATTGCTGCTTGTGCATGGGTAGTCCACTGATGTGAATCGTGAACTAGCCAATACAATCCTGTTGGTACATTCCCCTTCGTTCATTCAATTTCTATTCTGCTTTTTTTCTAATGGGCAAAACCAAAAGCTTTTCAACCTAGCTCTTCTTAACTCTTCTTGGCCCATACCCTGGAGGACAAGAAATAGTTCTCGCCATCTCTGCTTGGTCACTGGTTATTGACAGAAACATGAAATTTTTCAGATATGATTCGTCGCAGAAGTCTTAGGACTCGTGCTATCAAAATGTTGGTTTTGGATGAAGCTGATGAAATGCTCAATAAAGGTAAAAAATATTAGCCATACAGCCTTATCATATGGTTGGCAACTAATCAACCAACAGTATTTATATACTACTTTTCAATTAAATTTTTACAAAGCAGTTTGTATATAAAATGAAATAAGTAATGGCTAATGGTTCCATGTTCCAAAGGGGCTCACAATCCAAAAAGATGCAAAAGAACACCAGCAGAAACTCCATAAAAGATATTGCTGGGGTGAAGAGAGCCAGTTACACTTCTCCCCTGTTACGTAAATAAATGAGAGGAGCATCCACTTGAAAGAGTCCCTCTTGCTCAGTTAGCAGTCCCTCTTGCTCAGTTAGTCTGTGAAAAAATATTAACTTTTATTAGGTGAGACTATTTATCCTCAGAATTTTTATCCACAGATCTGGTTCAAGATGATTTGAACCTGGACCCTGACTTGGTTCCACCTCATCCCTCTGGAAGATTTTCTGAAGCCTGGAGAGGCAGCACATGTTCATTCGCTCCACACTTTAGACTTTAGGCTTCAGAATGGCCCCTAGTTCTGTTCCAAGGCCAATTCAGAGTGTTGGTGATAACCTTTAAAGCCCTATAGGAGCAGGATACTTCAAGGTCTGCCTTTCCCCTTACAGTCATCAGATAGTACTCAGCTTATGATATCACTGCCATGTGAAACCCAGGGGATGGCAACAGGTTGCAGGCCTTGTTGTATTGTGGCGATACAACTATAGAAACAGTTATTTGAATTTTTGAGAACAGCCCCCTTTGTCTGTTGTTCCTGACTGGGTTTGTTAAAAATTTTGTTTGGCATTCAGAGATGGTGGAAAAATCTTCTAGATACCTTTTTATCTTTTATCTCATTGCCTTTTTGTTTGGTAGACTGTCTTATATTGGTACTATACTCTCTGCACTGTATTATGTGGCTAGTATGGTTTGTTGTATTATGATTGGATGAAATCAACTCTGAGGTTTTTAATGTGTATTTCTAGCAACAAATGTACTACTTTATTGCATGTCAATGAAAAACATCTTAAATTTTGCTTTCTGTACTTATCCTGTGTTTGCTTGGCTAGGTTTTAAAGAGCAGATATACGATGTGTACAGATATCTTCCTCCAGCAACACAGGTAGTTCTGATCAGTGCCACCTTGCCCCATGAAATCTTGGAGATGACCAACAAATTCATGACAGATCCTATCCGCATCCTGGTGAAACGGTTAGTGATTTAGTTTTTTCATCCCACGTTGGTGCATCCTTGTGTTGTACTGATTTCAAATCACACCTTTCAGATCTGCACTAGAATATGGAAAGATTGCCTGAATTTGTGATTTATTGCTTTCCTGTTGTCAAGCTTTTCCATGTTAGTTACAAAGATTTTCAGAACTAGAATTTTGGTCCTGGTGGATCATACAATTGATATAGGCTGCAATTCTAAAGACACTTTCCTGGGAGTAAGACCCATTGAACACCTTGAGGCTTACTTTTGAGTAGACATGGTTAGGATTGTGCTCATAGAAAGTCATTTTAATAATTCTATTTGGCACTTTCACTGAGTGTTCAAATAATGCATTGTATTACTGTATTCCAAATATAATGCTGAAGGTAAGCCAATATTCCCATATTATTGATCCCAGAACCAGTAGTTGAGAGTTCAGAGTGAACAAGTATGTTCTAAAATTAACCATTGGTAACAGAGCTGTGAGGCCAGTAATCTTCAAAATCAAAAGTAAAAAAAATTGCATGATGAATACTTAGAATTGTAAGAACCTAATCCTGTGGGTGTGTTATGCCAGTAGAATGTGTATTCCACCAACATGCGATTGGGTCTGTGCTTTGATGGACCAGCAATGCCTGGCAGTGCAGTTAAGCCTTCGTGGGAGAGTAACAGGACAAGAAATGAATAGAATGGTGTGGAGGTGGAGATGGGGAGGAAAGCTGATCAGGTCCAAGAAGATGGCAGTTTCAGTGGCAGTTCTATTACCATATCTTTTAACAGTTTGCTGGACTCAATCAAAATTGATTTGTGCCTGCTATATCACTGGTGCAGGTCAAAGATGACCCTTGGCTTACCCTAGGAGTAAGGGGGCAAATGTCCCTTTTCTCAAGGAGATGCCAAAACTCCAGTGTGATGCAGCAGTCATCATGTTGGTGCCACTGCATTGTTGTATAGGAATAGGTTTGTAAATCTGTTTCAGTTGTAATGTCTCACAATTTACCGAACCCTTTAAAATGTATGTTTGTTCCCTTTCTCCTTTTCCAGTGATGAATTGACTCTAGAAGGAATCAAACAGTTCTTTGTGGCTGTGGAGAGAGAAGAATGGAAGTTTGATACTTTGTGTGATCTGTATGACACACTCACTATCACTCAGGCAGTCATCTTCTGCAATACAAAAAGGAAGGTATGTCAGCAAATAACAATGTCTGATTCTGTCTAGTTGTGAATCTTTTGTGCTAGCCCCTAAAAGTTGATCCATTGGACAGTGGGCTTAGGGCGAAATTCAGAGTAACTACGGGGAGTCTTTGCTCTGGTGTAAGAACAATTTACTCTGGATTGCAATATGAATTTCCCATAGGTTTTCACTAGGTGGTGCAATAATTACGGGTGCACGTAATGTCTCTTGTGTGCTCATGTAGTTACTCTGGATTGTAGGGTTAGTCTAACAAAGTTAACTTTTGGGGTGTTGTTTCTGTGACTGCCCAGAACTAACCAGGCAGTCTGCTTCTTGGCTCAGGTTGACTGGCTTACTGAGAAAATGAGAGAAGCCAACTTCACTGTTTCTTCCATGCATGGTGATATGCCCCAGAAGGAGAGGGAGTCCATCATGAAAGAATTCAGGTCTGGGGCAAGGTAAGCTTGCTATTTCCTTTACAGGTATCCTTTGAAATATTGCTCCCTCTTACTAATTCGAGAAAGATCAAGCAACTTCCTAACAATCCAATGCTGTGCTTATGATTTGGTCTTTATGAAGAATGTAAGAACATCCCTGCAGGATTATCCCAAAGCCAATTTTGTCCCACATTGGCCAGCCAGTGTTTCAGTAACAGGACATGTAGGCCAAGAGCCTGCTATTGATAACTGGTACAATGGCACATGTTTTAAATGTAGATATAGCATGAGAGAACATTGTGACTAGCTGAACAACATGCCTTCGTCTGCGTAACTTTATACTATCTGATGGGTATTATAACTCCTGACAGGTTTAAGAGAACAATTTAACTAGGGATTGTGTCCCAGAAACATTTCTGTTTAGACATGGGGAGGATTTCTGCTAGTTTCCCCCTTCCCTCAAAGCCCCTTATCCCCCAACACTGAAAAGCAGATGCTTAGGAGATTGCAAAAGATCCCTCCCTCTACATAAACAGAGGTGCTTCCTCAACCCTGAGTATTTTCCTGAGGCTTTAATCTTGTGTGTCTTAATGCAGCATTATTTTAGAAGAAAGAGTTGGAATGATTACAGAGGTGGTTCAGGCACATCTGATTCTGCCCTGCCAATCATATATGAGGACATCTGAGCTTCTGTCATAAACTTGCTTATACCGAATAAGAGTCCAGCACTTAAGATAGATCTAAAGACCCTGTTGTATCAGAAAGAGAGTCTCGTGTATCCAGTTTCATGTTTTCGCAGGTTTCATTGCCATCCAACAACTTATCATTTGCTTTTCAGCCGAGTTCTTATTTCTACAGACGTTTGGGCCAGGGGCCTTGATGTACCACAGGTGTCCCTCATTATTAATTATGATTTGCCCAACAACAGAGAATTGTATATACACAGGTAAGACAGTCAGTGGGTATATATCTGTAATCTCAGTTGGGAATGAGAAGCTTTGGAAAATGAAAACAGTCTGGATACTTCAGAGGAATAATTTGAAATGAGATGATTTTGTTTAAACAAATGACAAAAGATCAAAGTGTAGAGTATAAAAATAATAATGATGGTACTTTTTCTTTAGTACCTCATGACTGTCAAAAAATTTAAAATAGAAAGTGTTTCTGTCTTACAACTGATGATATGTGCATCATATATATTACGGGCATCCCACACTTATTGGACAGTTAGAGACCAGAGCACCAAACAAAAGTGGAACCCCAGTGTTTTTTCAGCTTGCAAATGCAAAATGGCCAGAAAGACATAAATACCACTTGCAAAAGCCTAAATAATACATTTTTTAACACAGCCAAAATACATACCAAATTATACTAAACAAAGGTGTGTGTGTGCAATGAATATCTGCTGTATTTGAATGATGGTGATTCATCAAGAAAGTCATGAGGATTAAACAAATATATTTCAGCCTTCATAATTCAGTTAGGGCTGCAGTGGTTAGAACGCTGGAGTTAGAACCCTGCTTGACTGGAATTCCGCTCAGCAGGCAGCAGTTCAAGACCAGAGTACTGCCAGATGGGGTGAGTTTCCATCCTTAGCCCATCTCCTGCCAACCTAGCAGTTCAAAAGCATGTAAATTCAAGTAGATAAATAGGTACCACTTTGGTGGGAAAGGCACTGTCTTGGTGACAGGCCCCTGCAAAAGGCCAGCAAGGTGTCTATGTTGTGTCCATCATGGACTGGAGTTTCCTCCAATCCACAACAAACAGACACCGTCAACACACTTGCTGATAACAAAAAGCAGGAACAAAAACCAGTTCCTGCTTTGATATAAAAGCAATTCCTCTTGTTCCAAAAGAAGTTCCAATGCACGTCTGTGGATGCTGGGAGCAAAACGTCACCATCTGGTGGTCAGTCATGCAAATTACACTTTTTTTTTTAAACAGACGGAGTAGAAAAAAGAGACTTCTGGATATATTTTCAGTGATGAAAGGGCAAAACAATGGAAAATTGGGTGTCAGAAAGCAAGGGGGGATGCCTGTACTCACCTATAGCTGGGGTGAAACCTTTTCCTATATGTGATATGTTGCTGTCTTAGCCACATTTGCTGGTTCCTGAACCCCACCTTTGTTTCACAGGATTGGTAGATCAGGCCGCTATGGCCGGAAAGGTGTTGCCATAAACTTTGTAAAGAATGACGACATCCGAATTCTGCGGGATATTGAACAGTACTATTCTACCCAGATTGATGAAATGCCCATGAATGGTGAGTGTCTTAATTCTTTGCCCAACGTAATTAGATGAGAATTGAATAGCAAATTGCTGCTCATTGGTCAGCTTAGCCACCTCGCCTGTTTACAACTGGATCTGTAATGGCCTGGTTGCTTGATAATAAGAAGGGAATTAGCTCCTATCATTTAGAATTTATCAGCTTAGTTATGGAATTAGGTCCACCAAATACAGTGGTGTCTCACTTAACAAGTGTTGCTTCACTTAACAAGCACACTCGTTGGCAGTTGGGGCAGACATGCTGGCCGGCAACCCTTTTAAAAAGCGTCAGGGCTGCCTAGCATGCCTGCCCATAGCAAAAGCAATACTTCTGTGTTATTCCTCTTGTGGATGGGCATCCTCTGGGCAGAGGGAGATAACAGCAGTGGAGAAGAGGGAAGCAGCTCAGAACTAGCCAGAAGGGAGCAGGGGAGAGAGAGGCTCAGGATGAAGAGAAGGAGAAAGTGGGGAGACTCTTTGAAGGTGTCTTTGATTGCTGTCTCAGCCATGTCTACACCGAAGTAAGTCCCATTGTGTTCAATAGGGCTTACTCCCAGGAAAATGTCTTTAGGATTGCAGCCTAAGTAGACGTCATAGGATCATTCACACTGAATGCATGTTTGAATTCAGTTCCAGTGTTTTGTCATCATTTTTACATCCAGTCAATATTTTTATATGAATATTTTTTTGGTTCTGGAACCAATTGTCTGTGTTTCCATCATTTTGTATGGGAGAATCCTCTTCACATAAAGAGCGTTTCACATAACAAGCATGCTTTCAGAACAAATTAAACTTGTAATGTGAGGCACCTCTGTATTTATATTGCATAGCTTAAGAATAAACTTGAATTCTACTTTTATACTGTTCTGCACTTTTCAGTGCAAACTGTTTCAGTTCCTTTTTGGCTTCAGGGATGTGTTGCGTGGAAGAAAATTTTTCCATAGATCAGGACATGATTGTAGCAAGCCACTAAAATAGCATGGGAGGCAAGGAATGGGGGTGGGTTTAAAAGCTGTGTCTGGCCTCCTGCATCTTGAAACACGTCCACATCATGGCTTCAGAGCTGCTGCAGCCCTGCCTCCTTGCCAGCCTGGGTGAGCCCACTGCTGCTGAGAGGCTGCCAGAATTCTGTACATCCGCCTGAGGCTTAGCTGTAGTCCTTAAAGGCTGAAGTCGCAGCAGGCACAGAAGCTGAGCCATGAGTGGGCTCTCAGGAGGACCCAAGCAGCTTGGAGCATGTGTTGCAGGAAACACTGCCTGGGTCCTGTGGCTGCCTGCCCTAGTCCCAGTCATTAATAAGTATTGACTTGGAGCCCAAGTGATAGGGGACCGTTGCTGTGTTCACAGTGGGAGGCATCAATTTGTTAGGGAGTTTAGTAAGGCAGGGCTCTCACCATTTCAGCCTAGTTTGAGAAATTGTTATCTGCAGCATTACTCTTGATTGGGATTCAGTCATCTTGCAGTTTTGAAGAGAAAATTCAGCAGTAAAGATCCCTGTAGACATTTTAATAAGAGTAAAACCAGGAATTGTGCAGTGCTCCTATCAGACCTGAGATTTCCTTAGCACTATCCCTACATTTAAATTGATTTTTGGAGTCATCAGGACTAAAATGGGCTCAGAGCTTAAGAAAACCTGAAATTTTTAGGTTTTGAATTTTCCATTAGCTAACAATGCTAACTACAGTTTTAAAAAATCCTAACCTACTTCTGAGATTTTCAGATCAGAATACACAGCAGTTTCCTGAGAAAGATGAAGCAAGTGGGACAAGCCCTCTGTTAGTCAACCATGGTGACCTGGGTTCAAAGTTTCTCAGACATGAATCTCCCTGATAACTGTACATGATACTGTAACAGATGCATAGAACAGTGGTTGCTGGGTGGTTCCCACTTTCAGTTGCAGGGTCCACTTTTTAAAATGACATGCTATCAGGACACACCTAGGTGTGCTTTTAGTTCTCTTTTTAAGTAATAATGAAAAAGACACTCAAGTTTGTCTTCCTATATTTATGCATGCTTTCAAACTGCAGGGGCGGAGCTCCTTGCAGCAGATAGATAGCCTCAAGGCTATTCAGCTAATTAGAGGCAATTAGTTATCTGATTTCCTTCATGTCTGAGTGATCCACCAAAAATCAAATCACAACCCAGTTGGGAAACCACTGGTATACAATTCAGCATTCGATACCATTTTGGGTTTTACATAAAATCCCAATAATCTGTAATCTCTCTTCCGGCAGGTTAAGTTGCAAGCCTTTAAGGGATCTCTGTTTACAATTCACTTAGTATTGAGGTATATTAAATATCTGGACTGCTAACACCCAGATACAGGCAGTTACATAGATGTCCATACACAAAAGGTGCAATTTTGACCTACCTCACCAGCATTGGTCAACTCTGAACACAATGCCTGGTGGGTTCTTATATTTACCCCTCAGTGTGACTGTGATGTTCCTTGACAAAATATTCAACACAAGCTTATACTGGCCTGGTGTCTGATTTTTTTTAACTATAAACAATTCTGTTTTGAATGTCTGGGTGAACTGGACATTTACCACATCCATCTTTGTGCCATATGCTAAATAAATGACATAAATGTGCTCTGTTCACTATTACCAAGACTGTTTTCCTTTTATTTTAGTTGCTGACCTTATTTGAGAAAGTAAAATGGATTAAAGATGGGTGAAGAACGCTCCCTCCTTGCTCCTCATTGGTCTGTGGCATCCAAGGGCTGCTTCATACTCTTCTTACTGATGCTCATCTTAAGAACTATATTGGTGTAATTTCAAAATGGGTAGAGGAATGTCTGTTTCAGCCTAAAATGGGTAGAGGAATGTCTGTTTCAGCCTAAAATGTAGAATAATGTGTCTAGGCACTGAAAAATGTGTTGGTGAAAAAAGAATTATGGAAGCAGCCATGAGTCTTTGGCTGTATTTTCTTTTTAGTGTCAGTGTGAAACCTAAACAGTTATTTTAAATTTACCTTGATGGAGGCTGTAAGGTCACAGCTCTGTAAATAAGACATTCGTTGTTCCTACTGTTTTCCTTATTAAACTTTTCATATAAATCCTATGGTCACTAATTTTGATGGTAGTGTGAATATTTTGATTCATTTCTCTGTCCCCTAGACTTGTCATATTAAGGGTAGCTTTGTATGAGTTTCCTAAGTTCTTCTACAGTAGTAGTCAAGCTGAACCAGATTAACCCATTGTGCTGTCTGAATTCAAAGAGAATCTTCAAATGGAGTCAAAATTGAGTAAAAATAAAATTGATCATTTTAGCACTTGCACAAAATAAAGCTAGATTTGTAGACATCTTCATACTTTTCCCATTGAAGAATGAAGTAGGTCTGGTGTGAATCTTTAAGCTACAGTAGCAATAATTTGTAACAAGTTAGAAAATGTCAACTTAAAGTGCTGTAACAGCTGGTGTTACAAACAGAATCTTGACTTTCTACATGGAAGTACAGCAGACCAGTTTACAAAGTGGTATAATGTATGGCACTTCATTTACTACCTTTATAGTAAATTGCTACCTTTATGTTGAAAATCCAAGACCCCCCCAGAAAGGAGATGGTAATGACTAATCTATAAAGCTGCAGTGGTTTATTATAACTTTTATTTATATCTCACCTTCTTCAAAAGACTCACAGTGGCTACTTTCAAGAGAAGTTGAAAGTTAACCTTTGACCTGTTAATGGTCAACTTGGCAGTTTAAGTACATTCTAGCATTTTACCAGAAAATGCTTGAACACTCAGTGTTTCCATTTCCCAAACAGAATTTTCAAAATATGCTGTGGCTAGTTGCTTTAAAAGGCTAGAAATTTCTGCCAATGAATCAAGTGTAAATCATACCCAAACTTAATACATAAGGTCACTGGGGTCAAGGCTGGTACAGCAAGTATAATGACAGAGCAAGCAAAGATGACAGGCTTCAAGGCAAGCAAGTTAACCTTTCACTTATGCAGCAAAAGAAACCAAATGCTCAGTTTCCATTTAAATCAAGCAGTCCTTGTTTTTAGCAGATTCTTCTGCACCCTCCTTCTGTTTGGCAAGTGTTTGGATTACATTTTTCTCTGGTCAGTTGGCAACCCTGTTTTAAAAAAAAATTCCCCCCTTTCCTTCCAAGCCAAACTGACAAAAGTTTGGGCAAAGAACAGCAGCAGCTCCACTAAGACTCCCTTCTTTCCCCTGCTCTCCTCTCCAGCAGGCTCAGCTCCCTCCATCCTTTCTTTGCAGCAAACAGCACTTTCCTCCCCCCAGGATCTTTCCCTCTGGCAAGTCTGCAGGGACTTGGAGATGTAGTTCTTCCACTGATGGCTTAGAAAGGTGCTGCAGCATGGGGAGGAGGGGAAAGTACAATTCTCTCCATCCCGCCTACTCCTTTAACCAGCAGCCTCAGCAGCTCAGTTGGACTGCAGCAGGCCTCAAAGGCCTAAAATCCCAAGAAATGGCTGGAAAGTCTCCCAATTTCCTGACAAACAGGCCCTAAAACTGGACTTCCAGTTCCAGGGCCTAATTTCCAGTTCTGTCTGGGAATTTCTAGTCAAGTGATCCCCCTGCCTACGATATGTTAGCTGTTCAAAATAGTAAAAGGTTTTAAGGAACATTTGCATCATCTTTATATTTAGCTGTTCAGTCATGTCTGATCCTTCGTGACCCCACGGACTGCAGCGTGCTAGGCATACACACTAATAATTGAAAGAACATAAACATAAGATAAACTAAGTAACTACTTTGTTTTGCTTCGGTTAACTAATCAAGTAGTTTTTTAGCATGGAAAACCATTTTTCCTCTATAGTTTCCACTACAGTTAATGCATGCAGTGAATCAGATCAACATTTCTGAAAAGAATAATGAGTTTAATTTCATATATACACAATTGATTTTTAATCATATACTGGAAAATAAATTACAGGAAATAACTTTAAAATGCAACTGAGGACAAAGTTTCACAACAAACATTCCCACTGATTTCCCATGGGGTGAGATTGCAGTGCTCAAGGCAGGTAAATATCACAAATATATCAAAAAACTCCAAATTGTTCTGATGCATTCACACATTTACATGAGCCACAAACATTCCTTTACAGGGACTGTACTTAGCCTATCACAGAACCAGGTTTTGCCATAAACTACAAAACTTTGATACAAAATTGTATTTATATATTTATATTTATACATGCCCTGTGGTTTCTTAAAAAATAACTAGACACACTGTACAGACAATCCTAACTCATTGCTTTGTAGCTGTAGGCAACGGTCTTGTTTTTGGATGGATTTTCTCCCCCCAGTATTATTAATGGCATATTATATATACATGAAGGCTAAAACTGCAGAGAAAGACTGCTCTTGTTTGTCGATATGCATTTCCTGTAGGACAAGGTCTCCAAATTTTAAAAGGCAAGACAAATGTACACTTGAAGATATCTTCCTTGGTTAAAGTTGTTACTTCTAAATGTAAATTTCTGCAGAGAACAATACACATGCATTTGGGTAATACTGGTAGAAAAGGCAGTAAAGCAAGGAACAACTAGGTGTAGTGGCTCAAACATGATTTCACAGCTGACCTGCTACAGCTGATTTGTCAGCTAGGTTCATGTTAAAACGGTTCAAGGTTAAAATGTTCAATGGGAACTTTGTGTGGCTACATACATTCCATTAAAAGATTTTCTTGAATAGGTTTGATAATTACTTCCCTGAAAAACCTTTTAGAGCAGATTACCTTTCTATAAGACAGAGGCCACACCACCTCCCAACAGTATACAAGTATCAGAGTTAAAATCCACCCACCCCAGTCTCCATGGCACTAGGCTGTCTTGGAACCAAACCACAAAGAAACTCCTGAACTCCATCAAGCGTTGGAGTTTCTCTCCCCCCACCATACACATCCCTCCGACAAAATGATGGCAGCACATTGGGAAGCCAGTCAAACTAAACTACTTCTCTACAGTTAAATGTAAACTTTGGTTTATTGAGTTCTCATTGTACAGCAAGCAAGTCTAGGGTGCACAGGAAGATGAGATGAGGAGGTGAACTGTCAATCTGTCTTTAATCTGGCATTCTGAGACATCTGTTCAGTCAGGCCTGCTTTGATAGAGTTTGTAACCGATTGTCTCATGGTATCCTCAATCAAATTATCCCCAAGGGGTTTTATCACCTGTAGTATAAAAAAATGTACAAAAAGAAATAAATTCCCAAATTCATGTAACAAAGAAATCAGGTAAAAAATGAACAAATTAAAACCCTGGAATATGAAATGCATCTAAAGAACAATATTTTTAAAAAGAAAAAGATGTGTTTTGGCTGCCACCAAAATAAGGTTAATAGATTTACAGGATGATTTATTCCCATACAGTATTTGACTGACTCCAAATCACTTTTCAGCTCCTAAATCATCAGGTGCAATTTTGTACCCTACAAAGCACCACTGACCTGGTACATTTCTATTTATGTAAAGTGGCCCAGATGGTCCTGCTTACTGCCCTAAATGAGTTGTGTGAACACTTGAGATACAGAAAGAAAGTAAAAAATACTGGCTAATTTTTCTTCTTATTATTGTTGGAGGAGAGTCGCTGCCGCTGCGCTGAGGTAAGAGCACGGCGAACTGTTCGACGTCTAAGAACTTCAAAGAATTTGGAACACACCTAAAACATGAAGTGGGGAGTTAGATAAAGAATTAGCAGACAGCAGAAGGAAATAAAGACGTTCAAAAGAGTTAAGACAGACTTCACTTGATAGTCTCACCTTCTTGGGATTCCTCTGAAGCAGAAGAAGGAAAAGGGACAAAGACAGGAAGATTTAGAGTGGGTAAGTAGCCAAGCAAGAATGTGAGTTAGAAACAGATAAGATAACATATGCTTTCAAGATTCAGCTCTTAACACAAAACTTTGTTTTCTACATTGTGTATTATACTGGTGATGCCCAAGTATCCACTGAGTTGGCTTACCACCATTATCAGGGCCCACCTTTAAATGCCATGTAACAAGGAAAAAGAGCACTAAACTTCCATTTCCTTTCTTTACGCTGTTAATCTGCACCAGTTGCAATTTGTATTTAATAAATACCAATAAGTAGCTTTAATAAAGCTATTAAAGATAGCTTTAAAGATCCACTTCCAGGTTTCTTGCTCTTCCAATCTTGGAAATATATCCATAGATACCCATAAGTATACATGCTATACCATATTCAGCCATGAGGATGGGGTGAATAATGGAATCTGGAATGGAATCCCAATGGAAGAGAACTCTAGCTGATGACCTGTATGTTGCTTGTTTTAGCTTCTTAAAAGAATTACACTCTAAAGATTCAACTACTACAGTCTACCCATCTGACAATGTCAATCATTCATGCAAGTAAGAATGTGATGTAGTTATTTTAAATCTTGCACCGATAAAGAAAATTTTAAAACAGTATTTTCTAAATTGATTTTTAAAAATGGTTTCCAATTCTACAGAACAAGCCTGAAACTGATACAAGGAACATTTTCATGGGATATTTCAAATCTATAAGCAGAGTTTAATGCAATTTTCATAAAATAGTTCCATCAGGTATTTAAAAGTATTTTATTTACAGACCCTACCACTAAGAACAGCTTTAGGTTAAGGGGGATTTCAAACATATAAAACATCATGGGTTGAATAAAAAGATGTTTGCACAATTCTCAGAAACAGAAGCCAATCCACTAAAATTAAGTGGTGAGAACAGACACAGAATGTTGTGGTGGTTCCTGGCTTAGGGGGTCTTAAAAAATCTATTGCAGGTTGCAAGGCATGATGACTAAATGATGACCAATGTTTCAAAAAACCAAATATGGCAAACTCAGAGATATCCCTGCAGTCCCTTATTCACAATTCTTCTGGACACCCATCATCATCATGGATCTGGACTGGGTTAATAAATAGATCATAGATAATGTAAAAACCAAGATAATGGTGCTGGGCAGAGGTCACTGTGAAAGGGCACCATAACCATTTTAAATTTTGAAATCACAGGGTTTTAGTATCTTGTTGCTTTGGGTGCTCCCTAAGGCACAACAGGCCAACTGTGAGATACAGTAAGCTGGACTAGATGGGCTTTTGGCCTATCTAGCAAGGCACTTATGTTCTTGTATGCCTGTGGGTTATTTAGGCACCACACAATACAAGCAGCATTAGACTACATTATTAGGGAAGAAACCAGCAAAACAGATGCTAGTGGAAAGTGAACGACTGAACACCAGGATTAGCTCACCAACTGAAAAGCCTCCTTTGGTAAGTCTCCTCTGTATAATTCTCCAGGTCAATCCACTGCTTAAAATCTGTTTTGCCAACAGAGGGAACTGCTCTACATTCCTCAGACTTTAATATGGATTACTCATTACAACTCGTTGCCCAATCTTTCCCCAAAGTTTGACAACCCTCAAGATTATCCTCATTAATTCAGAACCCACCAGACTTGGGTTTAGCATAGTTAATCAAAGCAGGAATTTATGAAATCTCAGTTGTGTGTTCTAGAGCAGTGGTTTTCTACAAATGGTACTTCATAGTTAGGTATTTTGTCCCTAGAGGCACTAGTGCTACTCAAAAGTGGTCTTTTGAGGGGGAAAAGATGCTGGAATGCACTGCATATGACATTACTAAATATACTTTCTGAGGCAATACTATCAAGAGAAGTGGTTAGTTAAGATGCCATGCCATCAATTATGGCAGCTCTGTGTCATTTCCAAAAATGCAATCAAATGTACTGAATATTTCTTAAAATGGTCGAACAGTTTGGTGAAAGACATCTTAAGGACCACCTAACTGGAGTCCTGCAGAACCATTCCTGCTTATAAAGTTAGAGAAGACACATCAAAACCTTACCAGCAATTACTATCTAACATTGTATCAGGCTATTAACTAGCTTATCTTGTTGGATAGAATATACACCAATAATCAAAAGGAGTGGCTCTATCCATTCTGAAAACGATTCTTTGTTCATAAGCAGATGACAGGTTAAAGATAAAGGTGTCCCCCACAGGTTGTACTGCCAGTCGTGTCTGACTCTAGGGAGCAGTGTGCATCCCCATTTCCAGACCAAAGAGCCATTGTTGTCCATGACTATACTGAGGCACACAGAACACCGTTTCCTTCCCACTGAGGTGGTACCTATTTACCTACTTGCATTTGCTAGATAGGCAGGAGCTGGGCTAAGGATGGGAACTCGCCCTGTCTTGCAGTTCTCAAGTCTTGAACTGTTGACCTGCTGATCGGAATTCTGGTCAAGGAGTGTTCTAACCCCAGCATCCTAACCACTGAGCCACTGCAGGTTATGCAACACCAAAGTCCGAATTTGTTTTGCTTAACTCTGTAGATCTTAATGGAGCAGATCTTTACTGTTATGATGGCCACATTCCAGACAGACAGCAGGTGGCGATCTAAGCACTACCCTTTAACTGCACAAGATCTATTAACAGAAAAGTTGACTCAGAGGACAGCAACACAAGCCAAGGCTACATGAGGTGATTTCTTGGGGGCATCATTTAAAAACTACATGGGTGGATGTAGGCCATGCTTTTCAATCAGCGAAGTTCCTGCATATATTTAAGTTCTGACATCTTGTGCTAATTTTCTATTCAGCACCTTAGCCGACAAATCACAGAAAATCTATGACCAAGTATGCATAATTCAGATACAGCTCTTCCAGTACCTACCTCTGCAGAAAGGCAATCCTTACTTACCTTTTGAGCATTTAAAGCAAATCTATTACTTTCCTCAGGAGACTCTTGAATACCTCTGCCTTCTCAAAATCTGCTTGTACAGATTTGACACTGAAATACCAGAAGGCATCCAACTTCAAACAGCCAAATTTCTTCCTACTGGTTTGTACTTCTGTGCTTGTGCTACATTCATGCAGAATTGGCAGCTAGACCAATTTTCACCCATCAGCAATTAAGCAGATATAAGGTGTCCAATTATTTTTTAAACAAACCTAAGATATACCAACCTGTTCCCATAGTACTTCAGCAAACTGATCAATGAGTGTTCCAACTTCTCTGAATTCCCCAGAGTATTTAACGTATGCCCAAGTACAAAGGGAGACCAGCGCTAACCCCATTACAAGATTGCAAAGGGTAGCTATGGAGTTCATGCCAAGGAAGCCAGTCAGTCCTGAGATTATGTACATGGCAGACATGACAGCAAAGAGAGTGGCAGGGGTGCGAGCAGCATAGAAGATGTTTTTGCCATCATTGTGCTTCACAAAGTTTGCATAGATGTCTTCAAGTTCTTCTTCCAGCTGGTCCTGGTAACGGCGACAGAACTCCTCACCTCCCATCTTTTTCACAGAACGGAACTGTTTTACAGCCAGCTCTTTAAGTTCTTGGTGCTTTCGCTCAAGGTCTGCAGGGGCAATGTAAGGCTTATCTCCACCACAAACCTGTTGGAATGAACAGAACTGATCAGTTCTAGTTTATAGCAGCTAAATCAGTTGTGCAGTAATACCGTTCCAAGTAAAAACAGAATGGCTTACATATCAATGTATGCTTTGCTTCTGAAGGAACTGATAACAGAACAGGCAAAATAGTCCTTGCATTTTAGTATACAAAGTTAGGACTTGACAACTCAAAAGAACTGACCAGAGGCAGAAGTTCTTTAAGAGCTGGATACTACCAAATTTTGCTACATTAACCACCATTAAGAGTTAATCAAAGGAAGCGATCTCTTACGATCTGAACACATCCTCACTTGCCAGATGAGACAGTGCTGTTAAGACAGACAGCTGCTTATGGCAGTCTGGGCAGATTTATGTGGAGCAAGGGCAATCAAAGGGCACAAACTTCACATCACCTTTATATTTAGCTCTAGATCTCCATTTTATTTAGCGCTATTTGAGGCCCTTTTGCTGTTCTATCTGAACATTTTCTTTATCTTTCTGATCTTGAGCAGGCATGTGTCAATCTGCACATTCACAAATGTGTCAATCTGCACATTCACAAATTCATTTGTACCAGCCTACCATCCAATCAAATGTTCAAATCCCCTTATTAACTTTTTTGACCCTCAGACAAACCTAACCAGTTTGTCTGGAAAGCTTATCTGCCCCAGCTCCTCCTCAGCATTCAGATACCCTGTCAAACTAGTTTCTTTGGACATAGGTAAAGGATCCCTTCACAGTCTACCATGTCAGTCAACTGGCATACCCATAGCAGTGACCAGATACAGTACATGGCTAAAACTAAGGTCCCTGAATCAGGGGCTGAAGAGAGCATTGTTTGAAGATGCCCCTGTGGCCATGTGCACAGAACACCGTTTGTTTACCTTCCCACCAAAGTGGTCCCTATTTATCTACTTGCATTTGCATGCTTTCAAACTGCTAGGTTGGCAGGAACTGGGCAGAGGATGGGAGCTCACCCCATCTGCAGTACTCAGGTCTTGAACTGCTATCTTGCTGACCTTCTGGTCAAGCACAGTGTACTAACCACCGAACTACTGCAGTCATTTTGTGTTTGGGCTGCAGTCTCTGGACATAAACAATTGAAATTAAGATCTAGTTAAGAGGTATAGAACTGGTATACTACTCTGTTCTCCTGGGCACTTTCAAACAGTTGTGAGAACAGTAGAAGGGGTAAATTTAAAGTAACTGCTCTTTCACAGGAAGGCCTGCTCTCTCAGACTGATGCTGCCTAGTGGGAGTGAAGCAAGGTTTTAAGCTCTCCAACCCCTGACCAACCTTTTCCAATGCAAGACAGGACCTCTTTACAACAAATGAGACACAACTAGCAGATCGTTGCCAGGCAGGGAAGAGAACCCCAACATGCCCATCTATTTTGGAAGACTGGTTGTGCCTTCAGACTGGGCAGCCTAGCAAGCTTCACATGCTTATGCTCCTCTCCAAGCAGGATAGGTAAGAGACAATGTAGTGCTCATGAGCAGTCCTCAAAGGATGGCTGCTTTGAGGAACTTGGATGGCCTCTCAGCAGTACAGAGGGAGAGAAAAGCATTAGAGAAGGTCCCAACTCCTTGTGTCGTAAGTCCTTCTTGTCTGATGTGAATTTGTAGAGTCCAAACTTCTTATGAGCTTCCATGTGAGTTAGTGCAAAACCTAAACTCGCATCACACAAGGGGGAAACAATACAATGCAGTTTTAGAGGGGAGGGGCTCCTAAAATCTTGGCAGAGATTACGCTCACCCAGACTTTCTTCAGCAGTTAGATGCCCACTAGTGGCAAAGGACAAGTTCAGTTTTGACGAAGGGGCATGAAGTCACTCCTCCAAACTCTCTGGCAAATCCTCCAGAGTTCAATAAACCAGAAACACTATAGCACCTTAGATCCAGACAAAGACACAGAGACCCACACAAGAGTGGGATCTATTTCTGTAAATTTAACCAAGATTCAAACAAGACATATTGATATGAACTGACAGTACAATACCTGCTCCATTCCTTTGTTGTAGGTATCTTTTGCTCCAGCCACTGCAGCAAGGTTGTTGGCTTCCGCTGTTGCCTTTAACACAGATCACAAGAGTTTTGAATCACAGCTCACCCTTTAAAACAGTTGGATGCATTTTTTGGTAGTAATTCACACACAGCCCCTATAATGTATCCTTAGCAGCCATGGCACATTCCCATCCTGTGAAACCCCGCGTTCTTCAACTGCAGTACACACCAAACAGAATATGCATTTCAAGACTTCCTAGCACAGTTCCATTTTCCAAGCTATTACGAGCCATAAACCCACTCCTTTTTGTCTGCTTAGGTATTTAACCTAGGAAAAGTCACAGTTTAATATTTGCATGCACATTACCCTCCCATCTCTAGTTAAAAAGCTGAAGTTTAGGAAAGTGTTTAGCCCAGTTTCTAATGAGAACTGGTACTGGTTTATTAACTGACTGGTTTATTAACTGGTTTTACAATCCCTGGGTTAGATTTGTCAAGCAGCTTTTGAACTCCAGTAATATGTAAAACAAAAACATACTCAACAGGAATATTGCCAAGTTGTATACCACGATTTATCACAGGTATTACTGCTGAAAGATATTAACAGTAAAATTTGTGGGGGAAAGGAAGGCCTAAACCAGAGTTGTATTGAACAAAAAAAGATATAGATATTCCAAGTACTACTGGAAGGTGGATCTCAATCTCTAGAACTTAAAGTCAGATTTTAAATGTTCAGATATTAACTTTCAATCAGACTAGTGCCAAACAAATGAATATTTAGCATCATATTACCCAAGACAAGAGCATAAAATAATGCTTACCTGAAGCATCGATTTAGGATGAGGTAGTTCCTCTCCTTGATATATTTTAATATAAGCCTGAAAGTAAAATGAATTTTTACTGTCTAGTTTTAACTTAAATTTATTTTGCAATTCAAAAATGTAAGTTTGAAATTCAAATTTGAATACTAGATAAACACTGACATCTGTAGAGGACTTCCAAAGTACAGTTTAGTAACGTAGAATGATTATTCCATGATCTATACAGTCGATGAATATTGTAATGCAATAAGGAAGCATGATAGTCCATGATGGTTTCACTAGAAGTAAATATTTTATTCTACTGAATATTATGTTTTCCATACACAAATCAAAGGCAAGTTATTCCAGGCTACCCTCCACCAGCTACCTCCTTGAAAGCAAACAGCATGCACTGAATTCTGCTTTTTTATACCATACTAGATACAGTAAGCTTATTTTGAACTATATGTTCTCTCCTGCCTTTTGGGACAAAATTGCAACCACCATATATACACAACTGCCATATCTAGAGCAGGCAAAAGACTAATACTTCCAATTTCTGTTCTTGAAAAGTATCTCGTAATTAAATTTATCCACAGCACTGAAAAATGTTTTGCATTATAGCAATTAAAAAATTGGAACAGGAAAGGAGAGACAGTTCCCCATGAACCAAACAGCCAGCTGTTTAAAAACTGATGTTCTAGAATAGCCACATGAACCAGTAACATGAAAAATTCAGATACAGACATATACTTTAACTTCATAGAATTGTGAAACAAACCCTACAATCCAGAGTAACTATGGGAGCACATAAGAGACATTACATGCACCCATAGTTACTGCACCACCTAGTGAAAACCTATGGGAAATTCATATTGCAATCCAGAGCAAAGTGTTCTTACACCGGAGCAAGGACTCCCTGTAGTTACTCTGGATTGCACCCAAAGTGACTGGAAGCTTGTTTTTGTACAGAACATAGAATTACAAGGACAAGACCACCACACAAAGAGAATCGTCTTGCTTTAAAAATATGACCATAAAGCTGCACACTATTTAGTCTTATCAAGAGGCCCCATACATGACAGACTCTACAAGCCAGAGTATCATAGAATAGAAGGATATTATTTATTTAAATGACCAATGAGCACAAATACCTTAAAATATTGCACAAGATCTCTACATGTCACCTTCGAGCCACTGATCTCTTTTTCTACCAAATTTTCTGGAGCAAGCAATAATGGAACCAGATTTCGTAGCTCTCTCTGAAAGTCTTCGTCGATGTCTAGTGAAATTATTCACAGAAATGGAATAATAAAGTTGTTGCCATTAACACAAAAGCTTCTTCAGATTCAGTGGAAGTTTTATATTCTGTACTTGAAACATTCAACTTGGTATCTCAAAGTGACAATATCAGCTTTATATTTTTGACAGTATAAAGTTTTTTTGTAAAGATTAGATTATGTTATTGTTAAAAGAGGTATTGACAATATAATTAAAGTATCAAAACATAATTTTCTCTTCACTTTGGTTTCACTGGTAGTCTTACACAAAAACATTCAAAAATGGAAAACATTGCAACCTTTTTAATATGAATTTGTTCAGTAATCATGTCTATAGTTACAGATAATCACATCAGAGTTTAGTCCTCTACCACAATTCCTAGTTAGTGACAATTTGCCAGGGTTGCGTAGTCTGAATCTAGAAGTGGAACACTCAACTAAAATTTAGATGCATCTGGCAGATCTGCTTAAAAGGATGAAATTGACATTTCAACCTTAAAACATAGTACATAGAATTATAGAGTTGGAAGGGACCTAGTAGGTCATCTAGTCCAACCCCCTGCCTGCAGCAGGAAATCCCCTTAGAGCATCCCTGACAGGTACTCGTCGAGCCTCTGCTTGAAGATCCCCAGTGAGGGAGAGTCCACCACCTCCCTTGGCAATCTGTTCCACTGCCGAACCGCCCGATCCGTCAGGAATTTTTTCCGGATATCCAACCGGAATCTCCTCTCTTGCAGTTTGTACCCATTGGATCTAGTTCTGCTTTCAGAAGCAGCTATGAACAAATGAGCCCCTTCCTCCCTATGACAGCCCTTCAGGCATCTGAAGAGGGCAACCATGTCTCCTCTCAGCCTCCTCTTCTCCAGGCTGAACATCCCAAGTTCCCCCAACCTTTCCTTGCAGGGTTTCCCTTCCATCCCACTTATCATTCTTGTCGCTCTCCTCTGGACTTGCTCCAGCTTGGCTGCATCTTTCTTCAAGTGAGGTGCCCAGAACTGAACACAGTACTCAAGGTGAGGTCTGACCAATGCTGAATAAAGAGGAACTACAACTTCTCGCGACTTGGAAGCTACAGTCCTCTTAATGCAGCCTAAAATGGCATTTGCCTTCTTTGCAGACGCATCACACTGCTGACTCATGTTCAGCTTGTGATCCACGGCGACTCCAGGATCCCGCTCACATGTTGTGCTGCCAAGCCAAGTATCCCCCATTTTATACCTGTATTTTTGGTTTTTATTGCCCGTGCAGAACTTTGCACTTCTCCCTGTTGAAATTCATTCTATTTGTTACAGCCCAGGATTCTAGTTTATCCAGATCCTCCTGGAGGTTTCTCCTGTCTTCTGTTGTGTTTGCTACTCCTCCCAGCCTTGTGTCATCTTGCAAATTTGATCAGGCTCCCCTGTATCCCTTCCTCTAAGTCATTAATGAAAATGTTAAAGAGAACCGGTCCCAAGACAGAGCCTTGGGGTACCCCACTTGAAACCAACCTCCAGGTTGACACAGAACCATTTACTAAAACCCTTTGAGTGCGGCCATCGAGCCAGTTGCGGATCCACCTAACGATTGCCCTGTCTAGCCCATATTTTTCCAAATTCCCAATTAAAATGTCATGTGGGACCTTGTCAAATGCTTTGCTGAAGTCAAGATAAATGACATCCACAGCATTGCCACTGTCCAGTAAGCTCGTAACCCGATCAAAAAAGGAGCCATCATAAAGAGCCAACATGCAAAAGTAACCAGCATTTTTAGAGAAGGTGAAGATTCTGCTGCAGCTCTGTCTTCTTAATAGGGCCTTTAATGTCTGTTGATTGTTTACATTGTTCTGGGATAAGTATGACTTTCAGAGTGAACTACAGTTACTCCTGTCAGTGTTTATAGAGGAAAGATAATTAGCTTAATGATTTAAGTACAGGCAGTCATGTAAGATCATGCCATTATCAAGTTACACTGGCGCTTCAACATATTACATCAACTTATACTGTACTAGAGATGAAGAACATTATTATCCTTTCCATTAGGGTTAATCTGTACTAGGTTTAAGAATTCTATATATAGTACATTTGAATCTGTATATTTTCATTTCTAGTACCCTCAAATTTGAGTAAGTCAGCAATGCATCATAACCAGAATTCAAAGTTTAAGTCTCCTACCCTTTAGCCTCCCATCAAAATTTGGGTTAGTTGCAACTTTAAGACCCGGATGTGGCAACAGGAAACAGCCAAGATTACTGAAACATGAGTGAATATGCTTCCTTACATTCTGAAGCTCTTCATGCTGATGTACCTTCACCTAGAAATAATGCATGTTTTACAGAAAACAAAAAGCCAAGTGAGCTTCTAGAAACCCTAATGATGCACTACAGTTAATATTTCACAGAAAAAACATGCGATGTTTCAGTTAAGACTAAGGCCAACTAAATCAAGGAGGATTACTTGTGATATGGATGTACAATTAAAAACTGTGCTTCCCCAAATACTTAGAAACATGGTCTGAGCTTAGGAGTTCCAAAGACTGCTACAGCAAATAGCAAGTGGCAGCAAGTCCGTCCGGCCCTTCAAAGTGATATGATCCTAGGGATTGCCTCAGTGCCTTCCCTCTCCCCTGCATGCACTTACAGCAGGGCTCAAACTCCTTAAGAGTTTGAGACCCACCCTACAGTTTAGGAACCCCTGCCTTATTGGTTCTCTAATCTGAAAAGCAAACCAAAGGTTTTCTAATGTAGTTACCTGCAATCTCTTTTCTAAGAATTGTTTTCCTCCTGTTAAGCCATATGGATGTTCATAAGGATAGCTCCAATCTCTAATTAAGAACATTAGTGTCTATATAAGAAAAACAAAAGTAATAGTTAACTAAAAATCCTGACTACCACGACACACATGCCTGCACGTCCTGATAGCAGAGTAACTACTATTCAATAGTAGTTCAATAAGAATACTCTGAAACAGAATGTTAAAACCTAAGCCTCATTACACCTTTTTACCTCACCCTTTTAATAAGAACTGAACCTTAGATTTTACACTAGTATATGATGAACCACCCATGTCAGTAAATATAAAAAGAAACGGCAAACTGGTCCGAGAACACAATATAGAATGGACTATAAATTGGAATAGAGATGAATTTTATAAAGTCTGCATTCCAAGAGTTTTAGTCTACAATCCACCAACCAATTTTTAGTAAAACTTTAGCAAGATTAATACGTAAAGGATGTTTATTAAGATAAAAAGACATGGAGAGTCAATGTTATCTTGACTGTCACAAACAGCTTTGTGATAAGAATAGAACCAAGAACAAACCAAGGCTTCTGATATACAAAGGGGTAAGACATGTAGCTACCTCACATATTAGGCAGAATTCAGCCCATTCTACAGAATGTTCTCTTCAACAATGTGTGACACTAACTTTAAGATATCAAATATACATACAAAATGACTTGTAGCATTAAAAATTGCACTATTACCTGAAAAGGTTTTTTGTAAATTTCTTCCATAGCTAGCCTTCCGTATTCTGTAAACAACTATTAAAATATATCATTAAAAATTGCTAGACAATACAGACACAAAAACACTGCTATATACCATGAAATATAGCATTGATTTTAGTCCCCATTTTTAAAAGACTAGGCTTAAGTTATTTAGACCTGTGATATATAGCTCTCTCATAGCACTGCTGCATTAAACAGTTTTCACTTGATTTTTAACTGTAGTGCTGCATATGAAGACCCAACCAATTCTCATACTTCAGTAGCCAATAAACTGGTTGCTTAATATTTACTTAATATTAAAGTTCATTCAAACTTCCCTTGTAAACCATTTAAGAAAAATCCCACTAGCCGTTTTGTGTTGGAATCTTTGTGTTGTGTGAGACAGTCACTTCAGCATCCTGATACCACTGGTTGAGAACCACTTATCTTCTTTCTAGTAGCAACTATAAGCAAGGTCTAGGCTATAAGCAAGGTCTATAGGTTTGTAGCTGAACCATGATGCTTGTGAACAGTCAGTTTAAACCCTATTTAGGTACCTGAGCAAGAACTGTAGTTATGAAATACTGGTGCTCTTTGATTTTTTAATAAAAAGCTCTATTAATCAAAAAAAGTCCTGCTATAAGCTTTGAACTCTCAATTAAGAATTCGATCTTGCAAATATTCAACATTGCATCATACCACGGCAATATCTTTGTAATGCAACTGTCTAATTATGGTACAAAACCAAAATGCTTAGTAAAGACTATAAAATCATGGCCATCTTGTTTGATTCATTTATTGCCATTTTTATTTTTTTGCACCACTACATTTGTCATTATTTTTACCTACTGCTGATGCTTTTATGCTGCTGCCTCTGGCCTTTGTTGTTTTGTTGCTACATTTTTATAGTGTTTAGTTTTTTATATATTGTTGATTTTTATGTAAGCTTCTTTGGGTGCCAACCATAACAGAAGAAAGCAAAGGGAAAATGTATTAAATTGATTAAAAATTTACCTGCAAGTGCTGAAGATCATCTTCCTGAATGTTCTGTGATAAATTGTATACCTGCAATACATGTAAATATTGCAGATTTTTTAATAGATTGAACAATATATCAGGCAATGAAGTACTGAATTTGTCACTATATTATCCATATGAATAATTAACACCACAAAATGTTCAAATTGGAAAAAGAACACCAATAAAATTATAATGTTAAAGGTTGAAAAATAAATCCTTAAAAATTACACCCATCTTTGACAAATATGTTACATTTTTCTTTTCATCCCCTCCAACTGAAAATTAGTCCATCAGCCATAAGGTGGTCCTTGTTTTGCAGACAGCCACATGGTGATCATAACCTATCACACATAAATCTTCAAAGGACAGAGAATCTTCATCAATTACAACTCAATGCTTACCTGACATTGAGCTACTAGACAAATGAATTAAGAGAACTCCTACAGCATAGTATCTAAGGGACTAACCTGTGAGCTGGGTCTTCCCTGATTCAAACCTCACCACTTCAACTGTTTTTCTAGCTCTGAGAAATTACACATTTGTGCACTCTTTTAAAAAACTTGTCTACCCCAGGAATGTACATGATTCTTAAAAGTTCAAAAATATAATGGGCCACAGAAGTCCTAGGGGTGGGGGAAGAATATCAGTGCCCCAGATTTCACGCAGGCACATACATGCATATACAGTGGTTTTTTTAGCCATTGTCTGCTTTTTCAGCTCACTCCACAGATTCTGTGAGAAAGCAGTACATGAGGACAAATGAAACAACCAGCTAAGGTGATGGAATGGCAGGAATGCCCCAACTTCCTATTCCCAACCCTATCTGAAGGCCTGGGGAGTGAGCAGAAAAGGAAGCAATAGGCTGCAACCTCTGCTAGCCAAGAATTGGCAAGAGAAGCCAACCCAGAGTACCGGCAGCAGGCAGTGCAATTCAAACTTGCACTGAACAGGCAGACTGTAATCATGTGCTGTTATTGAGCTGAAGCACTGCAATTGCTGCTGCACTAGCATGGGGAAGGATTAGCTCATCTACAACAGCCTTAATGGGACTTCAGCCAGGCCACCTCCAGCTGCCTAGGAAGCAACGGTTAGCGGAGGAAGATCAGCACACACCTGTGTGCCAACCTAATCCCCATACCATAGCAGTCAACACCTTAAGTCATCACAAGAGTTACAATTTCCCCCTTAGTCTCTTTATCTTTGAGTAATCAACATGTCAAAATGATCAAGGAGCCGTCTACTTTACCCTCTACCTTTTCTGATGGCAAGAGATTGCCAAGCCATTTGAAGAATGGCTTTATTTAAAATACAAAAACATTTCAACCATCTGTACTGGTCCCATATTAAAATCCCAGCTAAACATTCTGGTTTCAGACAGAAGTATAAAACCATTGTAGGAAGAAGCCCATAACATCAAGTTCTCCCTAGAGTAAAAAATCTGTTCATACATGACGATAAACAGCTGGAGCCCACTGGAGCTCAACAGTCAGAAAAAAAGTTGCTATATCTTTCCGTTGTACAAAGTATTAATCTTGAGCCAGGGAAAAAAAGATCTGTTTGCATTACTTGTTGGATCCAGAATAGTTGGCTTAAGTCAGGGGTGAAAAAACATTTTGGCATGAAGGCCACATTATCTCTCTGATACTTGTGCTGGGGGCCAGAGAAATTATTTACATTTCAAATTTGAATAAATTTACATATAAGATTGTATTAGAGACATTGCAAGATTTGCCTGCACGCAGGACGGAAGGGTCTTTCTGAGTACCACACTGAAACTTGCAGAGGGCTGCATTCGACCCCAGGGTCGAGGTTTGGATACCCCTGGCATAAGTCATGTGCCAGAACTTACACATTTCACTGCCAAAGCAAACATCTTTAACCCCTCTATAAGCACCCCTGAAAAAGCTCTAGCTAAGCAATGAACCCTTTCCCATTCCTCTGTCACAAAATACAGCTAAAATGTATAGACAGGACAAAGTGATGTTTGAGCTTGGCCTTGGCTTCTGAACAGCAGCCACCCTCAAAAGAGTAAAGATCAGCAATATGGAAGGAACAGAAGTAACCAGCAACAGGAGTGAACTCCTGGCCAGCTGCAACACTTATTGCCTTGGTAGAATTCCCAGTGGAACAAGCACTCACCACATGTGAGGAAGGGATCTCATTATCAACAGAAGCAACTGCTGTTAACAGCCATCTTCATGCTGACTTTATGTTTATACAGCTCAGTTGAGGCCAAGTCCCTTCCTTGCTGAGACGGATTAACAAGGGCTCCAACCTTCTTTGGAGGTACCTCAAGTGTCTAAGAAAGACAAACCTGATGGTACAAGTAGGGGAAACGCAGGCGTGTTAGCAAGTCCAACTCAGCTTTGCCCATCTAGGGCACCGAAAATTTGCCAGCTCCTAGTTAGATAGCCAAAAACTGAATGAAGGCACATACAGTGGTATCTTGGTTTATAAGTGATTGGATTTCAAACAATATTTTCATAGAAATTTTGACTTGGTAAGAACACTGTCTTGGAAGACACGCACTTCTGAGGAAGTTTGGAACAGACATCCATGGCCAGGGAACTCACAGCGGGGGTCTGGGGTGACAGCCCAAGCCAGGTGTGCGTGTGTGGGATCTGTGTGTGGTAGTGTGGGGATTTTTGTGTGCGAGATCAGTGGCAGTGTGGAAGGTGTGCATTATCAGTGTTACAATGCTTCTCCCTATCAGAAGCATGGGAATGTTAAAGTTGAATGGAAAGACAAGGATTCTATTCAGCCAATGGATAGAAGTGACTGTTAGAGATAGTAAAAGCAGCCTCCTCTCGTCTCCTCACCAGCCATGAAGTCTGCCAGTACTGTACAGTATTTTCTTTATTACAGCGTTGTATTATATTATAGTGTCTTGCAATCATTTTTATAAAAATATTTTTGGACTATGGAACCAATCATCTGAATTTCCATTATTTCCTAAGGAAACATTCACTTTGTATTACAAGCATTTTGATTACAAGCATGCTTCCAGAACGAATTATGCTCATAAACCAAGGCACCATTGTACAGCTCAACAGTCTATATTTTTTATTATTTATAACCTGCCTTTCTCCCATGGCAAACAAGCTGATTATTGCTTATTCAGTTTGCAAACCATATCTATAGAGTACCAGTCTAAAAAATCTTATTAAGGATAGCACCACTTAGTTCGGCAATCTTACCTGAACTGAACTTGTCATGGTGCTCAAAGCAAAAACAGTTGCACAGTCCTTGATAGTAGATTGGCTATCAAAGGCACCTTGGGTATCCATTAGTAATACAGCAACCTATGTGTTTAAAAAAGTCATGATTAGTAAATGCAAACATATTTTGACCCTTATAAAGAAAACTATTCTCATGTCTGTTTCTATTAAACTGCCAGTGACCACAAATTAGCTGAAGGACAAGATCAGGAAAGAGTCCTAAATACAGATTTTAACAGTTTTGCCATCTAGAGTTTGCTTTATAGGCAGCCTATAAAGAACTTCAATATCGACCAGGTAATCCAGCCACCTTTCATTAAGATGTGCACCTCATCCCATAAAGAAATCTACATATTGTTGCATGCGATTTACAGCTGATGAGACAAATCACTGAATGCTTTTAAAGAACAGCTGCATGAGCAACTAAGAAAAGTACGTACACCACTATTAATGCTTATGATTGAGGATTAGGTATAGATACTGGATGACAGCCAAATGCAGGATTAGGTATAGGTACTGGATGACAGTAGTAAATGCAGACCTCCAATCTATTTAACAGTTTGCTTTTACAAAATACTTTGCTATTAAGTCTTTCTGATAACTCCGTTTGGGAACTGCCATTTTATCTTGCATAGGAAAAATGAAACTCTTTTGACTTTTTCAACTTCTCATCTATCCACTTAATGAAGACAAAAGTATTGTTTTGCTAGCACACATTCTCAACAATCTACACACACACTTTGAAAGCTGTATTCTTGTTTCTCAAAAGGAATGCCAAAAATAAATCCTTTGAATAGGCCAGCTTATATAATTTAGATTTTGTCAGTTTTCAGGCTTTTTGTCACATCCCAAACTAGAATAATTCAGAACAACAAGTAAAGAACTTCACTTTATTAGCATTCATTCCACTATATTGCCTTAAGATCTATGCTGCTCCATGATTCAAGGTAACCCATTTCTGACTGACCAGTTTACATTTAGTCCCTGTTGCATATATGCATGGTAGACTGTTCAAGTGTATGATGCAATTGGTTGTTCGAAGGTTTAACTGCTATTCTACTTAACCTCTGATACCATGGGGTTGACAAACCACAGCCCATGGGCTGGATCTGGTTCTCAGGAATTATTATGGGAGTGGCATGGCATGGCTGAAGCTTCATGGTTTTCATGAAGCTTCAAGGCTTCATGATTAAACACAAGGTGTTTACAGCCATACAATAATGTGAACACCAGCACATCATTAAGTATTTGATGAAATTTTTACCTTTGTCCCATCAGGCTTGGGAATAACAAAAACTTCACTCCATACTTGAATGCCAGTTGTTTCTCTTTCACATCCTCCTCTCCATGTAAAACCAGTCAAAGGTTCATAATTTCCACCTATCCAAGAGGAGGATTCCTGTAGCAAAAAAGATATACAGTCTCTCAGAAGGATAAGAGTCCTCACACACCAAAATACTTTTAAGGTACAATGTACAATGATCTTTTTTAACTTCTAAGACCACTCAGAATTTAAAATACTTTCTTCTAACATAAATTTCTTATTTCTAACCTGTCCATCTTCAAGAATAAGTTATTAAATACAGTGGGCCCTCTTTATCTACAGATTCAGAACCTACAGATTTGACAACCCCCTCCAAGGTTCTGAATCCTTATCTGAAGGACTTCCCTGCAACTCAGAATGCCTGCCAGAGATCTGGGAGCCACTAGTGCCAAGATGTTCCAAGTTGCTCCAACTGCTTCAGGTTTTTGTTAAAAAAGCAGATGCAGCAGGCAGCCCTAAAATAGCACAAAACCAAATGACAATGATAGCAGGGTGACAGCACCACCCCCTGCCCCACCTTTCTGCCCTTATGAAAAAGTAGAAGACGCTGGCAGCTGCTCTGAGGGCAGAGTGACGGCACAGGATCACCATGGAGGCATGTGATGAAGATGCAGCCTTTCCCAGCTACACTGCACAAGAGCAAATGGAAACACTAGGATGTAATGCTTATTTCCATCCAAAATAATGTCTCAGGCTATAATTTGGTGCACCAATAACATCACCCATGGAAAGCAGTGGGTATACTTCTGAGAAAATCAGCTCACAACTAATGTGTAGCTGTGCATGTTCAAACTCATTCCTAGTTGCTTGTCTCTTCACTGTTAATTAAATTGCACACTCAGTTATGCATAAAGCTGTATGTTGAGCCTCTGGCTTATCACACTAGGCTCCTTAAGGAGGAATATGATTGATGGTTCTACCATGAACAAATTACAGTGTATACTGTATAATGCCATGTGTCAGGAAGTATATAGTGGAAATGGAAAAGGTGAAGAAGAGAGTGGCCAAAATGATTAATGGGCTGGGACATCTCTCTTGTAAGGAAAGGCTACAGCACTGATTCTCGAGCATTTCTACCCAGGAGCCCTTCTGAAAATGAGAATCTGTCCAAGTAATGTCATCACATATTACAATGGCTTTAGAAAAAGGAGACCCAGGATTTTGCAACATCCATTTACAATAAGACATCTTTGTACTTCTGTTCAAGCTTGTGTGCTAATGTTCTACAAGACTGACCTTTAAACCACTCACCTTGTTATACATATACCTAAGCATAAAGTCCAAGAGAAAAGATTTGCCTTTACGGAATGCACCAGCTACAGAAACAACAACTATATTCAGATCTTTTATGTGTTCCTGAAGCAAGATTCTTTCCAATGCCGATTCATCCAATTCAAAGTTATGATCGTCTTCATGAGCAAGAACAATCTGTATAGGGCATGGCTTCTCTGGAAGTACCTCTTCTTTTGAATCCAAAAAAGCATTCTCTTCTGCATCCACATAGTTTTCCCCTATAAAATAGTTTAAAAAAGAAAATACTGGTAATTAAGAAAATAGATATAATGCATTTCCAAATTATTAAAGAGTATGTGTGCTCATTTTTACATAGACTAAAAATTGTGAATATTTAGATTGTTTTAAGATAGCAGTAAAAGCAAGCTATATTCTCCATTTCATCTAATCTTTGTTTACCCCTCAGAATCTCTACAGCTTAATAAAAAACATTTTCAAGCTAGATCATGTTTCATGTGTTTAAATGAACAATAAATCGTTCAAAACAAGCACAAAGGCTTGGTCACTATTAGCCTAGACTACAAGTACTGAATACTGCTTTCGGGAGCCAGATCTCAGGAGCCAAAGGTCAAAAACTGCCTTTCAAGTCAGAACCTTTCCCCCTATAAGCAATCATTACAATTACCGTACATTTTGCCCTTCCTCCAAATTGCTCAACACAGCATAAATGGCTCTTCCTTTTAACCTAAGAACCCTGAGAGGTAAGCTAGGCCAAGACTGGCCCAAGTCACCCAATTAGCTTATGACTGAGCACACGTCTGCCCACTTTCATCCAACCTGTCAGCAGGGAGGAAGGAATGAGGGAAGAGCAGAACCCTAACTCACAGGTGTACTTCTCTTCCCACCCTAGTACACTGGTAAAATGAGTGCAATGGGCAAAGACATCTAGCTTCAATCATAAACCATAGTGCAACTATCCAAATTATATTTGTGTCGTATCATGTGTACATTAGTGCAATTCCAACTAATGGAGAGGCCAAAACCAGGTAGAGATGGAGACATAATTTGGGAGAAACTAGGAAATGCTAATATTCACCATAGCACAGTCACCCTTCAGACTCTGGACATGTTCTCCAATTACTAAAGAACAAAGATGGCATAGGTAGAATTAACCTCTGAAGGAACCATGGGGAGAGACAATGTTTACAACACAGGATACAGAAAACATCTGGTTGTCAACCACAGCACACCCACTGCAATACTGAGGACCCCTCAGGGGAACTACAACTCATCAGAATTGTAACAGAAATATAGCATTGGACTGTAACACTTAATTCTCCAAGGGGTAATTTTGTGATGGAACAATGGTGAAAGAGTACTTGTCACATGAAATAGGCACTTTGAACAAACAAACAGCCTTTTGTAACCTTTCTCAGAGTTCTTATTGATGGTATTCTGCACAAGAAGCTCTCAACAAATCAACCAACCATTTGGAAAACTACTTCACCACCCCAACAGGGGAACAATGATGCATCTCACACAGGTAATGGGTAGCATGGTGCAATTAACCCAGCCTCCTGCAATCCTTGCCTCTTAGCAACTTGGGTAATCCCACAGCCGCTGCTCTGAAATCTAACAAACTGGTCCAGATATTCCCATGGAGAGCATATGGGTAAAAGTTTTACCCATGAAGTTTTTGTTTCTCTCATCTTAACACTCAGCTGTAAGTACTGCAAAGCCAAGGACTCCTCCCACAGATAGAATTTCATGTTCATATTCAGACTTGCAAAGAGATTTGCCCAGATAATACCTGCAGGGAAAAATAATCTTAAATACTGCACAACTTGCAACTATGTATAATCAGCAATGGATATTGGTGTTCCAGAGAACAAATTGCTTTTGCAAGAAGTTTGTCAAATTTCTTCCTTGCTTCTTTAGTATGTTAACAAATACTGTCAAAATGTTTTGGATACATTTGGCAAAAGTCAGTATTGTAGAATTTGGATCTCAAATGTCTTGCGACTTGGTGTCCTTCCTAGGATTAAGCAGAGAGGTAGAAATGACAAAGGAGTGTGGACATCTGATTTATTATATTAGGTTAACCAGAGGTATCTACATATCTGTAGTATAACAGTTCATTTATCTTGTATTTGCAGCTTATTTATTCAAGTGTCAAGTCTGTCCTGGGGAGGATAGATCCAAATGTGAAAGGCCTGTTTAGTTTCACTAAGTGGGACTGTTCCCCCCAACTGCTAAACGCTTAAACTAGTCCATGGAATCTGGATCACTAAACCTATTTATAGCCAAAGTAGTCAAAATATCTAATTATTTCTGGCCTTGAACTAAGCTACTTGGCAGAATTTTCTATTCAGAAATAGGAAGGCACTGATGCATGAAAATTAGAAATGGGTACCTTGGCTCTTGTGTATCTTACTAGGAGTTCCTCATATAAAGGGAGTAACTTAATGACTCCTGCTTTCATTCTGACTTGCAAGGAATAAAGTATCTGATATTTCAAGGAATAAAGTACTGGATTGGTACTACAGTATTGATTTGATAGCTGTTTACTGCACTCGGTGCAATTCTAATCAATTTAGGTTGGCACAACTCACCTGCTCCTTGTTCCTGTGGTGGAGGTAAGCTGGTGTGTGTGAGTGCAATGGCCTAACCCACATTCCCAGGAGCAGCATTGAAATACCTTTTGGCACTTTTGTGACACCCCCAGGCCTGCATAGGACATATGCAGGATTTATGCCAGCCTAACTGGGGATTAGGACTGCAACCTCATTTTTTCCTCTGTAATTATCCAACTCTCAAAGGATGTTGAAGTTTGTAGGAAAGACCTAAAGCTTTTTTAATGCATATTTCACCTTTACTAGTGAAAATACCCCCATGCACATCAAACACCCCCCCCCCCATGTGCATCTGGCACGGGGCACCAAATTGGCTGGTTGTCAGTCTTCCATGTTAAGTATAGGACAAAAACACATTGCACCCTTTTTCATCCCCTTAAGGGTTAAATTTCTCAACATCCGTTCTTGGTAGTTGTTCATGTCACAGAAGGAACACCCCAAATTTCACGCTTCTAGGCCCAGCAGTTTTGGCTGGGTGTTGAGTCAGAGTCAGTCAGTGGCTTTTCAGTTCTGTATTTATAGATTTAAAAAAACATCAAGGTGGTTTAACAGCACCTCAAAAATTTTTATAAAATAAAATGCAATTAAAAGCAACAGCAAAGTGAAAAGATAGTAAAAAGCAGCATGTTAAACTCCTCAAGCCAGCCTAACTAAAATATAGGCAAGTTATCAAAATCAAATTTCTAGCAATGGCATGTAAGGTAGTTAAAGTATCTTGGACCCCAATCCAATTCAGAATGTGTACCAGTACAAGTGGTACTGTGTACCATCTTAAGTCTGTCCTTGTGAGGCCACATCAATGGAATATCAATTCTGGTGCAACCAGGGCCGTATGCTAGGGCTAGCCTGGCAAAACCAGTGCTTCTTATAGCCCTTCCCAGTATGCCCCTCAGCTTCCACTGTTAACTTTAATACAACTGGTTATCCTTGGTGTGGCACTTTGACAGTGGGATGTCATCAAGGTCCAAGAAGCCAATTACTGCCTTCAGTCAACTCCAACAAAAGTGTTACAGAAGCAGGGCACGGATATTGGGCATGTGAATGTTGGCCGGGCATATGAATGTTGAGGGACACCCCCTGCTAGCCACCAGGAAAGCAACTGGCACAATATCCAAGAGTGGGAGCTTCTCCAAGGACTCCATCCATGTCACAGCACCCCACCTCCTACAGGAATAAAAGTGGCATCAACAGCAAAGGGACAGAAGCAAAGAACTCCACCCAGAATTCATGTCAACTCATCCCAAACACACATATCCAGGGAATTGCTTTTTGAGAAGTACAGAGCCAGGGAAAAGGACAGTCATGAGAAAGCAGACAAGCCTATCTTTGGCTAGGCTGAGTCCATGTGGGGACATTTCAACAACACTGCACAAAAACACAGACTGGGAGCCATGCAAAATGGGTTTAAACCCAGCCAAGAGATTTGCCCCAGTCTCCAAGACACTTCCATTTCTGACTGACCAAAAACACCTCCGACAATCAGAAGAGGAGGAAGGTAGGTTTAGAACAGCGATTTTCAACCACTGTGCTATGACACACTGGTGTGTTGTAGATGGTCTGCAGGTGTGCCATTAGAGTTTAGGGAGGGTCATTTATTAGAAGGGCAAGTGGGGTATTTGAGCCCCTTTCAGCAACATGGTGTCCCTTGATAATTTTAGTAGTGTCAGTGTACCATAAGATGAAAAGATTTAAAAATCACTTGTCTAGAACCTTCGCAGCTATTCCTCATAGCTGTATTCCAACCACCCAGATAACACAGCAGGGAGAAGCAAAGATAACATGATCTGGCATTTAATGAATCACTTTTAACAGGTATACTTCTGGGAAGCTGCAGTACATGGTCCTGTATAAGGGACCAACACAAGGCTGGCCAGTCAGTGTGCTGGCATGTGACTGACAAGGTGCTTCCTGCCTTGTTATCCATACTCAGTCAATCGAGGGCTGCAGTGGCTTACTGGTTAAAGGTGCTGTGCCTGCCCATCTGAAGATTAGCAGGTCAGCAGTTCGAGACCCGAGTACTGCAAGTACTGCTCCTATCCTTAGCCCAGCTCCTGCCAACCTAGCAGTTTGAAAGGACACAAAACGCAAATAGATAAATAGGTACCACTTCAGTGGGAAAGTAGCAGCATTCTGTGCACCTCTGCATATAGTCATGATGGCCTCATGACCACAGAAGCATCTTTGGATAAAGCTGACTCCCAGCTTTGAATCAGGGATGAGAGCCACACTCATAGCTGTGGCTAGTGCCTGAACAGGCAGCAGGGTAATCTGCAGCCAGCCATGGTTAGCAGGGCAACCTGCCAGGGACCTTGACCTTACCTTTACTCAGTTCATACCCTTGCTCAGATGTGAGCCACAGAGGAGAAAAGGCAGCAGCACAACAACCAGGATCATGTGTCTAGGGAACATGTGTCCAGGATCATGTGTCTTCCCTGGACTCACCCCAGTCTTCAGGAGAATCCCAGTGGTGTGAGGAGCCCAGCACCAGCTACTGCAGGGTCCCCCAAGTGAAATTTGCAATCAAGATCCACTTCTGGTTTGCAGTTACATCTTTCACTCCCTCCACAGCCTGGGGGGCTCTACTGAGGATAGCGCTGAGCTCCCTGCACCCCTGGGAGGCTGCTAAGCACTGGGGTGAGTCCAGAGAAGCCCTTGTGCTCTTCCATAGCAATGCAATCCTACCAACTGTGTTGCCATTTCCCCATACCTTAAGGGGAAAGAACCCAGGGATCTCTGGGTGGGGCATCAGAACGCCTTAGTTGAGAACCACAGCCCTTGCTTCTTCACTGTCAATATGCTAGCCTTTATATCCATCTGTCACTGTCCAAGTACCATGGCAGCAGTGAATAAGGAATTCTAGATGTATGTGGCCCCCCCAACAGCCTAAGAATCAGAATGCAGTGTATCCTCAGAATAGAGAGGCCATCCATCCTCACATACACTGGGCCCATTCTGAGGCTAGCTGAAGTAAAATAGCTAAGGTGGGTGTGTTACCAATCCCTTCCTTCCAATAGGACTGTCATGGCAAGTTATCCAACAGACAGCCAACTAACAGAAGCCAGTGAAGTCTTGTTGTCCTACTTGGTTCACTGCCATGGAAGCCTACTGGAGCAAGTAGGCCTGAAATATCAGTGAGTAGCAACAGGGCTCCCACTGGTCTCTGTAAGCTTGTTATAAGGGTCTGTATGGCACCCCCTCCTGTGGGTCAGCTGCTTGCAGGAGAAAGAAAAGCAGAAACAAATAGCATCAAGTGCACTATTCTCTGGGTTGAGATGCATACATACTCTAGTCTTTGTCCATAGGAGTGGTGCGACCAGAGTAAACATGGAGTGGAAACATACAAGCCTTGCTGGATTAGACCAAAGGGATATCTAATCAAGTTTCCGTGTCTCATAGTGGCTCACAAGATGTTTCAGGGAGCACATAAGACAAGATACATCTTGTTGCACATTGACTTGAAAGTGTGTCAGACTCTCTTCGGGGAAGGACTGAAGTGAAACTCTGCAGAATACTATTGGTCCACTCCTGGGGGGAGTAATGCATTTCTGAAAAAGGAATTCAGATGAGTGGGTAGGAAGAGAGGCCCAACTTATCCACCCAACCTGGTTTTCTGTTGGGTTACAGACTAAGGCCTGGTGTGAGTCCCAACAAGAAAGCCCTTCTTCTGTGGGCAGAAGAGATTTCCATGCACAGCACCAAACCACCAAAAATAAAAGCCCTTTAAATTTTACAGCTCATTTATTCTAGTTCACAATGAAGGTTTGATACATCAAATAGGTTAGCCAAACAGCATACACCAGCTCAGGACATTCATTAGCTCCATGCAACATTTTAAACAGCTAAGACCTTCAGGAAACAAAGTCTGAGCAATTTAATAAGCATCATTGTAGCAACCTCTGCTATTCAAGGCCGGGAAGTGTTGAGTAAAATGCTACTTACACAAGGGGATATTCATCTAAAAGCCTGCACCTTCCAGCTAACTTCAGTAGATCATTGCTGAATACCCTCAAATAGCATGCTGATAGTATATTGATCACAGTGCAATACCAGCATAAATTAAAAACTTTGTATCTTGGGATGTTGGAAGTAGAAATGAAGTAGTATTTGCTAACATTAAAATTGTTTTGTAACGATAAGGTCACCATTTTCTTTCTCCTCCCTTTCCAATGTATTTAACTACGGCTGATTAGACGGGACTGCCAAATACTATGTTGCCTGTTCAAGGAAAATACATTATTGTACTGGCCCACAAAGGTATTTTAGGCAATGGTTCTCTTATATCAAGCAGAGGGAAAGCTACTTTCCCTATTACCCCCACCCACAGATAAACATTTTCAGAGGCAGTTTGCGAGTTATCATGACTTCTACTGGACAGGAATCCTAAAAGTTTGCTATCCAAATGACATTGTATACGTTACTGCTTTATCATTGCCTAACTGCTGCTTTTAGGAATTTTTAGTGTTCTTGTATTTCCTTGACATTGTTTTTTAAAATCTAGTCAGCTGCCTTGGACAACCAATTTCAACGGGATAAAATGTAGGGTTAAACATATTGAAGAAAAAAAAGTTACTAATAAAAGTGTATTAATAAAGTGGTGGGCTTCCTATTGAACCTGGGGTCTGCAAGGCATCAAGGAAATTCCATCTAGTATCTCATCAGGACATTCCTAACTTCATGTTCTGCTTCAGGCCTCATAACAGCTAGATCTTATACATGCTGACTAGCCCTGCAATCCAGAGTAACTACGGGAGCACGTAAGAGACATTATGTGTACTCGTAGTTACTGCACCATCTAATGAAAACCTATGGGAAATTCATACTGCAATCCACAGCAAATTGTTCTTACACCGGAGCAAGGACTCCCCGAAGTTGCTCTGGATTGTGCCCTAAGAAGCAAGAGTTCAGTCAGTGATATTTGCTGTCAAGTATGCAATGGACCAAAGTCTTCAAACAGTCTTCCCTGGCCTTTAATTGTATAGGAAGGAGAAGAGAACTACACAGGACCAATGGCCTACAAATGGAAATCTCTGGTTTAAATATTTACAGCTTAGATCAAAAGATCAACAGAAATGTCTTAGTCAATGTTTTAACATGCCTATATTAAAAAAAGAATCAATTTACAGTTACTGTAAATAACTGTAAATACAGTTACTGTAGAGAACTAACCTTCTCTACAATGTAACTATTAAGTGCATGACACTTGATGCACTATTACAAATTATAACATGTAACATATACCTGTTCATTTGTGGTGGTAGATAATAAGTTGGAGTCATATCTGCATTCCTTTTATGGAAAGTAAGGTGGATGCTTAGGCAATGTTTTTGGTGTTTGCATCGGCTTAGGCATTGGTGTTTGGCTGCTTAGGCAAAAGACCAGTGCAAAGACCTCCTCCAAGTACATTTACTCAACTGTCACTACATTCAAGGGGCTGGTTCTCACGCATGTATGCTTAAGATTGCTGTTTAGAATAAGCTAATGATTGTACCAGGCAAGAAGTCAAGTTTGCAATAATTGGTTGCCTGTGGGTGTACAGTACCACATGCCTATCAATTTTTAATGTATAGCTAAATAAATGTCATTTATTGTTATATACAGTGATTATATTAGCAATGAATGTTGTATTAGTCAAGGTTACCCAGTCACTTACGCTGCAATCCTAACCTCCTATAAGCCAGCCGAAGCCCCGACATAGGTCCTGTGCTGACTTGGGAGTGTCACAAGAGTGCCATAAGACATTTTTCTGCCACTCCAAGCGAAGGGTTAGTTCAGAGCGTTTGCGTCCATACATCACCATGGGAATGGGAAGACTAATGAATTGTGTGGGCCTAGGTAAGGATTGCACCCTTAAACACTTATGTTAATTTTCTCATGCCCACCTGGATCTCGGCACCAGGCGTTTCCCAAACAGCTTACATAAATACAAAATGTAAGCAATCTGGAACCTTATTCAGGAATTCCACAGCAGTATGAATACATACCAGTACTGTATATAGTGGTGTATATTCTTTCAGTTTTTAGATGATCAAAGGGAGAAACTCAACCAGTGCTTTCCATGTATATTCAGACAACATTCCAAGCAGTGCTTTGGAGAGTATAATCTAATTTCTCATAGCTTTGAAATAAATGGACAAAGCTTCAAGTACTCTTTCAAGTAAAACAAGGTGATGGGCATAACTTTTAAAGACCTAGGTGTTTTATGGGTACTAAAAAAGGTTTAGTCAAGCAAGATTCTGTGATTACAGGTTACAGGGAGCCCAAGCCTTCCCATAATTTTTAGACAGCATTGTTCAAATAGTTTGAAGAAATACCAAGAATACCAAGTACTGTAGTTTTCAAACCCTCTCTCTGAGCTGGCCAAGTGTCGAGAAGCAGCCAATGCACTTTTTACTTTTCCAGTTGTCCAAGTCAGTAGAAAGGGTGTAGTTTAGGCTGTTCCTCAATTAGGATACTGGCAAAAAAAGAAACCAACCAACCCCCTTTACTTTTCTAGGCAGTCATAAAGATTGAGACTGCAGTTCCCAAAGTGTACAACACCTTAGAACAGTGATTTTTTCAACAGATGTGTTGTGGCTAGTCCTCAGGTGTGCCGCAGGGAGGGGCATTAATAGGAAAACTTGAGGATTTGAACAGCATGGTATGCCTTGACAGTGGTAAAAACAAATGATAGAAAAAGGTTGAAAATCACTACCTTAGGACATCACAGCATACTCAGAGATGCCACAAGATGTCCCTGTGGCGCCTACCTGTTACCCCAGATGCTACCATTCTGAATCATGAAATATGGTGAGAGCCAAGGCGTACCCAAATCTCAAAACATCCAAGATAGTAGCACCCAGCTTGAAGACACAGGGGCATCATGACCCATGTAAATTTGGAAACTGCAGAAAACAAAGTGCATTCTGTATGCTCAGCCATCATGTAAATAACTTTATTACTGCTCTTCAATTCTCCTACAAATGGAATTCCTCAAAGAACCCTACAAGAACCCT